>CM075767.1:18080839-19280839 GCA_037974665.1 Ehretia macrophylla | reverse complement strand
CACTCTGAGTTTGAAGAGTTAGAAACATTCATGGCATTTAAAGCACGAGCAGAAGCAGCGACAACATCGTCGGGAGCCCAACAATTGTTATCTTTATGGTAGGGATGCCCGCAGCGGTAGCACACCACGGAGGAGGGTAGTGGGGCAGTAACAGAAGAGCTTGACAGCCCACGCCCACGACCCTTGCTGCGGCCATGATTGGTGCGACCTCGCTGCCATCGATTTTGCTGAGAAGGATGATTAGTGGCATTTTGTTGTTGTATCTGTGGCTGAGAAAATGAATAGCAAGCCTGAGTTTGAGAAGCAGGAAAAGCAATCGGTGGAGACGATTGAGTAGAGGCCGCAAGACGAAGCTCGAAATCGAGGAGCAATCCGCAGACTTAGCAAAAGATGGGGCAATAGCGTGAGAGTTAATAGCAGTGACGATGGGAACATATTCAGTGCCTAAGCCACGAAGAGTCCATAAGACAAAGTCATCTTCTTCAACTGCCTTTCCTGCGCTGACAAGTACAAGAGAGAGAGATTTTGCTCGCTGAATATGAGCATGTATTGAGGTCGTTCCCTTAACTAGTGATTGAAGCTCAGTCTTCACTTGTTGGATTCTATCACGAAACTGAGAGCCATAGAGTAGCTCCAAAGTGTTCCATACCTCACGAGCAATTGCCTTGTCTACCACTTGAGAGAGTACGGAGTCAGAAAGAGAGACCAACAACCATCCAAGAACAAGCTGATCAAGCCGTGTCCATTGGGTAACAACATCATCCGGCGACATGGGTTTAATGGAGGAACCATCAATGAATCCAAGAAGTCCATGGCTCCGAAGAACAGGGAAGACTTGGGTTTTCCATAGGAGAAAATTATCGCTGGAGAGCTTGAGTGAAACATCCTGATGGATTTACTTTATGTCGGGCAAAGATGCCACGACTGAAGTAGCAGGAGGATCTGTAGTCGAAGATGTAGTAGCCATGAGGCAAAAAAAAAAAGAGAAAGGTTGATGTATAATCTGCCCAGGAGAAAAAACCTTTAGCTATCTGATACCATGTAAGAGAACTATGGAGGAAATTGCCCATCGTTTATAAGGGCTCGTCTATTGATATTTAATGCATATAGGATACAAGAGTTTTACAAAGTATGGACTGTACAAGAGATATCTAAGTTAGCCAATATACAAGTGCATTCAAACTGTAGTAGTTATCTAATCTCATCTAGTCTACGTGTGTGATATAGTTAGTTGAGAATATCTTGACAATTTAAACTCCTTCAAGACAAGGTCAACTGAATTTTATTTTGCTAGTACTTTGGATTTTGGAAAATATTTTGACCCTTAAGGAAGACATCTACAACCTTGTTAGTTTAACAATGCCCCAATGGGCATGATCGAGCAATAATGGGAGTGAAATCGCTCTTGTGAGATCGTGAATTCAATACTCTCTATTGTTATGAAATTCTGCACTTGACTGACCTGACACATGAGTGAGGGCGCACCGCTACACCGAGAGTTTACCATTTGATAGTCAGGCTCTGCCAGCTGAGTGTCCACGTCATCCAAAAATAACCTTTCAAGTCTAACAAACCAGCTTCTTATTAAGATGTTTTCCAGCTTGATTATGGATAACTAATCCTACTTAGACATCTTAAAGCTTCAATTTCTTGTTCATTGTAACTACTAAACTTTTGATCAAAAAGAAAAAAAAAAAAAAAATTGCTAACCTTTTGGTGAAATCATGGTGGAAATATTCTGCAACATTTTGTTATTTATGCTAGTCTAATTATCTTAGTCTAATTAATTGATGCCAAATGAGTTTTCCTGCAACATTTTGTTATTTATCCAACCCAAATATGATACCCTGCATCTTGATTGCTCTGCTAATATTCTTTCTAGTTCTAGTTTAGTTTAGGGAGAAACTTCTATCCGGCTGGCCAATAACTGCTCGACAACTTCACTATCAGCCTTTAATTTCTTCTAATCTAATATATTTACCGTTTAATTCCGCGGAAAACTTCTTTAATTTTACTTGCCTGTTTTAGAAATTGCAGATAACCATAAAAGAAAACTATAGTAGTTCTTGTCTTTTTCAACATAAAGTGGCGTATTCATGCTTTAGTCCTGTGCAGGAATGTAGAATGAGTTTTGCCCATTTATCTTCCTCATTGTCTCATAGTTGTTCAAATGAAAATGGTCATTTCTATATGCATTCGTGTAATGATTTTCAATTAGACATTTTGAGAGACGTATTAAACTAGTACCAAAAACGTGCAAGCATCGTGATAGAATACGCACTTTCTTGACATTTTTCCTGTTATTAAATGTGAAGGATGGATCATGACCAACAAAAACAAAAAATAAAAAGTGAAAGATGGATTTAAATGATGTAAGGTAGTTTCCTAAACATGAGTTGTTTGTTTAATCTTCAATTTTCCAAACTTCTTCATCAGGAATGCAGACTTTAGGTTAGTTCCTGATTCAGTCAATTGAGACTATCGTCGGAAGTAAGGACAAATTTGCTATGTACATTTTTAAAATACACTTATGACCTATGTATCCCAATTAGTTTTAAAATATGACTATTCTACTTGAGAAATATATATTTATCATGTTGAATAAAATGTTAGTGTCTCTACACCCTTAATTGAAATAAAACTCTAAATTCATCCCTATTCAAAAGAGAAAAATCTCTAATTGGAGCTTTTTCCAGCTTAAGAAGTGAAGGCAAGAAAGCAACAATGACAATGTATATATGCAATTGAAAAATCAGAAAGCTTACCATGCAAAAGAGAAGCCAAGCTCCCCATGCGCATATACTCGTATACAAGAAGCCTCTCATTGCGATGACAACAATAAGCTTTCAAAGGAAGCAAATTCTCATGACCAATCTTTGCCAACTCTTGAAACTTCTTCTTGAATTCCTTTTCAGGTAAGCACCCACCCTTCAACCTCTTAACAACGACGGCATTTTTGCCCTTCAACTCTGTCATAAAACTGGTTCCAAATGTTCCTCTCCCCACAATCTCAGCCTTGGAACGCAGCAACTCTTCCAATCCATACTTGTCTAAATTACTCCCCAAGAACACCAATTTCGCGCCGATTATTTAAGCAGGACTCCACGCGAAACGCGCGTCCATAGAGCTATTTTTAGCCGAAAATGGTAAGAGTCGCGCGTATATTGAGAGCAAAGACTTGTTGAAAGATATATTAAGAGGTTGGCAGAGGAGGAGAAAGTGATGTTCTGCTCTGCATGCACTTCATGTTTTTACGTTTTAATTTAAGGGAAATTACTACATTTACTCCCTATTGTTTCAAAAAAAAAATTCAATTTGGTCTTTATTATTTAAAATTTTTCAATTTTATCTCTATTATTTCTCCAAAAATTTTAATTTCATCCTTATTATTTCTAAATTTTTTTGATTTCCTCTATATTATTTTCTAAAGTTTCAAATTCGTCTTTATTATTCACAATTAATTAATTTAGCCCTTTTTATTTTTAAAAAAAAATTCAAATTCGTCCCTATTATTTCTCAAAAAAATTTAATTTAGTCCTTGAATAATAGGGATGGATTTGAAACTTAAAAAAAATAATAATAAGAACCGAATTAAATTAAACTTTTAGAAAAATAATAAGGATGAAATTAAAATTTTTAAAAAATAATAGAGACTAAAATTAAACTTTTTTAAAAATAATAGAGATGAAATTGAGAAATTTTAAATAATAAAGATCAAATTAAAATTTTTAAAAAAATAATAAAGAGAAAATTAAGAAATTTTAAACAATATAAACCAAATTAAAACTTCTTCTTAGTCCATTCTGATTGATTGATAGATTAATCATAATGGAAGTGCATTATGCACTAATGCGGAGACAGTTTCAGTTTCCTTCATAAAATACAGCAGAATAATCAGTAATGTCTTGTGCCTAATAAGTATAACCACCAACATGCAGACTTGCAGGCAATAAAGTGGTGAAGTTGACTTTTGTCTAAACTTGAAAGGCCAAGGTGTGGTGTTAGAAAAGGGAAAATTTGTGGTGCATGGGTTCAACATGATAAAGAAAATTCGTTGCATCATAAATTTATGGATGTTGAGTGAAATAATTCGAGAACGTATATATTAATCTTAATATTTATAATTTATATAAATGAGATAATTGGCTTCTCTAACAATTCATTTATGTGTGGCCCACGATTAATTGTTGAAGACGCAATGATATGATAGAAGAGACAGTAAATTTGGAAAAGTTGTGTATCAAAGTTAATAGTTAAACAAAAATGACTCAAATGTTAATTGATTAAATTAGGTCAAGATTAAATTCCAATACTATGATAAGAAATATTAAGTTTTATTTTAAAATTAATTGGTTTTAAATTGAGTAGCCTATGAACTCATATACTAATGTTGTAATTTATGATTTATCTATATAGGACAATTAAATTCTACATTAGATTAATAAATTGAGTTGTTGCTTGGATATTTAAAGCCCATATAATTTCATTGAAGCATGTTTTGTGCTTGAAAAAGTCTACTTCTTTTGCCTTATTCTGAATTCTTAATCAATATGAATCATTCAATTCTGTTTCCCTTTTTTTTTATATATATTCTATTCGTTTTTATAGAGAAAATTCTTCGGTTATGCCTTTCGCAATGCGCAGCAGGTTGCTGCGGCTTCTACCTTGTACTTCTGGAAGCAGCCGCTACCACAACGAAAAATATGCAACCCCTTTATCAAAGTAAAGTTTGAACTTTCTGAAAAGTCAAAAGCATGAATACTAGAAATGTTTATTGTAGGGAAGCACCTAGAATTACGAAAAGTTCAATTGATAAACATAAAGAAAGAAACCGATAAAAAAGTAAAAGGAAAAGAAAGAGAGAAGAGAGATAAAAAAAAAAAAAAAAAGGAGTGAAGTCCACCAAAATTCTCTGTGTTTTAGCATAAATGCATAACACCTCATGTGGTACAAAAATCACTACCTCTCTTGTGATTTAAAAAAGTAGTACACTTATGACATCCGTTAAAAAAACCATTAATTTTAATTGCGAGTGTGAAACACGCGTGCAAGATGCATGTTTTTTTTAAAAAAAACATTTTTGACAATAAAATAATTGTGTATTGACTAAATTACTCTTTTAAAAAAATAAAAAAATAATTTAAAAAATAGTTGTTTTCTCCACCAACCCCCCT
The DNA here is from genome assembly GCA_037974665.1 of Ehretia macrophylla. Lineage (NCBI taxonomy): Eukaryota > Viridiplantae > Streptophyta > Magnoliopsida > Boraginales > Ehretiaceae > Ehretia > Ehretia macrophylla. The sequence goes on along the minus strand of CM075767.1, from coordinate 19,275,665 downwards.
ACCCCCCATCCCATCAGTACCCCAAACCCCAACCCCAACCCCAACCCTGTCAAATCCTATACATACATATTGGAGTTATACAACTGAATTGTTTCAAATGAATTGTTTCAATATATATATATTGAAATTTGATATATACATATTAAAATCCGATATATACATGTTGGAGTTATACATATACATCTTTCAAATGAATTGTTTCAAGTTCTTTGTTTTGTAACTTCTTCAAATTGAACGTTTTGAAAGGGGTACTAAGGGGATGGGGGAGTGGGTGGCAGGTTAGGGGGCTAGGGTCGGGGGTGGGTGGTGATCGGGAAGATGACTAATTTCTTTCTATTTTTTTTTTTTTAAAAGGGATTATTTGGTCAATTACTAGGGAGAACAAAGAAAAAGATTGAGAGTATTTATATTTTTTTACAGATTCTGTTAACTTTTTTAACAGAAAAGTAGGGAGGAGGTAAGTGTGTTACGTTTTCAAAATTACAAGGGAGGTATTTGATGGTTTTTGTATCACAGGGGGAGTGTTATGTACTTATGCCAAATAACAGGAAGAAGTCTGGTGCATTTCAGTTGGATGAATCTAGTTGAGTGTGAGGGTAAAATTCATAAACGCGTGAGATCCACTTTCTATTCAATTGAATAATCTAACTGTAATAATTTTTTTAGTGTTTTCATATAGAAAATATTTAGAAATATAAAAAGCTCAATTCCCTAATTAGACCGTTTCTCTCAACCTCACGAATACTGTGTTCTATACCAAACAAGAGAAGCCCTTTGTACACAACTCTTGTCTCGTTTGTCTGTCTTCCGAAATCCAAAATTGGTGACTTTCTACAAACGGTCCCTATATTCCTGGTACGTGGGTTCTATCTGGCCCACGTTTTTTTTGTTTTTTTATTATTATTTTGGTCAAAAATGTGTTTTGTGTTAGTTTTGAAGAAAATTTTCCAAAATTGACAAGCACTTCAAGTTTGAATACACGATTTAGCCACAGCTACTTTCCAAAAACGTCAACTTCGAACTGATTCCAAATAAAACCAAGGAAAACAAAGGCCAAATGCTTTTGAGCTTATAGATCAATGTACTTATTTACCTTCTGGAAGGTTGAAGTCTAAAACAGGCTTCGCATACTGCCTCATAAAATTCCCACGGTATGTAGAAGACATAATCAACGTAAACAAGCTACCGACCTAGGGAGGATTTAGGATGTCTTATCAGTAACGACTAAGTGATCTTGGTGATCGTAATTAGCAAAACTATAATAGTTAAGTGATAATTTACAAATATATTTCAAATTCTTTTGTGGGATCAGTGGAATTTGTCGCCCCCACAACCAACAACGAGAATCTACCCCGAGTATATAGGCTAGTAAGTTTCGTCCAAATTCAACTCTTCTCAGGTCTACTTTGTATAAGTCAAGTAATTGCTTTCCAAAATTGCAGTTTCGTTATAACAAGTAACGAGAGATGATAAACACTTAATTCACCATACGATGATTGCTTTAGGTGACAATGCAAAATTAACAGAGAGAATAGACTGATTCTTCTTAGCAAATTTGCTTGAAAGCACTTAAAATATGAAGTGTGATACATTACACAAAGCAGTCAACACTTTGTGAGCTTTTTAACAGCGGAAAAGCAGAACTAATGATTTGCTGCAAAAAATTTCACAAGGTTGGCAGAAAAGTACCTAAACAATCTCTAAATAATCTTAAATATACACCGGACCTCATTTCCACTAAGAAATTTCCTGGATATTTCTGACAACATCGTTCATTGATGGCCGCCTGTCAGGGTCACTGGATGTACAAATCAATGAAAGTTGAAAGAGGCAAACCATTTGCTCCTCTGGATTGGCATGCCTAAGCAGCTCAGGGTCGAAGACTTCCATTATCGGTCTCTGTTTAGCCACGGTTCGCGCCCACGTAGGCAGGTCAGATCCCTCCATGCTTACAAATTTGCTTGGTGATTTACCGGTCATTAGCTCGAGGAGGAGGACGCCAAAACTGTAGACATCTCCCTTCTGGGAAAAGTTTTTAGAATGGATGAACTCTGGCGCGTGGTAGCCGGCAAGGTTGGGGGTGGATGTGAAGGAAACAAGTTGCATTATGCCATATTCAGTAATGCGAGCATCGTAGAAGGTTGTAAGCAAAATGTTAGATGACTTGATGTTTCCATGGACGACACCAGGACCAAATGAATGCAGATATTCGATACCAGAGGCAACATCCAAAGCAATCTTACTCCTGATCACCCATGTTAATGGTGCTCTGTCTGCACCGCTATTTCCTGCACAAGTAAGGATTTTTAAGGCGTGAGAACCAAAGTGCAAACCAACCCCTTATATTTTGTCAAAGTTATACGTTAAATATTATAATACTGTTATTATTTAATAATCCAACGAGTAATAAGAATTTGATGCAGTACCCCCATGTTCTATCTCAAATATACTTGAGAAACCTTTGGCTAAAAGTACTTTTTGAAAAGTTTAACATCGCGATATTGAATAGTCAAAAATAAAGAATTCTTGTGTATAGTTTGGAAATTGTTAGGCAGGCTGCCCAAATTGACCGACAAAAAAGTCATCTTCCAAGAAGTCACTCTGATATGCATCACGCAATAGTGCCTGATTGCCAAAATATACGTGCTAACACTTACGGGTGAGTCTACGTATAGGAAGATATAGTATTATTGGCTTCACAAAATTATTTAAATTATTTTTATATTTTTTGTATTTTTAGTATATAAAACCACCTAACGACCAATTTTGTCGCTAAAGTCACTTAATTATCGATTAAATCGCACTAAAAAAATATTATAAATTCGGCCTTGCTAATATGTCCAATGCCACAAGTCAGAAAAAATTAGGCATAATGACTTAAAGAATGTGTCAGTCCTGTAGACTAAAGTACAATTTCCACACTCTAGATAGAATGAAAACTGCTCCAATTACTACCCTAAATCAAGATAAAATTGCTGTAAACACAATCTATAACATTGATGAGCACTTTAGACAAAAAAAAAAAAAATTGATGCTTGTAAAGACAATGGAAAAATAAAAAATAAAAGCAGAACAGAAAGATAGAAAATCTTACCATGCAAAAGTGCATCAAGACTTGCCATAGGCATGGATTCATATACCAGGAGCTTCTCATCTCTGTTATAAAAGTATGCTTTAAGAGGAATCAAATTCTTATGATCCAATCTCCCCAAGTTTTCAATCTTTTCTCTAAATTCTCTCTCTGGAAGGGAGACATTCTTCAATCTCTTCACGACCACTTCACTCTCGCCCTCCAAGTAGGCGCGGTAAGTTGTGCCAATACTCCCTTTCCCGAGCACTTCAGCCGAAGCCCTCAATAACATTTCCAAGGTGAAAGTATCATCAGCAGGGTCGAAAAACACCAATCCATCATTTTCCACTCTCCGGCTTCTCGCCTTTGCCCTTACCCCTCTCAATGAACTATTATGAAACTCGTGTTCTGTTCCCACTGCAACGGGTGTAGAATTACGAAAGTCATACTCTGGTGGCTTCAATGGTGATGGAGGTAAAGGTGAAATCTGGCCTTGCGGATTAATCAATGGTGATGGAGGTAAAGGTGAAATCTGGCCTTGCGGATTAATCAATGGTGATGGAGGTAAAGGTGAAATCTGGCCTTGCGGATTAATCAATGGTGATGGAGGTAAAGGTGAAATCTGGCCTTGCGGATTAATCAATGGCGATGGAGGTAAAGGTGAAATCTGGCCTTGCGGATTAATCAATGGGGATGGAGGTAAAGGTGAAATCTGGCCTTGCGGATTAATCAATGGTGATGCAGGTAAAGGTGAAATCTGGCCTTGCGGATAAATCAATGGTGATGGTGGTAAAGGTGAAATCTGGCCTTGCGGATAAATCAATGGTGATGGTGGTAAAGGTGAAATCTGGCCTTGCGGATTAATCAATGGTGATGGAGGTAAAGGTGAAATCTGGCCTTGCAGATTAATCAATGGTGATGGAGGTAAAGGTGAAATCTGGCCTTGCGGATTAATCAATGGTGATGGAGGTAAAGGTGAAATCTGGCCTTGCGGATTAATCAATGGTGATGGAGGTAAAGGTGAAATCTGGCCTTGCGGATTAATCAATGGTGATGGAGGTAAAGGTGAAATCTGGCCTTGCGGATTAATCAATGGCGATGGAGGTAAAGGTGAAATCTGGCCTTGCGGATTAATCAATGGGGATGGAGGTAAAGGTGAAATCTGGCCTTGCGGATTAATCAATGGTGATGCAGGTAAAGGTGAAATCTGGCCTTGCGGATAAATCAATGGTGATGGTGGTAAAGGTGAAATCTGGCCTTGCGGATAAATCAATGGTGATGGTGGTAAAGGTGAAATCTGGCCTTGCGGATTAATCAATGGTGATGGAGGTAAAGGTGAAATCTGGCCTTGCAGATTAATCAATGGTGATGGAGGTAAAGGTGAAATCTGGCCTTGCGGATTAATCAATGGTGATGGAGGTAAAGGTGAAATCTGGCCTTGCGGATTAATCAATGGTGATGGAGGTAAAGGTGAAATCTGGTCTTGCGGATTAATCAATGGTGATGGAGGTAAAGGTGAAATCTGGCCTTGCGGATTAATCTTTCCATTTCTATACTTTAGACATAGGAAGAACAGAATTAGGACCAATATAAGCAATCCAATCACTGATCCGATGACAATTCCAGCGATTTCTCCACCAGAAAGCTTGTTCCCTCCATCAGGGCAAGAATTCAGAGGACCACTACACAATGAATTTCCCAGAAAAGGAGATGTGAAAATAACCAAATTGGATGGAATCGAACCAGTAAATCTGTTGAATGAAACGTTAAGTTGTCTAAGTTCTCTTAGACTATTCAACTCCGAAATTGAACCACTGAATTGATTGTTCTCCAAGTAGAAAGCTCTCAACGCCGTCAAATTACTGAAGCCTGGTGATATTCCACCAGAAAAATTGTTTCCAGCAAGACTTACCCGTAAAAGATTGCTTAACTGTAAAAGACCCGGAGGAAGCTCACCAGAAAATTCATTATCTTGTAAGAAAAGAGATTTCAGCTCAGTACATGAGCCTATGTCAGCAGGAATTGGTCCTGTTAACGAATTGCTACGGAGGCTAAGAACACGCAGCGCGGTAAGGTTCCCGATTGTGTTCGAAGGGAGCTGCCCGGAGAGACCATCACCAGGCAGCCGTAGTTCAGTGACACCGTTGATAGTCGGGTTACATCTGACACCTTTCCATGAACATGGTGTTGGACTAGTGATATTCCAACGAATAGTCTGGCCCCGGACGGCTGCGCTTAGCCGGAGGAGGGCCTCGCGGTCAGCTGCTATGTCTGAGAATATGGTCGGAGACAATAGGAAAATTATGCATGAGATGTAAAGAGGAAGAAGGTGAGGAGTCACCATTGTGAGCATACCAAGTGTGACAAACTAGAGAAGATGTTTTAGAGTGGAAATTTTCACACACCATTTTATAAAATTGCTTTGTAGCCAATTATGAGTCAATAGTCGTCTTAGTTGATTCGTCTTCCGCGTGGACTCGGTACTGCATAAAATTTGGCCACAAATTACTTATCGTTTTTCTGATGTTAACTTGACTGAATATTTGGATATTTTGTTTTATGAATCAAATCTACCTCCACATTTTCATAACAAATTATATTCTCATGTTGCTTGAAAATTTAGATTTTATATACTAATTTTGCTTGTTTGTTCCTCGATGCTCGAAAAAAGTATATCTGATGGCTATGTCAACGTTTAGACAACGTTTGGATTGCACCAGGGAAAGAAAAGGAAAAGTAAGGCAGAGAAAAGGTAATAAAAGAAATTAAAAAAAAAAAATTGTTGTTTGGATTCGAAACAAATAATAAAGAAAATAAAATGACTTTATAATTTTTTGTTTGGATTGCACAAGGAAATGAAAGGATGATTTTAAATAGAAAGATATTTAACAAAGTATTTATAAACACTTGTTTTGTGGAATTTATCTAATTTATATATGAATTTTGTGAGCATTTATATTTGCATGAATTTTCTTGTTTACAACTATAAAATAATATTAAGTCAATTTTTTTATTTGTAAATACAAATTGTATTTATAATTTAATATTTATATCTTAGTTATATACTTTTTCTTTTTATCTTGACATTAGACTAGACATATAAAGGCTATTCTCTCGATCCACTATTGATTTTTGCTATTGGTAATGCAAATGTTTGTTTATCATTAATTGTTAGACACAACAGAGTTAGTCTCAAAGAATTTCGAGAAAGTTTATCTTTGAATGAGTATGATAGTGTTGATTATAGATATTTGTACGTGTGTGGTAGTGTTAAAAGTATTGAAAAAAAAAAATAAGAACATATTGTTGAAGTCATCATCGGTGGCAGAGGGAGGTAGCCACCAGGAGTGCACCCCTCCCGTCCCTCCCCTTCCACCCCCACCTCAACCCCCACCTCCACCTCCACTCCATCTTTATTCTTTTTAATCTAGTTTCTTTTTTTATAAAAAATTTTATGGGCCCCCCATATTTTATTAGTTTACTTTGCCTTTTCCTAACCTATCAACTATAGACCATAACAAATTAACAATCTGAACAAAAGCCATCACAAACCCCCAATCCCCATCCCCATCCCCATCCCCATCCCCATCACCCCTTGTCCCTTTCCCATTCCAATTCTGAATTCTCCATTTCTCACGCACAACTCCCAAATTCCAACGAAACACAAATTGTTTCTTTTCTTTTTTGTCAATAAGGTAACATCGCGAAACTTTTCTTTTATTTATTTATTTTTGAAAAACACACAAAGCTAAAGTAAGTGAGCAGCATATTATAAAAAATGTTTATATTACAGTTAATTTTTTTTTGTCCAAGTAATTTTATGCATTATTCGTTTTCTTAATGTTATTTTTTGTGTTGCTAGTGGGTGAATATTCCGTGTCACAACAATAATAAAGAGATCAAGGTAAAAAAAATTGTTCAAAGTATTTCTCGTAGTAATTATTTAGTATATATTTTATCTACTGGATATTTTGATGGTTAAATTTTTGTAATAAATAGGTACTTTAGTTGATAAATTTTAGTTTGCTTCATTTATTTATTTTTTTGGGCTAAGTAATTTTAAAATTTCTTTATACATGATAATTTTTATTGGATATATATACATAATTAATTTATTCAGATTTACTACATTCATGTGTTTAATTATTCTAATTGATGTTAGAATTATTTTCAGGTTAAAGTATATAAGTCTAAAAAAAATTATTCATTCTTTAAAAGAAAAGAAAAGGATGTTGACTCAAAATATAGTGAACAACCTTTTGCATCTAATATGGATACAAATATACTTTTAGAACCTTTAACAAAATTTTTAAGGGTTGAACATGAGAAAATCGATATAACTTCTTTGGTGCGTGACCTGCGTTTACGTCCTTAGATTTAGAAGTATCCAATGAACCAAGAGATGAAATTCATAAGCATATATTTAACTTGGTCCATATCAGTGTATTTAGTCGAATTATCCATATTCTAGATAAGAGAGTTATCCGAGTTGATTTCAAGCTCATTGGTTCCAAAAATTCCATTGGTTGAAGAATTCCCTTACAAAAGATGTTGTGTTTTTCTTTCAATTCTACCTTTTTGCAAAAGAATCAAAAGGAAAACCTAGATCAAATTCATTCACAGTTAAGGAATTTAAGAATTGGAGAAAAGTAAACAATAAAAAAAAATTGTGCTTTCTTATCTCATATAGGGAAGGATACAAATTTAGTTCATAATTCAGCTATAAGATATTGTAAAAATTTAAAGATCAGTCTTCTCATATTGAAAAAGTAATGGAGAAGCAATCTTCTTCACAAAATTGAATACTCGGTGGTTAGTATTTCAAGGATATGCTTTTAGAGGGCATGATGAATATTCACATCAATAAATCAATGTAAGTTTCTTGAAATGATAAAGTTGTTAGCATATTTACAATGAATAAGTGGATGGAGTTGTTTTGGATAATGCACCACAAAATAATAAATACATGCACATCACATATGATTCAAAAAGAAATGTGCAAAATAAAATCCATAATGAGATTGGTGATGCAATGTTTTGCTTAATTATTGATGAAGGCTATGATGAATCTGAGAAAGAACAAATGACACTTGTTACAAGATTTGTTGACAATGAAGGACTTGTTAGAGAGAGATTTCTTAACTTGGTTTATGTTAAAGACACAATAAAATTAACTCTTAAAAGACATATTTTTTGTGATTTATCTCATCATAACCTCAATATTCTTAATATTTGTGGTCAATGATATGATAGAGCTAGCAATATGTCTAGAGAGTGGAATGGGCTACAAGCATTGTTTCTTAAAGATTGTCCTTATGCTTATTATGTGCATTGCTTGGCTCACTAGCTACAACTAGCTCTTCTTGTTTGGAACTAGACAAGTTTCTAATATATATTCCTTTTCCGAAAACTTGAATTTCATCATTAACATTGTGGGATCTTCTTCCAAGTGCAATAATGAATTACAAGTTGTCTAAGTAGCTGAAAATGGATGTTCAATTGAATGTGGTAAGATTAATACTAGTAGAAGAGTCAATCAAATAGGAACTTCACAACATCCTGGAAGGAATCTCATTTTAATTCAATTTGTAGTTTGATAAGGATTTTTGGTGCAACTTGTATAGTTCTTCAAAACTTAGCTATTGAATGATCTATATACTCTCAACGTGGAGATTCTACCTTTGCTTTTAAGGTATTGATGTTATTTGGTTTTGTATTTATCTTGCATGTGATGAAAAAGATCATAGAGATTATGAACATGTTGTGCCAAGTTCTGCAACAAAAGTCTCAAGACATTTCAAATCCTATGCATATGGTTTCCAATACAAAATTATTGATGCAAAAATTGAGAGATGTTGGTTGAAAAAAATCTCATAGAGAATGTGACATCATTTTGTTTGCATCAGAATATACAAGTTCCTAATATGAATGCTTCTTACTTTGACATAATTTGATCTCGTTGTCAAAAGGGTATTATAACAGTGGAGTATTTACCAGGTAAACAGATTTACAATTGTTATAGATCAACAATTACATGAGTTAAACGGTAAATTTAGTGAGCAAACAACTGAGCTTCTTACTTTTAGTACATATTTGGATCTTAAAGATGATTACAAGTCATTTGCAATTAATGATATATACAAACTTGTTAAAAAATTTTATCCTTCTGACTTCGTTGAGCAAGAGATGATTCATCTAAGTTATCAATTAATTGTAACGTTATGAGCTTGATGTGCCTAATCGTCCTGGCTTGAAAATTTTGTCTAGCTTAGCAGTTTTATGTAAAGGATTGGTATAAAACTAGAAAATCAAAAGATTATTTGTTGGTTAATAGTTGATACAGTTGATTTTAACTCTTCCTATCTCAAAATCAATTACAGAACGAGTTTTTTTTGCTATGAAAATTATCAAACAAGGCTTCACAACCAGGTGGAAGATAACATTTTTAGAGATAATTTGATTATCTATATTGAAAAGGAAATTGCTAAAGATGATGAGTTCTATATCATGAAGGAGCTAGACAAGCCCAACTTCTTTGATTGAATCGGTAAACATTACTTCACATGATTTTATGTCGTTTTTATTAAATAGTATTTGTAATACACGTCTTTGTGTTTAAAATATGTAATATTGTTAATCTTTTTAACTAAATCTTGACCCCCCAATATTGTTAATTAGTACCTTTCGAGGATGAAAAAAATTATAGAAGTAAACAATTTTGCACTTTAATTGAAAACTATTTTTAACATAAAAAATTAATTGAACTCTTACGAAAACATAAGTTTTTATATATGAGAGTTAATTTAAATATTTTAGTTCTGCTAAACAAGAATTCTGAATCGATATTTAGTTTTTCCAGCAAAAAAATAATTTAAAAAAAAAAGCTAAAATGCCACAAGTTGCTGACACCTTCAAATTTTCTTCTAAATCTCTCAGCAAGTCGTGATGATGAACCAAGGTACGCTGGAATTTAAAGCAGGAGGGACCACCATTCGTGGAATTTTTTGTGATTGACCATCGACAAAGGGTTGGGTAAATCAACGGAACCTATTCTAGTCAAGCAAAAAGAAGTATGATCATTTGCTGTCGAGAGAATAAAAAGAAGAAAAAGGTTGTCTAGATGATGCTTCCACTGTCAAATCCAACAGCGCTTACACGGTTGGACCACAACGTATGGTCACCATAAAGAGAAAATATTTCAAACGCTGTCGTGTTTATATTGATATCGAAAAAATAGTTTATGTGATTAAAGAAAAAGAGAGAAAAAATAAATAACACAAATAGCGGCCATTTCAAGAATACACCTTACATAGACCTAAGTAAGCATTTGTTACTCTCCCTCATTTTCTTCGAAATGCTGTAGAGCAGTGTTGAAATCACCAACAGGCCATATTCATATTGATAAGGTCATAAGTTGTTGCATGAGAGGAGTGGAATCAATAATTAAATATTAGAGGAGCAAAATTTAATTAGAGATTCGTTAAAAAAAAGTGTTTCGTATTTTCTTTAAATCCATAATTTTTTAAGAAATAAAAATAAAAATTGGAGACTTGTGGGGAATCAGGTTTGCCTCCACATATGTTTTATGATTGCCGAGCAAGAGTCTGAGCTGCAAACTCCAGAAAATAGACAAAAGCAAAATGGGGGCTCAATTTCGAGAGATAAACTCAAAAGCTCAAGTTAGTATCTAGTTGAAAGGTCAAAAAATATGAGTGTATTGAGTAAAAATATAATGGATTAATTACTTATATAGAAAGTAGATGCCCTAGAAATAGTCTCTGATTTTTATGGGAGGAGAATTCCTATCCCGAGTTCCTACTAACACGGTCTTTAAGGAATATTCAAACCCTGTCTCCAAGGAACGATCCGCCGTATAATATGGAGGAATGGAGAAAATATTCAATGAGATCACTCTATGCTCAAAAAACTGTTTGAGTTCGAATAAGACTGGTGGCCCTCGTTATCTTCTCCAACTGGTCCCTGCTTTGATTTTCGTGGAGAGGTTATTTTAGCCTTTCACATCTGGAGATGATTTATTGTCCATATCACCGATATTTATATTTTCTTTAGGCATCCGATTGAGAAAATCTTTCAGTTACTATTGCACTTTGCATAGACAAAATCCATATGAATTCAGGAAGACAAAAGTTGTTATTCCATTATGTTTCTCGTGCATGATCTAGGACCATTCTTCCATCCATTGTATGCATCCTGCCACCCAAAGTGGTTCCTGGGTTGTATCTAGAGTTGCTATATGGGCTAGTACAGACCAATTCAATTTGTACAAGTCTCGAGTTAAAAAAATATATATATATATATAGAGTCTATCTCGACATAGATTTTAGTGGGCTAGGCTTAGTTAAGTTTGGCTCATTTTTCAAAATATATAATCCAGCCCAACCCATGAGCCCACTATTATAAGTCATGAGCTAAGTTGGGCTAGGTTGGGTGAACCCATTTATTTGTTTTTGTTATTAGTGTATTTTGAATATATTATATATACTAATATACATAAACAAACGCCAATAGACATACATACATACATATATTTATACACATATAACCATAGTTAAAAAAATTAATTGGGAGTATTTGTATAGTTGGATTAATAATTAAAAAAGAGAATTTAAACTTCACTTTTCATGAAAAATTAATTTTACAATTGACAAGAAACAAGTAGATTGATAACATTATATAACGAACTACGTACAAGTTCACAAGACACGAGTATATTAGTAACATAAAAATAAAAATAAAATATTATATAAACGTTTGAGGAAAGCTAATGGAAAAAATCTTCATTTTGTTATACTCATTGTATATGTGATGGGCTTGTTGGCGGTGGTGTTGGGCTTGGTGGAAGAGACTCTCTAAATACTTATTCAAGTGGTGGCAATAATGGTGGTTGAATAACCACTTCAAGATTGAAATAGTTTGACACATTTTGGTGTTGAAATACAAGGTGTCTCACAAACGTTTTAGTTCCAAATTTAAGACAAGATATATATTTACGTTGACAATAGTTACAAACTACATACCTCTATTCTTCAAAGTATGTAAAATGATTTCAAGCCTCTTATAGACGTACCTTAAAAAAAATTATTCTCCCAAAATTATAGTCTTATAAAATCTAAAGAATTGATAGAAATAATGATTAAATTACAAAAGAATAACTATAATAATATGTAGTGTTATAGTATAATTTAAGTTAAAAACATTACGTATTTACAAAAAAAAAAAAAAAGTATGTACAAAAATTATTAAAAAATATTGAGAAAAATAAACTCTTCATTTTTCGAGAAAAAAAGTTCTCCTAAAATCTGAAGAAAAATGGACTTGACATCCCTCTGTTAAAGACAAAGGGACATGACATTCCTCAATAAATTTTACTATGACTTGCTATTTTTAATTAATATTATTATTTTTAAAAATAGATTCTGGTATTACCAACCAACGGCTCCTCAGCTATTATTTGAAATTTATTTATTTCTTACTTCTTAAAATGTAGATTTTTAACCTTTTTTTTTTTTAAAAGCAATTGTTGGTTGAAGTTTGTTACAAACTTGTAATGATGCATTCTTACATTTTTTAATGCATACTATTTCAATATTCTTTTTTTTTAAATTTATAAGTGGACTCAAATGTGCTGGGCTGGAGTTGGATTAGACTTCAAGCTAGGTTGGGCTCATGGATTGGGTTGGGATGGGCTGGTACTATATCAAAATGGGCCCAAATTTAAATGGGTTGGGTCAAAAATTATAAAACTCAACTTGACTCATCTATATGTGGTGTGGTGGGACGATTCGAACTCACTCTCAACCAGGTTGGGTTGGATCCGAATTTAGTGTGATAGGTTGTGCTGAGCTTGTGTCAACCCAACCCAAATGTCAATTCTAGTTGTATCCAACTCAAACAAATAAGTTTCAATTTAATGATTAATGTAGGAAAGACTATAATGCTGCATAATTAGCTTTGTTTTTTTTTTTTCTTAAATCCAACTTCACATTACAATTGTATCGTCTGGGACTCAATTAGTTGATGAGCTATACATGGTTGAAGATATCTATTAGTATAGTTTCTAATAATACTTCAAACGGTGCACAAATTGAAATTTTCTAGAAGAAATTATAATCAATTTAGTAAAGAGTACCTGAGCTACATATAGAATGACCAACCAGGAATTTAAACTTCATATTGCCTATGCTTTCATACCAACCTGCTCTATTGCTAATTGAGATATGTTAGGCAGCAAATCATTTATGCATAAATTTTTTCGTATATTAATTATAAAAAAATAAATGTAAAAATATATAATTTTATATACTAATGACATCTTAACATACAAAAGAGAGAAAAATAAATAAGGGTAAATTTCACAAATGATCCCAACATGTATATTTTTTTTCTGAAATTGGTCATTATTATTTCAAAAGTTACGTGTTTAGTTAACTAATGTCTACCAAAAGTTAACAATTAGTCACAACTGACAAAGTATCATTAATAGCTAACGAAAAATCGTACTATTTTTATAAAATGACTATTTTACCCTTAATTCGGCAAGCAAAATTCCAAATGTGCCCTCTTTAATCTAAATTACTTATTACCCCCCATTCATTTAACAAAATTCTTTTTCATCTTTTTCCCTTCTCTTCTTCTTCTGCCACCTCCTTCACACACACACATGCGCACACATACACACATGATTTTGGTATAGTTGAGTTTGGTGAAGACCACGAAGGCAATCAGAAACTGATTACACCAAAAAACTTGTTCCCATTTTTTTGTTTTGTGAAACAGATTTCTAAAATAGCTTTAAAAAATAATACAAAAGAGTAGAAAATAATTTGTTTGAGTAGAACTGTATAAAATGAAAACGCCTTTAATATTATATGAACATTTTTTGTGGTTGAACTTCAAATTATGTTAATAAGTTAATTAATTAATCTATTTTAATAAATAATACATTAAGTTATTTAATTAAAAATTAAGTTATTTAATAGGGAACTTTAATTAATTAAAAAAATTAATTAATAATTTAAATTTACAATTAATAAGTTTAGTTTACTAAATAACAAAACTTTAATTTGTTGGTCAAATTTGTGAAAGTGATGCAACTAATTCTTGTTGCCAGGTCAATGGAGTTCATGATTTTCATATTACATGAGGAGTTCATTGAAACATCATGTAATATATGGGTTCAGAAATAAGCTAGTTGGAGTCGCTATCCGAAGAGTATCATTAATGGAATTTGTAAAAAGTAATTTGGGTCTCTAATTCTTAAATTTGAGTCTCTAAAAAATAATAATTGATATTTTTAGAGATCCGATAAAAAAAAGTAATACTAATAGGGGTTTGTAAAAAATAAATATACGTGGGATGCACCAACTTTGTCAACTTTTAAGCAAAATAGATGCCCAATTTCCATTTTCTTCTTTTCTCTTTCGGTTTATCTTTTCTGTTAAGTATGGAAAGATTTCATTAATCGCCATATAACAAATGTACAAAAGTGTTCGAGCTATTAGCCACTGGAAATAGTTACTAGCTCTATCGTTCTTCTCCCAAAGAAAACGACATCATTAGTTTTAAATTCTTACAAAGTGATTTAGAATTTAATTGTTAAAAAGTATGAAATTATGGTATTGCTTATTGTCTAAAACAATATGAGAAATTAGTATACAGTATAACCTCTTTAAATTAATACTCTAAAAACTAATAATCGCTTTTAAATAATAAAATTATCTGGTCCTGAATTCGGACCAGTGTAAAAAGTCAATAATTTCAATAAAATTATAAGTTAATACATTTAAAATATTTTTTTTTGTATTTTATCGATCCAAATATTTTATAAATTAATAATTAGCTGAAAAGTACACAGCAAATTAACTATTAGATTTTCTCAAATTATGAATCAAGAGTAGCTTGTTTTTTATTGAATTTCAAATCTAGTTGAATCTCATTTTTAATTATGTGCAATGCACCTAAAAGTTCTGCGATTGCTTTCTTGTATTGTAACAAGAAATTTTGAAGAAACTAATACACTTAAAGAGAAAAAATTGAGTGAGATTAGAGAAACTAATTTTAAGCCTAATCCTTGTAGGATTAGTATACGAGATTAGTGAAATTTGTTCTAATCCTACTAAATTAGATTCTTATCTTCTATTCACATTAGACTTTTCTACTTGTCTTTTTAAATTAGACTAAAAGGATATGAGTCACTTTTCAGAAAGAGGTTAATAAAATTGAGTGATTCCAAGACTATTAATTTAAAGAGGTTATACTGTAGTTGAAGATAAATTGTAGCACTATATATACAAATAAGTACTTCTTCAACTAGAATGAGCCACCAATGGATTTTTATATTGCTTAATTGTTCCTAGCCTAGATATAAGACTGTGAATGTGCCTAGATAAGAACTTCAGACTTTTTTTGTTGTTGTTTTTGTTAGGCAATTAATCATTTTATTTCAACAATCATTTTAGATAAGAACTTCAGACTTATAAGTAGTAGAGGTAGTATAATCCTAAACCTACTTATACTAAATGTTCACATGTTTAATTATAAATCTCAATCGCCATTTATGGTTTTGTTTTACTCCTACCCTATGAGATCGAATCTTGGTCTCCCATTGTGACGGAAGTAGCTATCTAACTACTCTTGAATCTCTGGTAGCCATTTGTCGTTGACGAAAGTAGTTTTCTATTATTGATGATGAATCACGTGATTTATCAAACAAAGAAGAAATGATTGTTGTGTTGTGGTATGTGAATAAGAAAGGGATTGTTATTGAGCATTTTGTTGATATAGTATATGCGGGTAATACTACTATATTATCTCTGAAAGGGGTATTGAATCATTATTTAGAGAATATCGATTGAGTGTATGAAAAATTCGTGGGCAGAACTATGTTGGTGCTAGTAACATGAAATTTGAATTTAATAGTTTGAAATTTTTGATTTTGAAAGAAATTAATTTGCTTTCTATATTCAATGTTTTGCACATTAATTGAAAACTCTCAATTGTTTCTATAGTCAAGAACCATATGCAAGTTGCTTCCCTTTTTAACTTGGATGCCAATGTATCAAATGTTGTTGGAGGCTCATGCAAGCGACATGGCATTCTTCGTGAAAAGCAAGTTGTTAGGGTTAAAGAAACATTGAAAATTTGTGAAATTCTTAGTGGTCGTAACATGAATTAAGAAATTAGTCTCAAATGAAGCTGTGATAGTAGTTGGGGTTCACATTATAGGACTTTAATAAAGTTGATTTTTATGTATTATTCAGCGATTGATGTACTTGAGATTATCAGGAAAGATGGGCTAAGTCCAGATCAAAGATTTGAAACTAATGGTCTTTCAGACAAGATACAAACATTTGACTTTGTATTTAGTTTGAATTTTATGAAAAACATGTTGGGAATCACTAATGAATTATCAATGCAGGGAAAGGTAAAGATATTGATAATGCCACGAAATTAGCTGATATCTCAATGCAACACTTGCAAATTTTGAAAGATATTGGATGTGAATCTTTGTTTGATGAAATGTCTTTGTTTTGTACAACTCATGATATTGATATTCCTTAAATGGATGAGATATTTTCATCCAAAGGGAAACCACGACGTAGTGTTCAAGAGATTACAAATCTGCACTATTATTGTATTAATTTACTTTATACTATTGTGGATATGCAACTTCAAGAGTTTAATGACTGTTCACACATTATAGTTTGACATAATGTTTTAGTTTAGCATCATAAAAAAAATACTAAGAAATGTACGCATATGGTAATTAATCTTGTTCAATTCTTTCTGTGACTGTCTTTCATAAATCCGTGTCTTGCAACAGAGCCTAGGAGAAGGTGACTTGCACAAATAACTGACTTCTTTTCACCCCATATACGAAACTCATTGGACAGCCCAATTGTTTCATAATGTTATCTAAGAAATTTTCAATGTAGCAATTAAAAAGTATATCTAATTCATAGTATGTAGTATTAAGTGTTAATTTCAATCCAATAATTAACGTAGGAATATAGGAAATCCAAATGCGATATATGTTTATCATATTTCTTTTGTTGACTTACTTTATTCATTGCTACTATCCAATCATTCATTTAATCTCGCACCTTGTTGCAAGAACATATGCTAGATTGTAAACTCACAATAAATACTCCCGTCTACAATATGAAGGTAATCCAGAGCAGTCAACAATATAATATAAATAAACTGTTATTATTCTAGTTTTATTACTTTCGAAGAGATTTAGATTGAATACCAAAAGTTCTATAATTATGTAAATTTGAGGTAATTTTGAAATCTTAGCAATAGAAAGATTTTGTAAAATCCTGTATAACATACAAAAACCGTTGCGAACAGTCTTTCCAATTTTGACATTTTAGAAATCATTTTGTGATTCTTTACCATAATAGATCAATACAAAATTAGATTCATGTTATTAGATGTAATTGTTACACATTTTCCACTATAAATACTAGCTAGTCAAACAAAAATATAGCAAATAAAAGAAAGTTTCTTTAATTAGTCATCATCAAGTTAAAGGACAATGTTTATCACTCAACATGACCTTGTTCAATCTGTTTCTTTTTTTTTTCTTTCCTCCTAATAACATTTTACTCACTTCAACTTAACTTTTGCTCCTGCATCAATGAGGAGGCATTTAATTATACAGCAGTTAGAAATGGTTTTACACGTGCTATAGCATCATGGTACGGATCTCCTTATGGAGCTGCAAGTGGTAATTCCTCTAGACTTTTATATAATATATACATGGGTGGAGCTACATCCATTTTAATGGGGGTTGCACACCTCAATTGTTTTAAAAAATGTGTGTATTTTGAAGGGATTTTAAGGTTGAAAAATTAGTTTAGCACTCACTAAAAAAATTATATGTATAAGTGTTACATTGTTTAATTTTAGCACTGACTGAACAAAAATCTTGGACCCATCCTTGAAAATATATGTATATATTAACTCGTAATTATTCCATATATATATTAATATAATATAAGTAATTACATTCTTAACTAACAAATCTTTATGAGAGTATCATCTAACAGAAATAAATTTTCCTTATCCATCAGCATTAGTGTTTGCAAATTTGCCCCATTTATCAGACACATTGACAGTTAACAATCAGTTTATTTATTTTTATTTTTTTCATTTGTTCTTACTCGAGCATAATATAAGAAATACTCATAATTATATAGGAGGAGCGTGCGGTTACGAAGATGATGTAGTGGGTAATTCATACAAGGGAATGATATCTGCAGGAAACGCCAATCTCTTTAAATCAGGTTTTGGTTGCGGAAGTTGCTATCAGGTTACACAACATCGATCTAATAGTTGTTTTCAGTTTAATTGTCTACATTGTTTGTTAAATGCTACATTAATATTTGACCTATTAATTTGTTCATATATTATTTTAGGTTAGATGCATTAAGAATTCAGCTTGTTCAGGGTACCCAATAACTGTAACAATCACGGATGAGTGTCCAGGGTCTTGCAATAACGAAGCAATTCATTTTGATTTAAGTGGACTCGCTTTTGGAGCCATGGCAAAGCGTGGCCAATCCGATGCATTGCGTAGTCTCGGAAGGATTCAAATTGAATATCAAAGGTAATGTTTAACAAGACTCCTAATTATTAATTAGTAAGAGGAGGGAAATTTGTTAGTCTTATCTGTTCCCGCATTTTACTTGAGGAAAACTCATTATTCTTACATATTTTCACATAATATAATAAAATTACGGGTTAATACCATTTTTGGTCTCATATTTTTGATCTTATTGACACTTTGGTCCCTTATTTTCAAAAGTAAGACATTTCTGTCCCTTATCTTTTAAAGTTGAGACACCGTTAGTCCTTTTCGCTCAATCTATTAATTTTTTAACAAGAAAATAAAACACATGTGCTGCACACGTGCTTCTCTCGTTAAAAAATTAACAGATTGAGTTAAAAAATTAATGGATTGAGCGAAAAAGGACTAAGAATGTCCTAATTTTAAAAGATAAGAGATTGAAATGTCTCAATTTTAAAGATAAGAGACCTAAATATTAATGAGGTCAAAAATAAACTACCAAAAGTGATATTAACCCTAAAATTACGAGAAGATTCAAATATATATAATATATATAATATATGTGAAAACCGAGGAGATATTTTGTTAGAGATCAACGAGAAACATGATTACTAGGGCACTAATATTTCTTTTTAGTATTAAAAGATTTAGCTGAGGGAGGGCTAAAGGATACATTATATATATATACAGATTGGTTTAGTGCACAGCTATGTGTTTAACAACACAACGTGAACTGTCACATTTTTAATAGGTTGTAATACTTAAATTTGTTACAAAAAGTCTACCAATTATTACAAATAACTTTATGCAACACATTTTCAACTGTTGTATGTAATCTCATTGCAAATTCTCTATTGCAATAGTTTTTATAATGTTTCAGTTAAACTGAAATTTTAAAAATGTTGCCAAAGAATAGAATCTCATGAGAAAATATTAACATGTGTAAAATAAAAATTTTAACTATGGCGACTAAAATTAATGAATTTGTTACAAAAAGTCCTAGTTTATATGATAGTTAAAAGACCATTGCAATAAGACACTTATTTTTATGGTTTTTATCATTTTTCAATTGGAGTATTGCAACTAGTTAAAATGATGTTGTCTCAAAAACAAATGAAATTCATGATGCCTTTCGATCCTTCATAATATTGTTAATTTGCAATATCGATTTAGTATTTATATGAACACTAATTATAAACTTAATTTGATGCTATAATATGTCATAGAGTACCATGTAGCTATCCTGGTACATCTATAACATTCAAGGTTGATAGAGGCTCAAATCCAAATTATTTCGCATGCACAATCGAATATGTGAGTGGAGATGGAAGCCTTGCAGCAGTTGAACTACAACCTGCAGGCTGGAAACAATGGCTTCCAATGCATCATTCATGGGGTGCTACTTGGAACATTGGCATAACCCCTGGGAAGACAAATCCTCCCTTCTCTGTAAGGCTTACAACAGCTGAGTCAAGAAGGATTATCATAGCGCACAATGTGATTCCTGTTAATTGGGTGCCGGGCCAATACTATAGCTCGCGAATTAATTCTAATTAGTTAGCGGGTGACAAAAGTCAAATAATAGATGGGCGAAATATTATGTAATTTTCAAGTTATAAGTATACTTGATTAATTGTAAAACTCATATTGAGATAAAACTTTGTCTGTTATGTTTTACCAAATGATGAATCCGAACCTCTCAAGTAATATTGCATTAATGTTATAGATTTCAAGAGCACAAGAATAATAGTCTTCAAAGGTACATGCATGTGGTGTTGATTTTGGGTTTTGGGTCGCCCAAAATGGGTTGACTCGACTCAAGGGGTAAATTAACTTCTCACAACCCCACCCATTAGCACATATTAAAAGGAAAAAGAATATGGGGGAAAATGGAGCACTAGTTCCTATTGTTTCACTAAAAATTAATTTAATCTCTATTTGACGAGGGGTTCCCGAGCTGGGATGAGATGTCCATTCCGAGCTGAGGTTGGCTAATCAGCGCCAAGACCAGCGCGTTCAACTGAATGTCCAACCAGGATGACTGGCCCGACCCCGGATACCCCGACCTCAGTTCCAGCTGTTCTGATGGGATATAAAGCGCTGATGGGACATAAAGCTGCGACGCATTAAATGCTGTCAGACTTGAACTTAGTATAAATCACCCTCTTCATTCAAGGAGGTAACTTGTTATTAAATGTTCTCAACTACCTTGCCAGCTCGGACATACTAATCATTAGCACGCTCGAGGGGAAAATTCGGGTCATCACCCCGCCTTTTCCTTCTTTTCCTTGTGCAGGTCTGGTAGCCGACCAGGAAAGCACAGCTCGGAGCCCAACCTGAAAGGTCCAGTTCGGCGTAAGTAGCTCCCAACTTCAACTGTGAGATTTTCAACCTCGACAGTTTGGCGCTGTCTGTGGGAAACGACGAGTTCTTTTATAACTCTCTTCACCACTCATTGAGAAACCATTATGGTACAAACTAGAAGCCACAGTACACCGGTAGAGGATTCTCCCAACTCAGAAGGGGACCTCGAAGCCACGCAGGAGCCTAGCCAAAACCTAACCCAAGCCGACGTTGGAACGAGCCAACGTATATACTTAGCCACTCAAACCAACCCCACAGCAGAAGGAGACCCCAACTTCAGCTTATCGCCGGAGATAAAGATGATGCTGAGGATGTTTGAGGAACTTAAGGAGCAGGTAGCCCGGCTAGCTGAGGGCCCCCTAGCTCCGCAAGAGGCTATGCCGCGGCCATCGCGTCCGCAATTCCACATCCCAGATTCAAGGTGAAAATGGACGCAGGACGAGGAGGGCTTCCTAGAGCTGATGGCGAGATCCGACATGACGAGAGGTAAAAAGGTGGCTCAAGCCGACCCCGAGCAGGCCAAGACCGCAGCTGCCATAGCCAAGGTCATCAACCAGCTCGGCGTAAGCCCACTCTCCCCCGAGGTGCTGGCCACGCCACTGCCCACCGGCAACTGTATGCCCAACTTGGCCGTCTACAACGGAGATGGAGACCCAGCCAACTATTTGCTCAATTTTGATCACCACATGACTCTGCATGACATGCCAGATCTCATGAAGGCGAAGACATTCCCGACCACCTTGGTTAGCAATGCCTTGGATTGGTTCCAAAAACTTTATCCCGGTTCAATTGCAAGTTTTCACCAGCTGGCTGAGGCTTTCCTATCCCGCTTTGCGGGAAGCCGGCGCGCCACCCACCATACTTCTACATTGCTGCTGGTGAAGCAACATAGAAGGGAAAGTTTGAGGCTTACATGGCCAGATTCAATGAAAAGTCCCTCCGAATTCCCAACTTGGAGGACTCCATGGCGTTGATGGCCTACCAGAGTGGGCTGAGGTCGGGCTCCTTAATATCTTTCCTGGCCATTGACCCCGTGGACACGATATCCGAGCTGATGGTACGGGCAGAAAGGTATATACACTCGGAAGAAATTCATCAGGCGAAGAGGGATGATGACAAGGAGA
This sequence comes from Ehretia macrophylla, assembly GCA_037974665.1. Lineage (NCBI taxonomy): Eukaryota > Viridiplantae > Streptophyta > Magnoliopsida > Boraginales > Ehretiaceae > Ehretia > Ehretia macrophylla. The sequence continues at coordinate 19,253,512 of CM075767.1, read as the reverse complement.
AGGAAGCCAGCAAGAAGGGAGAGACCTCCCGAGCCCAACCTGGGGCTAAAGTTCAGAACGACCAAGGCAAACAGCCTCAACAGCCAAAGCAGAACCCCCGGTTCACTATGTTCACTCCCCTTAACACCTCTAGGGAGCAGATCCTGATGGAGATCCAACACCAGAACCACTTGTCTCCAGCTCCGAGGATGAAGGGCCGACCCGAGAAGCGCAATAGAACCAAGTATTGCCGCTACCACATGGACTACGGCCATACCACCGAAGAGTGTAAAGACTTGAAACAGGAGATTGAGGCATTGATAGCCCGAGGCCACCTTCGGAGATATGTAGATCCGTAGCCGACTCGAAATCCCGACCAAAGGGATAGGGAAAGGAGTCCGCCCAGGCGCCAGGCTAGGGGTGGACGCTTGGCCGTGATTGAGACCATTGCGGGAGGATTGGCGTCAGGAGGAGAGACCTCAGCAGGCAGGAAAGGTTATGTTCGTGCTGGAAGGGAGTATGGACCGATGCAGGGACTGGCCCCGGGGATGCAGGAGCTCACCTTCTCCTCAGAAGACTTGGAGGGGGTGATATTGCCTCATGACGACCCACTGGTGATCAGCGCTGAAATAGCCAACTTCACCGTCAAGAGGTTGATGGTGGACATCGGGAGCTCGGCGTAAGTCTTATTCCTCAGCGCTTTTGAGCAAATGGGGTTGGACAATAGCCGACTCAAGCCATTGAGGGGTACTTTAGCTGCTTTTATCGGGCAGTCCCACCAAGCTGAAGGGGTCATCAACCTCCCGCTGAAGCTGGAAGATGGAGATAAGTGGGCGTCGATGCAGGCCAACTTCATTGTGATGGATTGTAACTCCACTTACAATGGGATCTTAGGTCGGGTGGCACTTAATCACTTCAGGGTCATCCCCTCAACTTACCACCAGGCCCTGAAATTCCCGACCCCGGCCGGCGTGGCCACCATTCGTGGAGCCCAGTTCTCAGCTCGAGAGTGTTATGAAAACTCACTCCGGCCCAAGTATCAAATCGGTTGGGGACCAGATCTGCCCGAAGAAAATAGAGATGCTAAGAGAGGAAACCCGGCTGAAGACCTTCAGGAGATGGAGCTCTCTGATGAAACCAAGAGGGCAAAGATCGGGAGTGAACTCTCTGCCAACCTCAAGAAAGGTATAAGCCAATTTCTTTTAAAGAATGAACATGTATTTGCCTGGTCTGCCTCTGACATGACAGGGATTGACCTGAATGTGATTGAGTATCACCTGAATGCTGACCCAAATCACTATCAGGTAAAGCAAAAGCGCCGGCACTTCCATTATGACAAGCAACAAATCATAGCAGAAGAGGTGGACAAGTTAGTGGACGCCGGCCACATAAAGGAAATACAGTACCCAACCTGGTTGTCCAATGTGGTGCTGGTGACTAAGTCCTCGGGTGGTTGGAGACTGTGTATTGACTTCACCGACCTCAACAAAGCCTGCCCTAAGGACTGTTTTCCCCTACCACGGATCGATCAGATGGTGGACGCCACCTCCGGATTCGAGCTACTCTCTTTCATGGATGCCTTCAAAGGCTATAAGCAAATCAAGATGGCTCCCGGAGACAAAGAGAAGACCGCCTTCACTACCGATAAAGGGCTCTACTACTATAAGGTCATGCCTTTTGGCCTCAAGAATGCTGGAGCTACCTACACTCGGATGGTGAACAAGGTCTTCAAAAATCATATTGGCCGGAATATGGAAATCTATGTAGATGACATGTTGGTCAAGAGCAGAAGGGCGGAAGACCATGTAGACGACCTGACTGAAGCCTTCGCCGTAATGGAGCACTTTGGGATAAAGCTGAACCAGGAAAAGTGCGCATTCGGCGTCAAGGCAGCCAAATTTCTGGGCTTCATGGTCACAGCCCGCGGAATAGAAGCCAACCCGGAGAAGGTCCAGGCGATACTCGACCTAGCTCCGCCAACCTGCGTGAAGGATGTCCAAGTGTTAGCAGGCAAGGTCACAGCGCTGAGCAGATTCATGTCCAAGTAGGCTGACAAGTGTGCTCCTTTGTTCAAGATATTGAGGAATCATAAGAACTTTGAATGGACTGAGTAATGCCAGAACGCCTTCCAAGAGCTGAAAAGATACCTAGCTTCACCACCCCTGTTATCCTGACCTGAGGCGGGGGAGGAGCTGGTACTATATTTAGCATGCTCGGGGACAGCAGTGGCGGCGGCACTAGTCCGAGAAGAAGGAAAGGAGCAGAAGCCGGTCTATTATGTTAGCAAAACCTTGCAAGGGGCCGAGGCGAGATACTCATCCTTGGAAAAACTCGCCCTCGCACTCATCACAGCGGCAAGAAAGTTGAAGCCATACTTTGACGCTCATCCAGTTAAGGTCATGATGGATGCCCCGCTCAAGTCCATCATGCACAAGCCGGAGGCGTCGGGCAGGCTACTGAAATGGGCAGTTGAGTTGAGTCAATTTGATATCACCTACCAGCCCAGAACAGCCATCAAAGCCCAAGCCATCGCGAACTTTATGGTAGAATGCACTGGCCGAGCAGAGCATGACCCGGAGGACGTGTGGAAGGTCCATGTGGATGGGGACTCAGGGAAGTCCGGAAGCGGAGTTGGGGTGGTCATCCTCGACCCAACCAGGCATGAGTACCAATACTCTCTGAAGTTCACCTTTTCGGTGTCCAACAACGAAGCAGAATACGAAGCAGTGATTACAGGACTGAAAATTGCAGCCCAGCTCGGGGCACAAACAGTCGACCTGAGCACCGACTCTCAATTGGTTTCTAGTCAGATATCGGGAGAGTTCGAAGCCAAGGACAGTGCTATGCTAGCCTACCTCAACAGAGTCAATGATTTGACCTCGGCGCTCAGAAGGTTCACGATACAGCAGATTCCTAGGAAAGAGAATATGAAGGCTGATGCCCTGTCCAAGTTGGCCTTGGACGAGAGCCGACCTGCCCTGGTCAATGTGGAAGAAGTATCCGAACCTAGTATTCAGTTGGGTGTGCAAACCGTAGCCGAGCTCAATCTAAGCCCAGATTAAACCAAACCAATCGTGGACTACTTGGAGGGGGATGTGACCCTAGAAGATGAAAAAGCAACTCGGAAACTCATGAAACTGGCCTCAAGGTTTGTCATAATTGTCGGGAAACTCTATAAGAGAGCCTACACTTGGCCTCTCTTGAAATGTGTTGGACCCGAGGAGGGAAACTATGTACTCCGTGAGATTCATGAAGGGGTATGTAGAAACCACTTGGGAGGCAAAGCTCTGGCTCAGAAGGCATTAAGGCAAGGATATTTCTGGCCAACCTTAGAGCAAGATGCCAAAGAGTATGTAAAAAAGTGTGACACCTGCCAGAGGTTAGCCAATGTACAGAGGAAGCCTGCGGAAGACCTCACAGTGATGATAAGCCCATGGCCATTCTATCAGTGGGGTCTAGACATCATCGGCCCATTGTCGACCGGCGTCGGCCAAAAGAAGCACGCCTTCGTAGCTGTAGACTACTTCACCAAATGGCCTGAGGCTGAAGGTGTTGCTAGAATAACAGAAAAGGCATCCTGGGATTTCGTATGAAAAAACATCATTTGCCGATTTGGGGTGCCAAAGGTCATCATCACTGACCACGGCAAGCAATTCGACAGTGCATACTTCCGAGGCAAATGTGCTGAGTTTGGGATCGACCTCAGATTCTTATCTATTGCTCACCCTCGAAATAATGGCCAAGTTGAAAGGACTAACCAAATCATTTTGCAGGGCCTGAAAACCAAGTTGGAGGAAGCGGAGGGCCAATAGGCATCAATTCTTCTCGAGGTGTTGTGGGCTCAGCAAACCAACACTAGCTCGGCAACGGGAGAATCGCCCTTCGAACTGACCTTCGGCACTCAAACGGTGCTGCCAGTGGAGATCGGGTCTCCGACCAGCAGAACCCTCCACAATGATCCAGAAACAAACGGAGTACGGATCCGTGAAGAGCTCGACCTCGCTGAAGAGCTTCGAGCTAAACCTCAGATCAGAATGCTGGCCAGCAAAGCTGCCATGAAAATAGCCTTTGCCAAACAGGTAAAGCCTAAACCTATTAAGGTTGGAGACCTCGTGCTCAGAAAGGCCATATATTTTACCACGCTCGTGTAACAAGCTATCCCCGACCTGGGAAGGAACGTACGAAGTCGTGAAAGAAGTCCGACCCGGGACCTTCTACCTCTGCGACAAGAACGGAAAACTGTTGAAAAATGCATGGCACTCAGAACACCTGAAGCGGTATTTTGTCTAAAGCGGCCCCGCGCCGAAACATTTTGTAAAGGCCCCGAGCCGAAATATCTTGTAAAGGCCCCGGGCCAAGACATTGCTTGTACAAATTCAATACAATGCATTTTTGTAAACTAGTGCAATGCCCGACCTAGGAATAAGCACCCAAACCAGCGCAATGCCCGACCCGGGCCCAAGTGTTACAACTACAAAACTACTTCCAACTCGGATTAACGTAGTGGCCACGCTTAATCATGAGCGAATGATCAAGTAAACTAGCTCGGACTAGGTTCCAGCTCGGGTATAATCAATAATAATTTGATTAGTTTTGCCAGTTCGGATTAAGCTCCAACTCGGTGCATTCCGGCTTCAGGTCGGTATATTAGTTTGAGTCTAAACTCGAACTCAATATTTGTCAACATTAGTTTGACCAATTTTATAACGGACTGACGAGTTCGGATTGGTAACGATTATAAATTTGCCCTGATTATACCAGCTCGGATTAGGATGATAAATCATTAATCGCATCTAGCTTGGTTCCTCTTTCTTAAGTTCAAATGGTCCACTATACTGTCCGACCCCGTTTACTTGATTTTTGCAAAAAAGGAAAAAAGTGCACAAGTACTAACTCCGGTAAAACACAAAAATATTTATTTCATTGAAATAGGAACATGATTACAAAAGCCCAACTCGGGCGCAATTACAAGAGCCCAACTTGGGCGCAATTACAAGAACCCAACTCGGGCAAAATTACAAAATCTACTTTGGCGCAGCGGCAGAGGTGGTGGCCTCGGCTTCATCTCCAACCTGGTCCAAGCCCCTCTGGACAAATTCAGTCACCTCCTTGGCCTGGGACGTCAGGTCGGATGGAAGTTCAGGAATCTCCCAGAACTCCGGCGACGGAACCTCCAAGATCTTGATGTAGTCGTTCTTGGTGGCTGGGAAGAAGGTCTTCGCTCTCTCCCGAGCTGCGACTTGACCTCGGAAGTAGAATTCCATTTCAACATATTTCGCCATGGCCCCGCCTTCCGTGGCCAACCAATCCACCGCCGCGTCGCTGGACTTGAAGGCCTCCACTGCCTTTTCTCCCTTGATCCCGACCCGGTCCACTAATTCCTAGAACTTTGCCTCTGTCTCACGCTTCTCTCGCTTATAGCGCTCGACGTCCTTGGCCGCGACTTCGTGTCGGGCCTTTTCCATGTCAAGCTCTTTCTTCAGGCGGTCGATCTCCGCCGTGTCCGCCTTCTGCCTCTGAGCGGCCTCTTCCCTCACGGTATCAAGCTCGGCTCGGACATCCACGTATTGTTGCTCGAGCTCAACGCAGTGAGTCTGGGCCTTGATTAGGAAGTTGGGAGCCGATAGGATATGGGACTCGGCCTGTTTAGCAGAAAACAAAGCAGTCAGCCGAGCTAAAAAGACAACCTTACCAAAAGATAGTTAAAGACTCACCGTAACTATGGCCGTCCTCAAATCGAGCGAGAGTTGCTCCGCCGGGACCGTCGCCAGCTTGGGGTCACGATCCATCTTGGACGCCTCCATGAAGTTTTTGTCAGGAGGGCTCACCTCCGTAGCCTTACCCTTCCCAGAGTGTTCGGTCCGAGGCCGCTTTCTGCTCTCGGGTCGGGAGGAAGAACGCTCCGGGATCGCCACACCCGAGCCCGATTTCTTTGGCAAAGGGGACCCCGAAGCCCCTTTAGAAGAGACCTCGGAACCGACCTCTCGCACATTGCCGATGGGCCGTTGCCTCTGTCCTTAAGCGGCACTTCCCAATCCTGACCGAGCCGACGCGTCGCCACTGGCCTCGCTCTTCCTTCTCACCTGGGCATATGCGAGCTTCCTCATGTCCGCCATATCTGTAAAAGGTAGAGGAAAGAAGTGAAAACGTGCCGAAGGCCGACCTAAAAGAGACTAACAAACAGAACGATAGGGAGGTCAGGCGCCTATCCTGCAAACTAACCCTCTTCTGAGCTAGATCCCGCGTCCTCTTCAGACTCGGGAAGTAGGTTGGGATGATCCCTCGAGAGGTCGGGCTCCCTACCAAACAACTTGGAGTTCCAGATTCACTCCTATTTGAGCACACTGTCAATGTTTATCAGCGTCCCGGGCGCAGGCTTGAGCACCGCGACTTCCCCGAGTTCCTCCGTCGAGAGCTTGGGGTCATCATTGGCGGTCTTTCTCAAACTTGGGATCCAGTCTAGCCTATACCCAGAGTTCACGGTCGACTCCACCCAGTAATAGTCATTATGCCAGCCCTTGTTAGAAGAATGTCACTTGGTGAATATAAAATTGCCGACCCGAGCTGCGAAGTGGAAACACCCTGGCTGCTTCGGGTTGGGTTTACACACGAAGATATGCCTGAACCTGCGCAAGGTCGGCTCCACTTTCTTCTCCAGGCAGAACACGTAGAAGGCCACCATCACGGCCCAACCATTCGGCGACATCTGACCTAGGCTGAGCTCAAAATAGTTCAGGATTCTAACAATGAAGCCAGGGAGAGGGAGCTAGATGACGTCGAACGCTAGATCATATATAGTGAAGTGGTCGGCCGGAGGATAGCACGCCGATTCCTACCGACCTGGAACCTTCAGCTTGTGATGTCGATCAATTGACCAGTTCCTCAGCCTGGCGTTAGCCATCTGCACTGTGGAATGGCACTCACGCTTGCAACAGGCGAACAACTGCTCGATTCTCTTCTCTCGAATTGAAGAAGCATTGGCCGAAGCCGAGCTCCGAGGTCGAACAGCACTAACTGGAACAACTTCGATCGGCTCGGTGGCAGAGACCCCAGCTAAGCCGAGCTCCGAGGTCGATCGACTCTGCTTCCTCTTGCGCCAATCTGACCCCAATAACTTGGTAGTCATCATCGCTCTCCCTGGGGCCAGATTTCTGAGCCGGCCCTGAAGACGAACTGGTGCTCTCTCCACCACGGACCCTATTTGAAGTAGATGCCGAGCTCGGTAGACTTTCATCTCCACCATAGGACCTTACCTCTATCGCTTGGGAATCTTCCGACCCCGACCTCCCCATCCTGTCTACAGACTAAATATAAATGTACAAGGATGACTAAAGGGAGTCGGGACATACCTACTGCTCTTGACTGCGAAGTGCGACCGACTAAGCTGGCTCCGAGCTGACAAATCCCAACAAGATTCCGTCCGAGCTAATTGCGTCCGACCACTCTGTTGTCCGACCTAAAATTCTTGAGAAATTGAAAGCGAAGTGTGAATCGAATCTCAGATGCTAAGGCCCTATTTATAGGCGCCCCAGAAAGTTGCCTCGGGTAGCCCAAACGTCGCGTCTCGTCAGAATCGCCAGGTGATGTATCAGCCATCCGTTGGGCATGCACCGTTGACATTGCCATCCCTACTCTGCCGGGCTCGGACACCTACAGCTCGGGAGGAACTCCCAATTCTAGATCTCACCCTCTCGATCTCGACTTGGAGGGGGGAGGGAATTGACGAGGGGTTCCCGAGCTGGGATGAGATGTCCATTCCGAGCTGAGGCAGGCTAATCAGCGCCAAGACCAGCGCGTTCAACTAAATGTCCAACCAGGATGACTGGCCCGACCCCGGATACCCCGACCTCAGTTCTAGCTGTTCTGATGGGATATAAAGCGCTGATGGGACATAAAGCTGCGACGCATTAAATGCTGTCAGACCTGAACTTAGTATAAATAGAGCTCCACCTTCTTCATTCAAGGAGGTAACTCGTTATTAAATGCTCTCAGCTACCTTGCCAGCTCGGACATACTAATCATTAGCACGCTCGAGGGGAAAATCCGGGTCATCACCCCGCCTTTTCTTTTTTTTTCTTGTGCAGGTCTGGTAGCCGACCAGGAAAGCACAGCTCGGAGCCTAACCTGAAAGGTCCAGCTCGACGTAAGTAGCTCCCAACTTCAACTGTGAGATTTTCAACCTCGACACTATTATTTCAAAATACTCAAAAAGGTCCCTAGTATTGGTAAAAGGGTTCAAATTTGTCCCTACCATTAAAAACTAACAAAAAATTAATAAAATGTCTAGATTACCCCTACTCAAATAAAAACAATTATGCACCTACCCTTCTTTTTCCTCTTCCAATCAAACCCAACTCTACCCCAAACTACCAGCAAGTATCCCCCTACCCCCTTCCAACCCAGCCTCCCTTTGCCTGTTTGTGTGTATTTGTGTGTGTTTATGTGTAAATTAATAATTTTAGAACTAATAATTTTTAGCTATTTATTAATTAATTTCAATTTTAATTATTAGTTAGTTTTTAATTTAGTTAATAATTAACAAAGATTAATTAATTGATAACTAATCATTAACTAATTTTAAAACTAATAATTTTAACAAATTTAATAACTAAAAAATAAATAATTTTATTACTTATTATTTTTATTAACTATTTATTAATTAATTATTTTTATTAGTTAATTATCTTAAAATTATTACTTAACGAATTTAATCTCAATTAATAATGAATTTAATCTATTAATTAAATTTTACTAACATTTAATTAGTACTTAGTTAATTTAATTTATTATTAATAACTTTAATATAAATATTCAATAAATTTATAACTTAAAATAAAAAATAAAATCAATAACTTAATTAATTAAATTAGTTAATCTAATAAAAAAATTTGCAGTATGATAAAAGGGAAAAAAATGTTCGTGTAACATTAAGGGCGTCTTCACTTTAAAAATTTGTCCAGAGAGCAATTCTGCAAACAAATTTTCTATTCTTTTGTTCTTAAAAATTATTTTTGAAAACTGTTTTTAAACATTATTCTAAAAAACAAAACCAAAAAAAAAAAACATATGAGAATACTTCCAAACATGTCACTAGTCTTTTTAAATGCACAATAGCGATATTTTCAAGATTCACCACGGTAAATTAACTTGAAAGCGTGTCAATAACCATGTTCCTACTTTCTACCAACTAGTGTAATCATGAACTAATAGATAGCAATCGACTGAAGAGACATGGCATAAATTTTTTAGGGCTATATGTAACTGCAACATTCAACAGAACACTTTGCAGCTGTTTTAAAAGCACTCTTCATTCTAGGAAAAACTCTTCAAAAAGTTTGACGAATTGTCAGTCTCTCTAATACATGAGGTAGGCCTTACACATGTGAGGCCCGCCCAATGTAAGTGTTGTTTTGGTTGGTCAGAATTTTTGAAAAGTTTTCCTTGTCCCAGAGGATGCCTTAGAGAATAGACAATTAATACATAAATATAACAAACTCACTGATTACTTAATATGATATGAAAATTTATGTACTATTTATAAAATTGTGTTAACTTGTATGACTCAATAAAATATTTATCCTACGTCTGAAGTAATGTGTTAAATGCAATAAATAAACTCAAATCTTTTAAAAGAAATAGTTACTTAATTAATACAGTCCAATAATAGAAAGGTTGCCTTCCCGTCACTCTAACATTTCAGTCTTTGGTTTTTGTTAGAGCAAGTCCAACAATTTAGCTACTTTGGCTTTTTAGCCAAAGTAGAGAGTTAAACAAAAAAAAAATGTTCCAACAATTTAGCTATCTTGTTAGCTAAATTGAATAGCTTGCCAATGCCCTTGCAAATGCTCGCTAGGTTCAGCGAGCCAATTTCACTCGCCACAATTCTTTGATATCATCATGAATCATTGCACAACATAGAAACGAAAACAAATTCCAATGGAACAATTCACTTTTTTGATTGTTGTAGAACTATGAGCCACTTGATCTTTGGCCAAAAACAAAAAAAACTCACTTGATCCATTCCTGTACACATCTTGTCTTAATTTTCTTTTCTTTTTTCAAAATCAAAAGAATACTACCATCCAATAATTATTTTATTGCTTTCAAAAAAATATAAAAAATTACTCTAAAAAATGTTGGAGTGATATGTGAATTTAGAAATAGAGAGTCTAAATTTATTTATGATATTTTATTCTTGTTTGCAGATGAATTGAGAAATAGAGAGTTTGAATAGAGAGTGTTGTTGGAGTAAAACTGAAATAGAGAGTTTATAAAAGTAGAGAATCGCCAATTTCGCTATCTATTATGGAGAAAAAATAGAGAGTTTGTTGGACTTGCGCCAAATCCATCCTTGAGTCCCCAAGCAATTGTCAAGTCTTTTGCTTGAAATTTGAATTTATTTAAATGCTTGTCATCCACAAGAACTAATGGAAACAAGGCTTAGGTGTCACAATTTGAGGGCTTCATTGAAAAGAGACTCAAAACTTGGGGCTTCGATATTGTTAGTTTGACAATAGTTTTGTAAAAATTATGTTGAATTTATACTTCAATGAGTTCACTATTACTGTTGACATGAATTTTAACATTTTAGACTTATTAAAATTGAATAGACTCAATATATTGGTAGACTAATAGTTGAACCTGAATCATTATAAATGATATTAAAGTACGCTACTAGCAGAAGTATTATAGGCTCTATATTGTTTGATGGTCCTGAACTGTGGTTATATTTTATCTGACACAACAAGGATGTCGCGTAGTTAAGTTGGAGAGATTTTGACCCTCCATTCCGCATTGGTTCTCTGTTTTAATTTATTTATAATAATTTGTGTTCATTATTATCGAAAAAATAAATTTAAATATTTTGATCGGTTGATAAAGCTCAATTTGTTTGTAGCAAGTATTTAGTGGTTATTTATTGTTTATGTCGGGAAATTTGTTTGCCTAAAGTTTAGTTATATTTGCTTACTTGGAGTTTTAATATGCTTTAAGGCTGTTAGATGCTCTGATTGTTTGTTGGAATTTGTTAGTCACCTTCAAATTTAGCCCAAGATTTGGGGCAATTTGTATTATCCTAATTGTTTTTATTTTTGGCAACACAAATCTTGGTTTGGTAAAGATTGTGTAGGATTTATCTTATATGAAAAGAGATCAATTTGCTGCAACTGTAAGTATGCTGAAATGATTTTGATAAAGCCAAAGAAAATTCTGATTGAGCAAATCTGTAATTGAGCAAAATATTTGATTGAGCAAATCTTTGGGAATTGACTTGGGTAAAGACTCCTACAAAGGTCAATAATACTCACGGATACTTGGAGCCCAAGATTGCAGCACTTACACCTATATATATACTGATAATCACGCAAGAATCAATAGAGGGACAGGCGACGGAGAACAAAGTCTAGATCTTACAAGGGCTGTAATGTATTTATCAAATCTGTCTATGTAAACACTGTGGAGAGAGTTCGCTTTAGCACTATGAGTACGCTGAGCAGGTTTTGTTTGTAAACACTCTATTCATTTGTTTCATTAAACATCCTTCGGGAGAAGGAGGTGAGTATTCGCGAGAATATGCTAAGTCGATGGGATTTCGCTAGGTTGTAAATCCTTAGGTAGGTTAGATGGTCTAGGCGGTAAGGGTTACAAGGGAGTTGTCAATCACATAAGTCCATTGACTATTGTAACCGTGAAAACATCTAGGGAATTGCCTATTTTGACCAGAGATTGGTCACGTGGTTTTTTCTCAGTTGGGTTTTTCACGTTAAAATACTGTGTGTACTTTACTTACTTTTGTTTTCTCATTTGCTTCACTGTATGAATTAGGTGTATCACTATAGTTGATTCACTTATTACTGTGTTCTATCTTCAAACATATTTAATTGTTTAAACGCATAATCAAACATGAAATTGGAAACTGAGTTTTCAGAATTACGTTCTTCTTGTTTTTGGATTACTGTTTTTTCTTACAGGCGTAGTCTTGTGGCCATATTGCGTCACTGGACATGCCTTGTCAACGGAGGTTTTGGGGGTGAGAAAATTAGGCATAAATCAAATTATAGAATTAAATGAAAGACTCTTTAGTGAGACATTATAAAGAAATAAAAAGACAAAATTTGTAGAGACCATAAATCTTGATCAGATATTGTTCCATAATATTGACTTTGTAGATGGATTTTTTTTTTTGGGTAAAGCCTAATTCGATCGGATGCTTAAGAAATGTTTCACTTTATCTGCCCTTCTCTATTAGCAACTTGTGTCAGTTGACGGCTCTTCAATCGAAATTTGTAAGTCAATCTATATATTTATTTACTTTTCGAAAAACATGTCTAATCTTGTATTCTGTTTCAAAATCTAATACCCTCGCACTCCTCGATAAGATTCAATTAGACTACGAGACAGGAGCCTTCAGTTTGAGTCAAATTAAGTAGTCAAAATTTTCGTCATACAATTTAGCTACCAAAGCATTTGGTATACATCATATTTTGAAGTTACAAGTCACCTTTATCTGGTTCGTCACCGCAGCCATGGAAGGTCTTTTATATGGATACTGAAATGTACAACAAATAGCAAGTTGTAACAACTGAACCATTTGATCCCCAATGTTCTGATAAGTAAGTAGTGCATTATCAAACACGTCAATAATTGGTTTTTCCTGAAACATTTGCCTTACCTACTTAGGCAAATCAACACCTGTTGCTTTCCCAAGTGCACCTATGGGGGCTTTCCCAGTTAGCAACTCTAATAGCACTATGCCAAAACTGTAGACATCTGACTTTTGCGAGACTTTGAATATATTTGTCATTTCTGGTGCACAGTAATCAGTAGTGAGATCATATTCGGAGTCCAGTGAGAAAAGTTGCCGTATGCCAAACTCAGATAAACGTGCATCCAAGAAATTGGTAAGAAAAACATTGGATGACCTTATGTTGCCGTGACATATATTTGGTCCACGGCTATGCACGTGTTCAACAGCACGAGCTATTCCGTAAACAATTTTACACCTTATCCCCCAAGTAAATAGAGTTTTATTTGCATTCCCTTCTCCTGCACATGTTAAGAAGAAAAAAAGAATTGATTAGAGAGCATATTTGATTCTTTTGATCAATTTAAACTCCAATACAAACGTTTTCATGACATCGTCAGGAACGGATCCAAGTGTTTGATTTTGGGACAATGACTCCCAGTCTCCCACTAACCAAATTTCGATCTCTAAAACTATTTAGCCATAAAATATTCTAGATTTACCAAAAAACAATTTAGATTTGCACCTAAACAACATAATATATATTATTTCAATTTTTAGCTGACATGTTTCATTGTGAATATGGATATGCTGCAGTGTACGTTATTTATGTAAGAGAACTATGGAGGAAATTGCCCATCGTTTATGAGGGCTCGTCTATTGATATTTAATGGATACAGGATACAAGAGTTTTACAAAGTATGGACTGTACAAGAGATATCTAAGTTAGCCAATATACAAGCGCATTCAAACTGTAGTAGTTATCTAATCTCATCTAGTCTACGTGTGTGATATAGTTAGTTAAGAATATCTTGACACCCCCCACAAGCTTATGGCGGAGGAACGACATGCAGCTTGTCTTGAAGCAATTCAAACCGTGGCTTGTAAAGGGGTTTGGTGAGAATATCTATTGGTTGGTCCGTTGTGGCAATGTATTGAAGACGAAATGGGCCATCACTAACTTTCTCACGGATGAAGTGCACATCTATTTCAATGTGCTTGCTACGATTATGAATAATTGGGTTTGTAGCCATATACAGAGAGCTCACATTATCACAATGAAGAGATGGAGCCTGTGCTAGTGTGATTCAAAGAAATTGCAATATATGAGTCACCCATAGCATTTCAGAAGCTAAGCTTGCCAATGCACGATATTTCGCTTAAGAGCTGGATCAAGAGACAGTAGTTTGTTTCTTTGAACTCCAAGTGATCAGCTTGGGACCGAAAAAGATGGCAAATCCAGAGGTAGAGCGACGCATGGAGGGGCAGCCACCCCAATCCGCATCGCTATAGCCTTTGAGCTGCAACGAAGAGCAAGGGCGGCATAAGAGGCCATAGCGGAGAGTGTGCTTAATGTATCGAATGACTCTTTTTGCTACAACAAGATGTGGAACTCGTGGGGCATGCATATACTGGCATATGGAATTTATAGCATATGAGATATCCGGTCTGGTTATAGTTAAATATTGCAAGGCACCGACTAGCTTCCGAAAATCAGTTGGGTCAGACAATAAATCACCATCTGAATCAGTGAGTTTTTCCCCAGCCATAAGAGTGTTTATAGGTTTCGCACCATCAAGATTGAATTGCTGAAGTAGCTGTATTGAGTACTTTGTTTGAGTGAGTAAAAGACTATCGTGATGCGCTTGAACTTCCATGCCAATAAAATAATTGAGAGGTCCAAGATCTTTCATGTCAAACTCATGAGACAACAAAGAGATGAAGCTATCAATTTGTAGCAAAGAACTTCCAGTGACAATAATGTCATCGACATAAATTAAGACAATAAGAGTGTGGTCAGAAGAATGACGAGCAAACAATGAAGCATCATGATGTGAGTGATGAAATCCAATATAAACAAGATAGGTACTGAATCGATGATACCATGCACGTGGCGCTTGTTTGAGCCCATACAAAGATTTATGTAACTTGCAAACGAAGTCAGGATGTGTTGGATCAAGAAATCCCTGTGGTTGAGTCATATAAACAGTCTCTGTCAAGTCACCATGAAGAAAGGCATTCTTCACGTCAAGCTGGCGAAGAGGCCAACGATTTGAGAGGGCAAGACAAAGAATTAGATGAATAGTGCCAGGTCGTACCACCGGGCTGAAAGTTTCTCCATAATCACGGCCCGGCTGTTGAGTGTAGCCCTGAGCGACCAAGCGTGCATTGTACCGTTCAAGAGTGCCATCTGATTTTTGTTTGACTCGGTAGACCCACTTGCATCCAACAATATTGAAATGGGGCGAAGGAGGAACAAGAGACCATGTCCTGTTTTTGAGTAAAGAGTTAAATTCATCTGCCATTGCTGATCTCCAATTCAGATCCTTGCTAACAACAATATAACTAGTTGGTTCAGGAGGAAGACCATTGGCAACTGTAAGCAAGCAAGTTGGAATTAGGTGTCTTGTGGATAGGAGCACCTTTGGTTTGCGTATGCCATCTTGTAGCCGAGTAACCATAGGATGAGTTCTTGTGATAGCCTGTGGATCAGAGACAACATTAATATGGTCAATACTTGGTGAATCAGAGGTCAGGCTTATGTGAGAATCACAAGTTGCATCAGTCAAACTTGGCAAATTGGAAGCACATGGTTGCGGCTGAGAAAAAGGATGCAATAATGAATCCAAAGACGTTGTTGCAAGCTGCTTGTCTAATAGAGTTGGCGCAGAGCTGGACTGAATCATGGACATAGGAAATTTTTGAAATGTGAAAGATTGTTGCGGCAAACAAGCAAGAGATTCATCCGTTAACTGCGAGGCAAATGGAAAATTAGATTCATCAAAAACAACATGGCGAGAAACCAAAATCTTATTCGTAGTAGGATTGAAGCATTTGTAGCCCTTATGATGAGGACTATAGCCCAAGAATATGCATCTGGCACTCTTAAAATCTAACTTTGTTCGACCAAAAGTGGTGAGACAAGGAAAACAAAATGAACCAAACACACGAAGAGCCGAATAATCAGGCATAACTCCATACAGTAACTCAAAGGGAGACTTGTTGTCTAGTATAGATGTAGGCAATCTGTTGATCAAATACACTGCTATAGAAAATGCATAGTTCCAAAAATTGCGAGATAAGGAACTGTGAGCAAGAAGAGTTAACCCAGTCTCTACAATATGACGATGTTTTCGCTCAGCTAAACCATTTTGTTCAGGAGTGCCTGGACATGAGCGTTGATGTATAATACCATATTGACGAAAAAGATTTTGCACAGTTGAACTCATAAACTCTCCACCTATATCACTTTGAAAAATTTTAATGCGAGCATTACAAACATTTTGGACCATTGTTATAAATGATGGCAAAAGAGTAGCAACATCAGATTTCCGAACCATAGGATAGTACCAAGTGAATCTAGAAAAGTCATTAATAAGAATTAAATAATAACGATAACCTTCCATAGAGGTGACGGGTGCAGGACCCTATACATCAGAGTGAACAATATCCAAAACATTACTAGAACGAGAACTAGCACTAGTAAACGGCAAGCGATGACTCTTGCCGAGTTGACAACTGCTACAAACATCACCAAAAGTAGAAGTCGACTTGAACTGGAGTACTTTATTCAACTGAAGGAGCACTCGGGCAGCAGGGTGGCCTAACCATGCATGCCAAACTGAATCTGCCACTTTATTAGCAACAAAAACCGATTTCGGAGATGGTGATAAGGAGTATAAGCCATCATGAAGTCGGCCCTGGTGGATTATGTTCCCTGTCTTCTTGTCCTTGATAGAAAAACTAGATGATGTAAAAATAAATAAGCAGTCATGGTCTTGTGTGAACTGAGCAACAGACAACAATTTCTTAGAGAGTGAGGGAACAAGTAACGCATTAGTAGAGACAACAGAGCCGTGCGATAAATTAATAGGTGTGTGACCAACATCAGTAATAGGTAAAGTCATTCCATTTCCAACCAAAACTGAATTAGAACCTAGGTATGGACGCTTACCAGTAATATTCAAGTCATCGGGAGTCTTAGTGTGCGTCGCACCAGTATTAACATACCACTCTGAGTTTGAAGAGTTAGAAACATTCATGGCATTTAAAGCACGAGCAGAAGCAGCGACAACATCGTCGGGAGCCCAACAATTGTTATCTTTATGGTAGGGATGCCCGCAGCGGTAGCACACCACGGAGGAGGGTAGTGGGGCAGTAACAGAAGAGCTTGACAGCCCACGCCCACGACCCTTGCTGCGGCCATGATTGGTGCGACCTCGCTGCCATCGATTTTGCTGAGAAGGATGATTAGTGGCATTTTGTTGTTGTATCTGTGGCTGAGAAAATGAATAGCAAGCCTGAGTTTGAGAAGCAGGAAAAGCAATCGGTGGAGACGATTGAGTAGAGGCCGCAAGACGAAGCTCGAAATCGAGGAGCAATCCGCAGACTTAGCAAAAGATGGGGCAATAGCGTGAGAGTTAATAGCAGTGACGATGGGAACATATTCAGTGCCTAAGCCACGAAGAGTCCATAAGACAAAGTCATCTTCTTCAACTGCCTTTCCTGCGCTGACAAGTACAAGAGAGAGAGATTTTGCTCGCTGAATATGAGCATGTATTGAGGTCGTTCCCTTAACTAGTGATTGAAGCTCAGTCTTCACTTGTTGGATTCTATCACGAAACTGAGAGCCATAGAGTAGCTCCAAAGTGTTCCATACCTCACGAGCAATTGCCTTGTCTACCACTTGAGAGAGTACGGAGTCAGAAAGAGAGACCAACAACCATCCAAGAACAAGCTGATCAAGCCGTGTCCATTGGGTAACAACATCATCCGGCGACATGGGTTTAATGGAGGAACCATCAATGAATCCAAGAAGTCCATGGCTCCGAAGAACAGGGAAGACTTGGGTTTTCCATAGGAGAAAATTATCGCTGGAGAGCTTGAGTGAAACATCCTGATGGATTTACTTTATGTCGGGCAAAGATGCCACGACTGAAGTAGCAGGAGGATCTGTAGTCGAAGATGTAGTAGCCATGAGGCAAAAAAAAAAAGAGAAAGGTTGATGTATAATCTGCCCAGGAGAAAAAACCTTTAGCTATCTGATACCATGTAAGAGAACTATGGAGGAAATTGCCCATCGTTTATAAGGGCTCGTCTATTGATATTTAATGCATATAGGATACAAGAGTTTTACAAAGTATGGACTGTACAAGAGATATCTAAGTTAGCCAATATACAAGTGCATTCAAACTGTAGTAGTTATCTAATCTCATCTAGTCTACGTGTGTGATATAGTTAGTTGAGAATATCTTGACAATTTAAACTCCTTCAAGACAAGGTCAACTGAATTTTATTTTGCTAGTACTTTGGATTTTGGAAAATATTTTGACCCTTAAGGAAGACATCTACAACCTTGTTAGTTTAACAATGCCCCAATGGGCATGATCGAGCAATAATGGGAGTGAAATCGCTCTTGTGAGATCGTGAATTCAATACTCTCTATTGTTATGAAATTCTGCACTTGACTGACCTGACACATGAGTGAGGGCGCACCGCTACACCGAGAGTTTACCATTTGATAGTCAGGCTCTGCCAGCTGAGTGTCCACGTCATCCAAAAATAACCTTTCAAGTCTAACAAACCAGCTTCTTATTAAGATGTTTTCCAGCTTGATTATGGATAACTAATCCTACTTAGACATCTTAAAGCTTCAATTTCTTGTTCATTGTAACTACTAAACTTTTGATCAAAAAGAAAAAAAAAAAAAAAATTGCTAACCTTTTGGTGAAATCATGGTGGAAATATTCTGCAACATTTTGTTATTTATGCTAGTCTAATTATCTTAGTCTAATTAATTGATGCCAAATGAGTTTTCCTGCAACATTTTGTTATTTATCCAACCCAAATATGATACCCTGCATCTTGATTGCTCTGCTAATATTCTTTCTAGTTCTAGTTTAGTTTAGGGAGAAACTTCTATCCGGCTGGCCAATAACTGCTCGACAACTTCACTATCAGCCTTTAATTTCTTCTAATCTAATATATTTACCGTTTAATTCCGCGGAAAACTTCTTTAATTTTACTTGCCTGTTTTAGAAATTGCAGATAACCATAAAAGAAAACTATAGTAGTTCTTGTCTTTTTCAACATAAAGTGGCGTATTCATGCTTTAGTCCTGTGCAGGAATGTAGAATGAGTTTTGCCCATTTATCTTCCTCATTGTCTCATAGTTGTTCAAATGAAAATGGTCATTTCTATATGCATTCGTGTAATGATTTTCAATTAGACATTTTGAGAGACGTATTAAACTAGTACCAAAAACGTGCAAGCATCGTGATAGAATACGCACTTTCTTGACATTTTTCCTGTTATTAAATGTGAAGGATGGATCATGACCAACAAAAACAAAAAATAAAAAGTGAAAGATGGATTTAAATGATGTAAGGTAGTTTCCTAAACATGAGTTGTTTGTTTAATCTTCAATTTTCCAAACTTCTTCATCAGGAATGCAGACTTTAGGTTAGTTCCTGATTCAGTCAATTGAGACTATCGTCGGAAGTAAGGACAAATTTGCTATGTACATTTTTAAAATACACTTATGACCTATGTATCCCAATTAGTTTTAAAATATGACTATTCTACTTGAGAAATATATATTTATCATGTTGAATAAAATGTTAGTGTCTCTACACCCTTAATTGAAATAAAACTCTAAATTCATCCCTATTCAAAAGAGAAAAATCTCTAATTGGAGCTTTTTCCAGCTTAAGAAGTGAAGGCAAGAAAGCAACAATGACAATGTATATATGCAATTGAAAAATCAGAAAGCTTACCATGCAAAAGAGAAGCCAAGCTCCCCATGCGCATATACTCGTATACAAGAAGCCTCTCATTGCGATGACAACAATAAGCTTTCAAAGGAAGCAAATTCTCATGACCAATCTTTGCCAACTCTTGAAACTTCTTCTTGAATTCCTTTTCAGGTAAGCACCCACCCTTCAACCTCTTAACAACGACGGCATTTTTGCCCTTCAACTCTGTCATAAAACTGGTTCCAAATGTTCCTCTCCCCACAATCTCAGCCTTGGAACGCAGCAACTCTTCCAATCCATACTTGTCTAAATTACTCCCCAAGAACACCAATTTCGCGCCGATTATTTAAGCAGGACTCCACGCGAAACGCGCGTCCATAGAGCTATTTTTAGCCGAAAATGGTAAGAGTCGCGCGTATATTGAGAGCAAAGACTTGTTGAAAGATATATTAAGAGGTTGGCAGAGGAGGAGAAAGTGATGTTCTGCTCTGCATGCACTTCATGTTTTTACGTTTTAATTTAAGGGAAATTACTACATTTACTCCCTATTGTTTCAAAAAAAAAATTCAATTTGGTCTTTATTATTTAAAATTTTTCAATTTTATCTTTATTACTCTTCCAAAAATTTTAATTTCATCATTATTATTTCTAAATTTTTTTGATTTCCTCTATATTATTTTCTAAAGTTTCAAATTCGTCTTTATTATTCACAATTAATTAATTTAGCCCTTTTTATTTTTAAAAAAAAATTCAAATTCGTCCCTATTATTTCTCAAAAAAATTTAATTTAGTCCTTGAATAATAGGGATGGATTTGAAACTTAAAAAAAATAATAATAAGAACCGAATTAAATTAAACTTTTAGAAAAATAATAAGGATGAAATTAAAATTTTTAAAAAATAATAGAGACTAAAATTAAACTTTTTTAAAAATAATAGAGATGAAATTGAGAAATTTTAAATAATAAAGATCAAATTAAAATTTTTAAAAAAATAATAAAGAGAAAATTAAGAAATTTTAAACAATATAAACCAAATTAAAACTTCTTCTTAGTCCATTCTGATTGATTGATAGATTAATCATAATGGAAGTGCATTATGCACTAATGCGGAGACAGTTTCAGTTTCCTTCATAAAATACAGCAGAATAATCAGTAATGTCTTGTGCCTAATAAGTATAACCACCAACATGCAGACTTGCAGGCAATAAAGTGGTGAAGTTGACTTTTGTCTAAACTTGAAAGGCCAAGGTGTGGTGTTAGAAAAGGGAAAATTTGTGGTGCATGGGTTCAACATGATAAAGAAAATTCGTTGCATCATAAATTTATGGATGTTGAGTGAAATAATTCGAGAACGTATATATTAATCTTAATATTTATAATTTATATAAATGAGATAATTGGCTTCTCTAACAATTCATTTATGTGTGGCCCACGATTAATTGTTGAAGACGCAATGATATGATAGAAGAGACAGTAAATTTGGAAAAGTTGTGTATCAAAGTTAATAGTTAAACAAAAATGACTCAAATGTTAATTGATTAAATTAGGTCAAGATTAAATTCCAATACTATGATAAGAAATATTAAGTTTTATTTTAAAATTAATTGGTTTTAAATTGAGTAGCCTATGAACTCATATACTAATGTTGTAATTTATGATTTATCTATATAGGACAATTAAATTCTACATTAGATTAATAAATTGAGTTGTTGCTTGGATATTTAAAGCCCATATAATTTCATTGAAGCATGTTTTGTGCTTGAAAAAGTCTACTTCTTTTGCCTTATTCTGAATTCTTAATCAATATGAATCATTCAATTCAGTTTCCCTTTTTCTTTATATATATTCTATTCGTCTTTATAGAGAAAATTCTTCGGTTATGCCTTTCGCAATGCGCAGCAGGTTGCTGCGGCTTCTACCTTGTACTTCTGGAAGCAACCGCTACCACAACGAAAAATATGCAACCCCTTTATCAAAGTAAAGTTTGAACTTTCTGAAAAGTCAAAAGCATGAATACTAGAAATGTTTATTGTAGGGAAGCACCTAGAATTACGAAAAGTTCAATTGATAAACATAAAGAAAGAAACCGATAAAAAAGTAAAAGGAAAAGAAAGAGAGAAGAGAGATAAAAAAAAAAAAAAAAAGGGGTGAAGTCCACCAAAATTCTCTGTGTTTTAGCATAAATGCATAACACCTCATGTGGTACAAAAATCACTACCTCTCTTGTGATTTAAAAAAGTAGTACACTTACGCCATCCGTTAAAAAAACCATTAATTTTAATTGCGAGTGTGAAACACGCGTGCAAGATGCATGTTTTTTTTTTTTTAAACATTTTTGACAATAAAATAATTGTGTATTGACTAAATTACTCTTTTAAAAAAATAAAAAAATAATTTAAAAAATAGTTGTTTTCTCCACCAACCCCCCTACCCCCCATCCCATCAGTACCCCAAACCCCAACCCCAACCCCAACCCTGTCAAATCCTATACATACATATTGGAGTTATACAACTGAATTGTTTCAAATGAATTGTTTCAATATATATATATTGAAATTTGATATATACATATTAAAATCCGATATATACATGTTGGAGTTATACATATACATCTTTCAAATGAATTGTTTCAAGTTCTTTGTTTTGTAACTTCTTCAAATTGAACGTTTTGAAAGGGGTACTAAGGGGATGGGGGAGTGGGTGGCAGGTTAGGGGGCTAGGGTCGGGGGTGGGTGGTGATCGGGAAGATGACTAATTTCTTTCTATTTTTTTTTTTTTAAAAGGGATTATTTGGTCAATTACCAAGGAGAAAAAAGAATAAGATTGATGGTATTTATATTTTTTTACAGATTCTGTTAACTTTTTTAACAGAAAAGTAGGGAGGAGGTAAGTGTGTTACGTTTTCAAAATTACAAGGGAGGTATTTGATGATTTTTGTATCACAGGGGGAGTGTTATGTACTTATGCCAAATAACAGGAAGAAGTCTGGTGCATTTCAGTTGGATGAATCTAGTTGAGTGTGAGGGTAAAATTCATAAACGCGTGAGATCCACTTTCTATTAAATTGAATAATCTAACTGTAATAATTTTTTTAGTGTTTTCATATAGAAAATATTTAGAAATATAAAAAGCTCAATTCCCTAATTAGACCGTTTCTCTCAACCTCACGAATACTGTGTTCTATACCAAACAAGAGAAGCCCTTTGTACACAACTCTTGTCTCGTTTGTCTGTCTTCCGAAATCCAAAATTGGTGACTTTCTACAAACGGTCCCTATATTCCTGGTACGTGGGTTCTATCTGGCCCACGTTTTTTTTGTTTTTTTATTATTATTTTGGTCAAAAATGTGTTTTGTGTTAGTTTTGAAGAAAATTTTCCAAAATTGACAAGCACTTCAAGTTTGAATACACGATTTAGCCACAGCTACTTTCCAAAAACGTCAACTTCGAACTGATTCCAAATAAAACCAAGGAAAACAAAGGCCAAATGCTTTTGAGCTTATAGATCAATGTACTTATTTACCTTCTGGAAGGTTGAAGTCTAAAACAGGCTTCGCATACTGCCTCATAAAATTCCCACGGTATGTAGAAGACATAATCAACGTAAACAAGCTACCGACCTAGGGAGGATTTAGGATGTCTTATCAGTAACGACTAAGTGATCTTGGTGATCGTAATTAGCAAAACTATAATAGTTAAGTGATAATTTACAAATATATTTCAAATTCTTTTGTGGGATCAGTGGAATTTGTCGCCCCCACAACCAACAACGAGAATCTACCCCGAGTATATAGGCTAGTAAGTTTCGTCCAAATTCAACTCTTCTCAGGTCTACTTTGTATAAGTCAAGTAATTGCTTTCCAAAATTGCAGTTTCGTTATAACAAGTAACGAGAGATGATAAACACTTAATTCACCATACGATGATTGCTTTAGGTGACAATGCAAAATTAACAGAGAGAATAGACTGATTCTTCTTAGCAAATTTGCTTGAAAGCACTTAAAATATGAAGTGTGATACATTACACAAAGCAGTCAACACTTTGTGAGCTTTTTAACAGCGGAAAAGCAGAACTAATGATTTGCTGCAAAAAATTTCACAAGGTTGGCAGAAAAGTACCTAAACAATCTCTAAATAATCTTAAATATACACCGGACCTCATTTCCACTAAGAAATTTCCTGGATATTTCTGACAACATCGTTCATTGATGGCCGCCTGTCAGGGTCACTGGATGTACAATTCAATGAAAGATGAAAGAGGCGAACCATTTGCTCCTCTGGATTGGCATGCCTAAGCAGCTCAGGGTCGAAGACTTCCATTATCGGTCTCTCTTTAGCCACGGTTCGCGCCCACGTAGGCAGGTCAGATCCCTCCATGCTTACAACTTTGCTTGGTGATTTACCGGTCATTAGCTCGAGGAGCAGGACGCCAAAACTGTAGACATCTCCCTTCTGGGAAAAGTTTTTAGAATGGATGAACTCTGGCGAGCGGTAGCCGGCAAGGTTGGGGGTGGATGTGGAGGAAACAAGTTGCATTATGCCATATTCAGTAATGCGAGCATCGTAGAAGGTTGTAAGCAAAATGTTAGATGACTTGATGTTTCCATGGACGACACCAGGACCAAATGAATGCAGATATTCGATACCAGAGGCAACATCCAAAGCAATCTTACTCCTGATCACCCATGTTAATGGTGCTCTGTCTGCACCGCTATTTCCTGCACAAGTAAGGATTTTTAAGGGGTGAGAACCAAAGTGCAAACGAACCCCTTATATTTTGTCAAAGTTATACGTTAAATATTATAATACTGTTATTATTTAATAATCCAACGAGTAATAAGAATTTGGTGCAGTACCTCCATGTTCTATCTCAAATATACTTGAGAAACCTCTGGCAAGAAGTACTTTTTGAAAAGTTTAACATCGCGATATTGAATAGTCAAAAATAAAGAATTCTTGTGTATAGTTTGGAAATTGTCAGGCAGGCTGCCCAAATTGACCGACAAAAAAGTCATCTTCCAAGAAGTCACTCTGATATGCATCACGCAATAGTGCCTGATTGCCAAAATATACGTGCTAACACTTACGGGTGAGCCTACGTATAGGAAGATATAGTATTATTGGCTTCACAAAATTATTTAAATTATTTTTATATTTTTTGTATTTTTAGTATATAAAACCATCTAACGACCAATTTTGTCGTTAAAATCACTTAATTACCAATTAAACCACACTAAAAAATATATTATAAATTTGGCCTTGCTAATATGTCCAATGCCACAAGTCAGAAAAAATTAGGCATAATTACTTGAAGAATGTGTCAGTCCTGTAGACTAAAGTACAATTTCCACACTCTAGATAGAATGAAAACTGCTCCAATTACTACCCTAAATCAAGATAAAATTGCTGTAAACACAATCTATAACATTGATGAGCACTTTAGACAAAAAAAAAAAAATTGATGCTTGTAAAGACAATGGAAAATTAAAAAATAAAAGCAGAACAGAAAGATAGAAAATCTTACCATGCAAAAGTGCATCAAGACTTGCCATAGGCATGGATTCATATACCAGGAGCTTCTCATCTCTGTTATAAAAGTATGCTTTAAGAGGAATCAAATTCTCATGATCCAATCTCCCCAAGTTTTCAATCTTTTCTCTAAATTCTCTCTCTGGAAGGGAGACATTCTTCAATCTCTTCACGACCACTTCACTCTCGCCCTCCAAGTAGGCGCGGTAAGTTGTGCCAATACTCCCTTTCCCGAGCACTTCAGCCGAAGCCCTCAATAACATTTCCAAGGTGAAAGTATCATCAGCAGGATCGAAAAACACCAATCCATCATTTTCCGCTCTCCGGCTTCTCTTCTTTGCCCTTTCCCCTCTCAATGAACTATTATGAAACTCGTGTTCTGTTCCCACTGCAACGGGTGTAGAATTACGAAAGTCATAATCTGATGGCTTCAATGGTGATGGAGGTAAAGGTGAAATCTGGCCTTGCGGATTGATCTTTCCATTTCTATACTTTAGACATAGGAAGAACAGAATTAGGACCAATATAAGCAATCCAATCACTGACCCGATGACAATTCCAGCGATTTCTCCACCAGAAAGCTTGTTCCCTCCATCAGGGCAAGAATTCAGAGGACCACCACACA
Source organism: Ehretia macrophylla (assembly GCA_037974665.1). Taxonomy (NCBI): domain Eukaryota; kingdom Viridiplantae; phylum Streptophyta; class Magnoliopsida; order Boraginales; family Ehretiaceae; genus Ehretia; species Ehretia macrophylla. Next base: position 19,227,882 of record CM075767.1, on the reverse strand, counting down.
ATGAATTTCCCAGAAAAGACTGAGATGTGAAAATAACCAAATTGGATGGAATTGAACCATTAAATCTGTTGAATGAAACGTTAAATTGTCTAAGTTCTCTTAGACTATTCAACTCCGAAATTGAACCACTGAATTGATTGTTCTCCAAGTACAAAGCTCTCAACGCGGTCAAATTACTGAAACCTGGTGATATTCCACCAGAAAAATTGTTTCCAGCAAGACTTACCCGTAAAAGATTGCTTAACTGGAAAAGACCCGGAGGAAGCTCACCAGAAAATTCATTATCTTGTAAGAAAAGAGAGTTCAGCTCAGTACATGAGCCTATGTCAGCAGGAATTGGTCCTGTTAACGAATTGCTACGGAGGCTAAGAACACGCAGCGCGGTAAGGTTCCCGATTGTGTTCGAAGGGAGCTGCCCGGAGAGACCATCACCAGGCAGCCGTAGCTCAGTGACACGGTTGATAGTCAGGTTACATCTGACACCTTCCCATGAACATGGTGTTGGACTAGTGATATTCCAACGAATAGTCTGGCCCCGGGCGGCTGCCCTTAGCCGTAGGAGGGCCTCGCGGTCAGCTGCTATGTCTGAGAATATGGTCGGAGACAATAGGAAAATTATGAATGAGATGTAAAGAAGAAGAAGAAGGTGAGGAGTCACCATTGTGAGCATACCAAATGTGACAAACTAGAGAAGATGTTTTAGAGTGGAAATTTTCAAACACCATTTTATAAAATTGTTTTGCAGCCAATTATGAGTCAATAGTCGTCTTAGTTGATTCTTCTTCCGCGTGGACTCGGTACTGCACAAAATTTGGCCACAAATTACTTATCGTTTTTCTGATGTTAACTTGACTGAATATTTGGATATTTAGTTTTATGAATCAAATCTACCTCCACATTTTCATAAAAAATTATATTCTCATGTTGCTTGAAAATCTAGATTTTATATACTAATTTTGCTTGTTTGTTCCTCGATGCTGGAAAAAAGTATATCTGATGGGTATGTCAACGTTTAGACTACGTTTGGATTGCACCAGGGAAAGAAAAGGAAAAGTAAAGCAGAGAAAAGGTAATAAAAGAAATTTTAAAAAAAAATTTGTTGTTTGGATTGGAAACAAATAATAAAGAAAATAATGACTTTAAAATTTTTTGTTTGGATTGCCCAAGGAAATGAAAGGATGATTTTAAATAGAAAGTTATTTAACAAAGTGTTTATAAGCACTTGTTTTGTGGAATTCATCTTATTCATATATGAATTTTGTGAGCATTTATATTTGCATGAATTCTCTTGTTTAGAACTATAAAATAATATTAAGTCAATTTTATTATTTGTAAATACAAATTGTGTTTAAAATTTAATATTTATATCTTAGTTATATACTTTTTCTTTTTATATTGACATTAGACTTGACATATAAAGACTATTCTCTCGATCCACTATTGATTTTTGCTATTGGTAATGCAAATGTTTGTTTATCATTAATCGTTAGACACAACCAGAGTTTTTTTTTTTTTTTTTGGTCGAAAAACAATAAATATATTGCAAAAATTGAAAAATACAAAGGTTTCACCCTACACCGGTTGGGTGAATGTCTGAGTACAACAAGTTGTAAAGTTGATTGGGAACATTTGCAATCCAATCCAAAGACAAGCTATCTCTAAGAAAAAACTTTGCAACCCAATCGGTCACCTTGTTAGCGGATCTCCTAATGCACGATAACCTGATGGTCGGGCTATCAGCAGCAATCTTTCGGATATCCTCCAAGACTAGTCTTGCCTTCCAAGGGGCAAGCTTTGGAGAATCGATTGCTTTAAGAACCGCTTCAGCATCACTTTCAATAGTGACGATAGGAAGGGGAGACTGCGAGGCGAATAGACAGGCATTGCGATAAGCAACAGCTTCTGCTTCGAAGGCGGACTTATACCTCAAGGGGATAACTTGTCCGTGGATTAGATTTCCATGCCAGTCCCGACAGGTGAAAGCACAACTTGCTTTGTTTGACTTTTGGAGAAATGATGCATCCACATTGATCTTGAAAAAGTTCGTGGGTGGTGGCGTCCAGGCAATAGGGGTGACTGTTTCACTTTGCATCTGGTTGGTACCCAAGCTTCTAGGTTGATCATGAGATCTGCCTATTTCCATATTGCTAAGCCGAGTATTGGTGATGGCCCGCTCTAGGTCTATAGGTCTATTCTCCACGCAAGCTGAGCTTCTTTCTTTCCAAACCTGCCAACAGCAAAGAGCAATAAGATCAAAGGCTTCATTCTTACCATAACCCGCATTCTCGCATCGATCAGTCATGGAAAGGAGCCAGTCCTCGAATCTAGTGATGAGGTTTGGATTGATAGCACATTGGAGGGTCGAGGCACACCAAAATCTTCTTGTCCATGGGCAGATAAGGATGAGATGTTCCAGAGTTTCGACATTTGTGTTGCAAATGGTACACATTGGAGATTCTTTGCACTTTCTCTTGAAGAGGTTTTCCAAGGTCGGAAGTGCATTGTTGCATGCTTTCCATAGAAAAATTTTAATCTTGGGGGGATCTTAGCATTCCAAATGAGTTTCCAGATTATGGTCGGCAGCGAGTAGGATGAGCTAGCTGCACCGTTCAACACCCTCTGTGGACTATCTTGAATTGATCGTGTGATGTGGTAACCTGTTTTGACCGAATATGCCCCATTTTTTGTTATAGGCCAAACAAGCTTATCCACCACCTCAGAGATACGGAGGACAATGGAATTGATGGTTTTTGCAATCTGAGATGGAAAGACTGAGTAAAGCTTGGTGGTGTTCCATTTTCTCGATTGAGAATCCATAAGGTCGTGGACAGTAGTGACTGAATTGGTACGAAACTGGGTGATGTCTGTGTTGGGAACCCAAGGGTCTTCCCAAACATGCACCCTCCTGCCATTTCCAATCGACCAAATAGCCCTTGTTTTGATCAACTCTCTTCCTTTCAGGATACTATTCCATGACCAGGAGGATTGATTTTTCTTCTTGACATTCCAGAATGGATCCTTAGCACAATAGATCTGATGCAAAATGTTGCTGGCAAGGATGTCAGGCTCGGTAAACATTTTCCATGCTTGTTTAGCAATGAGGGCTTGGTTGAAGCAATAGAGATCCTTGAACCCCATACCTCCATCTTCTTTTGCCTTGGTTAAAGTTCTCTAATTGATCAAATGAATACCTTTTCTTCCATCTCTTTTTCACCAGAAGTCAGCTGCCAATGCTTCTAGCTTTTTGCAGAAGGATTTTGGGAAGAGGATAGAGGACATAACGTAGGAGGGAACCACTTGAAAGACTGTTTTAAGAAGGACATCTTTCCCTCCTTCCGACAAAAAAAAGTTCTTCCACCCATCCAATTTGTGAATACACTTTTCGTGGACCCATTTCAAAGCTGAGGTTTTTGATCTTTCCCATTTTGCTGGTAATCCAAGATAGGTTTCAATCTTGTTTGAGTGTTGTACCCTGAGGAGCTCAGCAATTCATTTTTTCAATCCTTCAGGAGTGTTCTGACTGAAAACAATTGAGGATTTGTTGAGGTTCAGACATTGTCCTGAAACAAAACAATACCTGTATAGGATCTCCTGAACAATCAGTGCCTCTTGGTAATTAGCTTCGAAAAAGAAGATTGAATCATCGGCAAACAAGAGGTAAGTGAGAGGGGGACAATTCCTAGTAATTTTATATCCCTTAAGGAGTCCATTACTAAGGTAATTGTCAAACAAAGAAGAGAGTGCTTGAGATGTGATGGCGAAGAGGTAAGGAGACATGGGATCTCCTTGCCTAATGCCTCTAGAAGGGGTGAAAGCCTCAAGTGGTGAGCCATTGACAAGAACAGAGAATAAAACTGATGACACACATTCCATGATCCATCTAATCCACAAGGGGTCAAAACCAAGCTTAGTGAGAATGCCTTCCAAGAAATCCCATTCAATCCTGTCGTAGGCTTTGCTCATGTCGGCCTTAAGGATGACATGTCCTTTCTTGGATTTTTCTTTTTATGGAGCCAATACGATGCTTCCTGGGCAATAATGGTGTTATCTTGGATTGATCTGCCAGGGACGAAAGCGGATTGTGTGGGGGAAACAATTTTATTCATCAGAGGTTGGAGTCGATTGACCATCATTTTAGCCAGAATTTTGTAAACAAAGTTGCAATAGCTAATTGGGCGAAATTCTGATATTTTTTTAGGGTGTTTAACTTTAGGGATTAGGGTGATGGATGTTTGGTTGATAGCTTTGAGATGAGACTCTCCCCTTTGAAATGCTTAGAATTCCTGGACGATATCTTCTGCAATGATGGGCCAGAAGGAATGGAACAAAAGGCCATTAAACCCATCTGGTCCAGGGGCCTTAGTAGCATTCAAGTCTTTGGTAGCGGTCCAAATTTCTTCACGAGTGAAGGGTTTCAAAATGAGAGTGTTGTCCTCATTCGTGACAACCGGGTTGATGCAATCAAGGACCGGTTGCAAATTTCTTTGACCAACAGATTCAAAGATTCCTGAGAAGTAGGATTTGATTTCATTCCGGATAGTATTTTGGTTAACTGTCCATGATCCATCTTCCAATTGGAGTCTGAGGATCTTGTTCTAGGTGTGTCTCAATCTTGTGGTTGAGTGAAAAAACTTGGTGTTTTTATCACCTGCTTTGAGCCATTTAAGGCGTGATCTAGCAGCCCAGTATTGTTCCTCTCGTTTCCAAAGGTCATCGATCTCAAGGGTGATTTTTTTGAATTCTTGGAAATTGAAATCCGTCTTGGGTCCCTTTGTCAAATTCTCCAACTTTGTTCTGAGAAGAGCAATTTGCTTTTTATTGTTGCCGAACACCCGCTTATTCCATTCTTTGAGTTTATCTTTGCAAATCCGAAGCTTTTTGTGAATTTTCCTGATTTTTCCACCGCCAATTGGGCGGTTCCAAGAGTTGGTGATAATTTGCTCACAATCTGGGTTGTCGAGCCAATAGGACTCGAAATGAAATCTTTTGGGATCAAATGATGAAGGGGATTGATCAAGGGAGAGAATCAGGGGTGCGTGGTCTGAGCCCACGGGGGGAAGGACTGCGACCCATGCTTCTTGGAAGAGCTGCATCCATTGGGTATTTGCAAGGGCTCTGTCGAGGCTTTGAAGGATCAGGTGGTCATCCTCCCTTTTGTTCATCCAAGTAAAGGAGGACCCTTTCGCAGGGATTTCCACAAGATTAGCATTGCTAATTCGGCAGTTGAATTCCAAAATATCTCTCATTTGCTTTTGATTACCGCCAAATTTTTCCTCCTGGCTTCGGATGCAATTAAAGTCTCCGATAAAGAGATGAGAGATATTCGAGGATTCCTGTGTTGATGCAATATACCTCCAGAGTATTTCCATGTCACAAGCATTAGAAAATGCATAAATGAGAGAAAGGTTCCAGTAAGTAGAATTATCAAGATCAATCTTAATGCAAGCGTGCTGATAATCAAAACTAATAACTTCTACATTCAAGTTCTTGGAGCAAAAAATGGCGAGACCACCAGACAAGCCTAATGGCTCAACGGAAATGACAATACTGAGATTTAAAATCCTAGCTACGTGCTGTAATTTATTATTGCGCATTTTTGTTTCTAACAAGCAAATAAAATCGGGTCTTTCGTGGGACACTGTATCCCGAAGGCTTCGAATTGTCAGGGGAGGACCCAGCCCCTGACAATTCCATGCCATAATCTTCATTGGTTCTCTTGGGGCTGTTTAAGGACAATGCCCTGAACCTCTTCATTCGGAAAAACAATTGGTAAATTAACGGTGTTACCTGCACCTTTGAATCTTTTATTCTTGTTGCAATTTGGTTCCAGCTTGAGTTTGTTGGCAACAGGATTGATGTGAAGAACAGGGATTTCCACCGGGTCTGCATTCTTGGACTTTCACTCGGTCGCATGTCCTAAAATTGCATCAGCTCTTAGATTGGATTTATCATTTTCCGGCTCAGGATTGGAATGGTCTTCGAGATCACATGCGTAGTTGGAATCCGAAAAAGGATGTTGACTTTCATGTGGGAGCTGGTGACACAACCAGAGTTAGTCTCAAAGAATTTTGAGAAAGTTTATCTTTGAATGAGTATGATAGTGTTGATTATAAATATTTGTGCTTGTGGTAGTGTTAAAAGTATTGAAAGAAGAAATAAGAACATATTGTTGATGTCATCATCGGTGGCGAAGGAAGGTGGCCACCGGGAGTGCACCCCTCCCCTCCCCCACCCCCACCCCCACCCCCACCCCCACCCCAACTTTAACTTTATTCTTTTTAATCTAATTTCCTTTAAATATATATATATATATATATATATATATATATATATATATATATATATATATATATATGGGCCCCCCCTATTTTATTAGTTTAATTTGCCTTTTCCTAACCAATCAACTATAGACCATAACAAATTAACAATCTAAACAAAAGCCATCACAAACCCCCAACCCCCAATCCCCATCCCCATCCCCATCCCTATCCCCATCCCCATAAACCCTTGTCCCTTTCCCATTCAATTATGCAATTCTCCATTTCTCACGCACAACCCCTAAATTCCAACGAAACACAAATTGTTTCTTTTCTTTTTTGTCAATAAGGTAAGATCGCAAAACTTTTCTTTTATTTTTTTTTTTTTTTTTAAAAACACACAAAGCTAAAGTAACTGGGCAACATATTATAAAAAATGTTTATATTACAGTTAATTTTCTTTTGCCCAAGTAATTTTATGCATTATTTTTTTTCTTAATGTTATTTTTTGTGTTGCTAGTGGGTGAATATTCTGTGTCACAACAATAATAAAGAGATCAAGGTGAAAAATTTTGTTTGAAGTATTTCTCTTAGTAATTATTTAGTACATATTTTATCTACTAGATATTTTGATGGTTAAATTTTTGTAATAAATAGGTACTTTTAGTTGATAAATTTTAGTTTGCTTCATTTATTTATTTTTTTTGGGCTAAGTAATTTTAAAATTTCTTTATACATGATAATTTTTATTGGATATATATACATAATTAATTAAATTCAGATTTACTACATTCATGTGTTTAATTATTCTAATTGATGTTAGAATTATTTTCAGGTTAAAGTATATAAGTCTAAAAATATTTATTCATTCTTTAAAAGAAGAGAAAAAATGTTGACTCGAAATATAGTGAACAACCTTTTGCATCTAATATGGATACAAATATACTTTTAGAACCTTCAACAAAATTTCTGAGGGTTAAACATGAGAAAATCGATATAACTTCTTTGGTGCATTACCTGGGTTTACGTCCTCATATTTAGGAGTATCCAATGAACCAAGAGATGAAATTCATAAGCATATATTTAACTTTGTCCATATCAGTGTATTTAGTCGAATTATCCATATTCTGGATAAGAGAGTTATCCACGTCGATTTCAAGCTCATTGGTTCCAAAAATTCCATTGGTTGAAGAATTCTCTTGCAAAAGATGTTGTATTTTTCTTTCAATTCTACCTTTTTGCAAAAGAATCAAAAGGAAAACCTAGATCAGATTCATTCACAGATAAGGGATTTAAGAATTGGAGAGAAGTAAACAATAAAAAAGATTGTACTTCCTTATCTCATATGGGGAATGATACAAATTCAGTTCATAATTCAGCTATAAGATATTGTAAAAATTTAAAGAACCAGTCTTCTCATATTGAAAAGATAATGGAGAGGCAATCTTCTTCACAAATTTGAATACTCAGTGGTTAGTATTTCAAAGATGTGCTTTTAGAGGATATAATGAATGTTCATATTCAATAAATCAATGTAAGTTTCTTGAAATGATAAAGTTGTTAGCATGTTACAATGAATAAGTGGATGGAGTTGTTTTGGATAATGCAGCACAAAATAATAAATACATGCACATCACATATGATTCAAAAAGAAATGTGCAAAATAAAATCCTTAATGAAATTGGTGATGCAATATTTTGGTTAATTGTTGATGAAGGCTATGATGAATCTGAGAGAGATCAAATGACTCTTGTTATAAGATTTGTTGACAATGAAGGATTTGTTAGAGAGAGATTTCTTAACTTGGTTCATGTTAAAGACACAACAACATTAACTCTTAGAAGACAGTTTTTTTGTACTTTATCTCATCATAACCTCAATATTCTTAATATTTGTGGTCAATGATATGATAGAGCTAGCAGTATGCCTGGAGAGTGGAATGTGTTGCAAGCTTTGTTTCTTAAAGATTGTCCTTATGCTTATTATGTGCATTGCTTGGCTCACCAGTTACAACTAGCTCTTGTTGTTGCAACTAGACAAGTTTCTAATATATATTCCTTTTTCGAAAATTTGAATTTCATTGTTAACATTGTGGTATCTTCTTCCAAGTGCAATAATGAATTACAAGTTGTCTAAGTATCTGAAAATGGATGTTTAATTGAATGTGGTGAGATTAATACTAGTAGAAGAGTCAATCAAATAGGAACTTCACAACATCCTGGAAGGAATCTCATTTTAATTCAATTTGTAGTTTGACAAGGATTTTTGGTGCAACTTGTATAGTTTTTCAGAACTTAGCTATTGAATGATCTATATACTCTCAACGTGGAGATTCTGCCTTTGCTTTTAAGGTATTGATGTTATTTGGTTTTGTATTTATCTTACATGTGATAAAAGAGATCATAGAGATTATGAACATGTTGTGCCAAGTTCTGCAACAAAAGTCTCAGGACATTTAAAATCCTATGCATATGGTTTCCAATACAAAATTATTGGTGCAAAAATTGAGAGATGTTGATTGAATAAATCTCATAGAGAATGTGACAGCATTTTGTTTGCTTAATATACAAGTTCCTAATATGAATGCTTCTTACTTTGACATAATTTGATCTCGTTGTCAAAAGGATATTATAACAGTGGAGTATTTACTGGGTAGACATATTTACAATTGTTTTAGATCAACAATTACATGAGTTAAACAGTAAATTTAGTGAGCAAACAACTAAGCTTCTTACTTTTAGTACATATTTGGATCCTAAAGATGATTACAAGTCATTTGCAATTAATGATATATACAAACTTGTTAAAAAAATTTATCCTTCTGACTTCCTTGAGCAAGAGATGATTCATCTAAGTTATCAATTAATTGTAACGTTATGAGCTTGATGTGCCTAATCATCTTGACTTGAAAATTTTGTCTAGCTTAACAGTTTTATGTAGAGGATTGGTATAAAACTAGAAAATCAAAAGATTAACTGTTGGTTAATAGGTTGATACGGTTGATTTTAACTCTTCCTATCTCAACAGCAATTACAGAACGAGTTTTTTCTGCTATGAAAAAATTATCAAACAAGGCTTCACAACCAGGTGGAAGATAACCTTTTTAGAGATAGTTTGATTATCTATATTGAAAAAGAAATTGCTAAAGATGATGAGTTCTATATCATGAAGGAGCTAGACAAGCCCAACTTCTTTGACTGAATCGGTAAACATTACTTCACATAATCTTATGTCATTTTTATTAAATAGTATTTGTAATACACGTCTTTGTGTTTAAAATATATAATATTGTTAATATTTTTAACTAAATTTTGGCCCCCAATATTGTTAATTAGTACCTTTCGAGGATGAAAAACATTATAGAAGTAAACAATTTTGAACGTGAAGTTTTTTAGACTATTATGTTAATTGATTTGTAATGTACTTATCATACATATGTCCTAGCTTTAATATGAATATATAAATGATATAAATTTGTGATTTCGGTTTAAGACGTAAGTATCCAATACTTGTTTAGCATTTTTTTCTAAATAAAAGTTTTTATTATATTACTAATCAAGCAAATATTTATTTTTCATTCTAATAAAAAAAAATTCCATAAATTCTTAATTTTGTTCTCAAAGATGAATAATGGTAGTGAAAAAGAAAAGAAAACCTAGAGGACAATTTTATCCTTGAAAGATGAGCAACTAATTTAGTGTGTTTGAATTTGTAAATTTCATCTCTTGAGCAAAGATTCGGGTAAAGTTTGAGAAATTTTAAAATTTACAAATATTGGATTTCTAATTTTTTAAAATTTAGTATGCTTCCAAACACAAATAATTGGTCTTGCAAAAGAATTCGAAAAACGAAATTCATTTATTCTATTGATATATGTAATTAGTACTCTTTTTATTTTCATTGTTATGCTAACGATATAACTAATATTAGGGATAAAGCCAAACAAGTCCCAAACATATTAGCATAAAGCAAACTAGATCCCTGAGTTCTAAAAAATTTCTTGTGGTTTTTAAATTGAAATTTAAAAAGACAATTGAAGAATGGAAGTTAGCGTGCAACTTCTTCAGATTCACATTTTGTTTTTCTGGTTCAAAGATATTCAACCCCTTTAAGTTCTTTTATGAATCTATAAGTCATTTAAATTCTAATTATTCTTAACTATTCTCTCCCCATATATATATATGGTTTTTGTGTCTAATAATTCTTTTATCCAAAGATGAATAGACGCCATTTTGATTTTTGCGCAATTGAGAAAAAGGGGGTTTTTTAGTAAAACAACTTGAACATTGATTGTTTAAGTTGTGTTCAATGATGGTGAGTGAGAAGATTTGCTCAAAATTTTATAATCATATATTAGAATGACCGCATTGTTAATTTTGAACCAAACCTGACTTTTCATATGCGCAGCAAAGCCAGATAAAGATTTAGAGACGCCAAAGGAAGAATGAGCAAGATGAGCAAGAAGCAACCAAATTGGTAGGTAGAGCGACAAAACAAAACAAAAAGAATGGATTCTTTGACTCTTTACCGGAAAAATTAGGTTATTAACACAATAAAGTCTCTTTAACACAATTATATAGTTAATTGGGATCTTTTTAAGATAAGAATATCCTTGCAACCCTTCACTCCGTCCCCCTTAGGGAGTAAAACCTCCCACCTCGTTCTCCATGCTCCATCTTAAGAGCCCCCAATCAGGGATGGAGGTAAAACTCGATACATTGAAAATCCATTCCTATTGCTATTCCTAGTAACGTACTGTAAAATCACTGAGCTTTAAGTCAACTGACACATATACCTTCAATTTGGAAGAGTTAAAAAAAGGCCTAAAATCATAGAGCTATTACTAAGTGCCACAATCTCAATCTTTGCTTAATTTGAATTGAGAAAAGTGCCACTTGATGAAGGTCCCAGAAAATTCGTAAGATTATCACATTCCTCTTGTTATAATGAAGCTCAAGAGTAAAGAGAGCAAACATTTTATGCAAACAAGACTTAAAAATGCTTGTCTAGTCCCTCGTGAACAAGGCATCATATTATTATCAGTAAAAATCAGCATCTTAGATGAAGCACTTGAAACGTGCTGTCTCGTTTTAATATCTTCTACGCTGAAAATTTGACCTGAAGCATTGAGAGTGAATATGCCGATTCCGGGAAACAGATTGACTGCATTTGAATAAAGTTTCTTTATATTCTACTTTTAAATTATAAAAGTCCAAATTTATGGACCTCAATTACATTAAGCCTCACGGCCATTTACTTATTGCAACTTCCAATAGACATAAAAAAAATTTTTGCTGATACCAAATTGTTTTACTAAATTGAATAATGTTTTCAAAATCGAAGAAAGGGGATCTAATTATGCGCATATAGTAGGAGTCTCGTATATTATCGAATTACCCTTTTACTAATTTGTTTTTGCTAGGTATAAATTGTTTTAGTGTAATTTTTCTTATTTATCTTGTGATTGTATAAAAGTAAGGGACAGTTTTTAAAATGTCCACTATACATGCGTGCGGTGCCCACACTCATAGCAATAGCCGGCGTCTAAAACGTCCGTCTTAGAAGTAAATACATTTTCTTAATATTAGGCCTGAACTTTTTATCAAACACTGGGCCTATAACTGTCCCTTACAAGGCCATCCTTTGGGCCTCAATCCTATTATTCCTTTGCTTGTTGGGCGTTATGGAACTGATTGATACCTTCAGCAGAAATATGGGCTTTTTGCCACTAAGCCGGCCAAGGAACCTTGTGCCCAATAAATGGCCGAGTTTACCACTAGAAATAACCATTTAGCACAATGAAATTGAGTAATCTTTTTTTTTTTTTGGGAAAAAATATATTTGAATGCTGACTTGCACAATTTTTCTTTTCTTTTTTCTTTGAACGGACTGACTAGCACACTAAAGTGCTAATTTTGTAAAAAAGAATTTTACAAAATTGAACATTTATTTATTAAATGCCCAAGTGAATGAGGGAGTTTGGAGACTTGGAGATATAAGAACAGTTAAGGTCAAACCAAGTTGGAAAAAAATAAATTGTAGTTTTTCTAATTTCGTGAAACATTTCTCCATTTTTATTAGTGCTATAGTCCATTACGATCTTATTATTTTCGGGCTCACCCTCAACCACTATTGGTTTTTAGGAAATAAAAAAGAAAAAATCTATATAAATGAATAGGCCCTAAGGTTTTATCTTTGTTTCATCCAAGTATAGTCATTGTAGATTTTCACAATTTACAATTAAAATTACATAGTTTTTACTCCGTAAATTTTTAACTTAGGTCACCTGATTTTTACCTCCATAATCTCTTTCTTAGTGAGCACTAGCAACTCGCACTAATCTAGAAATTATGGTATTTTTTAGAATTGTAAGGATAAAAGCCAAGGCTCCGTCCTTTAGCAAGGCTATTATAGAAATATCATTACTTGTAATTCAAGTTGAACCTATTGACACATGAGCTCAGGTTAATCCGAATCTTATCCACTATTAAGAATGAGACCTAGGTCTTGACCAGACTACAACTATTAGCAAAAAAAGAGCAATGGAAGCAATAATTATGGTGGATTGAATTCTGTGGAGATGGCAAAAAGGCAGAGGACTGACTTTTTACGTACGTGACGTGCCCCTGAACACGATTGTTTAACTGCTTCAATCATTTTAGAGGCTCAGCATATAATTATGAATTAAAAATTTGATCCTGATCATGATGAAGCCAAAGGATCAATTTTCCAGCTAAATAACATGTTTATAAACTTTCAGTCCAACTGCAATTTATAATCACTTTCTTTCTCATGTACTTTTCCAAAAGAAACACGAAAAGTCAATATAGCTTGTATACCATCCGTTATATGAAATCATACACACTAAAAAAAATAAGTTGTTTTGTGACGAAATTTTGCTACGAAAAAAAAATCGTCGCAAATTTGGGACAAAATAGCTATGAAAAATTTTGGCACTCATATTGTGTTGACATAGTGACAAATTTGTGACGAATATAATATTCGACACAATGTCATCACAAATTGTGACATTTCTGTCACGAAAGTCAATACAATACCGCCGGTAATAGAAGTTGTGGCTAGATCATCCCAAACTACTGCCCGTTGGATTTATCTTTATGGGTGAATTTTGAAAAGGAGCTTCAAATAAGTGGCAAGCATGCTAAATAAGAATGAATTTAGAGTATTTTGTAAATGGAGCTATGTGGCTTTAAAATTTAAAATTAGTGAAAATGTGGGGTTTAAATGAGGATAAAATAATTTTGTAGGCTAAAAATATAGTTGTTTAAAGAATATTGTCAATTCTACTGCCATCTATGCTTCACGGTTAGGCCTGCAAAGTAAGGTTAATGAAATTATTCGCAGTGGCAACTAGTACTAGCCAAGACACTTGACAAACCTTAATGTTGGTCTCCCCCCACCCTTGAGTCAAGAACAAAATGACACTATTTACTGGACTCTTGGGTCCAACGGCAACATCTCCACAGCTCTCACTTGGGAGGCCAATAGAGACAAGCATGGGAAGGTGAACTGGGAATTTTTTCTTTCGAAGAATCCTCGAATACCTAAACATTACTTTTGTTCGTGGTTAGCTATCCTCGATAAATTGCCAATAAAAGCTAGATTATTATTGGCTGGAGAGTACAAGTTAATGTTCAATGTGAGCTATGCCATACGGGGATGGAAACGCGTGACCATATTTTCTTTGAATGCACATTTAGTAGAAGAGTATGGAGAAGGTGTATCAAGTTTGCCAAGGCCACAATTGGAAGCATCCATTGGGATCAAACTTTCCACTACATCATTCAGAGTTGCTAAAAGAAGTCCATCAAAGCAGCCATCCTTAAAATCATTTTCCCTGCTTGCATCTATCACCTTTGAAGGGAACGCAATTGTAGATTGTTTGGCAACGAAGCTTCAACGGAAGAACAACTTGTTGTCAAAATTGAAGAGACAGTTAGATTGAAAATGCTCTCAGATAGAAAATTTAAGGATTATAATAGTAATTGAGTCATTTGTACTTATTAAAAAATTCGTGCTTTATTAGAATAGATCCAAGTTTTTGTATTGAAAGAGTAGGAAAAGTTATTTTTTGTTAAGTGTAACTCACGGTTCATGATGTTGAATGAAAATATATATATATATATATATATATATATATATATATTTGTCATTTAAAACATTTTATAGAGTCAGTGAGTACTATAAATCCCACGACTCTAAGAATAAATCCACCTGTGTATTTAACTCATATCAAACATTTTCGAAACATTTTGAATTGTTTTTCCTTGTAAAGGTGGGATAACATGTGGGAAAAAGCTACCAAACTCAATTGCGACCACCACGGACTAGAGCACTTTATTGCAACAAGAAGCAAAGCACAAAGTCATTATATTTGTGTAGCTTCAGTTTAAAGAGAGGACCCTATGGAAAATCATATGACCGTTTAGCACGCGGCACAGATATGATATGTTGTAATCCATTGAAAAAGTTAGTCGCAGAGGGGAACAAGGCCACATGAAATTAGAGACGTTATAAAGCTACGTCCTCCAAGTTCATGGCCAAGACCTCTTAGACTTAATTTTTAAAAGAAATAAACGCTTTTATATTTAAAGTATGCCACCCTTTTTATGGAAAATTTTAGGTTTTTGTTATGATGAGAAATTCATTCTTGACAAGACCAGATTAAATCTAGCCCAAGGTTATAAATGTCGTGATGTAACAAGACGTCCCAACGCATGCTCCAAGTTAGTCAAAAACATCCGACAATAATTTTGATGGGAAGCCATAAATTTGAATTTGGAACATTTAACTCCAACAAGTCCCAACCCGACCACTCAACCCATCTATTGAATATGTATCTAAAATCAAGATATATGGCTAGCATTTCGTATCTAAAATACGTTCGATTACTTTTCTATCAAGGGACTGAATAAACCATCAATTGAGATGTTTATTGTCTATGATAATCCAACCGCCACCAAGAACAGTTAGAAATATAAGTTCAACTACAGCATAACCATCGAATTGATTTTCTTTGAGGTAGGTGGTAATATTAATCATATATGACCTTTAATCCAACATTGTCTTGTTTTACCCTTCAAGAAAGCATTGCAACTTAAATTTTTGAAGTGATAGTCATCTCCAAAATTGAACTTGATAGAGTATATGATACTTGATCTTTACTCCAAACTTGCTCGATCGTATGCTCACTCTATGCTATGTTTCTTGTCCTAAACTCCATTTGCTTTTGCTATTTTCTTTGGTTGGTGAGCATCATACCAAGACGCATGGACAATTCACTGAGCGGTTGTTTAAGGCATATTGTTCAAGATCGTCAATTTTAGAGCAGATGGAAGATCTACCATTTCAATGGGATAAAATATTAGGTGGATTGATGTGTAAGAAATATATTTTGTAAAGCCACTCCTCTCCCAAATCTACGAGCTAGATTAATCCACGACCAAGAGCGAACCTAGTAGTTTTATTAGTAAGGACTAAGTAATTTTGGATATGAAAATTAGTGAGGATGTGAGGGCTATATAACTATTCAAACAAAAAGATATTAAAATATTTTAGTGATTCACTATCATACTTTTGGTCTATTGCAACATTTAATGATATTTCAAATTATCAAAAAAAAGAAGCTCAAAATAACTGCAAATAACTTTAACCGTTGGTTTCATTGTAAATTCTCTACTTTAATAGTTTTTTTATAAATAATAAGCAATATTTAAAAACCGTTGCCCAAAAGTAATTCCATGATCAATTATTAGCAAAAAGTGATTAAAAATATTTTAGTTGTTGCAAAAAAAAATAGTTTATACAACAGTTAAGAACCTTGCAATAAGACACCTATTGCAACAGTTTTTTCAATTTTGACAATGATTTTTTTATTTTTCAATTGGAATGTTGCACAAGATCTAAAATGTTATAATGTGATGTTTTGAACTATATTGTAGGTCAGTAGAGGACATTCTCCACAACATCAAATGTAGATTGGTCCTTATCTATGACTATAGGTTACACATTTAGTTAATTGTAATTGAACAAAAAATGAAGCTAATGACTAGTAAAATTACTACCACTTTTTTTATCTTTGCAATACTCACAGTTGTTGCAAAAAAAAAAAAAAATGTAGCAAATAACTTTATGCAACAGTGGTTTTTCAACCGTCACATATGGTCTTTTTAAAATTTTCTATTCCAATAGTTTTTGTAAATAATCAGCAATGATTTAGAAATCTGTTGTAATTAAATTATAATTTTAAAATAAAAAAGTAGTCTAACTAACAGTTATTAACAAAAGTTGATAAGAAAATTATAAGCATTTCAATTATATAAACCGTTGAAAAATATTTTAGCTTATACAATGATTAAAAAATCATTACAATAGAATACCAATTGGAGCAATTTTTTTATTTTTTATTGGAATATTACAAAAGAGCTCAAATTAGTTTCCAAACACGACAGGAAAATGGCATCTTCATGGACCACAAAGAGTTTAGCATGAGCATATGGTTAGTAGTATCCATGGATAATCTTTTATAGCAAAGTGGTTCCCACATTTCTTTTCTTTTCATCAATAAGCTCCATATGAATGGCAGCGCACAAGTGACTGTTTAGTTGGGGCATTAGCATTATACCATCCTATGGTTGAGACTCCAATGAGTTGTGGAAGACATATAAAGGATCAAACAAATAAAGTGATTATGCATACATTATGTTTCTCAAAACTATGGTCCACCATTGATGCTTTGATGCTCCTTGTTCTAGTCAATTTCTTGCAAGGGACATTCTCATTCTCATTCTCATATCTAAAGCTTACTTATCAAAAGTCACACCTAAAAAAAAAAGGCAACTAATAAAGTTCTAAAGCTTATATCATTTGGTAAACCCCCAAACGGACCCAAAGCTTGAGACCTCTATGTTATTTTCTTTTTTCCCTTTCTTTTCTTTTTTATCACTTTCTTTTTCTTCTTTTTCTTTTTTATTGTGGGTGGGTTGGGGGGGGGGGGGGGGGGGGGGGGGGGGTTTGGGCGGCTACTATGTCATCTTAATTTCAAGAGAGTCAATAGTTTTTGAGGTTAAGTTACATTGGGCTGTCCTCTAATATATCATTCTTTCTGCTAATCTCCTTTATAATTATTGAAAGCAGAGTTATCAATCTTGTTAGAGTTTTCCATCCATTGCATCAAAGTACAAATTATGATCCTTCAAACCTCCTAACACTACACTAACATTACGAAATCAACAAACGTAAGTCAGTCTAATAAGTTAGTTGTTGAAAAATACTATTGTCCTACGTTGATAAATTATAATTTTAATATTATCATATAAGAATTGTAGGCTATTCCACCTTGTTAGAATATACAATACCTTTCTCATGGAAAAAATATAAACTCCAAAACTATCCTAATTATAAGATTTTAGCCTATTCATTTAATTTGTATTAAGATAAAACCTCAAAATTCATGTCATTATATCAGAACTAGATCATAGCTAACTCACTCACTCAATATTAATTTATATATGCAACACGATGTGGTAGCTCATTCACCTAAATGTCAACTCATTCATTCAAAAGTCACTTCTTCAAACTGGATCACATTACTAGGAGTTGAGCATGACTTCAAAACCTGCTTCCATTACCAAACCCTAGGGTGGGGACGGGACGGGACGGGTACTTGCAAAATCTGCTCCTATTACCATTCCTACTTAGGCTAATTCCAACAATATCTCTATTTTTTTCTCTACATGTAGAGAGTTTGGACTTTCCTCCTTACCTTTATGAACCCCCTATTTCAGTTTCACTCCAATAGTCTATCTACTTTTAATCTATTCTTATATCAGGGAGTCCCTATCGTAGTTTTACTCCAACAGTTTCTCTATTTTAGAGACTACTTATTTTTATTTTACTTCAATATATCTCTATTTTGATCAAACTCACCATTTTAATATTTTTATATATGTTATTGATGATTTTGATTTTTTCTTTCCTTTTTATTTTTTTGTTGTACAAAGCTAGCTTTGCCAGATTTTGGCTTTTTTGAAGAGGTTTTGGGATGTAGAGAGCCAAAGCCAGCGAGTGTGGGAAAAAGAAGGGGCTCCCAATTCTAGGGAACCCCATATAAGGAGCCTGTTGGAGTCTTTTTCACCGATTTGACTCTTTATAATGTCTAAGGAGTTTGTTAGAGAAAGTCTTATGTGTTTAGTTTTGGAGTACCTCATATTATCATATATAATTTGACGGTCAAATTGTATAAAATTTCATATATCTTAAATAGTATGTCGACATAATGAATATGAGTAATTTTTTGAAGAAAAAGTTACTTTTTCAACATTTTTTTCTATCGAATTCAAATTTTGTTATTAAAGTATGCCCTTTTTGTTGAATAATCTTCGAAAGAAGAAGCTACTTTTTTAACATTTTTTTTCTACAGAATTAAAATTTTGTTATTAAATTGTGCCCTTTTCGTTCAATAATATAGATTATTTTGTGAATTAGTCAATTGGAGTTCGACCAAAAGCGTCTGTTCTCGTCCGCTTTCGGTGCACCAAACCAGAAACTCATGCTTTGTCCCAAGGAGGCACGTGCCTCGCAAGCCTCTCGAGGAAGACCACTGACACTGTTAGCCCGAGTGGGGCGTACGAACAAACAATCTAAAAATAAATGGTAAGGCTATTTTCAATAAGGGCAAAAATCATTTTAGTCTCTGAAGTTTACTTTAAAGATTAAATTGATCTTTTAGATTTGTAAAAATACCAAATTGGTACTTTTAATTAATTTTTGTTAGTCAAATGTTAATAGTCAAAGGGTTGACCGAGTTAAAAGACCATTATATCCTTAGGTAACATATATTATAAAAAAAATTACAATAAAAGTCTAATTCAGTCTAAAAAAACATAATTCATATCATTTGTGCAGGAAAATAAAAACTAAAAAATATAAGTTCAAACATAAACAAATTAAATTCAATAATATATCGTTAAAAAATAAATAATTATCATCGACATAATTAACAGTGAGGGTACCGGTCAGAGAAAAGGATGAATCATGATTGTTTATTTTTTACCGATATATTACTAACTTTAATTTGTTTATGTTTGAACTGATATTTTTTAGTTTTTTTTTCTGCACAAATGATGTGAATTATGTTTTTTTAGATTGATTTAGACCTTTATTGTAATTTTCTTTTATAATATATGTTGTCTAAGGATATAATGGTCTTTTAACTCGGTCAACCCTTTGACTATTAACATTTGACTAACAAAAATTAATTGGAGGAACCAATTTGGTCTTTTTGCAAACCTGAGAGACCAACTTGGTCTTTAGAGCAAACCTCAGGGACTAAAATGGTTTTGACCCTTTTCAATAGAAGCTATAAATTAAGGGACTTTAAAAATAAATTTAAAATTCTGTTATTTTTTAGAGTTTTATGTGTTTTTTAGAGTTTGTAAAAAAAAATCATTATCAATGAAGGACTTTAAATTTAAAGATCCATAGTGGGACCCGCAAGATAATGTTTCATTTTTTTTGAAGTTGTTGATTTTTTTTTGGTTAAAATTATTAGTCAAATATCAAATCTGATTTGTTGAAGAGATCCATGTGGACTCTCAATTTTTTTGTCTTTTTCTTGAAGCTCTATTTTTGTTGAAATTTGTTAACTTTAAAACAAAAGATTGGATTTGGAGCTCTATATTATCCATTGGTGTTAATTTTTTACTCAAGAGTCTTTATATTTGCTAAAAAGTAGTTATCATTACATTATAAAGCTCCCATTGAGAATGCCTTAATTTACAAAAAATACGTAAATTACATAAAAAATGAATATGCGTCACTATCGTCTCATCATCTGTTTTGATATTTTTTTATTTAAAAATAAATTTAAATCAATACCACATCACATAAAAGGAATATTACACTTACCAAAAATAAATCTTGAGTATTCATCATTTTTATGTCTTCTCATAATGATGGGCAAAAGGAATTTGTATTACAGTGCTTTTAGTCATGCTTTGCGGCGCAACCGTTGCCAAGTTTTTTTTTATAAAAAAAAAAAAAAAAACATGCATATTTTCAATATAATATGAAATGTTGATCCATATATATATTATCCAAATTCTATTATCAAAACTTTACCTTTCAATTGAGTTCTTATGTGGTTTTACATACTTAAGTGTCACATATACACGAATTTCATTTATTTGATAAAAATAAATAGTATGATATTTGTTATATAAGAGGTGAAGAATGAGTGATGTCTGTTAGATTAGATGCCCTAAAAACTAATTAAATGTATTTTTAGAAATTAGATAATGTATTATTTATTTAATGTGGAGAGTTTATTTAAATTATTATTAATGCCATTAATTATTTAAATAAAAATTTTTAGAATAATATTTATATATTCTATCCTTAAGGGTAAAGATATGAGTGATACAATCTATTTTTATAAATATATTCTAAAAGTACTCTCGAATCGTATGATAAATTAATTAGGCATTAGTTTATCCAGATAGATTGAGTTACAATCTACTATCCAAATAATATGAAATATTGGTTTGGGCGATTAGTCTCATATCGTAAGAGTAGATGTATAAGTATTTATTGAAAACAAGTGACTGGACATGACCGCTAATACAACGAATTACATGGATTAGTCAAGAATTCATTGTATAATGTAATAGTACAATTAGTCCTTAGATCTAAGACACCACGGTTATCTTGTGTTATAGTTAATGTAATTTGCTAGTGACGTTAAGCTGGTCCTAATCAAGAATTAGACAATGCACTCTGTGGTTACGATCTATTCCTGTATAGAGATAGGTGTGTGTAGATATAGAATTTGTCAATTATGTATCTTATGTGATCTATTAATCGAGTAACTAAAAATCTTTGGCCAAAGTAGAATAGTGAAAGTTGTTCCATAAATTATTTATAAGTTACTGATTAAGTAATAAAGTTTGACGACCCTATCCATGACTCTGGCTTAATCGGGATGATTTAGACAGAATGAATTGATTACATAATAATTACTTATTGAAAGAGTTCGTATACTTGCACTTTATTATTAATTGGGTAATTACGATATACTGATAGGTGTCCACTCACGATTTGTAAAAATAATTAGAAATTATTTTAATTAAATATTAATTGGATTAATATTTGCTGCCGATTAATTATAAACCCAAGAAGTCACACACAAAAGAGATTAACGAATTAATTGGATTAGAGAAAGAAATTAAATTAATTTTAGGATTTTTCTAATATTAATTTAAAAGACTCATCGTAATTACATAATTGATCTGATTAATTATAGAGTCCAAGTCTGGTCAATTTAGACTAGCCCATAGATGATTGCAGGTCATAAGAGGTTCGTATATAAAGAAATATTTTGACAGAGAAAAAGTTAGCACATAATTTTCTCTGAGCTAAAAATATTATGAGTTTTTTCTAAAAGCTCTAGTGGGAGCTAGATCCGATTGATTGCAATCTCGTGAGGCTTCATGTTTGAGAAGCTCGTCTTAGATTCATCCTTAGTTTTTTGCGTTAGAGATAATCCTAAAACTCTAATGTAAATTTAATTAGATTAAATTTAATGCTTATATTAAATTTGCGTTAATAACTATAAATAAATACATATATTTATTATGCTGCGTAATTTAATTTTAAATTATCATATATGTTTCCAACAATGTCACGTAATATGTAATGTACATTATTACTCTCCCTCTAGCAATTTCATCCTTCATGAACCTGTTTTCACAAAGCTTTGTATAGCAATTCATGTGGAAGATCAAAATTGTAGAGACGAGCATCTCAAATAAGACAAAAGTAATTAAGGAGGAGCATAATATAGTGCTGACCTAGCGATGGTTCATTGACTCCTGTCCACTCTTCTTAAAATTGGATATCTACCTTTTATTTAATTATATCTTGACACATAGTTAAGGGTTGATAAATTGGTGTAATAGTGATTTATTGTAATTAAAATTTTTAAATTTATATTTATATTTTTTTATTATAATAATATTTGATCATTAACTAACGTGTATTATGTGTTAGACACACCGTTGCACAACAAAAATTATAGTTTTAAATGGATACAATGTAATCTTATATATGTAAGTTTTGCCTCTTTAAAAAAAAAATTATATCTTCACAGTTCATCATATGACCCCTTCCATGTTGTCTAGTATGTCTAGGCACCCGTTGAAATTTCATGAACCTCATGCTTCAAAAGAAAAATGATCTGATATTGCCTCCATACACATATATACACTTTATCATATTAGTGTTGGCTACAATTAAATAATCATCAAAATCTTCTGTGTATAGAGTAAAAGAAGCAACAAATAAAAAACTAAGAAAAATTATCGGGCTTTAACGTTTTTAAGAGTTTTTCAAAAATCTATTTCGCAATAATATTCACCATCTTTTCTTTTAGAATAAGAAACTCACCATAAAAATAATTATATTAAATTTATCTCATATTACAAATTTTATAATGTAATTATACGTTTCAATACATGCATCAAAGCACTCAAAGGCGATAGGAGGAATACTGGCTTGAAGGGAATCGATCCTAGCTGTCGAAAGGGAGATGAGATGAGATGTCAAGTTGTAGTCAAAAGGATTTTTTTTTTTTTTTTTTTTTTGTCAAGTAGCATATTTATTAATTAAATAAAATAAACACAAAAAAAATTTGAGTTCAAACTATATAAGAATTTAGAGAACAAAATAAAAATACAAGATTCAAATATAAACAAATACAAAGATTCAAAACTAAAAAATCAGTCAAAAATTTTAACCGAAACCAATATAAATTATACCATTAATTTACAATTAACCACCAAACACCCATCATCTATAGTCAAAAGGATTGAAGGTCTCCAATTGTAATAAAATTAAAGTGTAGCCGGACCCCAAAAGTTGGATAGAAGAAAGTGGGGTCGTTTGTAATCAGACTTGTCGGACTCTTCCTTGCTGGCTTGTCCTACCTGTAGTTAGTACAAGTGTTCTAGATTCTTTGACCAAAAAAAAGAAGTATTACTGCTATTTTAAAATTCATTCTAGGTTAATAATTGGTTTAACTCTTATTTATTCCTTTGGGGTGTCTCACAATGGCAAATTTTATAAATAGTCCCTAATGCCCATTTAGATATTTTAGTTAATTTAGTTTTTTTATTTTTAAGAATTTATCAATTTTTTCCTTACCATTAAAATGTGGGTTAATTCTAACAGAATTCATAGACAAATTTAGTAAAAATAACACATGTTGAACTTAATCTTTATTATTTTATATAAAATTCAACAGAGTTTTGAAAGATTAATAAGAAATTCAACACATGTTCAACTTAATCTTTATTAATATTCTAGCACTTGTTAGTTATGGATGAAAAAATAATAATAATCTAAAGAATGTCACCTCTAATAAGGTTCGAACTAGTTGCATCTGATTTAATAACTAATATTTAACCACCAAGCCAGAGCTATTATCTATGGAACTAGGACAGATCGTTCACTATCTATTGATATACCTAAATTGTTTAATTTGTATCATAAACAAGAACAAATAATTAAATATGCAATTTAGAATTATTATAACATTTTCTTATGATGCATCCAAAATATAAACTAGATGATATTCAAAAATGTGCTTGGAACGATTATTTTGTTTACCAAATCTTTAAAAGCACCGTAAAATAAAATAATAATCAAATTTTCTTTAATAAAATTGTAAATAAAAAAGAAAAAAAAAACTATCAACCATCTTTTATACTAACTCAAAAAATAGTGTTTTCCCAACATTAAATTTCTAGCTCCGCCCCTAACCATAATGAGAATCTTTTATGAGCTTGAAGGCACACGAACTCTCTAATACTTAGGAATTTGCTCATACATTTCTTAAAGAGATGGAGATATATGATTTTATTTAAATTTTCCCATCAAAGATAATTAAGCAATTTGAAAAAGATCACTTTAGAACGGAATATGATGAGATAAGAGAATTAGAAGAAACAAACAATTAGGGGTGAATTCGAAATTTTTACTCAACGGAAATTAAAAATAGGCAATTGAACATTCATAATATATATATATATATATATATATATATATATATATATATATATATATATATATATATATATATATATATATATATATATATAAAATTCAGTGAGGGCTATAATTAATTTAAAAATATATTTAAAATATATATATTTTGTAAAATAAAGGTCTAACTCACTCGTTAATTTGTAATCCCCTAGCGCCCTATAGGTCTGCCCTTGGAGATACAAAAGAAATGTATGAGACTGATCAATAGAGGATCTGGATTCCATTGTGCTCCCATTTCCGTGCGAGTACTCGCAAGTTCCGGTCACAGATTTTTTTAATATTTATCATGTTTAATTTTGGTAAAGAAATTATGAAGTTTGTCAAATTTTAGATCCAAATATAATAAAAAAATAAATTAAATAATGGAGTTCAATTTTATCATATTTTTAAACAAATAGTGGACCCTTTACTATTCTTACATTAAGCCTTGAGAGGACTCTTATCTCATGGTTTTCGTGTGCAAAAATATTGCAATTTGTTCGGACCAAGAACCGAAGGGGTTCGGGATAAATATGTTTATAACATTATAATATTATTAACAAGATTCAACAGTTGTACATTATTAATAATTTTGTAATAAAATAATATGAACAATTTACGACTGTTGAATCTTTTTTATAATATTACAATGTTATGAAAAAATCTTTACTCTAGAGGGTTCAGCATGAGATATTCAATGGTCTATTGAAGATGGTGCACATTACTATGTAGGAATGACAACGACTCGATTAACCGGAAAATTTAAAAAAATTGAAGTCAAAATCGAAACTGTTTAACATAACCTAAACCTGAAATCGAAACCAAACCGATGGTTTTAAAAACCATTATCCAAAACCGAAACTGACAAATATGAAAAAAACTACGGACGACCGAAACTAAAACTGATAAGAAATTATTTTTTAGTTTTTTTTTGGTTGGGCTAAGCCCAATAGATTTTTTTTTATTCTTTTTTAAAATAGTTGTATTGAGTCTCAAATTTTTTTAAAAATAAAGTCTATTTTTAGTTTTCTATTGATATAATTTTATATACTAGTATAAAATTATTTTTATATTTTTATCAATTTTAAAAATTATATTATATATGTAGATATATACATATATATATATATATATATATATATATATATATATAAAGTATTATATGATAAATTAATAATCAAATTTTATTTTTTTTAACGTTTAAAATTAAAACCTATCCGTTTATCTGTCAGTTACGACTTATTAAAATCAAAATATTTTAATTTATCTATTGATTTTATTATCGAGTTTTTATTTAACAAATATCTGTCAATTTTAAATTTAAACACTATTTATTGTCATTCTTTTTACTGCATTGTACCCTAAAAACCAAAAAAAAAAATGAAAATTTGGTGTAAAAACAGATAACAAATTAGCAGGAATCAAAGGACCAGTCCTTTATTTGTCAGCGAAAAGGAAGTGCCATGTCCCAAAAGCCAGCCAGCCTGTTTCCCACCCCTACCTATAATTGTTTACTTTACACAATTTTATGCCAAATTTTCTCTTTCCATATCTTACCACACAAGCCACAGGCTCCTCCATCTGTGGGCCTAAAACTCACATTACTCCTAGTAGCTTAGGGCTAAACTTTTCTAGGCCCATGTATATTACCACATTATTAACTCGTCTTTATTGACCAAAAAAAAAAAAAAACTTCTCTTTATTCGAAATTTCTATAACAGCAACAAAGGAAACTGTATCCGCATGGGCCGATTTATTAATAGTCACCGGAAGCTGTAATTTTCATTGGTCTTAAAAGTAAGATTATTAAAAAATGAGTTGAAATATTTTTTTTTGAAAATATGTTTATTTTTAAAATATTTTTAGATTAAAAAATTAATTTAACCCTTATTAAAATAAATTATTTATATATAAGTGTTAAATTATGTGTTTTAGTTTTCACTAAATAAAATTTTGAGTCTACTCCTGCGTATCTTCAAAAGTTAATTGGAGTGATTAAGTAACGACTTCTTGTACTAAAAAAATCACAATTCAAGCTTATGCTCTCTCATCCTAAATATTGTCTAATTCAGTAATCCTTCACTGACTTAAAATGTTTGATACGGACTATTACACTAAAAAAATTATAATTTTAGAATAAATTTAATGTATGCCTACCTAAACTAAATTCTTCTATAGCAAATAGAAAAGAGAAATCTTTCTTTCATAGAGACAAAACAAAAAAAGAAAAAAAAAAGAAAAGAGAAATAAAAAATAGGACAAGACAACCATCTCTCAAAGTCCAAAGTAAGCACATGAATGGTCAACTTTTTGCCTTTTTCCACTTGACTCAGAACTACTGGAGTAAAAAGTAAGAACAAGTCTTTGGAAATAGAATCTTAGAATGCAAGTTTTCAACTGACAGTTGGCAATTTGCAGTCACAAAGCATAAAAATATTTGGGAAGGAGATACAATATTATACATGAAAGAAAGACAATAGAGGCCAAATGGAAGAAGTATTTACAATATTATTCTCATTTCTTAGATGTTGTCAACTGGAATCAGACCATGGAAATTTCTAAAACATTCTCATTATATCAAATGAAGATAAGAAAGTTTTCCATTCTAGGAAACATTTTTGAATTTCAAAATTTACATTACCGAACCTATAAAAGTTTATTGCATAATTGAAGGAAGATCTAGGTGTAAATAATGTGAAAGGAAACCATAAAGTCTGAATTCTTAACAGAATTGTTATTTTAAATGCTTTTGTTGGAAAAAAAAACAGTATATTTTCAATGAGAATTTATCTTA
This sequence comes from Ehretia macrophylla, assembly GCA_037974665.1. Taxonomy (NCBI): domain Eukaryota; kingdom Viridiplantae; phylum Streptophyta; class Magnoliopsida; order Boraginales; family Ehretiaceae; genus Ehretia; species Ehretia macrophylla. The sequence continues at coordinate 19,200,729 of CM075767.1, read as the reverse complement.
CAAATATGTGAATAATATATTAAAACTAAAGGAAGGCAAAAAGATTCGATAATGTAGTCACAAATACTTGAAGAATTGATCCTTGATTAATTAGTAACTTTTTCACTATGAGTAATGCTAGATATAATAATCAAATTTATTACCAAAACATATGTAAAAAACAGTCGTTCGCTAATTCAAGTTTTATGTGACTCAATGCAGTAATAATTGGACAATCAACAAATGATTTGATAAAAGTTTTTGGTAAGAGCTCTTTATAAACAAAGCATTTTCTTTTCACAATAGTGTATATACCAAACACATGAAACCAAAACATACTTATAGTTATGGATTTGGCTTATAATTAATGAAATGATGTGTCTCAAACGTCTATCATTGTAATCTTGCACTTTGAGAACACACGAGGCTTCAATATTAAGATGGAGAGTATCAACAAAAAGAGATAGATTAGACTTCTATTGTGCAGATGAAGAAAAGGATTATCAAATATTTTGGAGTATCCAAATGAATAAAATGGAAAAAGTAACTTGTTATTTTATTAATTGAAAATAATAGATTTCTTTAAAAACTAGTTTAACGAAAACCATAAAACCGTGGAAAGGAGGAAAAACCCCATGGATGACTTTTGATTTTGTAAGATCCCATATCGGTGAAATATAGTATTTATAAGTGAGTGGTGTGGGTATAAAGAATAACTTGGGTTAACTATTTTGGGCCAATAGAAAAGAAAGTCCAAGTAGTTGTTCCTTATACCTAGAACACTAGTTGCGCTTGCGGGCTTAAGGTTCAGGGCTCGAGGCGTGATAGAATGGTATCAGAGCATGTTATTAGTCAGTACGGGAGCTAAGTGCTATGCGGGGTAAAGTGCTACGCCAAGAAGACGGTGAAAACCACCTCTTGAACCCGTAGGAGCCACCTCTAGAATCCTACGCCGCTTGGTTGGTCCTGAGTGTGTGTGCCCCTAACAAGGACGTCAGGTCCTTAACGGAAGGTGTGTGTAAGATCCCACATCGGTGGAATATAATATTTGTGAGTAGTTTATAAGTGAGTGTTATGGGTACAAGAAATAACTTAAGTTAATCATTTTGAACCATTAAAAAAAAGGCTCAAAGTAGTTATTTTTTACGCCTACAACATTAGTCGCGCCTGCGAGTCCAGGGGTTTAGGCTCAGGGCGTGACAGAAGAGCCCAAGTAGTTATTTATTATGTTTAACAATACCAGTCGCGTTTTGGGCTCAGGCCATGACAGAATGATATTTAGAGTAGATCATTAGCTGTTGCAGGAGTTAAATGCTATGCAGGGCAAAGTGCTACACCAAGAAGACGGTGGGAGCCACCTCTTGAACTCGTAGGAGCCACATCTAGAATTCTACACCACCTGGTTGGTCCTAGTTGTGTATGCCCCTGATGAGAACGTCAGACCCTTAACGGGGGGTGTGTGTAAAATCCCATATCGTTGGAATATATTATTTGTGAGTGATTTATAAGTGAGCGTTGTGGGTGTAAGGAATAATTTGGATTAACTATTTTAGACCATTAAAAAAAAAGACTAAAATAATTATTCCTTATACTTAAAACACTAATTACACTTGCTAACTTGGAGTTTTAGACTCAAGTGTGCCAGAGTAACACAAGTTTATCTCAATATTCATAGCTATTACTCTTTTCCGAGAGAAGTAATGATCAAAATTACAACTCATGTATGAAGGAGAATTTATGCTGGGAAAGGTACAAATGACAAAGGACAATTATTTCAATGAACAATTAATTAATGAAAGAAATTAACCTAGATAAATAGAGAGGATAAATAGTCCAAACTCATCAGTGGGAGGGATAAAATTTAAAATTTGTACTCCTTGGACCTCAATATCAATCGCTATACTAAGACTTGATTGACAACTACTAGTATTACTTGAGTGAGATTTGAGAATATTGGGAATCAATGTACGAATTTTCGTTCCTCCTCTTCCTGGTTTGGCAGTTAACTATAATATATATATATGTTTTGAATTGGAATGTTTTATGCTTCTTTTTCCATATGTTGTTTTCTAATGTTACACAATAAAATTATTTTTTTCCACTCCGTTATCACGCATTAAGCTTGTGAAACTATCCAAAAATTAACCTAATTTTGGTCTCTATTTATCTTCAACTATCTGCACAATTTCGCCCCTAGGACATGGTTTGGGTGGTTAAGGTGTGTGGAAGATTTGCGATTAGTAATGGGTTCGAATTCTTACCCTACTCTCGAAGTTCTATTCTTTACTTACGTAATGCATTCTTGAAGTGAGATTTTATACCTAAACTTTTATCAGTTAGCGGTCGGAACCGCTGAATTAACTAACTTTCCCTTTATCATCCAAAAACAAAAAACTATCTGCACAATTTCACCAACTCCATTATTGTCATTATGTATAGAGTAGGCATTGGGTATACAGTATAACAAAAGGCGAACGCATAAGGTCAAAATTACCACTGAATAGGTTTGAAAATCTAGGCAGTAATTAAGGTTGGTGACAAATTTGAAAATTTGAGCAAAGAGTTGTCAAGGCAAATTGGAAAATAAAGCATTTGTGCCAATCAATGGATGATTTAGTTTTTTAGATTTTATTTTAATGAAATACTTCTTTTTTCAAAAATAAAAATAAAAATGAATGATTTAGTTAGCTTGAGAAAGGGCGAACTTCTTTCTTTTCTTTCGTCTTTTTGAAAGTACAAATTATGAAGCTAACAAACGGACATTTTTTGTTCTTAAATGCAAAAATAAAGAGTAAAGATCCCAAGTTTCAATCTTTTCCTTGACTAAATTGTCCATGCATTGAAACTTATTGTTAAATTACGAAATTTGTATTTTTGAAATAATCTAATATAATCGTATTTAAATATATTCCTAATAATCTAATATCTAATATAATCGTGTTAAAATATATTCCTTGTACTAAAAATAAAAGGTTCCCCAAATGAGTGATATAAGCATGTCGAATGACAACAACAAAAAAAAGAAAAAAAAAGAAAAGTAGATATAAACATGTCGGTTGGGAAACATGGTGGTCCGTAGATGTTAGTGTCACATTTACAAAGTAAAATAATACTCAAGAGGCACCAACCAGTGTCCCACTCTGCACATTGCATTCGAAGAATGTTTCACAACTTTGTCCCATAAATTATTTGATATTCTTGTACCCAAAAAAAAAAAATAATAAATGTGTGAAATATTTTAAAAAAATCGTGGTCGGAAAAGTTATAGTAACCCTTCTATTAAAATATAATGAGTTAATTAACTTAAAAAAGAATTAATTAACAAGAATAATTGACTTATAACAAAAAATATAAAAAGAATAGAGAATAATAAAAGGTAATTAGCACTGAATTTACATTATACTGAAGAATTATTATTTTTTCTATTTCCGAAAATGAAAGAAAAAATAGAATGTAAATTTTGTCGCCGTGTAAGAGGTGTACTTGGATTTTCCCTTCTTATCCTTTGCATGAAAATTACCATTCATATGGTAAAAATATCCTTAAATTTACCATATAAGTAGCAGCAAATCATAGTTATGCTATATGTTGCTAAATAAAAGTGAATTAAATGTGGATTCTAATTATATCTTCACCCCCTATTTCATCGATTTATGTTTTTTTAAATAGCTAAATTTACACTTGAAATATTTTTCTTTAACACTAAAATATAATTACGAAATTATTTTATGATACCATAATTTCACAATTACATCATATCTTTTTGTAATTCATTACATTGGATTTTACATAAACAAAGGAGATGCAAACTTTCACAAGTAAATTAAATTCTTGCGGCGAGACCTAAAAGTAGTGATTCCAAAAAGATATTAAAAAATAATAATTTCAATGTAACGGCTGAGCCTCATTTCAATTAAAAAAAAAAAAACGTATTAAAAAAAAAACACATTTCTTATTTATTTATTACATTCTTAAGAAGCTGTCCGAGTAAAGACATCATAGTTACCGGCTTAGCCGGTTGGCCGTCTCCTCATCATATACTCCTCACTGCTCAATCTCTAATGACGCACCCTTTACCATACTCTCTCTCTTCTCTCACACACACACACACACACACACACACACACACATACACTCACACACTCTCCCTCTCTCTCTCTCTCTCTCTCTCTGTGCTGTGCTTCACTTGTTGAAACGCTTTTTCACAATTTTCATCTTTGGAGAACATCATAAAACAAAGCTTAGATCCCTGCAAAAATCTTGGCTTTTTTAGAGTATACATTGATCTGGGTCTTCATTTTTCTCAAGCTTAACAAGCACAGCACAGACGCACACAGAGAGAGATAGAAGCCATTGTAAGCTCTCTGTTTATTATTTAATTTTATAATGTGTTTTTCATTTGTTTGTTTTTTTCCCTTTACATTTACATGATTAGGAAGGCTTTTTTATATATGTGACTGGCTTAGCATGTCGTAGTAGAGTGCAGTACGGTGCGCAAATATCCATTATGTGTGGAGTCTGATAAAGGGTCGGACCCATTTTGGAGTCTTGTTTTCACAATATGCTTATTTCGCGATTCAAACCCGTAATTTTCAGTTCACACTGCGACAACTTCATATTGCGTTAAACTCCTCTTCATGTTGTAGTACTATTTGTATGCAAGAAGAGAAAGAAAACAACAAATATTGAAGTTTTATGCAATGGCCGTTACCTACCACTAGATGATTATCATAGAAATGTATATATATGTGTGTGTGTGTGATTGTATACAGGTTTGAAAAAGAAATGGAGAAGCGGAGAAAACTAATTTCGTTACTGTTTAGGCAGTAAAATATTGAAGTTCTATGTGGAAACTAGAAGAAATCTCATATAGGATACGGTAAAAGACTAAAAAGTAATAATCTTTTGTTGAGTTTTGTGAATGCTTTATGAAAAATTACTTCCATTTATGCCTATTTTTCTTTCTTTATGTAATGATATCAATTTTTATGTATCGTTAGACAAATGGAGGCAAATTCAGTTAATGGTTTTTTGGCTTTTTGATTTTTTTAATTTTATTTTATTTTACTTTTATGTAATGATACATCTACAAAATAACTTTCATTTTGTAGATGTAGCATTGCATGCTAATTTGTATAAATGGAGGAAGAATGTATTAAAAATTCTATTGAATCTGTTTTCTTTTTTCATTTTTGTTTTTAGTTTATTTGTGATTGGAAGGTGGGAAGGCTTTTCCGGGAAAGTTCAGCTTAATCAAACCATACTTTAAAAGCCCGTACTTGGTTTTGTATTTCAACAATGTACATTTGCAAAATTTATTTTCTTTAAAATATTTGTTGGCAGAGTAAAGCGAGCAGGTGTATAATTCTCTTGATTTTGGCCTTAACTGTAAATGTCGATCCAGGATCCAATAAATCAAATTCTGTCACCAAGTTCACCGAATATGACTCCAATGTTGTTGCTTGAACAATTAGGCACTAGACACATGAAAGAGGTCCTGATGATTCTAGTTAACTATGGCTATTGAAAACTTATTTTGAAGTATCTTGATGTGAGTTTTCAACAACGAACTCATCTAAATGTGTCTTCCAAATCAATGTAGTATCTGGTTTTTCAGCATGCACAAAGTAAAGGAGAGCTCTCGAGATTTCCATGAAGCTTTAGATGTTGTACAGTCAACTCTTATGTAGACAGCTGCTGCTAATTTCTTTGTAGTTCCTCAAATATATCTTTAATAGCATTGAGGTAGCTCATGCATGGTCAGAGGCAAAACTATGATGGTTTAACTATGTAGACAAATTTAGACATTGAACAAATTGTAGAATAATGCATACTGGTGTTTCAAGAAGATATGATAGGCAAATTTGTGATAATTTCTAATGTTCTGGTACTCTCAGTTTGAGGTGCCATTCCCTTAATAAGTTGAGGGTCAAAAAGGTTTCTGATGCTTTACGTGTACATGGTCTTGTTTGTGTTTAGATGCTTTGGTTTTCTTTGTTGGAGCTCGGGTTTCCACTAAGAAACTGCTGTAGCAGTCTTCTAACAGTGAGTTTGTGGCTGGGACTTGGGAGACTGCTAGAATCATTTTCTTCAATAATAGAGCTATTTATAACAATTAAAACACGTGAAAGATGTAGCAATTTTTCCTTGTTACTTAACCTTAGTGTTCTTCAAGTGGTAGGCTGGTTTATATTAAATGATTCTTATACATTGAGGTACATTCTTGCATTTTATGTTGGAGTATGCATTTGGTAGTCAATTACATGCTAATTGCCATTTTGCTTTCTTTTTTCATGCAGGTGTTGTGATTTTCAGAGTTCCATACTTAAATAGATTGCTACACAGAACTGCATCTTTCTCTTGGTACTTTAAGTTCACTTGAAATAGCAGCTGGAAAACGGTTGTGTGAAATATAATTGCAATATCTGGATTAGGAAACACTGTAAATGCTGCCAGCACTATAGCCCGTCATCCCTGCTAACTTTTTAATAGTCTGCCGTGCAATTCCTTGATGCATCTCTCTTGGGAAAGACGCTTCTATCTGGGCGCGGCCCATGGTCATATTCTTGTTCTTTATAAAATGCATTTTCTTACCTGGCTCCTCACCAAATAATCACTTTTTGGTCAGACACAAGTCACCATCATAAGCCACCATCCAAAGCTCCCACAGGAAAGAAAAATCAATCAATGGCGACATTTTCAGAATTTGGTTTTATGTTCTCTGTTCTCTTTTTTGGTCTACTGATGTGCCAGCTCTGTCACAATCAAGTCAGCTCAGAGCCGACTCAGGACAAGCAAGCACTTCTTGCTTTCCTTTCACAAATTCCACATGAAAATCGTGTTCAATGGAATGCATCTGACTCAGCATGCAACTGGGTTGGTGTCGAATGTGATGCAAACCAATCGTTTGTGTACTATCTGAGGCTTCCTGGTGTTGGACTCGTGGGTCAAATTCCAGCAAACACTGTGGGACGTCTGACTCAACTTCGAGTTCTTAGTCTCCGCTCCAACAGGCTTACTGGTTCAATCCCCTCAGATTTCTCCAATCTTAAGTCTCTACGCAGCCTCTACCTTCAGAACAACCAATTTTCTGGTCAATTTCCTCCCAGTATCACGGAGTTAAATCGGCTTACTCGTTTAGATCTTTCCTCCAACAACTTCACTGGCTCAATTCCATTTATCATCAACAATCTGACTCATTTGACTGGTCTTTTCCTGGAAAATAATGGATTCGCAGGTACTCTCCCAAGCATTAACCCACCAGGCCTGGTAAATTTTAATGTCTCCAACAACCAATTAAATGGTTCAGTCCCTAGCACTCTATCAAAATTTCCTGCATCTGCCTTTTCTGGAAATATTGATCTATGTGGAGGACCATTGCCACCATGTAACCCATTTTTCCCTTCCCCCTCGCCGTCCCCTTCGATTCAACCACGAATCACTCCAATGCATAAGAAATCCAAAAAGCTTTCAACAGCAGCTATTGTAGGAATATCAGTTGGCGCTGCCTTAGCGCTGCTACTCCTGCTATTGATCCTTTTCCTTTGTTTGAGGAGAAGGCAGAGAAGACAAGTAACTAAACAACAGAAACCATCTGCTGCACCAAGGGCAGCAACAACGGCTGTAGGAGAAGCTGGGACATCATCATCGAAAGATGATGTGACTGGTGGTTCTGCTGAAGCTGAGAGGAATAAGCTTGTGTTCTTTGATGGTGGCGGCTATAGTTTTGATTTGGAGGACTTGTTGCGGGCTTCTGCCGAGGTGTTGGGGAAAGGAAGTGTAGGGACCAGCTACAAGGCGGTTTTGGAGGAGGGTACTACTGTGGTAGTGAAGAGACTGAAAGATGTGGTGATGACCAAGAAAGAATTTGAACAGCACATGGAGGTGTTGGGGAAGATCAAGCATGGAAATTTGTTGCCTCTAAGAGCTTTTTACTACTCAAAAGATGAGAAATTGTTGGTCTTTGATTATATGCCTGCTGGCAGCTTATCTGCTCTTCTCCATGGTATTCTCTGTCTCTCTCTCTCTCTTGCTTTGTGCATTGGCCTTTTTATGCGATCATTACTAAATATTTGGCTTTGTTTACGAACTGTTTCTCTTTTCTTCTCTTTAAGTAACCGTCGGTTTGCTGGGCCTTACAGCTATGAAAAATCTGATTTTTACTCTTGTTCTTTTTCAATTTGTATTGACATGGCAATTTTCATGAGTTTTCTGGTAATAAGATGAATTTGTTAAGTTTTCTGTGTCATGGGCTGCTGTTCTTTGCATTATGTGCATACTTCTTTCCTGAAGTAGTTATTATTAGAAATTACTGTTTCTTCTTGTATTTCTAGTTATGTCTAATTTGCTTTTTCAATTTGTATGCATCGATTCTAATTACTTGTTGAATTATTGGAAATGTTTTTGATATTTCTTCTTGCTGTCATGTTGTAATGTGAAAAGTCACATGTCTGGGCTGTTCTATCATTTCTTACCATTATGTTGCAATGTAAAATGTCACATCTTTGTGTTATTTGTTTTTTTCAAGATCTACAAATGAATCTGTATTTGCAGATTCCCATAGCTTCATCGGTACATGCTATCCACCATTGAGTATAATAATCAAACCAAGAACTGAAAAGAACATTCAGAACTCGGCAGTTATAAAACTGTGATCCTATCTGCAAGTTTTCTGGGAACAGAATTGCTACAGTATACGCATCTATCAATTTGGACCATGTTGTAATGTTAATATAAAAACTGATTGCCGGCTTTTTGAAGGTGAAATAATGTGTGTTATATGTTTTCTTTTTATATCTTCTTTTGTGTCTATCATATTATAATTGATGTACCTTATCTTTTCACTACAAGTACCTTAAATATGCTGCTAATTAGAGGCATTACTAAATATACAGGCAGTAGAGGGTCGGGCCGTACACCTTTAGACTGGGACAGCCGAATGAAAATAGCAGTGAGTACTGCAAGAGGTCTCACACACCTCCATGCTGCAGGAAGAGTAGTCCATGGCAACATAAAGTCATCTAACATCCTCCTACGTGACAACCATGATGCCTGTGTGTCAGATTTTGGTCTGAATCCCCTCTTCTCCACCTCAACACTGCCCAGCCACCGAGTTGCTGGGTATCGTGCACCAGAGGTGCTTGAAACCCGCAAGGTCACATTCAAATCTGATGTCTACAGCTTTGGGGTACTATTGTTAGAACTCTTAACTGGAAAAGCACCCAATCAGGCTTCATTAGGTGAAGAAGGAATTGATTTACCTAGATGGGTCCAAAGTGTGGTTCGGGAGGAATGGACAGCGGAAGTTTTTGATGTTGAGTTAATGAGGTATCATAATGTCGAAGAAGAGATGGTGCAGCTTCTACAGATCGGGATGGCGTGTGTTGCCACAGTGCCAGACCAAAGGCCAGAAATGCAGGAAGTTGTGAGAATGATCGAGGATATGAATAGGGGTGACACTGATGATGCACTACGGCAGTCCTCCGACGATCCGTCAAAAGGTTCCGATGGGCAAACACCTCCTACTGAGTCGAGAACCTCACCTCGTGGCATAACGCCTTAAAATAAAAAAAGGAAATTGAAACTAAATGAGGAGAAAGGTTGAAAGAAATCAAAAAAAGGGATGAGGTTAATTAACGTGCAGTTGGTGTTAAAATGCGCGATGATGACCATGAAAGATTGCAAAATTTTAGAATTTGGGTGAGCCATTTGGTAATTAAGTAGAAAGCTAAGGGGTGATCTACAATTTGTCATATTAGTTTTATATTTGTTGGAGGGTCCTTTTATTTTTATTTTTATTTTTTTTTTGTGTTTTTGTGAATTACAATTATTTTTATAGGGCTTTGATGATTTAAATTGTTTCCTGGGGTTGCGGACTCCATGAAGTGATTGGAATTGAACATCTGTTGATTTTAAAATTTGATTCTTTGCTTTTCAAATTTATAGTCCAAATTCCAAAATTTATGCACTTTAATTTTTTTCCCCCGTTAAATTCTCTCTCTTTTCCTTGTGTTTTATTTATATCCATTATGTGACTTGAAAGTTGCCAGCCCAGAGTTGAAAATTGTCACTAAGTGATCTTTCTCCCGCAATTTGTGGCGCCTTGGACTTTATCAGACGTGTCTTAGTTACCTCTATTTTTTTTTTTTTTTTAATGGTGTGGTGGTTATCTTCACGAGTATATTAAATCTGTTCCAAAGTTATAAATTCTGCAATGCATCAGTTTTTAGTTCAGTCAAGATTAAGCAATAATTGTAATGGGAAGCAATGTGGTCCATGGCCTCTCAGCAAAGAGTGGCGTCACTAATATGTTTTGGTTATATCTTTATTTAATACAGGTACCAACATATTTGGAGCTTGATTCAATTTATATATGCCCACGGGATGATTAAGAGCAAAATTAGCAATCTAATCTGCATAGGTATTGATTTCACGATAAATATGTCATATTATAAAGTTGCTATTTTCTACAAGAATTTGCTTGCATTTATCCACCATAGGCTTCATAGGAGAGTGCAGCTGCTTACCTTTTATAGCAAGACTTTTTGACACTAATTGTGACGCCTGAGCTCAAATGGACTTTTAATTTATTATATTTAATTATTCTATTTGCATATTTACTTTATTTGCCTTTACTTTGCTTTTATTTGTTTAATTTCTATATTTAATATGTGTCCAACGTAAAATTTTAACTATCTCATTTCCAAATGTGACATTTTTTTTTCTTAATATACATCATAATTAAAGTATTCGTTCACTTGAAGTTTGTGCATTGCTACTCCGAGCGCAAGTAAGAAAATAATTAGTGTCCCGAGTAAATAGTAGTAGCTTAGTTTGTTTTTGGGCCATTAATTTTACACTATGTTAACTAGCCCAACTATATTAAATATAAGCCCAAACCACTTGTAAGCCCATTTTTCTATCTAATATACACACATATTAGCAATTAAAAAGCAACAAAAAGAAAGAAAAACAAGAAGAAACCTGTCGGGTTCCTCAAGGGAGAAAAAGCAAAAAAAAAGTCTAGGGTTTTGGTGATTTGAGCTTGAGCAAGGCAATTTCAAGGAGATTTAGCTTAATCCTAGTGTCTAGAAGCTTTACCAAGGTGAGGGAGTCATGTATTTGTGCATATTTTCATGAAATCTAGCTATGGTAAAATGTTGTTATTGTTATTTAATGATATTTTGATGCTTCTAATGCTTTATATAATGGCTAGAGAAGATGTAGAGTGGACTTTTGGATATCTATTTATGTGTGTGTTTGTATTTTTTATTTTTTTTAAAGAATTTCATAATCCGTAGTAGTAAAATTGTTACTTCTATTAATATGCTAAGGCTACAATACTACTTGCAATTTTCTCAATTATGTGAATTTTTATAGTTCGTAGTCGTTGAATTGTTACTTCAATTAATCAGCAAAAGCTACAATCGGACTTGCAAATTTTCAAATTATGTTAATTTTTCTATAGTTACTTTTATTAATTTTTTAAGTTTTCTGTTTCGAGTTGGGTTTCCGCGGTCTAGTGATTTTCTAAAATTATCGATTTTTGATTTCGGGTTTAAATTATGCTACACGATTTCGATTTCAATTTTTTCATTTTTCGTGTTAACCGACCTGTTGCTATTCCAAACAAATCCTTGCCATATTTGTAGCTATCAGATGGAGGAAATCATCTGCGTCACTGTTATTCTACATGCAAAAATATCCATCTTCTCACCCCGGCTAGTTCCTTCCTTCTTAGTCCTGATTCTAGCCTCCTCCTTAGGAAAACAAAAAAAAAAAAATTTCTATCTTTGCCATGGAATTGAAATATTAGCTAATAGAATCATCATTTCCTCCAATAGCGTAGTTTTTCTTTAATTTAATAGGGGAGCAATGTCTAATTTCGATGTGGAAGAATAATTTTTTTTTTTTTTTAAAACTCGCGCGATAACTCAATTGTTTATGGGAAATGAGTATATCCCACATGAGATGGGTGCATAAGTGCATAATTCCCTCTCAAGCGCGTCCATCGTGGACTGCATGTCTTGACCCAAAAAAAATAAGAGAGACTACATGTCCAATCTTCACTACTACTAATGGATGAGTTCAGGGTGAAGTGATGAAGAAGTGTTTAGGCCCAATTAAATGTTTGATAAGCCCAGTCTACTTGACGTATATTCAAAGGCTATTATGTATTATTGCTATCTTTTGAAATGTGATTTTTTTTTTTTTCTTTCCTCCCTCCCCATTCCCATTTATCTTTTCCCCACCCCAAGGATTGAACCCTGGCTTACGTGTGTGTTCATATATTTTTATAGATAGATAGATAGATATACATGATGTTTATGTATGTTTATAGATAGATAGATATATTTTCATTGTTCTCTGATGTTCGGTTGTCACTTTGAAGCAATGTATTAAAAGGTGCTTCTCGGCGTGCCTAGGCCCTAAAGTGAAGCGAGGCGAGGCGCACCCTTAGCGTATAAAAAGGCATAGGCGAGTCGATTTGCCTTAGACACTTGAGGCGAGTAAGGTGCGCCTTGGTCCGCCTCTATATATTATAATATTAAATTTATTTTGTCAATAAAATTTTGCTTTCTTTTTTTTTTTTTTTTTAAAAATGTGAGTAGTCAAGTGTGATTGACTTATAAATTGCTTTGAAGTTTTGCAAAAAAGAAAAAGAAAACAGGCTTTGAATGAATTGGGCGGCCCACTAACCATTTAGGTAAGAACTTGTATATTCTGAGTACCTCATTCTTACGAGAAAAAAAGAGTACACTCATTCTCATGGGAACCTCCTTCTTGAGATTTTGCTCCAAATCTCAAATTGCTTTTAGAAATGCATCTCTAAGATCGTACCCGAGAAAATTTTCAGGTATATTTTTAATTATCTACATTATATTGGTTCTAACTTTTTAAATAATAGTGTTTATTTATTTATTTTCTTTTTCTTACAGAAAAAATTCAAGGAAAAATGTCTGAAATTGTTGTTGGCAAAGGATACCGGTTATGGATGCCGATCGAGAATAGGATTCGAGTTCCCAAACTGGTAAGGTTTATTTTTCATTTTTTTTCAAAAAAAAAAAAGTTAATGAAGCTTGATGTGAAGAATCAAGAACTCACTCCATTTAAACTATTGCATTTGTTACTGTCTTCCAAGATTGATAAGAAAATTGGGACCTGACTCTTCTCAAGGATAGAATCAGCTAGCAAGGTCATCAGGACAAGCTTCTGTGATTCTAAATGTAGTATTTGATGTACGTTAAGTCTAGTCAGCTATATATGATCATTATACTAGGAAGCATCAATACTTCCCCCATTATGATCAATTTGATGGAGAAATAGGTGCCTTCCTCATGTCAAAATTGGAAGTAACCGTATTGTCTTCCTAAAATAGTTCTCTCCGGTGTATTGATTTAGCAGAGCAAGGGGATGAATTAAATAATAGCATAAGAGTGAAGACTTAGTCATATTTTATATCAACTATAGAAAGATTCTAGAGGGTCTAATACCTGTTTTCAGTTTATGTGTCTTTGGGTTCTTTTAGTCGAGTACTAAGGGATTTTTGGAACTTCAACTATGCTTTTACTTGGGGGTTGTAAATGTAATGATATAAGGATTCCTCACTAGTTTTTAAAGATTTCTTTATGTTATCTAACGTAGTTACTAGAGACTCTCTCTCCTCTTATGTTTGTTTTCTTCTTCTCCATAATCCACAGCGTCATATACTTCTTCTGAAATTGTCTCAAGACAAAGTATGTAACAAAGATCAGTAAGCAACAAGATCTGTAACACCATGAACAAGAGTTAGCATATCCATAGGTCTAGAATGTAGAAAAGGCATACATACAATAGCTAGTTTGTGTTCAAGTCTCTTGATTACTCTTGTAGTCTTAGCTCTGGATGCTTCTTCAATCATCTTTTCATTTACTTCAGAGGATCTTCCCCACCGAGCCTGAGCCTCATAAACTGTGCCAGAGTACCTGCGAGTCCTTGTCTATCTTCACTCTCTGTGACTGCTTCTATTGGTCTAGCTCGCACTTTCTCTTCAACATCCTGTATCTGTTTTGTCATTTCTCGTCTTTCCATCAAAGCAGCAGCTACACTAGGTGGGATAAAGTCCTTCCCATGGTACAACACTATGTAATACTTGTTCCTTAGCAATAAAACTCCCCCTGTTCGCATCTGTAGCAATAAACTTCAAATAAGAACCTATGTCAATGATCCAAGTGTAGAAGTCAACATCTGTGGCCTTGTTTACAAAGTTTATCGAAATATAGAAAAATATCAGCATTCATTGCATAAGTCATACAACATAAGCCACAAAAGAATGGTAATTTGACTGTAGGATCTCCCACATACCTCCCAAGTCAATGACAGAGATATGTCTTATTTGTCTTTCGAATTTTGTACTTTTGCATGTTTGCTGTTTAATTTTTTTTTTTTTTTTTAAATACTTTACTGATGCATTTGGACTTTTTTTAATATATGGTCACCCTATTCGATGAGACTTTCTTTCCTCTTATGTTTGTTTTCTTCTTCTCCATATTCCACTGCATCGTATACTTTTTCTGAAAAGTCTCAAGACCAAGTAGGTAACAAAGATCAGTAAGCAATGAGATCTATAACACCATGAACAAGAGTTAGCATATCCATAGGTCTAGAATGTAGAAAAGGGATACATACAATAGCTAGTTTGTGTTCAAGTCTCTTGATTACTCTTGCAGTCATAGCTCTGGATGCTTCATGTTCTTTAGAGGAAATCTCTCTTTCCCACCAACTTGAGCCTCATAAAACTCTTGCTAGAGTACCCGCGAGTCCTTGTCTATCTTCACTCCTTGTGACTTCTTCTATTGGTCTAGTTCACACTTTCTGTTCAACATCCTGTATCTATTTTGTCATTTCTTGTCTTTCTATCTAAGCAGCAACTACTCTAGGTGGGAGAAAGTCCTTCCCATGGTACAACACTATGTAATACTTGTTCCTTAGCAATAAAACTCGCCCTGTTAGCATCTATAGCAATAAACTTCAAATAAGAACCTATGTCAATGATCCAAGTGTAGAAGTATCAACATCTGTGGCCTTGTTTACCAAGTTCATCAAAATATAGAAAAAATATCAGCATTTATTGCACAAGTCATACAGCATAGGCCACAAAAGAATGGTAATCTGATTGTAGGATCTCCCGCATACCTCCCAAGCCAATGACAGATATATGGCTTATTTGTCTTTCGAGGGAGAATTTATCACTCGATATAGCTTTTTTGTCTTTCTAATTTTGCTTTTGCATGTTTGCTTAGTTTTTTTTAAATACTTTAATGATGCATTTTGACCTTTTTTAATATATGGTCACCCTATTTGATGCACTTGGTGATATTAATGGGATATGTTTACTTTAAATAGGATGCTAAGGTGTTTGAGCAAGTGTTTGCAACGCATGCTTCTCAAATTGAAGATGCAATCAGAAACTATCATGTGAAGCCGACGATTGAACTAAGTAGAGCTGATTTGGCTGTGCTTCTATTACACTATCCATATGATTTGCCTTCTTTGCTGGAAGAAATTTCAAGGCTGGGAATGTTTTTCACAGAGTCTTGAGCCAAGCTTACAGTATAGTCCTCCATTGTATGGGTGGTTTGTACCACCTACAAGTTATTGGAGCTTTGAAGTGGATGCCGAACCTGCTAAATTGCGTAAATCTGATAGTACTCATGGCTTGCAAGACCTTGTTGCATTGAAGATTAAGAAATTCTATTCAGTGACAAGCGCGAGAGATGAGAATGGGATACTTAGACATTTTTCTATTGAAGAGTCTTAAGTATTCTTGAAGTCTTGAGCCCGAAACAGCTCCATGCCCACTTCTGTCATAGGCCAATATCGTCTCAAGCCTTTCCTTGTAGCTATCAGAATCAGGATTACTATTGAGATTGGATACTAGATAATTCGCCAATCGATTCAACTCTCTTGGCACGTAGAAAATAAGTACATCCTCAAATTCGCTACTAAGATCCCAAATTTTAGCTTGGATCTTCGATAGATTTGTATGTAACAAACGACGATCTTGTTGATAGGCCTTCGAGTTTTTATAATTCGCAAGTGATTAAACAACACCTTGGTGAATGACAATCCTGCTCCTCCTAGGCAAAATATATGTAACATAGTTTACCATAGTGAGTATGATCCAGACATGAAGAAGTTTCAACGTCTTCAGCATAGAACCAATATATATATATATATGTCTCTTGTCTAATGAAGTCATGTCAGGTAGAGGTAGGGGTAGATGATATGTACCTTTCAGGGCACTACATCGTTCAGGAGGACAATTGAGAGGTGATTGTGCATCTATCTTAGCTATTGAAGCTAGGGATATTGATGAGCATGGTTCTATCTCGTCTTCTTTCGTACTACTAGTTCAGGACAAGACATAGGTTCCCTCACTAGCAGTACCCCCAAATGATATGTATCTTGCATCCATTTCTTCTCAAGGATTGTCATAGCATTTAGATGACTTATACGTTCACATTGGTGGCATACCTAGGGATAACCCTAATACATCTAGTGACCAGCCAAAGTCATTGTCTTGTGCTGAGTAGAGGTCTACTAGTACGATCACAAGATTATTTGATTGGTAGCTATACAAATTCCATTCTTTGGAGGCTTATGATGTATGACAGATCGATCGACGCATATATCTCATAATGTACGACAATGGGTAAAAGTTCAATTAATGCAATTTTATAGAATACATGGTTTATTTTTTCCATACAATTATTAAATTGTATTTTATACTATTTGCAGATGGATACCATTTGGAGTGACTAGAGAGATGGTCAATATATATATATATACATTCAATTCCAGTTAAAAAGTCGCATTATATATTTTGTTTTACTAAGTACTTCGTTTATTGTTTTTTAGGGTATACAAGTGGTACCCCTGCGATGAACCCTTTGTACGGAGGTTGTTTTTTCAAAAATTAATGCTCGGATGAGACTTGTTCTACAAGGGTCACAAATTCAATTAGAGGCCGGATTGGACTGTTGAGAATTTGTGGGACAGACTATGTATGTGAGACCCGAGCATGCATTCCATGTGTATTTATTTACTTTAAACATTATTTGAAAATAATATGTGCATTTACCTATTTTAATTGTCATTTGAAATATTATGTGCATTTATTTGATATAAACATAGACATATTTTGCCTAGCCAACCATGCTTGACCATATTTGAATTGTTTTTACTCTTAAATATATTATACATACATATATACAAATAAACATAGACAAATTTTACAAAGTTAACCATATTTGACTACTTTGACTTAGCTTATATGACTTATTTGATCATTTGACCACTTAACTATTTTATATATACATTATTTATACATATTATACGAAAAAAACAAAACAACAAAGCAAGAAGAAGCTCAAGTGTCGGCCAAGAGAAGAAAAAAAGGGAGAAAAATAGAAAAATAAGGTTTTGTCATTTTTGAAGAAGAAAGCTTGCATAATTAGGCCAAATCAAAGTGCGAGTTGCTTAATCTTTGTTCTAAATAGCTTGTTCTTTCTATTTCTAGCCTTTGTATACAATTTTAGGTGAGGAATTTCAAGTCTTGCATGTTATTTGTTTACTTTTGTTTATGGAATTTCATATATATGTGTTATAAATGCTAGTTGAAGATGAATATATGTTAGAGTAGTGATTTGAGAACTAAATATATGCAATAGAACTTGTTTATGTCATTCCAAGAGTTATAACCTAACTTTGATAATTGGAAGTTGAGAGTTTGAGCTAGCTTTGGTGTTTATGATTGTATATATGTGCTTGTGGTATAAATTCATGGCTTTTGTGTGAATTTGGTGGAGTTTAGGATTTATTTTGATTAATTAATAAAAATTCCAACAAAGGTACAAGATTGGAGTTTGGCTTGTTTAACTTGTTTCATGACTAGTTATGTATTGCAATAGGTTTATAATGCATTGTAGTTGGTTGTTATATTGATTGTGCAAGTGTTATGTGTTGTTGAGATTTATAAAGGGGTTAAAATGATGACTAAATGTTGGTTGTATTATGAATTGTGTAGTGATATGGCATTGGAAATTGTTTATTTGATGACTAAAGGTTGGTGTTAGTGTGTAGAGATCATGTTCTTTTGATGGTTAAATGTTGGTGTTAATGCGTAGAGATCATGTTCTATTGAAGCTTAATTGTAGAGAATGAATGTGTTGTAGAGAATGAATGTGTTGTCGAGTAATGAATGTATTGTTGAGTAATGAATGTGTTGTTAATGATTGATGTGGTTGAGAGATAACCTACTTTGTTGATCTTGATGCGAATGTGTGAATGTGTTTGATGCAATTCAATACGAAGCGATGGGTTGTAACCTTTAAAACATATGCAGTTGGTTATGTCTCCCTGGGTGGCATCGGGCTTGCCAGACAATGACACGACCACCGATGTTTTAATCCCTATTCCGAACTAACAGAGTGTTTCACGAGGGTCTGGGTTGTAGGAGTCGAGTCAGAGTACTTCTGAAGTACATCTGGTGTTTAGGGGAAGAATTCGAAATGGTGTTTAGGGGAACTGCATTAATGGAACGAGCGTGTCCTTATTGAATGTCTACTTGTTTTACATTTCGAAAGCGGTATCCTTACAATGTGTTATTTAGCTGGGTTGATCTAAGGTTGTTAAGCGAATGTGATTACTTGGATACTAATGTGATATGATGTGACTAATGCGCTTGAAATGATTTTCAGGTTAAAGCTTTCAAACTCCTATTTCCCCCTCTCTAAGTTTGTTTAGCTCACTCCTCTTTAATACATGTTACATGTGTTCATGATATAGACTATGTGCACTAGAACGCGGTTAATGAGAGTGAGAATGTGCCATATGTTTGATGTGGTTTAGATGTTGAGAAATGATGTTACTAGATGTTTGGTTTTGTTGTATGAAAGGTTTTGAAGTTTGTGGGTTGTATATTTGATAATTTAACTTTCTTAAGTCTAGTTGTTTTGATTGTGTGTATGGTTGGACACGTTGAATCGTGATCACATCTAGCTAGACTTATATATTGTCATATGTTTATGATCAAGTATGCATTAACTTTGTAAGGGATGTTGTCAACTTTTGCAAAGTGAACGAATGTTTGTTAGTGTAATCCGCTCGTGAATGTTGGATTGTGATATATGAATGATGCGGGCTTTTTAGGATGTATGTTGTGTTTTGTTGTGTCTCGTGGGTTGTTCATATTTCAGGCATTATAATGTCTGTGTGTCATCACAACCGGGCTTGGTTTGTAAAGGGACCGAGTTTGGGCGTGACATTTGTGGTATCAGAGCTTAGCTTGTCTAAGCGTAAGCCAAGATAAGACCCTCGGTCTGTGTGTTATGTGATCCAACATGAAATGTCATGGCATGATTATGTGTTTATATGCACAAGAATGTGTTCAAAATGTGTGTTAATAGAATGTGATAAAGTGAATGCTACTAATGTGTCAAGTATAGACTAATTGATACTAACTTTCTTACGATATAAATTGTTTATATGTGCTATAACTGTTCATAACCCTTTATGTCCTAAGATGGCACCGAGAGGTAGACCCCGAGAGGGCCCGCACAAGTTCTGATTGAGCCCGAGCAAGTTCCGATTGGGGATCAAGTTTTTGGACAGATGACTCAGACTATGAACAGGGTAGCAGCTGCGGTAGAAAGACAACAAAGCTGAGTGGGAAGATCAGTACAACGACCGCCAACACCACAACTATCGTGGCAGTATTGGGGGTACTGGAGGTCAGGGTGGGAATGGAGATCACAATGGCTATGCTAGGGATGGTATTGGTTCATTAGATGGGTTTCTTCGATATGGGCCGCCGAGGTAGCTGGAGAGCTAGATGATGAGGCAGCAAAGTACTGGTTGGATCGAGTTTAGAGTATTTTCGATGCTTCAGACTATTCTGATGAGAAGAAAATTGTATTTGTTGTATTCTTGTTTGACAATGATGCCAAACAATGGTGGAAGATCATGAAGGCTCAATAGGAGCACTAATGCTACGCCCCAACTCGACTCCACCTATGATCAGTTAGGACACGATGAAATTTTGGCATTATAACGTTTGTAATATAGACAACAAAATTCTAAACCAATTCTTTACAAACATTCCACAACCAACCACAACTCTAACAACAACTACAACATCAAACAACACATCCAACAACTTCATAAACCAACCAAGAAACATTTAAACAACCAGACACAATGCCTCCGTCTCAACAACATACAACATACTATATTATACATATGCAAAATAGATATTAAACTAGTCTAGCAACCTATTCATGTTCAAAAGAAAGACTGCTAAACTAACATTATACAATCCACTAAACTATTAAAGTAAGTTAAACATTATAACTTCGAATCTTAATACAATATATCATAACAAAAGCTTAAAACAACATATGAAACATCTAAGCAAGCACTCAAGCATTGGGCTTGTCCACATTATTTGAATGCACATATGCCACGTACCCTAAATCTAGAGCACCTTTAAGGACAGCAAATAGGGTGAGCTTATATATACCAAAGCTCAGCAAGGGTTCAATAGGAAGTTTTAGAAACGCTTTCATTTGGAAAACACCCTAGGAACATTGAATACACAACAAGAATCAACAACAACAATTCAAATACAAAAATGTAGATAACCAAACAATAAGGATACGATACACTTATTCTGTTGAAGCCGTTCTCCCCATGCACCAATCACGAACCATACCCGTGCACCAAATGCATTCCGAAAATACACCAACCTAGACCCACACCCCATGAACATCCTCCGATCATGTAGGATAGGGGATAACACATGATAGCTGTGTCGGTAACCCGGCAAGCCTGATGCCGCCCGATGTGACACAAAACTATCATGACCCATAACAAATATTGCATAACACTTAACATTCCGAGAGATCAACAAAGTAGGTTGTCTCCCGACACTTTAACATTCAACAATCAACAACTAAACAATTCTAAAACATCAAAGTTGAATGACAAAGTAGGCCACCCGGACTCAACACGCACTTCAACACATAATCAAACCTGAGCCTACTTAACACCAACCCACATTTCAACCTCCCAAACAACACCAAACAATCAAAGACAACACTTAGACAATTCAAAGAAACATAACCTAATCTTCTAAACAACATAACTTACAATCTAGAAATCAAATAACCCCCAAACCTTTTCCTATCACTCACCCACTAATGCAAGTACGTTAACCCCCTCAAAAAACAATCAAAATCCATCTAAAACAAGCCCAACAAGTCCAAAATGGCAATGCATTCATGGCTGGAATTTTTGACTTTTGCTATGCCTATCGAATTGAAAATTTGGCATTACAACATTACTATACAATAATTAACAAACCTATAGAAGCAACTACCACTTGAAAACAACTACTACAACTACAATTATTCAAAATATTAGCTAAATTATCAATTTAATACATGAAAAATAAAAATACATGTTACTACCGTTTAAAACTACTATAAATCCATAAAGTTAGTCTGCAACACCTAACTAGTAATAATCTAAAGACAATTTAACAAAATATCAACTAAATCTTCAATTATAAATTCAAAGCACAAACTTTAAAAAAATGATCTAGTTTTTCTCTCAGCTTTGATGCAAACTAAGGATAGAAATAGGTAGAACACAAGTTGGAGAAGCAAAATAAAGCTTTGAATGGAAGGATTTGTCTTTGAATTGAGTTTTTTTCTTCAAAAATGGTTGAAAATACTTGAAAAACACTATTCTTCTTCCTTCTCCAAGGGGTCACGTTTTTGTGTGTGTTTTTATGGTGTTTTGGCTAATTTTGTTTAATAAATAAGCTAAATTGCAAAGTCAAAGCAAGAAGTCTTGGTCCAAGTTGGTTTAAATTAAGTTTTATATGCCTAAAGTCCAAAATAGCCTTGGTTTTGTTGTCTAACTCCAAATATGCCATGCTAGGATTATATTAGATGATAAAACATGTATTTATAATATAATTGGTCAACAAAAGTCCAAGCAAGAATTGGTTTTAGCAAAAATCACTATTTAGCTTAAAAACGTTACTTTTTAGCACGAAAAGTCTACTTTAAATTCTTAGTTTGTTTCAAAAATAATTTTTATTAAATCATGGGTCCATTAATAGTGGAGGACTAGTTTTTAAAATGTTTAAAAAACTAGTTTCAAAAATTTAGCTGAAGTGTCCTCAAACGCTATTTAAAGAATCTTTAAATGAAATTTTCACTAAAAATCGTTATAAAAATATTATGAATGCATACATATATATAATGTAATAGGAATATTAATCACATAAATTACACATACATCAATTCAAATAGCATATAAACAGATGAAAACACGTAATTGCACATAAGAAAAAATTTTGGGGTCTCACATCCTTCATCCCTTAAAACAATTGTGCATTTGCAGTTCTTACTCATATATACAATTACATCACATAAGAAACGAGTTTCACATAAGGCACATTGATCACATGTTATATCACATAAACAAGTTATAAGCATTTAATATCACATAAGAAACAAACTTCACATAAAGCAAATTGATCACGTATCACACATTAGTCACAAAAAACACATTAAGCACACAAACCACATTCATCACGTAAGGCACGTTAATCACATAAGTACGTTGATAACATAAGCACGTTGATCACATTTGATTCACTTAACACATAGTGCATACATTTACTCTTTTAAGACAAATTCATGTTAAGACCTTTACCCACATTCCGAGGATACCCCGGCTTACAAGTTAATCATGCTCTGATACTACTAAATTTCATGCCCCAACTCGACCCCACCTATGACCAGTCAGGACGCGGCAGAATTTTGACATTATAATGTCTGTAATATGGACAACATAACTCTAAACTAGTTCTTTACAAACACTCCACAACCAACCACAACTCCAACAACAACTTCAACATCAAACAACACTTCCAACAACTTCATAAACCAACCAACCAACATTTAAACAACCAGACACAATGCCTCCGTCTCAACAACATACAACATACTATACTATACATATGGAAAATAGATATTAAACTAGTCTAGCAACCTATTCATGTTCAAAAGAAAGGCTGTTAAACTAACATTATACAATCGACTAAACTATTAAAGTAAGTTAAACATTACAACTCGAAATCTTAATACAATACATCCTAACAAAAGCTTAAAACAACAAGTGAAACATCTAAGCAAGCACTCAAACCTCGGGCTTGTCCACATTATCTGAAGGCACATATGCCACGTACCCTAAATCTGGAGCACCTCAAAGGACATCAAAAAGGGTGAGCTTATATATAACAAAACTTAGCGAGGGTTCAATAGGAAGTTTTGGAAACGCTTTCATTTGGAAAACACCCTAGGAACATTGAATACACAACAAGCATCAACAATAACAATACAAATACAACAATATAGATAACCAAACAATAAGGATATGATAAACTTGTTCTGTTGAAGTCGTTATCCCCGTGCACCAATCACAAACCCTACTCGTGCACCAAATGCATTTTAGAAATACACCAACCTGGACCCACACCCCATGAACATCCTCCGATCATGTAAGATAAAGGATAACACATGATAGTTGTGCCAGCAACCCAACAAGCCCGATGCCGCCTGAGATGACACAACACTATCATGACCCATAACAAATATCGCATAACACTTAACATTCCGAGAGATCAACAAAGTAGGTTGTCCCCCGGCACTTCAATATTCAACAATCAAATAAACAACACTTCAACAATCAAATAAACAACACTTCAACAATCAAATAAACAACATTTCAACAATCAACAACTAAACAATTCTAAAACATCAAAGTTGGATGACAAAATATGCCACCCGGACTCAACACACACTTCAACACATAATCAAACCTGAGCCTACTTAACACCAACCCACATTTCAACCTGCCAAAAAACACAAAACAATCAAAGACAACACTTAGACAATTCAAAGAAACATAACCTAATCTTCTAAACAACATAACTTACAATCTAGAAATCAAATAACCCGCAAACTTTTTTCTACCACTCGCCCACTAATGCAAGTACATTAACCCCCTCGGAAAACAATCAAAAGCCATCTAAAACAAGCCCAACAAGTCCAAAATGGCAATGCATTCATGGCTGGAATTTTTGACTTTTGCTATGGCTATCAAATTGAAAATTTGGTATAACGATATTACTACACAATAATTAACAAGCCTATAGAAGCAACTACCACTTGAAAACAACTACTACAACTACAATTATTCAAAATATTAGCTAAATTATCAATTTAATACATGAAAAATAAAAATACATGTTACTACCGTTTAAAACTACTATAAATCCATAAAGTTAGTCTACAATACCTAACTAGCAATAATCTGAAGACAATTTAACAAAATAGCAACTAAATCTTCAATTATAAATTCAAAGCACAAACTTTAAAAAAATGATCTAGTTTTTCCCTCACCTTTGATGAAAACTAAGGCTAGAAATAGGTAGAACACAAGTTGGAGAAGCAAAATAAAGCTTTGAATGGAAGGATGTGGCCTTGAATTGAATTTTTTTCTTCAAAAATGGTTTAAAACCCTTGAAAAACACTATTCTTCTTCCTTCTCTAAGGGGTTACGTTTTTGTGTGTGTTTTTATGGTGTTTTGGATGATTTTTTTTAATAAATAAGCTAAATTGCATAGTCAAAGCAAGAAGTCTTGGTCAAAGTTGCTTTAAATTAAGTTTTATATGCCCAAAGTCCAAAATAGCCTTGGTTTTGTTGTCTAACTCCAAATATGCCATGCTAGGATTATATTAGATGATAAAACATGTATTTATAATATACTTGGTCAACAAAAGTCAAAGCAAGAATCAGTTTTAGCAGAAATCACTATTTAGCTTAAAAACGTTAATTTTTTCGCACGAAAAGTCTACTTTAAATTCTTAGTTTATTTCATAAATAATTTTTATTAAATCACGGGTCCATTAATAGTGGATGACTAGTTTTTAAAATGTTTAAAAGACCAGTTTAAAAAATTTAACGGAAGTGTCCTCAAACGCTATTTAAAGGCACTTTAAATGAAATTTTCAATAAAAATATTTATAAAAATTTTATGAATGCATATATATAATGTAATAGGAATATTAATCACATAAATTACACATACATCAATTCAAATAGCATATAAATAGATGAAAGCACATAATTGCACATAAGGAAAAATTTTGGGGTCTCACAACCAACACACTTCTTATCTGTGGAAGAACTTTGTGATAGTATTCAAGGCCAATTATATTTCTACACTTGCTCGAGAGAGGAAGGAGGAGGAGTTCCTGAACCTAAGACAAGGTGATCTTTCAATTGCTTATTATGAGACAAGGTTCAACAAGTTGTCTCAGTATGCGCTTGAAATGGTGTTCTCTACGGAGAGGTAAATTAGGTGGTTTATTCGGGGGTTAAGGCCCGAGATTCAAGATAGTTTGGCTCCGCTTGAGTTTTCTCTTTTCAGTAAAGCCTTTGAAGCAACTTCTAAAGTGGAGAAAAGAAAGAGAGAGTCTATGCCAGAGACGAGTCAGCAGTTTAAACGGCAATTCCAACCTCAGGGGCCACAGAGGTTAGCTTAGTTTCAAATCCAGTCAGAAGACTATCAGGGATTCTATCATCCACATGATCAGTCCCAGTTTCAACAGAGGCCGACACAGACTGATCAGGGCCAGTTTAGGCCGGTTATTATGAGATCTCAACAGACTAGTTCAGTTGCTTCTTCAGTATAAGGTTCTTCAACGGGTAGTGTTGCGGTACTGGATCCAGTATGTGTTTTCTATATTAAGATAAGCCATATTGAGGCCAACTACTAGAAGAAGTATGGGAAATGCACAGGATGCGGTAGTAATCGGCACAAGGTAAAGGATTGCCCGAGATTTAAGACTGGGTAGGGGAAGACAACAACCATAGGTAATCAAAGAAGGCCTATGAACAATGCACCTCCACACCAGCGAGTTCAGGCTCGAGTGTATGCCGTAGAGCAGTAGGGATTTCCTGAGGAAGTAGGTAAGAATTTTAAGAGCGAAATTATTTTAAGGAGGGGAGGATGTGAGACCCGAGCATGCATTCCATGTGCATTTATTTACTTTAAACATTATTTGAAAATAATATGTGCATTTACCTATTTTAGTTGCCATTTGAAATATTATGTGCATTTATTTGATATAAACATAGACATATTTTGCCTAGCCAACCATGCTTGACCATATTTGACTTGTTTTTACTCTTAAATATATTATACATACATATATACAAATACACATAGACAAATTTTACAAAGTTAACCATATTTGACTACTTTGACTTAGCTTATATGACTTATTTGACCATTTGACCACTTAACTATTTTATATATTATATATATACATTATTTACATTATATATACATATTATACAAAACAACAAAGCTAGAAGAAGCTCAAGTGTTGGCCAAAAGAAGAAAAAAAGAGAGAAAAATAGAAAAATAAGGTTTTGCCATTTTTGAAGAAGAAAGCTTGCATTTTTAGGTCAAATCAAAGTAAAAGTTACTTAATCTTTGTTCTACATAGCTTGTTCTTGCCATTTCTAGCCTTTTCTACAATTTTAGGTGAGAGATTTACAGTCTTGCATGTTATTTTCTTACTTTGATTTATGGAATTTCATATATATGTGTTATAAATGCTAGTTGAAGATGAATATATGTTAGAGTAGTGATTTGAGAGCTAAATATATGCAATAGAACTTGTTTGTGGGATTTCAAGAGTTATAACCTAACTTTGATAATTGGAAGTTGAAAGTTTAAGCTACCTTTTGTGTTTATAATTATATATATGTGCTTGTGGTATAAATTCATGGCTTTGGTGTGAATTTGGTAGAGTTTGGGGTTTATTTTGATTAATGTCTAAAAATTCCAACAAAGGTGCAAGATTGGAGTTTGACTTGTTTAGCTTGTTTCATGACTAGTTATGCTATTGCAATGGGTTTATAATGCATTGTAGTTGGTTGTTATATTGATTGTGCAAGGGTTATATGTTGTAGAGATTTATAAAGTGGTTAAAATGATGACTAAATGTTGATTGTGTTATGAATTGAGTAGTGATATGACATTGAAAATGACTTATTTGATAACTAAAGGTTGGTGTTAATGTGATCATGTTCTTTTGATGGTTAAATATTGCTGTTAATGCATAGAGATCACGTTCTATTAAAGCTTAGTTGTAGAGAATGAATGTGTTACAGAGAATAAATGTGTTGTAGAGAATGAATGTGTTGTCGAGTAATGATTGTGTTGTCGAGTAATGATTGTGTTGTGGAGTATTGAATGTGTTGTCGAGTAATGAATGTGTTGTTAATGATTTATGTGGTTGAGAGACAACCTACTTTGTTGATCTCTCTATGTGATGCGAATGTATGAATGTGTTTAATGCGATGCGATGGGTTGCAACCTTTAAAACAGATGCGGTTGGTTGTATCTCCCTAGGCGGCATCGAGCTTGCCAGGCAATGACACAACCACCGATGTTATAGTCCCTATGGGAGTGTTTCATGAGGGTTTGGGTTGTAGGAGTTGAGTCAGAGTACACCTGAAGTATATCTGGGGTTTAGGGGAAGAATTCAAAATAGTGTTCAAGGGAACTGCATCAATGGAACGAGCTTGTCCTTATTGAATGTCTACTTGTTTTACATTTCGAAAGCGGTATCCTTACAATGTGTTATTTAGCTGGTTTGATCTAAGGTTGTTAAGCGAATGTGATTACTTGGATACTAATGTGATATGATGTGACTAATATGCTTGAACTGATTTTCAGGTTAAAGCTTTCAAACTCCCATTTCTCCCCTCACTGAGCCTATTTAGTTCAATTCTCTTTAATGCATGTTATAGGTGTTCACGATGCAGACTATGTGTACGAGGAAGTGGTTAATGAGACTGAGAATGTGTCATATGTTTGATGTGTTTTAGATGTTGAGAAATGATGTTACTAGATGTTTGGTTTTGTTGTATAAAAGGTTTTGAAGTTTGTGGGTTGTATACTTGATAATTTAACTTTCTTAAGTCTAGTTGTTTTGATTGTGTATATGGTTGGTCATGTTGGATCGTGATCACATCTAGCTAGACGTATATCTTGTCATATGTTTATGATCAAGTATGCTTTAACTTTGTAAGGGATGTTGTCAACTTTTGCCAAGTGAACAAATGTATGTTAGTGTAATCCGTTCATGAATGTTGGAATGTGATATATGAATGACAAGGGCTTTTCAGGATGTGTGTTGTGTTTTGTTGTGTCTTGTGGGTTGTTCATATTTTAGGCGTTATAATGTCTGTGTGTTGTCACAACCGGGCTTGGTTTCCGAAAGGATCGAGTTTGGGCTTGACAATGTACACATTGGCAAACACTTGAATAGAAGAAAAAGTCCAAGATCAACCAGAAAAATCGGCTGAGTAATCCTTCGCTGCATTATTCATGTCCAATCCCATTCCATGAGGCCAAAATAAAAATGGTAAGTATTAAACTTCAAGGTTAAATTATAATATTATATCACTCTTCAATTTTTAATCACTAATCATATTTTGTTTGGGAATGTCTATTGCAGGAACAGGTTGAGAGCCAAAACGTGACTAGGCGGAGGTGTTCAAGAAGGTTCATAGGAAGGGTCTCGATGCACCATACTCTGACCCCAAGGCTGTAGAGATTATGGTAATTAATAATATATTAAATAATTCTTATTATTACTGTAATAATAAATAAAATAATTTATGTGCATTTTAATTGCAAGATAAGTATATTGAACTAGTCCAATAGCCTGCGTCGTTCTTGTAAGGAGATCCGACAACACTACCCATTAATCACGATGCATTATTTTACGCGGTGGCAGGTGGATGGAGAAAAGGACAAGTGTATGGACACGAGTCTTTGGGGGCTCATATAGGAAGGTCTACACACACCGTCTCAGTTGCTAGTCCTCGGATCACGAAACAAGTCGTACAGAATGCGATAAATTAGGCTACTAAAGGTTTGAGGCGTAAGATGATAGAGAATTTTGAAGAGCTTTGACTCATTTGGCGACAAATTGCCCTACTCTCGCACATGTTATCGTATCTCCCTTCTTCGCCATAGAAGCTGTCATAGCCTCTGTCATAGCAGCATGTGGTGATGGGACCCATGGAGATCCAGAACACCCCACTGATCAGTCGTAATTCTATATATTGAACATTTATTATTTTTGTAAATATTTCATAATTGTATGTACGTATATTTTAGTTTTTTTTTAAAAATTGTATAAATATATTTTTTATAGATATTAATCAACATTTTTTAAATTTTGTTAGAAATTATTATTCTAATAATTTTATTGTTAAAAGATTAAATAAAAATAGTTAAATATAAAAAATTCAAAAAGAGAAAAGTTATGAAGGGTTTTGTGTCGAATAAACGATGGAAGCAGCGACAAATTATGTAATGTTGTGACGAGTGAATCTGGTGACTACTTTAGCGACTGTTGCTTGGTGACGGTTTATCCGACGAATACTCAACGATGGTCTTCGCGACGGCTTTGGCAGTATTTTCTTAGCAATAGGCTTAGCGATAGTTTAAGTTTAAATATTTGTCATTTTGTTTGACGACCTAATCCGTTGCCATGTGGTGATAGCTACTGCTATGTCACTTTAGGCGACGACCCGACAACGGATAGAGATTTTAACGACACCTGTTTTGGCGATCTTCTTGTTTGTCGTCAGGTTGTCACCTTCTTCTTTGGGCGACAGAGCACCGACAGACTTTTTACATCACCCTCTCATATGTTTCTTGTAGTACAACTTGCTATACTGTCTTGTTAGTGCTTGATATTATTGATGTGTTTATCCAATCCTATTTTTATTGTTTATTGAGCCTCAACTTCCTTTTGGGTAGGTTATACTTACTGAACATTATTTCAACTCACTCTTTCTCTTTCTCACTTTGCAAATGACAAATTTAGTTCGGGTTTCAATGGGCTAGAAGTTTCATGGAAAGATGCAAGAGATTAGAATGAATTTTAAGATCACTTGACTCAATATTAATTTGACTATAAATATCCATATTATTTAATTGTACATTTTTGGATTTTTTGCCATGTAATTAAAGTATTAGTATTTCTCTTAGTTATTCATTGATATTATTTAATTGAGTCATAGTTTGTTTTATTGAGGATTAGAGTCTTGTCGGCTTAGAAAGATTTTTCTTTTTAGGTTCGCTGCAATCTCGTTCCTAGATTTGTCCGGCGAATTTTGGGGGTGTGATAATTGATATAACAAATTCCTCTCTAACAATTGAAATTTTTAGACGATATAATAATTTAATAAGGTATCATAACCGAATTTAGTAAAGAATTTTGAATTCGAGTCTCGCCGCCTCCACGTGCAAGGCTCAGAAAATGAATCCCATTTATAGATGCAGAAGCATGTTAAAGATAACTCATCTATAAAGAGTTTAAACTTTTAAATGAAATGATAATTTAATAGTATATGCCATAAGTTTCCTGTTTCCATTTCTCCCTCTCTCAACTTAGATTTTGTCTCGATCAAATCCTTTTTTTTAGCAGTATTCTGTTGAGCAATTATGATCAGCGAAAGCTGGCGACAAAATCGACCATTGACCTATTGGTACGAGGGGCCTTTTACAGTTTTGTATGCTTAGCTCATAAAAAAATAATTGACAAAGATCACGAGTGGGTAATGGTGTGAGTTTAGGCAAATACTTGCCCCGTAACCAGCTTTGATATGTCTATTTCTATTGAAATTTTTTCCAAAATCTTTGTAAGAGTACATTAACCCTAATTGAACATTTGGTTAAAATGTCATACTACAACCTGAAACTTTTGAAACTACTCAAATTCCCACTTCCATTTGGATGTAGTTACTTTGTCGTTAAAATTAATTGTTTTGACCTAGTGAAGTACCTATTTTATTTTTAATAACTTTAGGCCCCTTTTCCAAATTATCATCTGGCCATCTAAACTTTTGGCTAAATGTAATCCACTCCCTTTATAAATGTGAAAACAATAAGCACAAAATCAAGTAGAAAACAAAGGGGAGAAAAAGTCAGTAAGAAAACACAATGAGTATAGGAATGAACCAATAAATAATTAGAAATAAAATAATCAAAAGATCAAGCACAAAGATTCAATTAAATTACATCAAAACAAGATATGGAGATCCAGTGTTAGCTGATATACAAAACAGAGAGAATCCAATTCTTTTACTCTAAACCAAAGCACCTCTACAAAAAGAAAAAGAAAAATATTTTTTAGGCTAGGTTGTTCTTAAATGATATTTCTAGGGTGGCTCATTAAATGATATTTATTTTTTAAATTCATCTGTTACTATTTACCATGTTTATCACCTACCACCAACTCTCTTTATTTATTTTGTTTAGTTGAACAGAACTTTTTTAGGGTTTATGGTTACAGCTTGTTTGTAGATCCAATGTTTTGTGATTGAGTTATATCATCTATTTCTTGTAAACTTAGATCATTTGTTGGTTCTAATTGATTAAGCCGAAGACTTGTTGAGTTTTTCAAAATTATATTTCTCTTTAGCACTACATAAAAGTTTTAAAAACTATACATATTTCTCTTCGATGCAATCTAGAATTGTTTAAAAATATATTTGATAAAAATAAGTCTCTTTTTCTCTCTAAACTGGCATAATTTTTTTCCCCTAAGTCGTAAAATTTATATAAAAGGATGTGACTCATAAGAATTGATCTCACAATCTTTTGTACTTACATTGAGGAACATACTACTAGACCAAAAGCCTCTTGGTCGTTTGCCGTTTTCTATTTCTTTTTGGAAAAATTTTGGTCTTCTTTTCTTCAACTTTTTTATCACTATTGAAATAATAGAAAAAAGTGCGGAAATGTTTGACAAGTTCTTTTCAAACTGATGTTTTTGATATTTGAGTTAGCAAATACAAAGTTTTTAAGAGAACATATTCTATGTTATATATGTTTTAATTCTAGTCACAAAGTTCAAGTGTATCAACTTTGGGATAATATGTCAAATATATTAAAAAAAAAATAGGAGCACTGCAATATATAATCCTATTTTTATCATATATTTATTAGTTACTATGTAAATGTTTAGTTGATATGTCAAAAAAAAAAACGAAAAATAATTTTTATTATTATTTTAACATATTAATTAAACATTCATTAAAAAATAATAAATATGTAATAAAAATAAATAATAACTAACATTTCTAAAAAAATAAAGAATCCACATTTAAAGGCGGCCCACGGTATTAAAGAAAAGCAACGAAGGTAGATGCTATTTTAGTTATGACTAAGCGTTTAAAGGTTGACCTAGAATATTACAAACAAGGGACCAAGCATTTATGCGTACTGTTATTAGTTGAGGGATATATAGGTAAATATTAATATTATTTTGGGGCAACCATATTTTGAAATGGTATTATGCATTAATTTATCTAAAGCACAAGGTTGCATATGCGGTATCTACGAGTTTTAGGGGGTCAGTTCCACCCGTTCAACACAAATCAATGTCTCTCTTATTTTATCTCTTTGTATCTCTCTCTCTCTCTTTTTTTTCTTTCCTAATTTAACATATTACCAGAATTAGACCTTGATCTAGTTGCATCTATTTAGATGTGACCCATTAATCTGTCTATTTCGTTCTTGCTAACTTGTAAGTCTCAGTGTCAACTCTTAATTCTTTATTTTTACCAATCACAACGTGAGAAGAATATTAAAATATACAATCTTTCTATATAAAAAATCAGTATTTCTCTCTTATTTTCTTTCTTCTTGTATTTCTTTTCTCTTCTACTTCAACAATAACTATGCTGAATCATATCCACATTCCCAACCCAACTACAATTCTATTATAGCTAGTTTGCCTCCACATAATTCTTCAAGTACGCAGGCCTTTTTTTGCTCTAAGGTCTCTACGTGGCAACCACAGATTCTGCTCACTCAGCTTTCTAACAAACCTAAGGCTCTATTTGGCCTACTTGTAAAATTTTAATTTTTGAGCTCTAAAGGTTTTGATAGTAGAGTTTTGATTAAAAGTGTTGTTGAACAAAAATAGTTGATTATGTGATATATGTTAGGTAATATTGGACTTTTAAAATTTTTGAAGGCAATATTGTACTTGTAAAAATATAGAGTTGTATATTGAAGAAAGAAAAAGAAAAATAGCATATCTCATTATGTAAAAACAACTTGATAAAAGTCTTTTTTTTAAAACTCAAATTTAATGCTTCTTTATTTTTAACTTTAAAAAATAAGTTAAATAAATTAGTTTCGAACTTCTAAAGAAATGTGACGGAAGTAAACACGAACAAGTTTGGCCAAACGAATCCCAAGTCTGATTGTCCATTCGCATAACAGAAACACCAAACCCCTTCAATACAAAGTTCTTGTTATAAAAATAAGAGAAAAAAAAAACTCTAAATTAAAGGTAGCAAAATATAAGAGAGAGAAAGAAAGAGCAATAGCCCTTATTGATGTATATTGATCATTATTACGGGCGATCATCTCACTTTTATCTGAACAATTACAACTAAATTTATTCCGTAAACAAGATATTTATAATATAAAAACCCTTATTTATAACAAAGTAATATAGAGAGGTTTCTTGTTATCGGGGTTTGGACGTTAAATCCAAGACACGGTTAGACACTATCTTCATAATGCTGGATAATCATGAATCACATGAAATAAATATCCATTATTAATTGTTTTTAGCAGTTATATCAAATATTAAGAAACTTCATGTTCTCCATCCCAAAGTTCCTCAATTGATTTGTATTGCCCATTCGGATGAACAAAAATATCTCCTGTAAAGCCTTTTTTCTGAGGGATTTGTTCAATTTGAGCCATTTCTTCGTCAGATAGTTCCCAGTCAAATATTTGAAGGTTCTGTTTCATCCTTTCCTTATTGAAGCTCTTCACAACAGCGCTAGCTCCCTTCTGGGATATCCATCTGAGTGCAACCTGAGTCATTTTAATATTGAAAATTTTATTACAACATGGTTAATATATATATATATATATATATATATATATATATATATATATTAGAAAATTACCTTTCGTAAAGTTCCATCATTTGTTTAGTTAGTAGTATACGTAGGTGTGAATTCAGAATTTTTGTTTAATAAAAATTAAATTTACCGTTGAACACTCATATATCGATAACTTTTTTCAGTTGTGATTAAATTTTAGGATAAAAATATATATTTTAAAAATACAGATATTTTCAACAAAAACTACTTTAATTAACTCGTTAAAGCTTTTGTCCTTGAGATCGGTGGACGCTACAACCCCACTCCCATGACTACGTCCACCTATGAGTGTATGGATAAAAACGTGAAAAGGATATGAAAAGAAACCTGTGCCACACTCCTTTTTCTGGCAGCTGCAATGGTTTTAAGAACAGGACTCTCCATAACCGCAGGTGTACCCCAAAAGGAACCGTTGGCTCCTAGTGGAGACCATGCAGCGACATGAATTCCTTTCTCTTTGCAAAACTGTAGCATTTTTTGCTGTCGCCATGCAACATTCATCTCAACCTGCAGAAAAAAATTGTCATGTTATATATGTTCTAATCCATAACGGATGTGCATTATCGTCCTCGTGCATAATTGGAAAAAAAAAAGTGTGTTTCTTTGGATATTCTATTTCTGGCAATGAAAAACTTGTTATTTTTAGTTGTTGGACTCCGGAATTCTTATATAACTCAAGCGACACAGTCGAGTTTTTTCTATTCTTTTATTAATTAATTTAGGATTAATATCACTTTTGGTGGCTTATTTTTAATCTCATTGACTATGTGGTCCCTTATCTTAAAAAATGATACATTTCAGTCTCTTATCTTTTCAGGTTAGGACACTGTTAGTCCTTTTGTGTGAATTCATTAAAAGTTTGACGGCAAACGCACGTGTCCAACACGTGTGTCTTTGTGAGAAAAAAAAACTGTCGTTAGAATTTTAACAGATTCACACAAAATGACTAACGGTGTTTCAATTTGAAAAGATAAGAGACTAAAATGTATTACTTTTGAAGATAAGAGACCACATCATCAATAAAGTCAAAGATAAGTGATCAAAAGTGGTATTAACACATTAATTTATGTACCCAATTCCATTCACCGGAGGGCTGGGAACTAATGATCGGCTATGTCTATAAAGATTTTGGATTTGTTTGTAAAGCTCAAATTATATCTCATATTGGAGCCAGAAATTACAAACCTGGCTGACAGCAGGTGGTATGGTAGCATGTTGAAGGAGTTGTGAAATTTTCGCGCAACTAAAGTTGCTTACACCAACAGATTTTGCTAAACCCAATTTGCAGCAATTTTCCATAGCCTCCCATGTCCCTTTTATGTCAAAAGGGAGGAGGTCATCATTCGAAAATTTGGAGTAGCCAGCTTCATGCTTTATCCTTATGGGCCAATGTATTAGATAAAGGTCGACATAACTTAGACCCAGCTTCCTAGAAATCAAGAAATAATTGCAAATCATTACGTATCTGTTTATTGATATCTATTTAAACATGAATTTATGTATGTAAACTTGTTATTGCATGAGCACTTTGTAAGTTTTACGAAAAATATAAATCTAAGCTGCATATATGTAGACCAATTAGTTAGTAATGTGTACAAGAAGCCGTGGATACATTTCTTCCGCAGACAATGGTCAAGGGACAAAAAAGAGAACAAAAGAAAGGAGAAAGCGCTACTAGAGATTTGATCAAGTGATAAAGTTATTTGTTATATGTGAAAGGTTGTGAGTTTGAATTTCACTAATTATATTATACGGTCTCAGAACTCCCTTAAATAAAAAAAAGAAGGATGAATCAGTCGCAGAAACGCGGTTGTTCATGCTTTGTCACATAACAACGAGCCTATTGAGTTCCCATGGTCAACCTGAGGCAGCCCACGGGGCCTGCATGATGCAACAGCCTAACCCCAACCCCACCATGGGAACTCTTATCTAGTAAAATGAATACTAAAAAAAACATTACCCAAGAGTTCCCTTGAGGGCGGGCAAGACAAGGTCATGGTGGGCATCAGTGCACCATAGCTTGGAGGTGATGAAAACTTCATGGCGGCTTTTTATCAAGCCACGCTCTAGTGCTTGGGCCACAGCTCGACCCAGAGATTCCTCCGAGCCATAGAATGCGGCTGTATCAAAGTGACGATATCCAACCTCTATGGCATCAAGAAAAATCGATACTAACTGATCAGGCGGTGGAGGAGGATTAGCTGCTGATCCAAATCCTAGCATCGGCATTTTATGGCCTGAATTGAGCAACATTTCTGGGACTTGCATTCTAGCCATTTTCTCTTACAACTTTTTCACACAATACAAAAGGATTTTGCAGCTCGATACACGCTCTAGCTTCAAGCACAAAGGCTAAAGGATCAGAGGTAATCTTTTATGGCTTTTCTTTTCTCATATATATAGATAGAGATATTTTACTTCCGTTAAAAACGATACAGAGACTGAGACAAAATTAACAAATCTTCAGAGATTTTCATCTTTTACTGGAGGTAGGTAGCATTATTATTTATTAGTCATGATTTGTTATTATTTCGGACAATATTTTATCATTATTTTGGACCATATATATAAAATGTTCTCCTAATTGGGTACGATACCATAAACGTTGCATTTATGGAGATAGTACGTTTCTACATTATAGTGAAGGGTACACAATATTCCCGTGGACTAACTAATTAATTAGTTAGATTCCTAATGATTATCCTTACATTTTTCGTTTTAGATACGATACTCATACCTTCAATTATATATATAATTTTTGCTAGTGGTTTTATTGAATTGCAACAGTTAATTTTCTTTTTTCACATTTTGTTAATAATTGGTCATACAATTATATTTTTTGGCAATAATTATAAAATTATAGTTTAGTTGCACATTTTTTAAAATGTTACTAGTTATTTATAAAAAAACAGTTGTAGTAGATAATTTGTAACATGACTATATACAACAGTTAAAATCAATTACAATATTTTTTAACGTTTTTGCAATAGTTTTAAATATTGCGGTAGATAAAAAAAAAATGTATTGTTCTTACAATATAGATCAACAAAATAACCATGAGACATATTGAGGTTTTAGGTCTATTAGTTTTGGCTTGGATTATCATTGATTTTGTGTTGCTCTATCTAGAGTTAGATTCTCCTTCTAAAAAATTTAATCTCTTAAGGGGAAAATTAAATGGAGTTATGATGCACCTACTTTGTTATTTTAAATGAGAGTAATTTGATCTTTTTCATGGAGTCGTTAACAAATACTAACAGAATTGGGTGAGGGGACAAGTGTGCAATATTTTTTAAAACACGAGTTCTAATTAGCTAATTAAAATAAGAAAGAGTCTATTATTATAAAAAATATAGAGGGTATAGTGTATTTCACTCCAGAACCTTACCATGAACAAATGAACGTTAAAGAGACAAAAACATGAGCTCATTATCAAGTGCCACTCTGTGGCTTTGGTCATTTCGCAACTCTACTAGTTAGGAGAATGCTTTGCTTTGTTTAAAAAGAAAAAAAAAAAAAAAAAAGGTTCTGGTGCTCATAAGCTAAATTGATTACTTAATAATGTCCCAATGTTTTAATATTTTGATCAAATTCATAGGAAAGAAAGTTGCATATAAACCCCTTGAAAAGAAGTTGAGAGAAGAGATGTTGTTAGAGTAAGTATAAAAGTGTTTATAAGCACGTTAAAAAATTATATTTTTTTCTTTGTAGGTAAATAATTATCTTTGTTGTCAGTATAAACCATGTCAAATTTGTTTATAAGTACTTGCTTTTTAAGGCAATTTGCCTAACCTATAGCCTTTGCCAACCTACCTTAAGTCTAAACTAATAATGACATGTTACGTATGTACCACCACATCAGTAAAGTCTAATTTTGGCAAAAGAATGAAAGTAAAGTGAAACGTTGGGGAAGGTAGGCTGTTGCGGACAGAAAAGCAGAAAAGATGAGGTAATTTAGGTTCTTTTTGGCTTAATTTTTAGACAGTTAAAAATATTTTTTGTGAATTTAGAAGTTGAATTAACTTGTTTGGCCAATTTTTAAAAGTACTTTTAAGTAAAGGCTAAAGCTGAAAAAAATTAAAAATTGAGAAGTTTCAAATTGGAGCTTTTTAAAAAAGATTTTTACTAAACTGTTTTACATAATGTGGGAAGTTTTTTTTTTTTTTTTTTTTTCCTCAAATATACTCCCATATTTTTTAAAATCCAATATTACTCTCAAAATTTTTAAAAGCTCAACATTGTCTAACACATGACAAACAATCAACGGCTTTTATTTAACAACACTTCTTATAAAAGCTATACACTAAAAGTTCTACAATCCAAAAGCTAAAATTTGACAGCTAGGCCAAACAGAGCCTTATTCTTGCTTATATGTTGGAATAATCAATTTTTGTGTTCGCATTTACATTTGTGGACCCGGGCTGGGTCTGGATTAAATTTAGTAATTATACTTGATGGGGGCGAAATATGCGTAACCTAGGAATTCAGGAGGGAACAAGTCCTAACCCACGCCTGAGTAGGTCAGGCGGTGAACCTAACCAACGAGGTATAGGATAAGGACCTAACAGAGCAACCCCCCCGGGTGTAAATAAGGCATCAGTCGAGTTGAAAATAAGGGATAAGACTTGATTTAAGGATAAGATCCTCTAACAATGATTTTAGGGATCCAATCTTATCATAGTGCTAAGCCTTGAGTAAGTATAAATATGGCATAATACAACCACTAAAGGTTTACAATTCTAGCTTAAACACTCATGTACTTAATCCTAGCTCTCGGGCAATTCCAAACTCCATAACTGGCTAGGGCATCAAAGGTGGAACTTGGGAACATACTAGGGTCCTATGTTTTACAGGAACCCAATTCAACAGGTTAGTTCAAGTACTCCTAGGAGCTCAGATAATGTGAACCAACTTTCACCAAATTCTCAACTTAACAGGTTGACGTTATTTGTGGGAAGACAATCACTGCCATTAAGAAAATCGTGATGGTCCACACTCGTAGTCAAGGTAATGTCGGTGGGAACTACAACCCAAAAGAGCTGCCCTTTCATGGGGCACCAAATATCCCTCTGCCAGCAGGAGTGCCCCTAGCTGTAGTGCCTCCAAATTCGGTTACAACCCCAGGAGCATCGCCAGTCTTTGTTCAAGGCAATATGTCTTCCTCCTCTCAGGTAGTGGACTTGCTAACCTTAGTTTAGATGTTCAACAGCCTTAGAGAAGCTTTCATCTAGTTTCTACAAACTCAGGGGTTAAAGCATCCTGAAGTTGCCTTGCTGTAAACCAGCATCTACAACTCGAGGAGTCAAAGACCTACCTCGGCAGCCTGGGTACCAGGAATAAACTAGGGGGTCAACCGATCCGATGGACTTACCAAATCAGAACAGGCCAAGAAGGCCAACTGTGTAGCCCGGGGGCATGAAGGCTCTCAACCAGAGATCAATATTATGCCTTGGCAGGTCAAATAAATAATTACCCATTTGTCAGAGAGATTATGTTGGAGCCTATGTCATATAGCTATAAGCTTCATAAATTGTGGACCTATAGCGGCACTGGAGATCTTGAATATCATCTCATAGTATTCGAGCACCATATGACATTTTATGATGTACCAAATGTGATAAAATGCAAGGCTTTCCAAGTTATGCTGATTGAATCTGCCTAGAAATAGTTCTCTAGCCTCTCAGCAGGTTCTATTTATAACTTTACGCAACTAGCGGACCTTTTCCTGGCCAGATTCGCCAATAACAAGAGGCCGCCCAAGTTGACAGCCTCTATGTTGTCCGTTAAATAGCATAAATGGGAAAGCCTTCGAGACTTTACATAGTGGTTTACCGAGCAGAATTGGAAGTTTCTGACCTGAATCAATCTGTATCAATGGTAGCCTTCATGTGCATAGATTGCTCTCCAAGCCTTTTCAATATTTGTTGGGCAAGAAGATGCCACGCGACCTCATAGATCTGATGGCCTGGGTTGTAAAATACATCAACTCTGAAGAGGTCATATTGGTCAAAAGAGAAGAAGAGAAAGAAAAGAGAATCGGCCAAATGAAGCACATCTAAAGGCAAATCCCAGGAAGGCGATAAGTAGAAGGGAGGTCAGAAGAGTAGGTCAGAAAACCAAGGGAGCAGTAGCCGTGGAAGGTTTGAAAAATATTATATCCCCCTGAATGCACCGAGGGTGGAGATCTTACACAAGATCCAAATCCATAGGGATCTTTGATGGCCTAGAAAGATGACAGGGAACCCCGACAAAAGGCCCAAAGACAAATACTGCAGATTCCTTAGGGGTCATGCACATGACACAAAGGATGACAAGCAACTCAAAGGAGAGATAGAACCCCTGATCAAATGAAGTTTGCTAACCAAATTTATTGCTGGAAATTTAGAGCAATGCCAAGATTAAGAGCCCTAAAGGGAAAGAGAACGCAACCCGAGGCAAGATAGAGAAGAGAGCAACTGTCACTTGGGGTTGTAGAAACCATAGCTAGAAGTTTGGCCTCTAGAGAAGAGAGTAGTAAGAGTAGGAAATCCTACCTCAGGTCAGCAATAGGAGAACCGTAGACCAAGAGGTCGAAAGTGAATGAGCAACTAGTGTTTACATCAGTTGACCTGGAAGGATTGATCCAACCACATGATGATCCGTTACTGGTGGAAGCCACTCTGGCAAACTACCTGGTCAAGCGGATAATGGTAGACACAGACAACTCAACCAATGTCTTATTTTAAAAAGCATTTGGCAAGCTCGAGATTAAAAAGGATAGACTCCGCCCCTTGAGGTGAAGGACCTAATGTATTTAGAGTTATGAACATCATCTAGCTAAGAATCAAGCGAAAGCATAACATGAAGTTAAAAAATGTTTGGAATTCGAAGCATAATGTTCATATGAAACTCTAATCTTGATATCATGTGATTAACATATGCAAAACATATATATAGCAAATCTATATATTGACAAGAGATAGAAGAAAAATATACCTCTTGAAGACATCTCATAGAAGCCATAAATCTAAAAATTTGCTCACTTGATGGAAGATACCACCTCTTGAAAGTACAAGAGCTCTAGTCGGTCCACACAAGCAAAGAATGGCTTCTCCATCTTCATGGCTGTTTTATGCTAGATCTACCATGGAAGATTTATGAGCTTGTTTATGAAGAAGATAGCAAAACCTTTTCTTTATTCTTTCTTAGTCTTGGCTGCGTTTTCATGAAGAAGAAGAGAAGACAACTTCTTCTCATTTTGCTTCATTTTTCAGCCATGGTGTTTTTCTCTTTGAAGAGTTGAAATCAGCCATGGAGGCTTAGCACACATAATGAAGAAGACAACTTCTTCTTGTTTTGTGCTCTCCAACGTGTGGAGAAGAGTAGAAAGAAGACAAGTCTTCTTTCACGGTTGTCTTGTCTCCCTTTGAAAGCAAATAGAAGACAACTTTTCTTGAATCTTGGTTGTGTTTGTATATTGTCCCCTATCATATAAGACAAGGAAGATATATTTTGTCTTCCATGTACATGTACATCATATACATATAATCTAGAATATAATATATATCTATTATATGTATTAGGTGTATAATTGGCCATATTATTATTAAGATAATAATGTAGATTTAATGTGGAGTTGACTTTCTTGGAAGATAAAAATACATATATACATCATATGTATATTGTGTAGTATTCTTCCACTAAGGTATTTAAATATTCAACCTAATCATCATTAGCTGAATTATGAAAACAACATTTTCACACATTAGTCCCAAAACTTAATAATAATTGCATATTGGCCCCAATAACTTTTAAGGTCAATTACACCATTGTTAACTCCTTAACAATTCAAGAGAAACTAAATACAATTGTTAACACTTTAACAATTCAAGAAAAAATCGAATGTAAGCTCAATAGAAAAACCATTCACCATGCTCTATTGTGTATGATTTTCTAGATTCACCACTATATAGCACTGAAGAAACGTTGAACACTTGCAATGTTAATCAAAGTATTCGATTTGTTTAGAGAATGTCTCCCGTCATTCTCAAAACACCCTTAGAGTCATTGAGTGACGTTCTAGCTACTAACGTATCAAGACATTTTATAAAACAATGAAGTCCTATTCAAGTAAATCAATTTATGGTCGTCGATTATCGTGCAATCCAATCTTTCCATTAATTGTACCGTCGAGTAAGAATCATGATTTGATTAAGTTCATAAACTTGATACCATGCATAGATCTAATTGGTGTAATGAGAGATGACACATGAAAATCTTCTTTTCCATCATTTATACCTTGGCCAAGGATTTTTTCATTAAACAACCAAGCTTAGATAGCATAGGATATCGCCTCACGCCGGAGGTTAATGGATCCTATCTTGACTATTACTAGTCAATCACTATACAGGACGAATGAAAATACGAGCGGACGCATCTCATCCCGTTTGTCAAGACAAACATTATCCAAACACTAGAATCAAATCCCAATACATATGACAGTCATAATGTCTCAAGTCTAAGGATTACATGCACAATCGCAACGAATAACAAATTATTAATCCAAAGTCATGTAAGTTATTATTCACGTCACATTCAGTGAACTATTTAACTAATAGTCACTCACATGTTTGTTAGTTGTATCCCTATGCTGTTATGGCACGTGACTCACCATCATTTATCATTAACATTCATATGTTAATCAAAGGTAACAACACATGTGATAATCCGTAATAGATTATTGAAGTCCTAATCAAATAATCTAAGGACTATGAATACTTTAAGTACTTATCATATTAAGAAAATATGCCAACATATTCTAAACGCTTTTAGAATACATTCCTCTAATGAAAATATTAGGGACTCATTCATACACGTAAAGAAGGAGAATATGAATGTACTAATCATGTTAATATGAAAACACACATATAGACATAAATGTCATAATGTACAAGTTAATGTCAAAATGCCCTAAAATATGTCATCCAAATATGTAGCATTAGGGAATATCTCTAACATGAGGGGCTCATTGTCTGGGTTCACATGTGAGGCTTTCTGTCCAGAAGGAGTTATCAGCCTCCCAATGACTATGGGAGAGAGATATTGGAAGGTTATGATAATGGTGAACCTTGTTGTATTAGACTGTGAGTCGGCATATAATGGGATCCTAGGCAGGTAGCTCTAACAAAACTTCGAGTCGTGGTATCCCAATATCATCAAACAATGAGGTTCCCAACGCCTTGGGGGTAGGCACGCTAAGGGGAGACCAATTGGCAACATGGCGTTGTTACGCCGCCTTACTAAAGATAAAGGGACTTGACACCTGGAAGTTAAAGGTACCTCAAAAGAACTTTCACCTGAAAACTAACTCATGTGTTGAGTGGCTCGTCAACTTTAGTTCTCAATTCTCCATTGACACTTTGATTCTTGATTACATGCCCGCTTAGCTTCAGGTTTTGTTAGAAAAAGACAGAATGGGTGTGACTATCCTTGTGATTTTCATTTAGAATAGTACCGCTTTTGCCTCCTCCAATTTTTTTTTTTTTTGTAAAAGAAGTGTTAGCATGATGCATTTCATATCATGAAGACCCTATGATGTTAAATGAACAAGTAAACAAAAAATGCAAGTCTTAAGCTTGTTACTCAACCAAAAAAATGTTGATCAAATGAGTAAACGAAAAATGTTTGAAAACAATAAATGAATGTAATATATATAATCTCTTATTAATAGCGTAAGATGATCATCTGATAATTTAATATTGTATCAGAGCATGAATTATCACTTTTCACGTGCAAAACTAAAAAATAATCCCTCTTACACATGTAAGGATTTGTTGAACACAATAAATGAATGTAATAATCTCATCCACACGAGCAGCCGGGAGGCAAACCGCTTGCAGGAAAGGAAAGATCAAGCGACTAAATGAGTGATGCAAAAAGTGGGTTTGTCGATTAAGCAACGTCATTGATTGTGTAGAAAATTGAATTCTGTTGAATAAATTGGACGAATTGGCGTTACCACCATCATCTTTCTATCCTAGTGGTTGACAAAATGGGCATCACTTTGCTTGGTGTAACCAACAAGATAAAGTTATATTTCCACGGAATTAAGCCCATCTTTCTTGGTTTATTCTCGTATGAATAAATACTTCTTGAGGAAATAGAGAATCTCATCATCCCTTTGAATTTTTCCATGGGAAAAGGGAAAAATGAAAGAATACTCATCTAAGAAATAGGAGATATAAAATTTTGGTAAGAAAAACTTATGAGAATCTTTTTTTTCTCAACTGATCGATTATTATATTATCAACTAACAAAGTATATGATTTTTTTTTTCACTATACCTTATTGTTTCATTTAATTAAGAAAATTGCTATATGTCATCTTAGTTTAACGTAATTTATATGATAAGAGTTCTTACTAAATAAAGAGATATTTACATTCACCAACAATTTTTACAATAAAAAAGAAAGGTGAAGCATTATTTCATTGACATAAATTATTACTTTTTAGAAAATTAACTATCCTTTACAAGTATAATTCTAGAGGCCCATTAAACATTTATGCAGTCTTAAATCACCCACTAAAGCCATTCCA
Source organism: Ehretia macrophylla (assembly GCA_037974665.1). Classification (NCBI taxonomy): domain Eukaryota; kingdom Viridiplantae; phylum Streptophyta; class Magnoliopsida; order Boraginales; family Ehretiaceae; genus Ehretia; species Ehretia macrophylla. The sequence goes on along the minus strand of CM075767.1, from coordinate 19,156,050 downwards.
TGGATTTTAGTGATTCATTTAGATGTAAATTTGCCGACTTGTATCTCACACATGATCAATAAGGACAAAAATTAAAGTTTGTCTTTACATTTTTTTCTTTTATTATTAGTGTGGCTCGTAAACTTCTGAACTTTTTGCCAAAAAAAAAGAAGCTTTCTTAATACTCAATCTAGAGGCCTCTTTGGTAAAATTTGTGAACAACCATCTTTGTGCAATCAAGCTTCACCATTACCTTAATCATGTCTCTGAGGGTTCAACCATCCTTTGCACGACTACACAACACAATCAAATTGTCGGCAATACCGCTGCACCCATTCTGACGGTTTAAGATATAATTCTGATCTTATCCCAATGCCAAGTTCAACACTATAACAACTATCTGACTGCTATGTGGTGAGGCGAAAGGATCTGCCTCCTCGAAAATATTTTTGTCTATATTTTTTTATAATACACATTTTGACTAATGTCACGTATCACAAATATAATTTAAAAACTAGATTAATCCTTCTACATTAGGTTTTTTTTTTTTTGGCTAAGCCAATAAGCTACACTAGTCTTTTACTATGACTAAAAAGTATAAATACCAAAATATCAACTAAATCAAATTTTCTTGTTATCTTGTAGTTTGATGAGTTTTTTAGTTTGATAATTTGCAGTCTTTAACTGAATTTAATACGATTTGATTTAAATAAATGAAATTGTTAGAATCTGATTTTTATTAATTTTTATTGCCTATAGTTTAGCAAAAATTATGGATATTATTGTGTGGATATTTTGTGTTGAATTTTGTTATTGTAGGTAAGATGATTGAAGTGTTATAATGCAAGTGTAATTCGAGTTAAAAGGAGTTCTAGTGCAAGAAGTATTCAAGCCAAGAAGAGTCCATGTTCAAATAGAGTTTATGTTATGAAGAGTTCCTACATCTTTGAGAATAAGGTGATAAGGTGATGAAGTTCAAGCTATCAAGAACTTTTGTGCAAAAGAGATAACTTTGAAGACACTTCTACCTATCCTCGGCATCTGCACCAAGCTCCATAAATAGGCGTCTCAATTCTATGTTGAATGTACAACGAGCAATAAGCAGAGAATAAAAAGCTGAAATATGAAGTTAGCTATAGGTAGTCTGTGTCTGGTTGTGTTGCAATATGTTGTGTAACAGAGTGTACTGAATGTTTTAATTAGTGTTGTAACACAGTCTGTTTGTGACATATGTATTGACCAATCCATCTAGAGTTTCAACACTCTTTAATTTATGTTTTTGTATACATTTTTTGGGAAAAGAATGTGTGTTCTCGTGATAGAACTTTTGTAAGTCGAGGGGAGCTCGCCAAACTAGAGAATCTACTAAGGGAGTCTTACACCTAGGCGGCAAAGGTTAAGAGGGAGTCTTCAATTGCATAAATTTCCATAGGTGTCTGTAATATCTTGAAACTTAGTTGATTGGTTTGTTAGGCTAGGGAGTGGCATCGTGGACGTAGACCTGGTTGGGCGAACCACGTTAAAATTTGCTATGTCCTTACATTTGTTGCAACAAATTTACTTTCCTGCAAGTTTACTTAGTTGATTTGTTTAATTATCAAATTAATTAAAGAACCAGTAATCAACAATTGGCATCAAGAGAAGGTTACTGATCTAACTCAGTTAGATCTTTGGAAAAGTTTTTATGGTTATTTTTGCAGATATGGACACAATTCGTGATGGAAGAACTTACGAGGAAAAAAAGAGAAATAAAGGTATTCAGTGCAGGGAGTGCAAAGGATTTGGTCATATACAGGCTGAATGTGCAAATACCTTGAAGAAAAAAAACAGAGCCATGAATACCACTTGGAGTGATGAAGATTCAAAAGACTCTTCTGAAAGTGACACAGGTCACACCAGCAACTATGTTGCATTCACTGTTGCAAGAGGGCAGAATGGCGTAAAGACAGTTTCAGCTAATGTCGCACCATCTGTCGCAACAACGTCCACAACAAAATAGGTGCTATCAGATGACAGCATCACAAATTCAGAAACAGATAGTGATGATGATCTGGATGAAGAAGGAATCATGAAAGCATACAAGGAGATGTATGAAAATTGGCTAATCGTATGCAAGAAGAATCAAGAGTTAGAAGAAAAGATCAATGAGTTGGAGGAACAAAATGCTGAATTTTTAAAATCTATGAGAAACCATCAGATCCAAGCAACCAAGAGTCAACTGAAGATAAAAGAGTTGCAACTGAAGCTGAAACAGACTCAGCAAAATGTGAAGATGTTGAATTCAGGTACTTTGAAGCTTGATCATATGTTGTCAATTCAAAAGCCAAATGGAGATCACACTGAACTTGGGTTCCAAAAAGGTCTTTTAACTGGAAAAACTATATTTGTCAAAGAATCCAAGGAGCCAAAGCTGGAACTGCATGTTGCAACAGCGCTTGTGACAAAGGGAAAAATTTCAGAAGAAAAGCAAAGGAGATTTGTTTCACTCTGTCCTTACTGCAGCGTTCCGGGCCAGATTAGACCACGATAGTAGCGGGATATTGGCGAGCTGGAGAGAGCTAGATTTGGTAATTCTTTCTTTTATGGTACGGCGGGGAAGTCAGCAAAACTAAGGATTGATTTGTCACAACAACACTTGAAACAAATATGGGTAAGAAAAACTGTGCACACTTGTCTAGTTGCTTACACCTCGTTGCAAGCTTGTACCACTAACTCGTGATATTTTGATAGTGGTTGTTATAGACATATGATAGGTGATCGTGTTATGTTGACAAATTATCGAAGTTGCTCAGAAGGTCAAGTAACTTTTGGTGATGGTGAGAAATGTCGAGTTCTTGGGAAAGGAACTCTTGCTATTGAAGGTTTCCAAGATTAAAGAAGGTTCTTCATGTTGAAGGGTTGAAAGCAAATCTCATAAGTATTAATCAGTTGTGCGATCAAGAATTGTCTGTCAAGTTCACCAAGGATGAGTGTCAAGTGTTTGATAAATCTAACAATTGTGTTCTTGCAGGAACTAGATCGACAAACAATTGTTATATGTTTACCTCATAATGTGCACAGACTTTGTTTTGTCAAAATAATTCTCATGATAATGCGAAAATCTGGCACCAAAAGTTAGGTCATGTAAACTATAAAATGCTTGACAAGATTGTAAATACAAGAACAGTACGAGGTATTCCAAAGCTAAATTGTAAAAAACTCAAGGTATGCGGACTATGTCAGATCAGCAAGCAAGTTGTAGCAGATGATCCAAAAGATGATGTTAACTATATGAAAACCAAGCCTGTTGCAAAAGATGTCGTAACAACAGGTGAAGCAACCAACGATGATGTTTTAGATGATGATGCAACAAGAGGTGCAACAAATCTGGAAAAATTAGAAACTTTTGGAAGCAGTAATTTGCAGTAAAAACCTCAGAAACCACTTGCTAATGTTCACAAAAATCACTCAGCAGAAGATGTTGTTGGCTCCATTCATGAAGAGGTCAAACTCGAGGTAAACTTAGGGTGAACTACAAGGAAATGGACAAGTATGTGTGCTTTACCTCACAACTTGAAAAAGGCTACAAGAAATGGGGAGTTGATAAAACTCTATTCATTAAGAAATTTGGTTAAGAGATTTTGATTGCACAAATTTATGTAGATAATAAAGTTTTTCGTGCAACATCTAAAAGCAAGGCTGATGAATTTGTGAAGCAAATGTTAGAAGACTATGGTATTGAACATGGAGTTTTTATTATTTTTTGTGATAATACTAATGTCATAAACATTTCTAAAACCCTGTGCAACATTCACGAACTAAGCACATTGATATACGACACTATTTAATTTGTGAACTTGTTGAAACAAAAAAGGTTGTTCTACAATATGTTGCAACAGAACATCAACTAGCAGACTTTTTCACTAAGGCACTTGACTCTGTGAAATTTGAAGTTTTGAGAAAAGCTATTGGTATTTGTATCAATTACTGTTGGCACATGCATTGAAACATGAAAGTGATCAGTCTCAAGAGATGTGAAAGTTTAATAATTAATTCAACTTGGGATTTATTTTTTTGAACCATACTTCTTGTGCACACTATATTTTGATCTGATTGAGAAACTGATTTTAATGGTTTGCAAGTGCAGGAATTTGAACTTCTTAGTGACTTTGGATATAAAGAGAAGTCTCTCTATCCATTTCTGTACTCTATTCACTCATGAAAGTGAAAAAAAAAAAGCAAAAAGAAAAGAAGAGAGAGAGAAGACTGGAAAACTGTTTTGAGCTTTGCTCAATTATGCTTTACAATGCTTATTTTGATGATGCGTTACAATACTTATTTTGATGATTGACTTGACTGATTGTTATGCTAACCATTTCTTGTGAATTTTTGCCAAAACAAAGCCAAAGGGGGGGGGGGGGGGAGGGGTTGTTAGGATCTGATTTTTATTAATTTTTATTGGCTATGTTTTAGTAAAAATTATGGATATTATTGTGTGGATATTTTGTGTTGTATTTTGTTATTGTAGGTAAGATGATTGAAGTGTTATAGTGCAAGTGTAATTCGAGTTAAGAGGAGTTCTAGTGCAAGAAGTATTCAAGCCAAGAAGAGCCCAAGTTCAAATAGAGTTTATGTTATGAAGAGTTCCTAAATCTTTGAGGATAAGGTGATAAGGTGATGAAGTTCAAGCTATCAAGAACTCTTGTGCAAAAGAGATAACTTTGAAGACACTCATACCTATGCTCGGCATGTAACGCCCCGATCCCTCACGAGACCGGAGACTCTAATGGCCATGCTAATCGCAACCCAATTTCAAACCCCGAGCACGAAATTTAGGGAAAAACGGATGGAGTTTTCCCTATATAGTCTTGCAAACACCAATATACAACCACAAAACCATAATACACAACCTCAATTCATTTTATCCTTACAAGCATGCAAGTCAACTAGACAATAAAGTAAAGCAATAGAAGTTGTTACATCTCAACTACCAATAACGCGAGCTTAAACTTTACATTACAACATAAACTCCTTCAAGCCTAACAAATTCATACAAGGCCAAACCTCAAAGTAGATCATATAACAACAACTTTACACAATTCACATGTAGGCATCCAACCTCAGCGCGATAGGCAACCAACAACACGACACTCAAGGTAGTTATTCTAACTGCCCCTGAAATATTTTAAAACGAGGAATGAGTAACCAATACCTAGTAAGGGAGGTGATGCAGCATACCGGGGCGTGCAACATAATATGCAACAGAATAATAGCATTTCCAACACCAAATAACACAACCAAGTAAACAAGTAATTAACCACATATTAAAAGGATACGGTTCCACTTTGTCTTCAATCTCGTACCACGAACCACGAACTTCACGCAAGTGCCAACAAACCCTTACTCCTCTAAATTGGGATACTTCGGATGTATCCCAATCCTATAAACCTTTCTCCTGAGGTAGGTCCATATGCCCAGCAAGTGAACCATGCCTCTGGGGTAGTGGAGTATACTCAGTGAGAAAAGGAATAGACACCATGGTAGTCGAGGGAGCACGGCAAGCCTGACGCCGCCTGTGTTTCTCGATGCTACCATGTCTGAAAAGGTTGTGCAACCCCGAAACCAATCCACAAGATTTAGAACAACAATTAACAAGTAAGAAGGTCGACCAGGTAGGCCGCCCTTGCATTTAATCACATTATAAGTCAACATATATACGAGATAGCTAAAAAGTCTCAAAAGAGGCAAACAACATAACTTTCCCCACAACCTACTCAAATAGCTCAATTACACTTTAGATAATCATACAAATACATCATAAAACTTCTACAAGCACTATATGTATGAAAATAGCCGAATACTACTTTTCCCCTTTCTTTAGCCAAGCTTTTATTCTCCCACGCAAGGTTCAAGGTTCTAAATCAACAAGCTAGCCATTTCACATTCCTAGGTAGGTCAAAAGGCACCTATCTAAGTCTTAAAATCCCGGTTTGGAGACAAAAGCTTGGGGAGGCTCTGAGCGGGTTTTAACTATAGCTACCCAATCTGGACCCCAAATTCACGTAACGAAAGCACCAAAAGGACTTCCATACCCCTAAGGATACCTAATCCTAAGCCCAAACGTGCCAGGATTGTATTTCGGAAAATATCCCCTTTTTAAAGATTACAAATTTTGCATTTTAACTCATTTTCGAGCCATTCAACCTCATGTGAACCTTGGTCTAGTTTCATTAATGTCTAAAGAGCCTAATTAAAGCCTCGATTCAACCTAATTAACAAGTTTTCTCAAAACCCTAATTCCATGCACTATTCATCATCTTCTTCATTCAATCTCAACATTCAACCATAGAATTTGATAGTAGGCTACAAAAGATAGTTCTTTAGGCTCCAATGAACTCATAACAAGCATTCATAACAAGTATTATAGCATTAATTGACAATTCAAGAATTTCAACATATATGCAACAAACTCTAAATGCAAAAAATAATGCAGTCCCTCACCTCGTTTGAAGATCAAAGAATGGTCTTAAGGTCCTGAGGATGAAGCACAATCAATTTGGGAAGCAATGGAAGCAAGAATGAAGCAAGGAGCAATTTTTTTTTTTTTTTGAAGAAGTTACTATTCCCGTAACTTTTTTTTGACCATTTTTTTTACCCCTTTTTTTTCTTGGCTAATAATGTTCTCATGAGATAGTCAAAGGGTGGGTCAAGCAATTAGGGAATTTTAGTAAAGGTAAATGGGTCACTTGGGTGATTAAATTTCAGCAAAACAAAATGCCAAAAATCTGAAAATTCTGGAAAAATCCCGCTGGTACTATTTATCAGACATTTCAGTAATTTTTTCCGTTGATCTCGATATGCAATGCACATACGATCAAGGGCTATAGTCCCCTAAAAATATGTAGTATTTTATAAAAATATAAAATGCATGAAAAGAAACAGTTGAATTTATGAAAATATAAAAAAATGAAGTAATTAGCTAAGTTACATATAAGTTAACCATTTAATGAATGTAATTAATGAAGTGCTGGGTTCGGGGTATCACACGGCATCTACACCAAGCTCTATAAATAGGCGTCTCAATTCTCTGTTGAATGTACAACGAGCAATGAGCAGAGAATAAAAAGCTGAAACATGAAGTTAGCTATAGGTAGTCTGTGTCTGGTCGAGTTGCAATATGTTGTGTAACAGAATATACTAAATGTTTTAATTAGTGTTGCAACATAGTCTGTTTATGACATATGTATTGACCAATCCATCTAGAGTTTCAAGACTCTTTAATTTATGTTTTTGTATACATTTTTTGGGAGAAGAATATGTATTCTCGGGAGAGAACTTTTGTAAGTCGAGGGGAGCTACCCTAAACTAGAGAATCTACTAAGGAAGTCTTACACCTAGGAGGCAAGGGTTAATAGGGAGTCTTCAATTGTGTAAGTTTCTATTGGTGTCTGTAATGTCTTGAAACTTAGTGGATTGGTTTGTTAGGCTAGGGAGTGGCCTCGTGGACGTAGACCCGGTTGGGCGAACCACGTTAAAATTTGCTGTGTCCTTACATTTGTTGCAACAAATTTATTTTCCTGCAAGTTTACTTAGTTGATTTGTTTAATTATCAAATTAATTAAAGAGCCAGAAACTAACATAATTATTTAATTTAGTTAATATTTTCATATTTAATACTTCTTAACCATAGTTATAAGTTTTAGTGTAAAAGGATTAGTTTAGTTCATAGATTATATTTAGTGACAGATAACATCAAGTGTGAAATGTATTGCGTGAAATTGTTGACAAAGATATTATATATAGGACCCAAATAGAACACGGTAAAAAACTGAATATTGGAAGTTACCGAGATAAAAATATATATTTGCCTTTGCTCACCACGTTTAGTAGCATGGTGAACCCAATAACGTCTTTATTTCTTTCTCCTTTATCATATTGTTTGGAAAAATGAATTCTATAAAATTTTGTAGAATTCATTACAAATTTATTTTTTTTTGTTTTTGGAAGCACTTTTTTTAAAAATAGAAATCCAAGATTTGTATCTAAGATTTCTCAAACTTTACCCAAATCCTTACTCAATAAGTAAATTTTGCAATTCCAAGCTACCAAATTAGCTGCTCATCTTTTAATTACTAAACTGTTCTTTTTAAGTTTTTTTTTTTTATTCACTATCCTTATTCTTTTACTCTAATTTCTTATGTAGTTAGTTATCCTTATTCTTCTTCTTGTAAGCACTTATTTTTTAAGCCAAGCAAAACATCATCCTGAAGATTTGCAAAATACCAAAACCATACAAGCGTACAACAAATTGTGCTCATTCTTTTGCCTCCTTAGCCTTCATTTATCCATGAGTTGACGATTAGCTTAATTATGAAGCCAAATTATGAGCATGTCAACCCCAATCACCTTTACTCTATTAGTTAGTTGTTATGTAAGAACAGGTTGTGTAATTTTGATGAATTTATTTACTATTGCCCCAAAAAGAAAAAAGATAAATACATACTTCATAAGCAATTTAAATATCGACCATAATGTTTCTTTGTTAATTATTGAGGAAGTTAGTAAGCACCTTATGTTAATTCACGATTCAAAAGTACAAAAAATTGGACAAACTCTGAAAAACCCAGGAAGAAATAAGGTGAATTGGATTTACACAATCTTTTAACATAACTTAGAAAGAAACCATCACCATCAGGTCACATTCTGGCTTCAGTGAGTTCATAGTAGTTATTACTTATTTTGACTATCATTATATTTTCTAAGAGAGCAACCGTTTAGCCATGTGTTGCATTATAAGCATCTGCAAATATTTTTTTCAAAAAATTAAATAATCATATTATTATATGTAGATATATTTATATGCTGATATACTACAAAATCAGTTTTGAATTTTGAAAAAGACTTTTATAGATTAATGTTACCGACAATTATCCTAATCATATTATTCAATTTTATAGCTTATATTTATGTAAGACTTCCTATCTATCATAAGATTCTATCAAATCTTAATTTAAGATTTAAATTAAGTTAATCTCTATCAGTAATATTCTTTTTATTAATAACGTTATTAAATTCTGATTTTGAGTGGTTAACAATTCTCATTGATAACTCCAACTACAGGTTAGTATATACTGATTGTATTATCTTCTGCTTTTGCTGCAACTATTTTTGATTTTTTCCATCATGCCTCCTAATTTCCTCTTTTTCTCTATATTTGTTTTTACTTTATTTTGGTTTCTTTTTCTCTATATCTGATTTTACTTTATTTTGGTCTCTAAAATTCGACCTTAATCTTTTGAATCATTTGGATTGTCACACGTGTTGTACCAAGTAGAAAAACCTCATCACTTATTTCAAGGTACATATATATGTATATATATATATATATATATATATATATATATATATATATATATATATATATATATATATATGTGTGTGTGTGTGTGTATGTGTGTGTGTGTGTGTATGTGTATGTGTGTGTGTGTGTATGTGTGTGTGTGCGCGCGCACGTGCATCAGGGTTTATAAGTGGTGGAATGTGTGGGGTTGAATGCATGCATTTATATTTGTTGTGTATGGTATGTGTTAATTTCTTATCTGTTGGCAATAAGGAATATTTGGAATGAGGTGGTAAATTAGTTAAATTGGGATGATGAGATTTTAGATTTAGTGAATTTTATGTAGTTTTTTTAATTTAGTGTGCATGTGTTAAAATGCGATTTAGTGAAGGAAACACCTCCGGTGTACCAAAAGGGAGAAGACAAGTATGCGTAATTATAAAGAAATACATGCATGTGTATATCGTTTTCTTTATACGTTTTCAATTACGTATGTGGATCATATACATATCCTCTATTATAATTATCACGGAACTTGGATCTGAAGTGATTAATTCGGGGCACGGATGACAAGGGTAGAATTCCATGGACAATTTTAGGAGCTTATACATAAGCAACTTATATGCTGACAGAGCTTTGCTGTTTAAAAAGTTGTTCAGCTAAACACGCTCTATGAAGTGTAGTAGTAGGAATGCATAAGCAAATGTGTGAACTGAGAAAAAGAACACATTCATCTTAACATGCCAAAGTGCTTTTTTTTTTTAGATCATTTTTACATGAACTGGGAAAATATCATCATTGTAACATTGTGTTGACTTTCCAGAGATATAAACTATATTAGCAAAATATGCAAACATTTACTCCATGAGTCGAAAACATTCTGGAAGTAGTTATGAAGACATATGAATGACATGTTATTATGGAATTGATAATGCTAATGCGATTGATCAAATGCCCCTATATATATGATCTGCAATTTTTTTTTCTTCTACATTTGTAAAATAGGTGATTTCAAGTTATTGTTATTTAATTTTTAATTAATTTATTACTCACTTATTACTAATACTAATTCTGTTTGATTATTGTTTTTACTTATCGTTATTAATTTTTTGATGTTGTAGGAAATTGGTGTAATATTCCGGTACTTTGAAAAAATTGTCGAGGAGTTCAAGTTTGTGCATCACGCCCTAGAAAAGAGTTTGGGATAAGCAATAGATAGAGAAAATGCAAATGTATCTTACTAAAAGGAGGAAGTTGATTAAGGAATAGAAGAATTAGTAGTCAAGAATCATTTATTGATTTTTTTTTTTGTTATTTGATGGTATATATATCATGTAATTTTTTTTTTTGATTCAAATAGAGGCCTAAAGCGCACATACATTGATATGTAGCTAGCAAGACTTGAGCTTGCAACGTCTCGCAAATACTGCGAATACCATGCTGCTAGACCAACAGGTCTTTGGCATCATGTGATATTTTTTGATATGCTACAAAGTTGTTTCAGTTCTTTATTTTTTTATATATATATAATATTACATATTATTTTTGGAGAATGTTTATGAAATAAACTTTCCATTAAGCCAATAAACTTTCCACAAAATATAAAAAGAAAATTACAATTGCTTTTTATATATCTAATCATTTCAAAGGGATGGTTTATTAAATGACATATTAAATGTACTAATCTTGATTAGTTATAGATATCCAATTATGGATATTAATAATGGTAACTTTAGACATAAAACAATAGAACTTTTTATTTTTTATATTTTTATATTTTTATTTTTTTAAGGTTCAACAAATGTTGTTCACATTGATGATTGTAACTTTAATGATACCTGTAAGGATAAGAATTGTGAAATCCTTTAAATATGACGAATAATTGCAATTTGAGTATGCAATGTAGACTAGAAAATGGGACAAAATATTCTAAAATATATTTTAAATGCTGAAAATATTCCTCCATATATGATAAATAACCATACAAAATGGAATTATTTTGACTTGATCATCGATCTAATTGTGTTAATTTTAATTTTCTAATTCTAAATCACATATTTTATGATACCCATTATTGAAACATTATAGTGAATTCAAAAATTACTATTTGTAGTTCAATAAGCAATTGAAAGTTTATATAGTCCTATTGCTTGAATGAGATATCCAGACTTCTAATTTATCAATCTACAATAAAAGACGTAGAATAGTAGGGCAATGGGGAGTTAGTCAATATTTTGTATATAGTTTGAGACAAATAATGCAATCTTTCTAATTTAATCCAACTTATTTCCTTGGATAATATTTTTAAATTCATGAATTGCTATATGAGTATATTTCTATTTTATGATTTCGTTTGTTATATTTCGAACTGGAATGATAAACAAATGCATATGGTGAGTTTAATGAAATACATCTTATTTGGTATATATAATTCCATTTCGACGAGACTTGATTAGAATTCTCATTGTCGTCATGTCTTTTTAAGTAATATAATTTCACTATCTTATATTTCACTTTTGAATTCTATAATTTCACCATTTTATATTTTACTTTTAGTCATGGATAACTCAGAAATAGAGACCAATGGGGCATGATTAATGAAGGGGTGAGAAGAAAATCTATAGTGCTAGAAAAGCGCTTGTGGAACAGAATGATGACCTAATCTAATTTATCTTTTCAATGTCTTGGCACACTATTTTAGTCGTTAGTCTATCCAATTAATGACATAACGAATGTTACAACTCTATGAAAAAAAAATTAATTGGTGAATGTATGAAACTATATATGAATACTTTGATTTGTTTGATCTTTTATAAATATCAATATATGATGATATGTGGTAAAAAAAAAAGAAAATTCTCAAATATCTACTATTATATTAATCTCTAAAAAAATATTTCTGACACCTGAGTTACCTAAATAAAGTTGTCAATTTTTGCGTCTGATGAAAGAATTCCGACTGCAAAAGAAATGGTATTATAAAAAATTATCATGTGTATCACTATCTTCTTATATTGAATTTATTTTTTATGTTGTTATTCACTTTTACTTTTTTCTTTCTTTAGTGTATCTATTTTTGCTAAGAACAAAATTAAAATTTCTCTTCACTATTGATGGCGAAGGTATTCCTCAATATAGAATAAAAAATATGGACAAACTATTATAAGAAAAGGGATTGAGCTTGATAATTGACTTATCATCCTTTATCACTCAATGTTTCCCCTAAAATATCATGCTCAATCAATATTGACTACATATGTAAGCCCATTGTACTTAAATATTTATTCAAATATATTTCTAAGGGTCATAACTGAGTGACAACAGTTCTATATGATAGACATGTAAATGGAGATTAATCTCAACTTGCTAATAAAATTAAGATTTATTATGATTGCATACAAATATCCCCTTGTGAGGCTGCTTGGGAACTTTTTCTCTTTTATATTCATTTTTTATATCCAATTGTACAAAGTTATGATTTCTTCTTTCCTTTAAAAACACTGTTTTCTATTAAGGATAATAAATCAAATGGAGAAGTTAAAAGAAATTAATGTTTAAACTTTAGATGAATGTAAAAAATAGTATGAAGAAGCTGACAAGATGATGTTTTTAGAGTTTTTGAACAAAATTTTGTTTACAAAGAATGTGAGCATAATTGATATCCAAGAAAACAAAAAGGCTTTATTATTAAAATAATATCACATGTGCCTCTAGCCAATCGGGAGGATTATTATCTTAGTATTCTAGATTCAATGAAGCTTTCTTTTGTACTCGGTTTATTAGAAGATGTACAAAGAATACTAACGGAATAAATGGAACAAATACTTGAGAATCATAGTTCTATATTAGAAGAATTTTGCAACTCTATTTATATAGACTAATGTGAGCAGACTGGAACATGAATGGTAGAGTTGGATAAAAATGATTGGTGATGTTCTAAATTGACAAGAACTAAGAGTATGTTTTCGAATCATATGTACTAAAAAAATCATTTTTTTTTCTCTTCACACTAATATTAAATATTTTATTATTTATTGAAATATTTCATTTCTTAAATATCGATTACTGGAGTAATATACATCGGACAACTATAATCTCATCTAATCAAAGTTTGTTCGTTAAATTTTAGCAAAGATAATTTTGTTTGGTTGTAAGTTTTTCCATAGCTATAAATAAAAGTCAGGATCAAGCTCTTTCTCACATCAGATTATGTCAATGCCTGCTTTCAGTCATGAATTACTATATGTATTAAAGACTACAACCAATATGATTTTCAAAGAAGAATCTTAAATAATAAATTAGCCAAATATGTATCTCTTATTATTTTGATCGTAGATTCGATTTAATATGTTTATGTTCCTTATTCATTATTGTTTATTATATAATGTGATGTTAGCAATAAAAATAAAGTCTTATACTATGTGACTTCTTAGGTGATTTGTTCAGTTATTTAAATTTCACTTAGATCATAAAAACAAATCTACTTTAAATATTACTAATGCATTTCAAACTAATGAGACATATTTATAAATTGAGAGCAAAAAAAATTCACATGGTATGGGTTTATCTATTGTCTTTATTGTTAATAGTTATACGCCCATGTGAATTAATTTTCACATGCATTTTGCTAAGGAAAATAAAAAAGAAACTATGTAAAATTCAAAATCTAGGAAAAGTGTCGTGTCCGTTGGAATGAGCAATAATAGAATCTTATTGTTAAAAACTCAGCTCATGCCTAAACAGGTCCAGATCTAGAATACTTCGCAACTTACTTGTTGCAACGAAAAGAATAGGGTGACATAATTCTCAGGTAAGGGCCTATGCCTTCGATTCTATCTTATTATATTTCATGTTTATAGGGCTGTGTACTTGGGCCGGGCCGCTTATAGTGTTTTCACTTTATTAATGTTACATCATCTTTCTTGAACCCCCACCCCCACCCCCACCCAACGCCAAAAAACAAAAGAAATAAAGAAAACAAAATAATGAAGTATATGGGTATCGTGTCTAAAGCAGAATATGAGAGGTTTGAGGACTATTGTTACTTCAATGGTAATCGCGTATCAATTATTATACTCTAGAAATATATATACCATCTCCATAAATGCAATGTTAAATTCCTAGAAAATATATATATGGAGATGGGTATCTTTGCTTAGAATAATAATGCAATAATTGTCCAAGACATCATGTTACGAGGGATCCGACGATTGCGTAGAGTGGTGGTAGAAACTTATTATATTTCAACTTATCAAGTTTAACTTTTTGTATCTCAACATAAATATTATTTATTTTTGTTAAAAAAAACATAAATATTATTTAATTTTTAACTGACTTAGAATATGAGTTTGAACGAATCACAACATTATAAAATTTATCGCATTAAATAGATCAAATATGGTTCTTCAAAAATAATGCTACCTCTCCCCATGAACCTTTTGCATTTCTGTCCCCTTTTCTTTTTGATCACGCATTTCTGTCCGCTTCACCAACCAAACCTTTGACCCAAAAAAAATTAACCAGACCAGCAAAAGGGATATACGTACCCCACCCGAAGCAACTAAAGGATGGAAATGCTCCGAAAATTGTCTAGATTAGTGGAAGTCCTTTTGGGAGAATCTCCTGTACGGGTGGAGTCCGCGGCCACATTCATAGAAAGGATTTGTGAACAAAATTTAAGGATTATAAATTATTAATATAATTATAAAAAAATAAATTCTTACTTCTCACTCAGTCAAAAGTGGCGGGTGAGAAGTGGGTCTACTCGCCCCAGCAAGAGCCTGACTTTTCAGAGTCTCCATTGTTTTCAACGGAAGTAATAAAAAAACAGACCACAAAAACCACCAATGATCCTTTATTCTTGTTAGCCAAGAAAAATAAGATTATTTAGCCTTTGTGCTCTAAAATAGAGTCTGCATCCAGCTACAATATCCTTCAACATTCTGTGGTTTTTCGTAAGAGAAAATGGATAGAGTGCAAGTCCCAGAAGTGGTGCTCAATTCAGGCCATAAAATGCCACTGGTAGGATTAGGCAGTGCGGCTAATCCTCTTCCACCGCCTGATCAATTAATGTCAATTTTTCTTGATGCCATGGAGATTGGATGTCGTCACTTTGATACAGCCAAAATCTATGGCTCAGAGGAAGGTCTTGGTCGAGCTGTAGCCCAAGCTCTAGAGCGTGGGATGATAAAGAACCGGAATGAAGTTTTCATCACCTCCAAGTTATGGTGCACTGACGCCCACCACGACCTTGTCTTGCCGGCCCTTAAGGAAACACTTTGGTAATTCTTTCCGGAAAGATATTGGGTCCAGTCAGCTGAACCATACGGTACTCACAACTCATATACTAGTGTGTGAGTATTGGACTCAAACGGCTGGCAGGACCCAATAATTTTCCGTTCTTTTAAGCCTTTCATGTCTACATTTTCTATTGGTCCATATATTTGAAGCCTAATGAAATTTGTGTCGTTCGTTAAACTTACAAAACGCTTATTCAATATAGGAAGTTTATGTTGATATATATGCAAATTTTGTTTTATAGAGAACCTAGATCACTTTGTAGGCAATAATTAAAGGGTAATTAAATTAATGCACTTTCCCTTTCTTCCTTCTCCACTCTCTCCCTCCCCATTCCTCTCCCGATTTGTCAATGACCATTGTTTAGATAAATATATATGTGAAGAAGAATCTAGCACAATTCATTGATAAATTCATGTGGTAGACAAATTTGGTGGTAGATGTAGGCAACTAATTAAGTTTGTGGAATGCTCTAAGGACCACTATAAATAGAAGCGTTAGCTAGCCATTTTGTAGCAAGCAAAGCTGTAATCTCTCGTTTCAATACAAAAATAGTTCTTTCAAAATCTCCTCATCTATTTTCTAAATATCTACTCTACAATTTAAGTCTCTTGCTATTATTTGGTCAATCTAGAAGTAAAGTAATCAGAGAGCTTTTGAGGGGGGAAAAATGCCGATCTCATTTGTGAAGAATTTTAACCTTAAAAAAAATGCACATTTATAAAATCTTATTTTAACTTAAAAAAACAGTTTTCTATGAATATGTGTTTAAATGGATACATTTTTTATTTGGTAAATATTAATTTAAATTGATGTGAATAGATACATAATGAGTTGCTTATTTCTCATTTTGTAGGAAGTTGGGTTTAAGTTATGTGGACCTTTATCTAATACATTGGCCAGTAAGGATAAAGCATGGAGTTGAAAATTTTACAAAAGATGACATCCTCCCTTTTGATATAAAAGGGACATGGGAGGCTATGGAAAGTTGTTGCAAATTGGGTTTAGCAAAATCTGTCGGTGTAAGCAACTTTAGTTGCGCCAAACTTTCACAACTCCTTCAACATGCCACCATACCACCTGCAGTCAACCAGGTATTTTTAACTGAAAATTCTTATAATAGTATGGGTTGACCATCATTACTAGACATATGGCATGTTGTAGGGCTCACTTATATGTGAGTAAGTTGATGGTCAGTTTGCGCTGACTAAAGAAATTGTCATTGTTAATCTTTGATCATATGGACCATTTGCAAAAAAATCAGAGCCAACCTAATAACGATATCAAAACTGGTGCATTATTGTTCAGTAGGATAGAAACCTAAATCAATCTTATATCACTTTCAAAGAATTAATATTACAAATTCCAATAATCAATCTTAAGACCTCTCGTACCTAAAACAAGAATCGTACCTCTAGACTAGATGCCTAGTGGTTAGGTTTTTAGCATGTTTATGGTGTCCTTTGAATCTTATTTTTTTACAACATAAAACGTTTTATACAGGTCGAGATGCATATTGCATGGCGACAACAAAAATTGCTACACTTTTGCAAAGAGAAAGGAATTCAACTTAGTGCATGGTCTCCTCTAGCAGCGAACGGTGCTTCCTGGGGTTCCCTCGCAGTTGTGGAGAGTCCTGTTCTTAAAGCCATTGCAGCTAGCAAACAAAAGACTCTGGCACAGGTTTGTCTTCAAATTCTTGTTCATTGTTGTTATACATATATATTACTAATTAAACGAATAATTAATGAACTTCCGAAAGGTAGTTGATTGATGTTAATCAAGTATCCGAAAGCGGAATTATTGAAGAATGAGTTGGGGTGGTATTTTTTAAAAATATGTATATTTTAAAAGTATTTTTAAGCTGAAAAATCGATTTAGTCCCCATTAAAAAAAGTATTAAATTGTATGTTTTCAACCTCTACTGAACACAAATCATGCCGTGACTCAGGTTGCACTCAGATGGGTGTTTCAGCAGGGAGCTAGCGTTATTGTGAAGAGCTTCAATAAGGAAAGGATGAAACAGAACCTTCAAATATTTGATTGGGAACTTACTGACGATGAATTGGGTCAAATTGAACAAATCACTCAAAGACAGGGCGTTACAGGAGATTGGTGTGTTCATCCCAATGGCCCATACAAATCATTGGAGGATCTTTGGGATGGAGAGACCAATGAAAATTCTTAAGTTTTGTTAAGCACTTGAAAAGTTTGTATTGAAGGAATCTTGTGTTTATATTCGAGTTTTGTTAAATATCACTTACTTTTTTTTCTTATTCTCTATTTCTTACCTCCTACATGTATGAATAGGTGACATATTAAATAAGTTTTTTAATTTTTTTTTCTCTTCTTTTAGCATAGCAAGTAAACATACACAGATTAATTTGATATTAAAAAAATAAAAAAACAGATTATTTCTGGCAATGCTCTTCTCTATAATAAGGATGTTTTCAGGCCTGGGACAAAGGACATCCATGAAAACCCCCAAAAAATTCCCGGATTTTGATTACTATATTGTAATTTTGATATATTTGTACTCTATTGTTTGCCCCAAAGCGTTTTAAGGTTTACTTATTCTTTAACTAATATATAGTAGCATCTACCTTGGTGCCTATATTTAGCACCCGGATTTGCCTCTAACTCCCTGTTTGGAAAGGAAAGTAGAGTAGAGGAAGAAAAATAAAGGAAAAAAATGAAAATAAGTCTTTTATTTGGATTGCAAAAAAGTAATAAGGGAAAGGAAATGATAGATATTTATAATTCTTTGTTTGGATTGGAGAAATAAAGGAAAGAAAAGAATAATTTTAGATGAAAAATTACCTTACTATCCTTCTTAAAAGATAAACATAGAAATGGTTAAGGATAAATTAGTCATTTTATATATTTTGCTTTCCTTTCCCTCTATTTTACCCCAAATTGGAAGGATTGTAAAATCCTTCTCATTAAAGAAAATAGAGGAATTTTAAAATCCTTCTAAATCATTTAATAAATCTCAAAATACAATCCAAACAAAGGGCCTCTAAATATATCCTCTTTAACTTTTTATATAGGTAATAGGGGATGAGGAGAGACCTCAAGTAGATCATGACCAATGGCGAATTGAGGCACCCAAACTTAAGGTGTGTACTTGTATAATGAGAGATGTTAAAATGTATTATCATATAACGAAAGTGTCAAATATCATGACTTCACTTAATCTACGAGTGGAGACCTCAAACTTACTCGGGATCCACTCGACTAAAGTCGTATGGGTGAAAGAGAGAGCCTTCTTCCTTAATCGGGGTCGGAAAATATGCGGTGTTAGTTTTTATACCATTATATAGAAAATGGCCATCAAAATATTCCTTATCATATGAAGAAGACATTTGCTCCTAGACTCATGAATAATTACGTAAGGTGGGTTTCTACAAATGGGTGTGACAAACTAATCCACATGGCTGGGCATCTTATTGTCACAGCCTTACAAAGATTCACATTTGTTGGGTTCACCATGCTGCTCAATCTTAGTAATGTCAAGTTAATGGCCAACACGAATTCTCGGTGATAAGGGAAGAAATATCGACCTTGAGCTAAAAGACAAACTTGCTCAGTAACACGTGTCAAGCTAAGAAAGCAAGTCGAGTCTCCCATGCGGAGCTCGATCTCTAGACCTCAACCCAATGATGTCCCATGAGACTCAACCTGATGTTGTCTCAAATTATATCTCGACCCGATAACATCCCAAATAAGGTGGAGATATTCTAATAGAATGACAGCTCATCTCGAAAATCTCGGAGATGTCAGATTCTCTCTTATCCAAATATATAAAAGGATCAACACACTCTTTAAGAAAGATACCTAATTCATTCCAGCGAAATTAAATATTCTTCTCCTTCTTCGTAAAGCACCCTACTAACCAGTGGCGGACCCAGACACTCACACTCAGGGTGTGCATTCGTACAGTGAGAGAGTTCAGCATGTGCACAAAGTGTCAAATATAATAATTTTTCTAAAAAAAAATACCAAAAACCAAAGATTTTTTATTTTTTATCCAAGGTGAGGATGTATACGTGCACATCCTCACCACAAGGTGCATCCGCCACTGCTACTAACTTAGGTATCGAAATGCTTACGCATGGCACCACCTCTGTAGTTCTTTTTTATCTTGTAGGTTTGAGAAGCTATTTTCAAGCTACTTTCCAAATCCAGTTTCTTACCTTAACACTCGCCCATGGCTAGATGTTACGTCACAACTCCACTCTCAATAATCACCACTACTTCATACACTACACATATTTCTGACAATAATAATTTATAAATATAATTTGTGAGAATTAATATTTACAAATAAATTCTCTTAGGAACTATAAAATAATATTACGTCATTTATTTGATTTGTAAATAAATTCATTATAGATATTCTTTTCCTTTCCCTATATCTTGGAGCTCTACTTTTAAAACTTTGACAAGCATATGTGTTCCACTCAATTTTAAAATTAAACTTAGATAATTAGTATGGATAAATAGATAATACGAATAAATAATTTGTGATTTCAGATGACTAAGTATATTAAAATTACCTGAAAATAAAAATGAATGAATAAATAAGTTATAATTTGGGTATTTATAGTTTGTACCCTAAATTGTCATTCGACCTTCTTATACTTCCTTCTTTTTTCCTTTTCATTCTATGCATGGTTTTGGTGTTATTTTTTTCCATAGGAAGAGGTGTCTGGCCGTCCAATTGAGTAGTTATGGCAATATGAGAAATTTTATGCATGTTGAGAATATTTAACCTTGGCACTAGCTAAATGATATCTTTATCGATTAATTTTTAAGGGTAAGCATATCTCGCTACTAAATTGAAGTTGTACCTACTCGATAAGGTCAATTTTGAACTTTAATGACATGTTACATAGGTGGCACCATCTCAGAAAAGATTAATTTTGACGGAACACTAACTAAGTTAAGTCCAATAATGTCCAAGCTCAAGATAAGGTATGTTGTTCTTATTATGTAAATACACTCAGTAAATATGCATCAAACATAACAAAAGAAGACAACAATTAGGTTTTATTATAGCCACGTAGCTTAATTCCTAAATTTTTTTTTTAAAATAAAGTAGCCAAAAGCCTTAGCTAGTTTCGATTCACGCAACTTATTCTAGATAACCTTGATTGAATCAGTGTATGTATTGGGATGTACCTCTACATCCGAAGATTTACTAAATGGTGATCAGACTCCGCTAAATGAATTTTCATATCATCAAAAAAAAAAAAAACCCTAGTTGGGATCTCTAAAGCGCCTAATTAATCTCTTTGTTTCACAAAGAAAAATCTACTGATAGGCCCAACTAGACTGTTGTTATACAAACTTCTCGCATTATATAAAAACAATGATCAAATTTGACATAAAGAGTTTTTCGCCTTCTTCCATAATTGAAGCTAAAGTATAAATTAAATAAATTTTTTGCATTGAAAACCAAAATCTATTATATCTCATACACAGTGTTACGTGCCAAATGTACAATGACCCACGTTTGGACATTTAAAAACGTCCCAAAACAGGGCATGTTTTCAAGAAAAATCTACTGATAGGCCCAACTAGATTGTTGTTATACAAACTTCTCGCATTATATAAAAACAATGATCAAGTTTGACAGAAAGACTTTTTCGCCTTCTTCCATAATTGAAGCTAAAGTTGCATTGAAAACCAAAATTTATTATATCTTATACACAGTGTTACATACCAAACGTACAATGATTCACGCTTTGGACATTTGAAAACGTACCAAAACTGGGCACGTTTTTAAGAAAAATCTACTGATGGGCCCAACTAGACTGTAGTTATACAGACTTTTTAGGTGGTATTGTCCATTGTTGAGTACTTGTGTCCTTATCAACAATTGTTAAACTAACGATTAAAAATTAATTGCTACACTATCCATTGGCCTTTGTACACTTGTAGATATTGGTCTCCGTCCACCGACAGCGTGTGGAAGACATTTGGTGACTTTTTACACCAAGATTATTTGTCAAATTTGTATCTGCTCATAATGCAACAAGTGTGAACATAATATGCTTACCAATTTGTGAACATAGTACGCTTACCAATTTAGATCGGTAAAATAGCTACTAGAGTCAAGTTAATATGCGAACATGCATTTGGAAGATATTCATTTGTTGTTACTTGTTAATCAATCTACCGCAGATTGAGTCTATCATGTTGAAATTTTCTTTTGGACTATCATAGTATTGAAATCTTCTTGCATGATAAAATTTATGATTTATAACCCGTCATTTAATAACGAGAAGGTTGATCATATTGATATTCTTATTTTTTTCTTATTGCGAATCAATTTTCTGTCATGATTTAGATTCTAATTTTTTTTCAGAAAATGTTATTGACTCCAACTTTCTTGGGTCATAACGTACACGATGCCAATTTTTTTACTAAGTGAAAATAATATAATCATAAAAATCTTACGCTTAGTTACCCAACGAATCTCTATATTATCTAATTTATTTAGTTTAGTGGGCAAACTTTCATATAAATTTTTTACACCCTATATTTTAATAAGAGTACAAGATTGGTCATTTATAGGGTGCTTGGATTGAGGGGAGAAAATTTAATAAAGGAGAGGAGAGGAGAGTATTATAAAGGAGAGGAAAGGAGATGATTAAATCATGTTTGAATTGGATAATTTGATGGAAGGAGAGTATCATAAAGGAGTATGAGTGTCTTTTGTTTGGATTAAAAAGAAAATGGAATAGATGAATGAATTTTATGTGTAAAATGAGTTTCATAAAGGAAATTTACTATTCCTCCCCTCCATTTTATCTCAAATTAGAGGGGAAGAAAAAGTGAATATGGGAGGAGTTGCTTTGACCCCTCCACTTCCTTCTCCTTTAAAAAATTTCCAAACCAAATAGAAAAATGACTAAACTCCTTCTTTACTAAACCTCTTCTTCCCCCCATTCCCCTCAATCCAAACACACCCTTATGGAAGTCTCTCTCTCACTTAGTCACTTCTCTCTCTCTCTTCTTTTATAAAGATCATGCAATATCAAACCATCTAAGTCAAATTTGAATTTAGAGATTAATGGAACGTCATCTAAAAATTGAATTTGTGCGCTTACGAAACTCTAGGACCCTAAAGCCTAGGGCATGTAAAAGTAAAAATAAAAAATAAAAAATCTAGGACCTTGAAGTCCCAAGATGAAAATTTATAATCTAATGAGAATAACTTTAAACAGTTTAGGGGAGATTGTGAGTTAATCTTTTTGACAGTTGGGAGATCAGAGTTTGCATCTATGGGATGGGGCTGGTGGGGTGTGAGGTTAATAAAATAAAGAGTAATGCTATATACCACTTTACTTTTCACACCTTTATACCACTTCTTAGTTGGCATATTAACATGGCATGTCAAGTTGACAAATTTAACTTTTTTTCTCTCCCTTATTTTATTTATTTATTTTTTCTCTCTCTTATTAACGTTTTTTGTCAACATTTCTTACTATCGTTTTCTCTCTCTTACAAACGTTTTTTTCTTACTAACCCTAACCAAAAATCCCCAAACCAATTTAGCAAAAAGAAGTTTATTATTCTCTTTTATTGTTCACTGTTACATCCTCTCCGATTTATTCCCCTTTTTTTGACGAATTGGTGTTGTAAAAAATGAATGAGATTGTTGACATTGGTACATTATCTTTACGGTTCATCTGCATATTCTTCTGCTAAATTGCACTACTATTACATACATATATTTACTCTTTTATCAATTGAAACACTTTACAAAATATATTGTCACAGTTTGACAATAATATATAAACATATAGATGTCCAATCAAATTACAACCACCATTTGCATTCACATCCTCAAAGGAAACTATTTCTCCTTACTGAGAATTTAAAAGCATGAAAAATAAAACTTTGTCAGATATGAGAAAGATTTTCCAATGATATTAAATAAATAAAAAAATACACAGATGTAGGGTCCCATAATAGACAGGACTAAGTCCATTACTTCTAAGGGATGTAAAGGGACATGATTACCTATAGAAGAGAATAATAAATTTCGTTTGGGATTTTTGGTTAGTGTTAATAAAAAGAAAACATTTGTAAGAGAGAGAAAATGATAGTAAGAAACGTTGACAAAAAACGTTAATAAGAGAGGAAAAAAAACAAAAAAGAAAAAATTAAAATGATATATAACATTTTTTCTAAAATAAAAAATAAAACTTCAACACTTTAGGGACTATTTATGTGTTTGACCCAAATTTTTTATTGAGTGAAATTCCTATTTTTTATTGACAACAAAAAAAAAAATTCAAAATCCACCCTAGAGAACACCTTTATGAAGATAAAGATGACGAAACCCACCCTAGACATAGAATCGTAGTATAAATATAGCATTCGCTCAAGCGAAATGTGTAGAATATCCAAGTAACTTACTTTCAGTGTATTCAACTGCTAACCAAAACATGAACGCTCAATTTCCTGTAATGCAATTTTCCCTATTAAATATGTCAAGTTCGTGTTACAGGAAAATGGTTCTCATGAAGAAAGTGAACATGAACTACTAAAAGAAGAGGTGAGGAAAATGCTATTGGCAGCTCCAGGCAAGTCCTTGCAAAAGCTAGAGTTGATTGATGCAATCCAACGCCTAGGGGTGTCTTACCATTTCGAAG
Source organism: Ehretia macrophylla (assembly GCA_037974665.1). NCBI lineage: Eukaryota > Viridiplantae > Streptophyta > Magnoliopsida > Boraginales > Ehretiaceae > Ehretia > Ehretia macrophylla. The sequence continues at coordinate 19,131,786 of CM075767.1, read as the reverse complement.
GCGAGATTGATGCCTCATTAAAATACATTTATGATTTTTATCATGAATGCTTTGAAGAAGACGGTAATGACATTTATGCTATCGCGCTTCGATTCAGATTACTTAGGCAACAAGGCCATCCTATCACTTGTGGTAAGCAATTATTCACAACTTCATTTTTTACTAGTATAGCATTACAATGTATCAATATTTCGCGCGCCCCAGCTTTTACCATATATGTGAACGATTTGAAATAAATATATACCCTCTTATCATACATAAAAACAAGGAGTGAAAAGATGACATAAAACATTATCATTACAAGTATATCCGTGCAAGCAGTCACTTAGGTCCTTGTCCATAAAAAACCTGAACCATTTGACCAGCAAAAAAAAAAAAAGGTTCTCTTTTATATGAATCTAGTTATCATATGCTTAAAAGGTAATAGATAAGAGTACATTGAGGTTAATTCATCAGGTTAATTAGACAACGAGTTTATATATGCACGTTTCTAAATATTTGAGGCAACTTGCATAGTGGAGTCACATTGATATGTGAAAGCCCTCACCTTTTTTGGTCCAAAAAAAGAAACATCATTATATTGTCAACCCCTCATACTCTATGAGTGCACCCTAATCCCTTACACTACATGAGTGCATACCCTAAATTTAGGGTTCTGTCGCTACTCGTTCATAACCAAAATTATGGAGGTATAAATATTTTTCATGCATGGCCCCTTTCTTATCTCAAATCAAGTTTTTGGTTTTGAATCAGACGTGTTCAACAAATTCAAGGATACGAAGGGAAAATTCGATGAAGCTCTATCACGCGACGTTCGGGGAATTCTAAGCTTGTACGAGGCAGCTTATGTTAGAATGCATGGGGAAGATATTCTAGACGAAGCACTAACATTCACCACCACTCACCTTGAGTCCATGGTGTCCAACTTGAGCAATTTTCTTGCAGCACAAGTCATTAAAGCTCTTAAGGCTCCAATTAGATTGACGGTGCCAAGACTTGGAGCGAGAGAGTACATATCTATATACCAAGAAGATGAACTACGTAACGACGTATTGCTTAAGTTTGCCAAATTGAACTTCAACATATTGCAGAAGATGCACCAAAAAGAACTAAGTGGTATTACAAGGTAATAAAATTCCTTGACCAGTGATAAACTTTGAGTTGAATAAAGTATTTAAGTTGTTAAAAATTCTTCAAACCACTCGGGTTAACCATCAGCTCTAGATACATAGATGGGCCCCATATTTGTGGAATTCACTTGTATGTGAGTGGGCCGATGATTCGCTCGTGTGGTTTGATTGAATTACTCTTTAATTAATTGTATATTCTGTAACACTTTTATATTTTTAGGTGGTGGAAACATTTGGATGTCCCCAAAAATTTCCCTTTTGCAAGAGACAGATTGGTAGAGTTATACTATTGGATAATAGCAGTTTATTTTGAGCCTCAATATTGCCTTGGTAGGAGAATATTAATCAAAGTAATTGGTATGACTTCCATTATCGATGACATTTATGATGTATACGGAACATTTGACGAGCTTCAACTTTTTACAGATGCGATTGAGAGGTTAATTCAAATCCCTTCTTTTTATTCTTTTCTTTTTAAATATGTGGATATCCGAGTTTGTTCCATTAATCTTACGGGACCTTGAAGTTAACAATCGAGTAAACCTCCAACGGCCCTGAGAGGACTCAAATGGCGACCTCTGGTTACACTCCCAAAATTTTTACCAATTGATTTTAATTCAAATCCCTTATCATTTTCAACTTGATTTGCAGTTGGAATATTTCTGCCAAACATCAACTGCCGTCATACATGAGACATTGTTATCTTGCGCTACTGGATGTTTACACTGAAATAGACCAAGAATTGGCCAAACATGGAAAATCATATGCCACATACTATGCAATAGAAGAGGTGAGGATTATAATATTGCATCCTTTCCATAAATTAGCAATGGACTATATTTGATTCGCGTTATTTCAATTAATTTTCAGATGAAGAAATTAATTAGAGCATATTTTGAAGAGGCTAAATGGTATCACACAAACTATGTTCCGAAATTCGAGGAGTATATGAAGGTTGCACATGTATCTGGGGGTTACGTGATGCTTGCAATAACTTCATTTCTTGGAATGGGGAATTTACTCACACGAGACGTCTTCGAATGGGTATCAAGTGAACCTCTAATTATTCGAGCTTCATCAGTAATGGCCAGATTAATGGATGACATGGCAGGCCACGAGGTAAAACAGACGAACATGCTAATACAATTACCGCTAACAATATACTAACATGGAATATTTGAAATGTTACCGATTGTTACTTACTGATCTAATATGCTATGTAGTTTGAGCAAGAAAGGGGACATGTGGCATCAGCTGTTGAAAGTTATATGAACGAATATTGTACCTCAAAGGAAGATGCTCTCGTAGAGTTTCGCAAACGAGTTACAAATGCATGGAAAGATATAAACAGAGAATGCCTTGAACCCATTGTTGTACCAATGCCAATCCTCACACGAATTGACAACTTGACTCGAGTATTAAATACCATATATAAAGATAACGATGGGTATACTCATTCCAAGGTCAGGCTTGAAAAAATCATTTACCTGGTGCTTGTCAACCCTGTGAATGAATGATTTATACTCCTTGGTTCATTATCATATTTGTATGCCAATAAAGCATAATGTTGTGTAAGTTGTGACAATGTATTTTAAGTATTCCAAATAAAAATTTGGACCTCTTTTATTTAATAAGCTCAAGAAAATTGAATAAAAATTTAACATATTGCTTATCTCAGTTAATCAGTTACTCTTTGATATCATCTATCGAAAACCAAAAATTAAATTGTATTACCAGTGTCAGTAGTTCAGCTATACAATAAAACTTTGATGCTGGAGTGTCCTATATGTATGCATGCCTGCTTGGGTTGATGCAAAGGAGAGAATCAAAGAATGTTGTAATGTTGCAAACTTTAAGTTAATCTTGTTGTCACATGGACTTAGTTGATTCAAATCCAATTCATTATTTAAAAAACTGAGACCTTGATCGAGGCTAGAGTTAATTATTAATTGTACTAGTATTTTGTGAAGATGACAATTATTACACAATTATCAATTTACAGTGAATAGGTCCAAAATGTCCATGCCCTCTAATGATCATCATCTTCTTCCCATGAACATTTTTAGGTTTTGTTTGACCACTAGTGGAAAAAAATTATAATTGAAAGAGGAACAAGAGTGAAGTAATTCTTTTTACCTCTTGTTAATATGGTTTTCTCAGTTCAATACATGCAATAGCTATGACCATGAGCAATTGACTAATTACCAATTTGGACTAACGAACCGAGATATTTATCAATGTCGCCATGAGTAAACAATTATGGATAGCTAATGTGATTTTTTTTTTCCTAACGTGAGAATTCAGTTGGTGAAGGCTGACTATAGATTGTGGCTGATGTACTAATACTATGTTTTTGAAGTCTTGATAAGATACTTCACCACCTCATCGTCTTCGTATAATGGCACATACTATCAATATAGTCAGGAAAGGGGGCAGATATATCCAAGTTTTAATCCTTTGATTTTTTTTTTTATCCTTTTCCTCATGAATCTAGACGAATCCTTAATTTGTTATTTTGTGCATTGTTAGATTGTATTATTTATTTAATGTGAGTAGTTTATTTAAATTATTATTATTAATACAATTAATTTAAATAAAAGTCCTTAGAATAATATTTATAAATTGTATTCTTAAGAGTAAGAATATGACTAACACAATAAATATTCATAAATATATTATAAAAGTAATCCCCCATTGTAGGACAAATTAATTGGGTGTAGTTTATCCAGTTAGATTGGATTATAATATACTCTCTAGATAATATGAGATATTAATTTGGACGATTAGTCTCATATGATAAGACTAGATGTATAAGTGCTTGTTTAGAACAAGTGACTAAACATGACCATTGGTACAACGAATTATATGGATTAATCAATAACTCATTGCACAATGTAATAGTGTGATTAGCCCTTAGACCTAAAACACCACATTTATTTTGTGTTAGGGATACCGTAATTTGCTAGTGTAATTAAGCTAGTCCTAATCAAGGGTTAGATATTGTACTAAGTGGTTATGATCTATTCCGACATAGAGATAGGTATGTATAGATACGGAATCTGACAATTAAGGATCATATGCGATCTACTAATCAAGTAACTGGAAATCCTTGGCCAAAAATAGTAAAAGTCGTTCCACAAATTATTCATAAGTTACTAATTAAATAGATTTGAACATATAATTGAGTAATAGAGTTTGATGATCCTATCTATCACTTTGGTTCAATCGGGATGATTTAGATATAAAGAATTGAATGCATGGTAATTACCTATTCAAAGGGTTTGTAAAATAGAAGAACATAATAATTTAATTACCGGTAACGATATACTAAATGAAAAAAAAAAGTTGAACATGAAAGAATTTAATAAGAATTCTATTATCTCCTATGATACGCCGTATGGTTTGATTATTCTCTTATATGTGATTAAAAATCTATGTTTTAAAATAAAAAGTCACAACCTCCATTCTTTTACCAAGAAGAAAGAAGTCAATTTTAATTCAAAGAGTAAATGACTTAACACTCTTATTTGTTTAGTTAAAAGTGCACAATATCCTCTTGTATTATATAAATAAGATGATTACTCTACTGTGTCTTCATAATATAGCTGATCATTAACCCCCTATGTTTTAAAAACGTAATTGAATAATCCATGTTAAAATTAACGATTTTCCTAACAGTAGCTGGCATTCAGCTACATTTGTAAAAACACAAAGGGTATTCAGCTACGTTTATAAAATACAAGAAGATAATCAACTTATTTATAAAACACAGGCGGATATTCAACTTTATTTTTAAAACACAAGGGAGTAATCGACTTATTTACATATATAAAAAAAAAGTATTATGCACTTCTAGCAAAATACATAGAGTGTTAAGTCATTTACTCTATTCCAAATAATGTCTCTACCTCTCTATTTTGATAAGCTTACAACACTCTCTAACGAAAAGTAAAGGAATGATAGTTAAGATGGTTTCAAGAAACACAAGGGCTTAGTTCTTGATAATCTTTTCAAACAAGAAGAGATTACCACTAAGTTTCACGAGTTAATTTTACCATTTTGCCACTGAGTGTCACATATTGATATAATATAATATGCACTTTGAGAAACAGAGAAGACATGTGGCATCAGCTGTTGAAAGTTACATGAATGAGTATGGTACCTTAAAGGAAGATGCTCTAATGGGCTTTTGCAAACGAGTTACAAATGCATGGAAAGATATAAACAGAGAATGCCTTCACTGTTAGAATTAAAGAATCTAATGCCAGTAAATAAAACACTATTGCAATTAATATAATTAAGTTGATTAAATCAAAAGCGTACCTTTATATGAAGCCATTGAAATTACATATTAACCTTGAGATTTGAACCATATCATAAATCCATGTCATGTACATTTATTTGTTGTAGGCATTTCCTAAAGAAACCATAATCCTGTATGAAAACTTGAGTGGCATGTTATGGTAGGCATGCATAGACTAATTGCTTCCTTTCCCTATCCAACTTCTGTATGGTGGCTCTTAATGGGGCAAGCCAACCCTGATAGCATATTATTTATAGATTATACGTTTTTTGGATGTGAGAGCCTAAAAATTATATTACGCCCCTTATCAAGATGACCTAATATTAAAACAGGCTCTACACATTACATACCATACCATTAAATAAAATAATATCTATGAGCCGGACCTAGGCCAACTGGAATGGATCACTATAAATTATACTTTGGGCTTTACCGATCAACATCACCCCGTTTTTCGAATATAACAAAATATCCAATCAGTAGTAATCCATAATTTCAAAAATTCAAACAGTTTCTCACTTGTGCAACACTGATTGGTTTTATAGTTTGAAAATATTTTATTTCACGAAAATACTCTCGAGTTGAAAACAACTTTAGTGGCCACAAAATTAACGTTTCAATCCAGAATTCAGTCTAACATGTACATCAATATCGAACCATAATAGTCGTTAAGCTTTATTTGGGCAAACCCCCTTTAGTGCTTCTAATTCAAAGCCACTTCAATAATGATGTTTGTAACTGTATATCTCAAGATATAAAAACTTGAACCTGCGTGAACTTTATCTGTGTATACATAAAACAGCTATCACAACTTAGATATGATGGGAACAAAACTTTAATATGCTATAAATTATTTAAAATAAACTATACTCTTACACTTTACGCTTCTAACCTAAAGCCTTTCAATTGAAGCATTTATCTAAGTGTATAACCTGCTTACACTTGCATAAGCATACCAAACACACAAATATAACTTAGACACTTGTTGGCGATAAATATTCATAGCTTATGCCTTTATAACCCATCAAGATATCCAAGTTGTGTAAATAATTAAGAAGGTAACAATAACATGATTGAATCACAATCTCCACCATTAGTTCAGATAAATAGCTGTATAGTAATAACTATAAATATTCAAATCACTTACTATAAGAGTGACAATCATTTACTAACATTTTAGTAAAAGCAAACCATGCTCCCATTAACCAAATGCTTCAAAATCTATAAACATTCATGTACTTGCTGACAACCATTCTTGGTTAGTGATACTACAATCTCGAAAAATGTGCTTTGATTGTAATCTTCAAGTTTCAAACTATTGAATTTTCAACTTACATAAGGGAGACATTTCATCAATTCCATCTCTATACAAAAACACACTTTAAGAATATGAGCATGTGAGGAATAGAAAAATTCTCATCAATCAAATGCTATTAAAGCATTTCAATCCCTTTATAGATCTCCAACCTTAAAGGACTTTACTTTAGGAAACAATAAACTTTATATCATTGGTTTATCTCATATCTTTAAGGGAGATTTATTTCATATACATCATTCTCATACTCCCACTATGACATATGTAAATGCAAATAAAATGCATTTCAAGCATGATACTTTATAACCTTCTTGAGAACAATACACATTTACATGTGTGAGCACAAAATCATATAGATATATTACAACCACTGACCTTAAAGTTCACTTGATATTTTAAATTTTATTTCCTTTTTGTCATCAGACTTGTATCACACAAGTGAAACTATATACCATACCTGAGTGAGACGTAAATATCAATGAACTTTCTCCCTTAATAATTATAATCGCAAAATCATGCACTACTAAAATACATCATCAACATATTTCAGTTTTATCATCAAAAAGTTCTAGAATAGTGCTCTTTCATCAAACCTTTAAATTTGATAAAAATTAAATAATATAACCATTCAATCTATTGCCTATGAAATTTGTCAGCAACTTTAGTAATAGATAGTCAATATAAGGAATGTGAGCTTTGTCTTCCTTTTATGTATTATGGAATAATCCACTTAAAATAATACTCAAGTACTTGATTTAAAACAAGAATACCTTAATATACATGCTTTCAAAGTGATATTAATATATTATACCATTTACATGGAAGCCCTTAAAAAACATCTCACAAAAGAGACTATACACTTGACACTTTAATTCACTCTGATTGTCTTTACTGAATCAAGGCTCTGCAATACATGGTTATTAATTTGGCATAATCATTTACACATGTTTAAAAAACAAAAGTACAATAGTATACAATTATGATTATATCCAATCAAACCTTCCATGATCGTCCTTGAATGCAAGTATAATGTGCAATAATAAGAACAACTTTAAATGTCAATTAAAATTTTACCATTGAGCAAAAATAATGCACACAACATGAACTTGCCTTCAACATTCCAATTATAACTTCTCCCACTTTATTGACTCTAATGTGCATACAAACACCTTTAAGAAAAACCACATATATAATAGAGTATAGTCATAGAAGGATAACACTTTTAAGCAAGCAAGGTTTTATAAAAAATTATTCCCTTACTATTCACTCTTACTTCTTAAAAGTTACTACAAGAAGTAAACTATCCCAGAATCCTTATTGGATTACTTATGAACCACATTCGATAACCAGCTTCGGCTAAGTTACCCATCCTAATCCAAAAAAAAAAAAAATTTCCTCTACGAAAAACAAGACGTCCTAGAATCCTTATTGGAAATCTTTCAAGGCTTTATGAATAACCTTTTGTGGCAAGTCCCTTGTATAGGCTCATGAAGATACCAACTAGGACTAATGAAAACTTCTATATTATTGAAAAAGGTTCCATGTACCTTCAAATATAATTCATGGAGAGTCTTTACATAAACTAGAGCGACGTATATATTATCAACCTTACCTTGCCTTCACAGTTATAGGTCTAAAACAAACTTGATAAATTTTATATCTGCACAAAATAAAATGATTTATAATTCCACATATAGAATTCGTCCTCTTGATACATGGTAAGAAGCCAATAAGCATTTTCATATAGAATATAACAAACACCTCAGGTAACTTTACAATCTTACAAATTTTAATAGCTTAGAGGATCTCAAATTTTCTTTTAAATAAAATTAACTTGATAGAGACCTCATAATAAAATCAAAATTGATAACACTCATATTGTGTAACCACTGAAATATAATTATTGTCAGTCATGATCTCAATTAAACATATTGATCCTTCATAAGAATGTTGCTAGCCGTAATAGAAATCTAAAATAATGACATCAAGACGTAATAGAAATCTAAAATAATGACATCATTAAGAAGTTGATAAATTTTAACAACAACATCCTCATGAGAGTACAAATGTATCACTTCATATTCTCCTTCGGGCAGAACACACAACATACAACATCAACCTCCCACTCAAGTGAAATAGTGAGACAACTCTAAAAGAATCTATTTCTTTTGGGCATATAAATACCTCTAAAGTCATATAAAATAACCCTAACTGCCACTTCCATTTCCCTTAAACCAATACACACAACTACCCCTTTCGGAAAGACAATGACATATAGCTAACATCCTAGGATCCTTAACAAATAATTTGTAAACCAACATAGAGCCCACTTCGGTGTAACCATCAACATCGATCACAAGATTATTTAACTAGGACAATATCACCTTTGATCAAGGAGCTGTATATAACTTTATATTGGTGATCAACTAATTCAAAAATTAAGTTCAAGTATAAAGCATGCATCATAACTTAACACTATACTGTGTATGCATACTACCAGTCAAGTAGATTGATAATCAAGCTAGTATGCAAAAGAATGGAAGTTTCCTTAATTTATATCTAAACTGTTTGACCACGTTAAAAGAGTTAATCCCATATATAATATCTGACAAGTAACAACAGGTAATCAAACAGACGAGAAACCGCATGTGCCATATAACAGTAGCACAATTGTCACATGGACTAGACTTAAATACTAGTTTTATACGCATGAAATTTGATACAATAATTTTCCCCAAGCATCATATATCTTTATAAGTATTGCTTCAATATTGTTTCATCAGTAGAAGCTTTATCCCACGAATAAAAAACTTATTGCTTAAAACAATATACAGAGGCAATTCTAAGTTAAGTCACTCCATAAGAGTGGCCAGCCTTTATTTTCAATGAATCTATATTATCTGGAAGTGCAAGCAAACACTTTTGACAAAATTTGTGACATAAATATTAGTTGAAATAACAGATAAAAATGACGTCCACGTCGACCTCTAATGTTGTTCCTTTGGAGATTCGCACAATACAATAGCATTAAAGAAGTCTAAAGCGTCCACTGGAATCCCGTTTATCATGCTTCTTTAAAAATCATAATTTTCCACATTTAAATTATTATTTACCATTACATTAAGCTGAAATAGAACTAAACTCAAATGGCCAATTAGATGGAATCTCACAACTTTAGCATAAAAAGAGTGTCAACTTGATAGCTGCATTAAGTTAGCAAGAGGTGAGACTACTACGGAAAAAATGTATTCTTGTTTCCAAAGCAACCAGCCAGAAACCTTAGACTAAAAGAATTTTCGGCTTTGCCTGAACCACTAACATCACTCTCACAAAGAGAGTACCAGTAGCAAGTTCGTTAATCCTCTTGACTATATATTCAAGTCTGATATATGGGTTGTATAGTGCTTTTATATTAGAAAGATCGAGGAGCTTTTCAGTCTCTAAAATTCAGATAGCAATGCACAGATCCAACCGGAGTGAAAAGAAGAGGAATTATTAAAGTATCTTATGCATTGAATTAAAGAGGCAGGATTAGTCGACTTAACGAGCAGTATCTAAAAAGAGTCTTGGAGGTAGCTAGTTATGATTAATACTTGAATCCAAGCATGGAAGTTACTGAGGTTCTACTAATAACCCATCACGCTATCTGCCAATTTAATTCCCGAACAGAGGACAGTGCATCCATATCCTTACTAGTTCAGAAAGGAAAAAAAGAAAAAAAAAAGTAATCTAAAATTTTCTAGCAATTGTCACCTTCAGGTAGCTAAATCAAATTAGCTTAAGATTTATGAACACAAGATGAAATAGCCATGATTCAACAAAAACAGATGACATCGCTAATTATATGCAACAAGACCAGGCTTGAATCATTGAATTAATAACATATTAATATGTGGAGAATCAAACTTTTACGAACAAAGAAGAATAACTGTAACGCCCCATATTTTGAGCCCCACTTAACTGACCTTACGTTTATTGGATTAACATAATAGAAATTTATTTTTCTTGGACTAGGCCTCTTGATAAGTATTTAAGCCTAGCTCTATAAGTCTATTTCTAACCTAAAGTCATCTGTAAAACGTTCTTAACTCGTAAACTATTTGCAAAATATAAGAAACATTCTTGGAAGTTTGTGATCAAAAAATTAGGAATATCTAGAGATTTAGACTTAATATGTCAAAAGGTAAGTGGTTTGATCCTCATCTTCAAAGATATCTTGGATTATATGGTATATATATGTGATTATATGAATTGTGTTATGAATATCTCGTATGCTTTGACAAGGACTCAAACTAGAGTATTTGATGTGTTGGATCTCTTGAAGGAAATTGCATGTGCAGCTTAATTTTAAAACAAAGATAATTTTTCATATCCGTCGTAGAAATCTTATTGCCCTCTAAAGGGGGCATTCGAAGAATGCTGATACTCCCCCCCACATCAAGCAGCTCATATGCGACATTCTCAACATGGAAAAGGGGAACCTGCCTGTTAGATATTTGGGTGTGCCGCTCATCACTGGTAGAATCAAAAACACTGATTATGATTCTCTTTGTCAGAAAATGATGGCTAGAACAAAAAGCTGGGTGAATTCATGGCTCTCATTTGCAGACCAACAGATGAAGGATGACTTGGGCTCAGAAACCTTGAAGATGTTAACAAAGTTGCTGTGCTAAAACAGTTCTGGCATGCTTACTCTGATAGAGAATCTCTTTGGGGCTCTTGGGTCAACATTGTGCTTCTGAAAAATAATTCTATTTGGAGTGTTGATATTCCTAAGAATGCCTCATGGGCTTGGAGGAAAATTGTAGGGTTCCGGAATCTAGCATTTCAGTTCATCCGGTATAAAATAGGAAATGGTAAGGATACATTCCTCTGGTGGGATTGGTGGCACCCAAATGGCTGTTTGAATAATGCTGTAAATGCTTCCGCCATCTATGCTTCTCGGCTTGGCCTACAAAGTAAGGTTCGTGATGTTATTCGCAATGGTAACTGGCATTGGCCAAGACAATTGGCAGATCTTAATGCCGGTCTTTCTTTACCCTTGAGCAATGAACATAATGACATTATTACCTGGACCCTTGGATCTAATGGTAAATTCTCAACTGCTTTCACCTGGGAGGCTATTAGAGAAAGGCATGTGAAGGTGGAATGGGACTTTCTTCTATGAAAAAACCCTCGTATCCCTAAACATTGCTTCTGTTCTTGGTTAGCCATCTTGGATAGATTACCAACGAAAGCTAGACTTGTTGGATGGGATATTCAAATTGATGATCGATGTGTGCTTTGTCATATGGTGATGGAGACACGTGATCACATCTTTTTTGAATGCACATTCAGTAGAAGAATTTGGAGAAGGTGTATTAAATTTGCTAAGGCAACTGTTGGTAGCATACGTAGGGACTATACCCTTCACTACATCATCAAAGGTTGCAAGAAGAAGACTATCAAAGCTGACATCCTCAAAATAGCTTTTCCTGCTTACATCTACTATCTTTAGAGCGAGCGGAATAGTAGACTCTTAGGTAATGGCACCTCGACGGAAGAACAACTTGTTGCAAAAATTAGTGAGACAATTAGATTGAAAATGCTCTCGGGAAAAAAATTTAAGAATACTAGTAGTAACTGAGCCCTTTGTACTTATTAGAAAATTAATGCTATTCTTGAGTAGGAATAGGTTTTTGTGTTGAATTTTATAAATGTAACCAATGTTTATGATGTTGAATGAAATTTTCTTACTGGCTTAGCCAAAAAAAAAAAAAAAAGCTTTTAAACAAAAAAGGCTTTTGAGCAGTAACATACATGCTTTGACAACTCCTGAAAAATACATAAAGGTTTCATAGCCACTGTTCACGTGAACAGTGGCTACCAAGTAAATGGTTGATTAAACAAAAAGGCCACAGTCGGCAGTGGCCTTGGCTTCTGCAAAAGACAAAGAAAATGTTTTTTTTTCTCCTCTTCTATTTAATGACAATTTTAGCTTCATACATTTTAAGTATAGTTTTTAATTGTTATTCGTTTATAGTTTTCAAAAATTTGGTATAACTGAGCTCTAAAAATGCATGAAAGATTTTTAGTGATTGTTTTGCATGGCCTCTTATGGATTTAAGTGCAGTAAATGGTTTTGAGAATTTAAAGTCACATTAGACATGTTTTTGTATTTTGGAATTTATTGAAACACATGATTTTAGGAATCGAAACAAAACATTGGGACTAAATTTTAGGTTGATTTTAAGATATTTTATGAAAGTATTTTGACCCTTTTGACATTGGTTCTAAACATCATGTGAGTATTGAAAATATTTTGAAAAGTTTGATACTAAAGACTTTGAAATAGCTGTGAATTCAAGACCTATTGATGGGGTTAAACACCAATTTTTAGGACCCTGTTGGTGGGGGTTATACACCAATATCTCTGAGGTGGTGTACTATCATAAGAATCAGAAACTTTTGGGGGCTTTTGGTGGTTTTGTGCCTATCAAACCACACTGCGTCAGAACGGTGCTACCCGCCTGTAGCCACAGCTACCTCTTTGGACCTTTTGTATTGGACTCAAACTATTGATATTCGAGTTTTCTAAACATTTTACATATGAGTTTATTTTTGCATGAATTTTCATGACTTTGGGCATAAAGTGTCGGTTTTAGCATGAACAATGAAATATTTATGAATCATGGCATTTAATGATTTTTGACAAAAAGAATTATTGTGACATATACGAATATTTTAAAGGTCTCAAGAGGTTTTCTTGGGGATCTCCACTTACTGAGATTTGTGTCTCATTTTTGTAAAAAATGATTTTCTTTGCAGAAGGTGGGAAATAGACATTGGCTATTACTTGTGATAGAAATCGCTTTGACGAGAGATTGAATAAGAAATTTAGATTCTTAGCTATGACAATTTATTTTTTTTATTTAGACGTTGGATTATGATTCTACTCTTGGTTAAGACCATGTAAGAGATTACTTATGTTGGACATTTTATTTATTGAACTCGGAGAGTTAATTTCGCTGTATTTGAATTGGTTTAGATGCTCTGATGATTTGCCACTCATTTACTATTGTGGTTTCTAGTTTAATATTTGTTTAGCGCCTTGCGCATTTAGGAAGGTCGTTCCTTATTAGTACGCGACAGTCTCGTTCCCAAGGTTCGCCTAAGTTGATTTTGGGGGCGTGACAATAACACAACATATCAATGATTCACACAGACGATACAAGAATCATGTCAACTAGTCAATTGACCATGAAATAAAATTTCTTTATGCAGGTTTTGATTATGATATTAGTGGCTCTGATACCACTTGTTAGAATTAAAGAATCTAATACTAGAAAATAAAACAATGCTGCAATTAATATAATTAAGTTGATTAAATCGGAAGCATACCTTTATATGAAACCATTGAAATTACATATCAACCTTGATATTTGAAACATATCGTAAATCCATGTCATGTACATTTATTTGTTGTAGGCATCTCCTAAAGAAATCATAATCCTGCATGAAAACTTAAGCCCCGTGTTATGGTAGACACGCCTAAATTAGGTGTTCTCTCTCCCTCTCCCTCTCCAACTTCTGTATTGTGGCTCTCAATGGGGCAAGCCAACCCCGATAGCGTATTATTTATAGATTATCAGTATTCTGGATGGGAGAGAGGGCGCAAACTAAAAACTGTATTAGGTCCCCCTATGAAGCTACCCTAATATTAAAACAAGCACTACACTTTGTATACCACACTACTAAATAAAATAATATCCATGAGACGGACTTAAGTCCAACTGGAGTAGATCACTATAAATTATGCTTTGGATTTTACTGGTCAACCCCATCCCATTTTTTTTAAAAAAATAACAAAATATTCAATTAGTAATAGCCCATAATTTGAAATTTTCTAACATTCACCCCCTTCTTGTTCCAATGCCATTCCTTAAGCGAATTGACAATTTGACTTGAGTATTAAATATGATATATAAGGGCGACGATGGGTATACTCATTCCAAGGTGAAGCTTGAAAAAATCATTTACTTAGTGCTTGTCAATCGTGTTAATGTTTGATTTATATTGTATAGTCCTTCTTGGTTCATTATCATATTTTTGCCAATAAAATGTAATTTTGTGGAAGTCATTGAGAATAATTTTTTGTACCTAGAATTTGAGATTTCTACTTGAAAATAGAATAAAATAAACAGAGAAATGTAAGTTGTGACCTGTATTTGGAATAAAAAGTTTTTGAGTTTGTTTTCTATCCTATTAGCTTTATGTATTAATAAGTTAAAGATAATTGAAGGATAAGTTGTGACCAACATGTTGCCCATGTTTCGGCAGACCAAAGATACTTGGCTCAGCATAAAGAAACTCTAGCTGGCCAGCCAAGAAACTCTTTTACAAACCGGATGTTAGTGCTCTAATTTTTTATCGTTGAAGATCATTTCCCACTTCTTCAATGTACCTCCATCAATTTGGGTCCAAGGCCTATGGCTTCAAATTGGAAAGCTTCCTTCATGCCTAAATCGAGCACCAACCTCAACCTTATTTATTTCCAAGCCGAGATCATTAAGGGTAAGAAAGTTGCCTCTCCCACTTCGGATGTCTATGATGAAGGTTCCCGACTTTGAAAATGTTCCTTGGTAGGTAAATTTATTGGTAAACCCCCAACCTTCTTTCTCATCAAGAATATGGTACGGATTTGCAATGGAAAGACTTTGGGAAGTCGAGATTCAATACATGGATAATGGTCTCTTTATATTTTGACTTGATAATGAAAAGTTTTGTAATCTTGTTCTCAAACAATTATGACATATAAATCTTTTATCGTTGCTCTTCAGAAAGTGGGAGCCAAATTTACAACTTATCAATTTCTTAAGTGAATGACTGTCAATGTGGCTCAAGCTTAGGAACATTCCTCTCGACCTAGCTCTAGACTCAACTTGGCTTCCATTATGTTGCTAGCATCATTGGTTTCCGTATCCAAATGGACTTGAAAATTGCCTCACGATCTCATCTGGGATATGCTAGAGTTTGTGTGGAAATGAATCTTGAATAGCACTTGCCAAATGTGATGTATGTCAAGTTCCCAAATGGTTGTATCATAGAAGTTGAGATTGAATATGCTTGCAAGCCATCTAAATGCACTTTATGCAAGTTACTTGGTCACACTGCCTCAACATGTCGTTCCAAGAAGATAGGAGTATCCTCAACTATCGAACGGTCCTACATCCTCAAAATTGGCCGACAAATATCACTCTTTAGAATCCATTGAACTTTCCGCTATTGAGACTTCCAATTGCTCACCTCCCTAAGAACCGCTAGACCTCTCGGGGTCTCTTCATAACGTCTTTGTTGGCATGCGTATTGATCCGGGAGAGTGCTACTCTAGTTCGCTTACTACTAGGGCCTTGTTGCTTGTTTCTACTAGTCTCTTGCCTCAATGTACTTCTCTCTTAGACGTTGTTAAAATATAACACTTGTACAATATTAAAAAATCAAAAACTTTTAAACCACTTAATAAGATTTTGGATTATTCTACTTGGCACCAATTGATTTTAGGATGGAACCTCAGTTATCATGGTATCAGAGCTGGACCCTTGGTCTAGTCATATTTATTTGCGTTTGATCCATCCCAAATCAAATCCACTTGTGTTCAATCTTTCGTGTGTGTCATGTTCAAAGTATCTTTAATCTTCCAAGTGTGTCCCACGTGTTCTCAATCTTACAAATGTGATCCATATCAAGAATTAGACCCACGAGTGTTCAATCTTTTACGTGGAGAAAGTGTTAGAATATAACACTTGTCCTATTTCAAAAAATAAAAAACTCTTAGACCACTTAATAAGATCATGGACTACTCCACTTGAAATCAATTGGTTTTAGGACGAAACCTCAGTTATTTTAACAAACTAGCTACACTTTGATGTTTCTTTGTTTTCTTCTTTGTAATGGTCTTTGATCCACCTATGTAATTTTTATTCTTTAATGAAACCTTTCCCTTGCTGGCTTAGCAAAAAAAAAAAAAAATTGAGATAATTGAATACAATTGTATATATTACTTAGCTTTGTTTTCTCTATCTTCAAGTTTTTCTTTTTTGCTAAATTAGCAAGCAAAATATATTTTTAATATGAATATGAACAACGTGATACCATACCATGCATCTTTTAATAGATCTATGCACGACTATTACTTGTATATTCCTGATTTCAGTTTTATGCGTGTATATGTATATTGTAGCGAATCCTATGAATAGTACAATTCACTGAATTGTTCGCGATTCGGGCTATAATTAAAAAAAAACTCAAAATATTTCAAAATTAGGAAATAAAAAAAAGTCCACTTCAAATTTTTTAAAGTAAAATAAATTCAGCCCAATTTTAACAAATAAAATCAGAAAAGGCCCATTAATATTATCATTTATCACTTAATTATCAAGTTTTCAATTTTCAACTACAAAATCCCCAAAATAGAAAGCCCTAACTATTAAAATAGAGAGAGAGAACTTAGCTGTAGCCTATAAGTGAGCTGATCACGGATGAGAGGTAGACTTGAGATATTTTCTTGGTCGTGTGAAGAACTGAAGAATATAGCTTGTAAGTTGTAATTAGTGAGCTGTGTGTTTATTAGTTTGTATGCTGATCTTTTTTTTTTTGTTGAGGTACTACGCTAGCTGATTATTTTGTTTTTTTTTTATCTTTTGGAATCTTGTTGGTTTAAGGTTGGTTAGACTTTGCTTTTGGTCTTTTGGAGTCTTGTTTGGTTTAATTTGTTGGTCAAACGGTGGTATTTGACATTATATGGCATAAAAAATTGTTTGAGACTTTGAAGTTTTGTTAATGCTTCTTAAGGCTTGGACCACTTTGGAGTTTGTTAATGTTATTGTCTTTATAACTAAGTTACAATTAGTTTTTTATAAACTAAACTACTAACGTTTAAATATTATTTTCTAATATTTAATTGTTTCGGTTACTAGAGATAAATGAAGTAGTGAACCACCTAGAAAAGTAACATAAACATATATTAATATGCATTCAAATGAAGAATTTCAACTAAAAATTGTTAATGGAAACATAATTTATCAAATATTATCTGGCTTTAAATTTGTGATCGAATTAATACGATTCACAATTCAATTCGATTCACGATTCAAAAAAATAACTATTCAAAAAAATGACATTTCGATTCACAATTCGACAACTATAGTATATATGATATTAGATGTTTCTATTTTACATGCAATTACTATTCCACTATATATTAAGTGAAAATACATTTGACATCTCTTCAACTTCGATGAAAATACGTCTTCAGTAACAGTGAATAGTCCTACCTTTTCTAATGGTAAGACACAGCAATAGAAAACATGACAATAGAGATATGCAAGTAATTCTTCTCAAACATCCAACAGGTCCCTATCCATTCTTGTCTTTCACCCGAGCACAAAATACCAGGACTGAATGCGAGCACCTCTCTCACTCTAGCATCCTCTTCTTAGAAATCTTTTTCTTTAGCAGCAAGAAAACAATTTATTTGGTGATAGTAACAACCAACATATCTAAGTGCAATAACCAATCAAGCTTCAATGAGTTTTAACGTGTGTGACTAGGAATATTCAATGACAACCTCTAATACCACTTGTTGGGGATCATGCACAAAGATAGCTAGCAAAACAATATTTCTTAACGTGGGTCGATGAACTTACCTCCTTCACTTTATAAATTAATGGTTAACCACTTGTAACGTTACAATGATTTGGCTTATATATGGAGAAAGCTGAAACCTTCTTACAACTAGTTTTATACAATAAAATTTGTGTACCCTTCAACAATTGGCTTTTGCAAGAAAAGAAACAAAAAAATCTCTTCACAAGTTAATCTTGTTAGATGGGCGAAAGACTATAGAAAAAAGCCTCTAAGGCTGACACCTACCCATAGTGTGTGGCATGTGACAACTGCTCATAAGTTCGAAAATCATATTTATAAAAAACTAGTTTGTGTTGAAAAATTTCAACATGTAGGACCACACGTGTAAATATTTAAATGTGTTATGTTATTAATTAAGCCTAAGTAAAGTGATCTAATTAAGATTTAAGTTTAGGCTTATGGGTATAATTGTCATGGAATTAATGTGTAAATACAGTAATGATATTTCTAATTTAATGAGAGACCAAATTAGAAATATCTAAAACTTATAAGTTATATTAGGATTATGGTCCTCAAATTGTATGTACGTTGTTTTTTTCTGAATCCCCATCAACAGAGAAAAGAGGCTACACCTTTGGCAAAACTTCGTACCAATTTAGAAGAATACTACCCATTCATCTACCTTCGGAAATGGATTCAGGTACACTTCTACTTTCTACATCTCCTTATTCTCTTGAATTGAAGTAGGTAGTAACATGTGTTTAATTTAGGATTTGTTGAAGAACTTATAGAAACATGTTTTAGGTCTCTTTTGGATTAAATTTATAAAATTATTGACGTTATTAGGGACTATAAATATGTTAATTATTTTTGACAAATCCTAACAGTTTGAACCTTACAAGGATTAGAATAAGTATTTTTACTCTCATTGAACTTGTATTTGTAATTGTATTCACCATGACTTGGGCTTGGAACTTGCCAAAAACCCAACAAGTATTTGATTTGGCAGCTCTTTCCAAATAATTATTGACGAGCAATCTTGCTCTAGATTTGGCAGCTAGTTTATCTTCATATTTGAAATTTGTCGGAAGGCTACTTAGAGAAATGGGTACGGCTAAATATCTTAAAGCCTTGTTTTACTCTCAATTCTAGAAAACTCAAAGTTCATCTCTCTTTCGGAAAGTGGACCTTAATCCCTCTCGAGCTATTGCAAGTGCTGTTTACAGTTTAAAGGATCAGTTTCAGTTAGCTTACATTTATCATGCATTGCTTCTCCATCTCTAGCGCCAAACTGCCATTTGGATATAGATTTCATTGGGGTCTATAACGAGATTTTTAACTGCATCTACTAAGATTGGAAATTGAAAAACCAAGGTTTACTTTCAGTGGAAAATTCTTGAACCTGACTAACTAAATAACTCTCTTCTAGTAGGACCTACTTGATGCGGGTCTCACCAATTGTTATCACTACAAAAAAAGTTTCTATTAGCAACACATCTTTTGCGACGGTTTTGTGAACTGCCGCGAAATGTGCATTTTCAGCATTTTTTGCTGCAGTTCGTTAAACCGCCGCTAATACTTGGGTATAGGCGACGGTTGTGTTGAACCGTCGCGAAAAGTGGGACACTATTAGCGGTGGTTCCTTATAACTGCCGCTAATGGCATTTATATGCGACGGTTGGTAGAAACCGTCGCTAAAAGTGTTACACTTTTAGTGGCAGTTTCCATTAACCACCACTAATAGTATGGTACTAGTATTTAAATCAACGCGGGATGAAGTCCCACCTTAAATTTTAGGCTATAGGCGGCGGTTTAGAAAAACCGCCGCCTATGAGGAGTACTATAATTTATTTATTTTCATTTAAAAATGAAACTAATATGCTTTTTTTAAAAAAATAAAAATTACTGGAGCAGTAAGGAATAAGTTAAGATGCATTTTATTGTTACTATCATATATATGAAATATAAAACATATTTTTATTTTTCTACCGTAATATGGGTAGTGGTTAACAAGTGATTGATGATTTAAAAAAAAATATATATATTTTAGTAGGTTTTTTGACAAGTATAAAAATTAAGTTTTTTTCATATTTTTCACTAAACTTTCAATGACAACTTCTTGCAAAAATTACCACTTATGTCTAGTATTAAAGAAAAGATTTAGAGTAAACCACCTCCTATAAACTAGTATAAAAAAGTCAAGATACTTGAATATGATTTTAACTTAAAATATAATACATATAACAGTATAATTATTATGTGATGATGATTATAGTGATCTTTCAATTAAAGTGTTGAGTTTAAAACCATATTAGTTATCTTTTAAGTATTTGTTCAAATTTATATATATTTTCTATAGTTATAAATATTAGTAACCCATATATTATCTTCATTCAATCTCAATTAGTGTTTTAAGTACAATTTCCTTAACTCTTACACACTATTTTTTTTAATTAAATTCTATTCAATTCTAGTAACACTACAAGAAAATAGCCCTGAGCCTACGAAAAAAGGGCGACAAAGTATCTATGTTCATAGAAAGTAGATTGATTTAGAACAAAAAAAATAACTAATAATAACAAATAGATTGTGCTAGATTTATTTTAAACTCATATTGAGTTTTTGTTCGAGCTCAATTATCATAATAATTTTAAATTTTTTCCATATATAAACCATTTTGTTTATTTTTATATTTCATTTATTAATAACAACTTTCATTAATTTATATGTATTTTTTTTACATTTTTCATTAACCTATCTACTATATATTTATATATATCTATGTTTTTAAATTAAGTTAATTATGCTTTTTACAATCGCTAAATATAATGCTTATATGGACATTTTTTTATTTTTTATTAATATTGGAATATTTATAATAAAAGTGATTCATTTATTGTTTTACTAATATTGAAATGACTATAAAATTAAAATTGAAAAATCAATTGGATGGGAGAACCCGATAGGTAGATGAAAATAAAACACTAACGGATGTACTAAAGAGAACCGGAGACCAACAGGTGCAGGTAGGATCCTTTGAAATGAGGCAGGTGACTGGATGGCTGAGTTTGTTGTAAAATGGGAGAGAAGTATCATTGACTAGTTTCGATGCAACCCGATCTTTGCATTTACTGTATTTTTTTTTTATTTAAAAAAACACTTTTAACTGTGAGGGGCCTCAAAAGAGATTAAAAAAACTCAGGGACCTAAACTATAAATGTAATTTTATAAATTTAATAAGTTTAAAATTAAAATTAAGTAATTAAAACTCGTGGTTTAAATATAATTTTACAAATTTAATAAGTCTAAAATTAAAATTAATTAAAAACTAAACTATAATTAGAAAAAATAATAAGTTAATGTAATTTTTAACTCTTTTAACCTTTAGATACATATATAATTTAACCTAAAAATATATCTCACCCCCCTTCCCCAATTCTCTAAGCCATCACCCCCTCCCCTAATTCTCTCAATTGACACCATCACTACAACCGTGACACCATTACCACGACCGTCGCACCATCATGACCATCACCACAACCACAACACCATCACCACGACCTCGACACACCTTCACCACCACCACCACGGTATTGCTACCGTGATGTGTTTTTTTTTTTAATTATGACCATCTCTCCAACAGTCAATAATAACCGTTGGAGAGATAGGCTTCCAAATCGAAACCCCAAAATTGGGGGTTTCGTTTACCCGAAATTGGAAACCCTTGAGGGTTTCGAATTTCAAGTAATTGAAACCCTCAATTGGAAACCCTAACTTGCATACTTTGTATATTCTCTTAAACCGAAACCCATTGGAGATACATAGTTTCATAGTTTGTCATGTTAAATTTTATGTTTCTAATAAAATTGACTTGTGTATGAGTGTGTTTGCATAAGCTATATGGCCGTGTGTGTGAACCAGCCATGCATATATGTGTGAGTGTTAGTTGTGTGTGTGTGTGTGTTTGCATAAGCTATATATGTAATTAATAATTGTGAAGAAGAGAATGGTAAGTCGAGAGAAGAGAAGAAAAAGAAACGTAGATTTGAGGATGGTGAGGCGAAGGAGACTTGAGAGGAGAGGAAGGAACGGAGGAGGTTTGTGGATAGTAAAGTGAGGAATGAGGATATAGAGGTTGATGAGGGAAGGAATGCTAGGGGGTTTGATGAAGGAAATGTAAAGAGAGAGCCAAAAGATGAGCTAATTGATGCGGATGAGAACGACACTGGTTCTGCTGCCAAGGTGAGTTTTCTTGATGTTCTTACACTTACAGTAATTCTTATTCTATATTTGGAATGGCATATAAAATGCTGAATAACTTGCGTCTATATGCTTAGCATTCTTCATTAATAGAAAATGTACATTTTCTATTGGTTTATGCCAAATTGCACATGGGTTTTGTTTATGGAATTGGGAAGATAAATTATTGTGTTCATATTTTTTGATGACTAAGTAGCTCAGAAGTCATTGAACAAAATGATTAAGTTATCTCGAATGCTGAAAGTGATATTGGCTTACTTGTAGGTAGTCAATTCAGAGAATAGATAAATACGTGGCAGTTCTGAGAGGAATTATGAATACTTATCCTGTTTTCTTGCTTATCTTCTATAGAATATAGTCTATGTCAAGATGTTTGTTTTTGATTAGATATTTGCTGGATGCTCGTAAGCTGTTTGGGCTCGGAGCTTTACCCTTTTTTGAAAACTGATGCATCTGCACAGCTAGTTTTTATGTCAAGATAAAGCTCTATCAGACAATTAAAAAGCAGACCTGCTTTAGTCAAAGTTGAGTAGGAGGTTTATCTAAGGTTAAGTTTAGGAGGCTAGCTGAGATGGACATTTTCTTTTATGATTCTTCTAATTGATCATGAAGTTAGTAATATTGAGATGTAATTTCTATGCTTGGAGATATAATATTTTAGTAATCTATGCTAATACTTGGCTAGTTTTCATCCCCATATTCAAGTTATTGACCAGCACATAAGTTTCTTTTTCCTTTTTCTTTGGGTTTTTGTAGATGATTCATTGGATGATTCTCCAGTATTTTTTTTGAAGAAGCGGAAAATGAGTGATTCTAATGTAAAGTTTTTCTTTTCTTGTGTTTGATTTTCAAATTTTTCTTGAACTTTTGTGAATGTTATTGATTGGTTTGGATTGAAATAGAGATGGGTTTTGAGTTTTAGGTTGTGAAGGAAGTTGATAATGTAAAATTGGTTCAAGTAATTGAATGTGACGATAAGGACGAGGAGGATTGGTTTCCCCCTTCCCCCAAAATAAGCGATGACATGACAAAGCTTGACGAGAACTCAACTATAAAGGAGCTAAGGTATATTCGTGAATGCAATGATAATTGAATTGTATATTTTTGTGCTAAAGTTTTGAAATTTGTGGGAGTTGGTGTCAATCTTGTAACTTTAAGGCTCTGTGTTTTATATGTGTTTTGGGGTTTGTTAATTTCACATTTGAAGGTTGTGATGTGGTGAAGTCATGGTAATTCTAAAGAAGGTTCATGAATTAGCAAAGAACATTCTGTGCGTCACTATGGATCTTTCAGTTATCTACTTTGCCATCTTTTAGAGAGACTGAAATATTATAATTCTTGGATAACAATGCACTTTTAGAGAGATTGAAGGTTGTTGATTTCGCCATCTTTTATTTTTTTTTTCGATTTGGCCACCAAAATGCGACCAAATGACGTGTAATCTGTTGCAGGCTAACAATGCACTTGTAGAAGAAATACAAGAAATAAATCAACGACTAATAGATATTGTGGTAGATATTAGTGACCAAGAATCTGATTCGAATGCAGTGGCTGCTTTAGAAGGTTGTGAAGGAACTATCGTGGAATGTGGAATTATGTAAAAGTAACACAATTAAAGCCTTTGACTTATTATCATCATTTCATTTCCCTTCATAATCTACAGAGTGGATCATCTTTATTGATTTTGCATATCCTCATTAACATTTAATATAGATATTCAATTGGTTTGATTACAAACAGAATGGAGTCATTATTGATTTTGCATATCCTCATTAATATTTAATACAGATATAACAACTTCAAAATTTGCAGAGTTGATCATCCTTATTGATTATGCATATCCTCATTAACATTTAATACAGATTTTCAATTTGTTTGATTACAAACAGAATGGAGTCATTGAATTTGGAGAATTTGTCCATTCGTTGGGGGTATTCCATCCAAATGCACCATTAGTAGACGAAATTTCATTTAATGAACACTTGGCTTCATATGTTCCAATCCAAGTAGTTTAGGATCCTATTTATATCATTACTTGATGAAAGATATCATTATTTGTTTTAGTTCTTTTATCTCTTAACTAGAGATGTTCTCTTGACAGTTGCATTCAAATTGTATGATCGAAGAAAAATAGGATATATTGAGAGAGAAGAGGTAAGAGTTGCAACTTTTTCTTGGCATGGAACCATTCTTTTTTTTTTTTTCCTTTTCCTTTTCCATTTTTAAAATGCAGTTCTTCTTTCCTTTTTTATTATCTTTTTTATTTTCTTTATGTGGAATTTTTTCTTCTTATACTCAAGATTGACTCTAATATGGGATTATTGCTTGTCAATATTATGTTTTTGTTTGTTTCATGGTTCTAATTTTTTTTACATTTGGATAGTTGAAAAAGATGGTATCAGTACTATTGCATGAATTAGATCTTGGTTTGTCAGATGGTTGATCAAATGATTGTTGATAATATAAAGATTGACTCAACTTTGTCTCATGTGACTTCATGCCTAAGCTTCTTAGTTTAACATTTCTCTTCTCCTCTTTGACATTCAGTGATGCAGATACTAATGGTGATGAAAGCATTGATCAAGAAGAATAGAAGGAGTTCATATTGAAGAATCCATCTCTTTTAAAGAGTATGACTCATCCATAACTCAACTAAGTGTTTAAAGAGTACACACAATATTATCCTATCATTAACATCAATTGTTACTCCTCTGCATTTGACATTATCAAGTGTTTAGTAGACATTTTAACTTAGAGTTACCTAAACATTATATTTTGGTCACTCGGTCATGGTTCATTTGGTAAATTGGTAATGTAGGATGTTGATTCCCATTGTTATTAATCAAATCACCAGATTTTGGAGGTAATTAGCTATAACTTGTAATGGAAGTTGAAAATCAATAATGGTTGACTTTTATTGTATTAAATTTTAATACATTTTTTTCTAATTAATTTAAAAATGTAACTACAATTAAAAAGCTTCCAACCAATATAAGTATATCTCAGTTAATAATTTCATATACAATATTTTTTTTAACATACATTGGGTTCACCCCATGCATATGCACAGGCAAATGTAACTCGTAATCTAAGAAAACTTTCTGACTGTAGGGGAAAAATATTATGGTGATAGGTTACATGTATAATCCGATCATTTGACTTTTAAGATTGTGTATCATTGAGTTTGTTAGTAGAAAAATAATTGTGTTGGAGTATTGGGTTACGAAAGAAATAATTTTTTTTTTCTTTCGTTGTATTATGCTGGGACAAGTTTTAGTTCCTTCTCTTTTTCTTTTTTCAGGGAGTAGGTTGTTAATTCTTTTGATTGATACCATGGTTGAGCATTGTGCAGTACTTATAGTGATCATTCTTCCAAGTTTGGCTTATGTGTCTTCTTGTACATTTATACCCCCAGTGATTTAGATTTAGCCATGTGGATACAGCGCAAAAATATGGATTTCATTGCTAAGGTCCTCAACTCCATAAACTTTTCAGATCATTGTGCAGCCAAACCAACTCACTCTTGAAGGCCATGTGTTCCTTGATACTATATGCTGAACTAAAAGCTTTTTGCATACTGGAAAGTGATGTGTGACATAAGAAAAATCATCTTCCATTATCATATTATTGTACCATGTCTTATGGTTGACTATCCTCTGCTTTGTTGTTCTATTTGGTATCATCTATGCATGTTTGTCACATTTCTACTGAAAACCTTTACTACTTAAGTACTCATTGGAACTCTTGGGTGTATTTTTGTTGTAAGGAATGGCTAAGTTAGAAGTGGAGGTGAAAAACCTTGCAACAAAAACTGGAAAAGGTATCTCTTACCCATATATCGTATAATGATAAAAGCATGTTTACATGATTAACTTTCTCCCTTGCTAATGTATCTTCTCTACTAATGTATATCACTTTTTATAGACAATTGGAGTTTAGTAATTTTGTTAAAATTCAATCATCTAATGTGAAAACTGCTACCATCTTTCGAAGACTAGTTACATATATTTCTCGTCTTTCAAGAATTTTGCCTATGACTTTAATTTGAGGTAATTGCTAATATTCAGAACTCCTTTAACTAGAATTTATCTACAAAGGTTCTCTGCTGGCCTATTCTTTATGAGTTTGCTTTCTGTTATCCTTTTATGTTTCTACTTGTAGTTATCCTTTTATGTTTTTACTTGTACTTGATATTAGGATTCTAAAGCCCAGAAAATCTTTCCTGAAATCTCATCTTACTATGTATATGACATATGCAGGGGAGCAGTGAAAAGACTTAAAAAATTCTAGTCAAGATGTTGAAGAGTTCAGGAATGAAGTTATATTGATTACTAAATTTCAGCATAGAGTCCTTGTTAGACTTTTGGAATGTATTGAAGGATAAGAAAATCTCATTTTGTATTTTGTTTGAACCTTCAAACAACTTTTCTCATCTTAGTATTTTAAATTTCACATGAGATTGACAATTTAAGAGGTTGTACTTGTTTTTGAAATCCTTCAGTGTTATTGTAACAAGATGAGTTGCCCTGGAATGTTGTATTAATGCTTGGTTAATTTCTTTTCCACAACAATTCCTTTTTGGTTACGAAAATCGTTGCCTACACAATATTTATTTATTTTTTTAAACCCATGAGCTACAGGGCGGCGGTTTCCCAAACGTCGCCCTATACACATATATTTTTTTTAAAATTTTGTAAAAGGTATTAGCGGCGGTTCCTTGAACCAACGCGAAATGTATTACCGGCGGTTTCATGAACCTTCGCGAAAGGTATTAACGGCGGTTTATAAACCGCCACGAAAGGTTTATTTTAGCGGCCGTGAATAATTTTAGCGACGCCTTTGAAAGTGGTGGTTCACTAAACCGCTGCGAAAGGTTTAACGGGCGAATAATAATTATAACTGCCGTTAATAACTTTTTTTTTTGTAGTGCATGAGTATTGTTGGGTCAGCCGACCGGACCTAATAGTAACCCATACGTTAGGGGCCTAAGCAGTTATGCAACTGTTACAAGCATTGAATAATGTAAAACCTTTTCTGGACTATATATAAAATAATTTCTCATTGCTTATCTTTCCTATGCTATTCGCTAATCCAAAATCCACAAGAATTACGAAATCAATGACTTTTGCGAATGTTGATCCTTTAATTGGATGGTCAAATTGCACTTTATTGGAACAAAGATATCTAGATAAGCTCCTAAGGGCACAAATAATTTATATAGGATTAACGAGCACTAAGGAAATGTTGTTACTTGTCTTGGTTTTGGAATAAGTATACCAATCTGTGTTTATATAATAGATTTATTACACGAGCCAAATTGATAATTCTTGTCATGAGCGGCATTGGGACAGGAGTGGGATAAAGGCATTCTGCATTTATGTCTTTCCAAGCATTGGTAACTTGTTCGTTGAACTCGATGTATGCATATTCCTTCGAGGAACCATATTGATTCATATAACATTCGACGGCCGAGGCCACATGTTCTCTTTCCTGTTCAAACTGCATGAGGGAAATCAGTGTTAGAAATCAAAAATATTTATGTTGTTTTGATTGGAAATGTAAAATTAGAATTTTTTTTTGTCGAAAAGATTAAGTAGGTTTGGAAATTCAATTTAGTGAAGATGTTAGAGCTAAGTGGAGATAAATTAATTGATTAAATTAAAAACATAAGTATTTTAAAGCATTTGTGGGGTCAATGAGGATAAGAGTTAAGCCCTACAACACAAAGAATATATGTGTCCTCATTTTCTAAAAATGTGTATCTTTAAGATATGTTTAGTGTAAAAGATTAATTTAGTCCGTATGAACAAATTATTTGTAAAAAAATATTAATTTTTTAATTTGTTATTAGTTTTAATTGACAAAAATCTTGGATCGACCCTATCTACCCTACTTGTTTGCATTTCATTCCAAACATTTTTCCTCTTTATCATATTAGAACTTTAAGAATCTAAGTCACAATAACACTTCATTGTATATTTGTTCAGCAGATCCAGCTCTAGCTATTTTTTTTTGTCTTATTTTAGCTCTTTGTAGAAGAAGTGAAGAATATAAAAAAAAAAAAAAAATCACTTTTACCTCGTGTGTGACCGGGTCGTCCATTAACCTACAAGCTATTGAGACAGCCATAACAATTAAGGGTTCATTCGACACCCAATCGAGGGCCTCTTTAGTCACTATCTCTCCCATGCCAACAAATGAAGCTGTTGCAAGCATCATGTAAGACGCTGTTACAAGTGCAACTTTCATATACTCCTCGAATGATGGAATATAGCTCTCATGACACCATTTAGCCTCTTGAAAATACGCTTGGTTTAACTTTTTCATCTGCAAAAATTCACCAAATTGATTAAATAAATGTAGTTGAGTGATGGCTTTATATATGAGGATGATGACTTGTAAAAGAGATTTTAAGTTTGAGGTTGACCTCAGTTATGGCATAGTGAGTTCGATATGATCTGCCTTCCTTAGCCATCTCTTCTTCTATTTCTATATATACATCTATAAGGGCCTGATAATAGTCTCATGTAAGATGGCAGTTGATCTATGGCAGAAATTTCCCACCTGTACGTCAATACAATACATCTTAAGCATTGTAGTTTGAGTATTGAATTGAACAATAGTTCTATAAGTAGGGTCGGATTTTTTTTTTGGGTTGCAAGACGTGTAATCTCTATTGAACTCGCAAAATGGTTTAAAATACTCAGAGATCTATTGTCGTCTATCAAATCATTTTGTCCCCAATTAGCGTCTACATTTTCTCTAATTTTAGTTCTTACAACTACTTAAACACCATTAATAAAAAGTTTTAAACACGCAACACACACACACGTTTGAACACGCTTGAGATTCATGATAGTTAGAAGACCAATATTCAAATCTTAGAGAGATAGGGGTAAAAAAATATTTTAAACACGCTCGACAAAATTAAAGAGAAACAAAAAGAATTACGGTGATAAGGTTTCAATTTAACCTCTCGATCGCATCCGTGAGGAGTTGAAGCTCGTCAATGGTTCCATATACATCATAAATGTCATCCATAATGGAACCCAAAGCAATTATTTTGGTTGTTATCTTCCTACCAAGAGAGTATTCAGGTTCAAAGTATACTCCCAAAATCCAAAAGTAGCATTCTACCAATCTGTCTCTCGCAAAAGCAAAATTCTTTGCTACATCCAAAGCTTTCCACCACCTAAAAGTTAGAAAAAATCACAGAATTTACATATATAATTTGTTGAGTTAATAAATAAATATAATAAACCCTTCTATTACAATTTAGACTTAGTCAGGTTACCAAAGATCATGGTCGGTTCAAGTCTCATTGCTATCTATTAATATTTCAACGTGCAAGGCCATAACCTCACCTTATATGAGGGGGCGTGATCATGAATCAATAAAAAAAAATAACAAATTCATTTCTAATAGTTTAAACTTTCAGGTAAGGTGATAAAATAATATAATTATTTGTCTAAACTCAAAAGGGTTAATACCCATTTTAGTCCTCTAAATTTGACTTGATTTACAAAGTGGTCACTTACCTTCAAAACTTATACATTTCAGTTTATAATCTTTTGTCCAAAAGAAATTCTCTTTTGCTGGGAACTAGTACTTCTAGTCTTCCCATCCGAAAATCGTAGTAAGCTGAGAGAAAGGGCTTTAGCGGAGAGCCGGAACCTGTTGATGTGCAACTTTCACTCTTCACTGGTTTGAGATCTACTTCGGTTAGTAGTAACACCGTTAGTATATTTTAATAATTTCGTTAAGAAAAATAACGAAAACATGCACATGCTAATCACGTGAAATTTGAAAAAAAAAAAGAGAAACGTGCTAATCATGTGTGTTTGACGTCTTTTAACGTAATCTCTAAAAATGACAAACGGTGTCACTCAAACAAAAAATAAGGAACTAAAATGTATCATTTTTTAAGATAAAACATCACTTTGTCAATCAGGTCAAAGATAGAGGACCAAAATATGTATTAAAAAAAAAGGGTATATTGAAGTCCAGCGGATTTAACTGAAATCAAAATTAATAAAGGGTCAACGAATTTACCTTGTAAGATCACTAAGCTCTCTTTGATGAATCTTCTGCAGTATATTGAAGTCCAGCTTCGCAAACTTAAGTAATACTTCATTATGCAATTCGTCTTTTTGGTAAATTGACAATAACTCTCTCCCTCCAAGCCTTGTTAAGGTCCTTCGAATTGGCGCATTTGTAGGGCACGGAAGACTTGTGCTGCAAGCGGATCGCTCAGGTTGGGGATCATCGACTCAAGCTGGGTGGTGGTGAACATATTTGCTTCGTCTAGAATCTCTTCTCCACGCACTCTAAGATGAGCTGCCTCGTACAAGCTTAACATGCCCTGAATATTGCTTACCAAAGATTCATTGAATCTTCCTTTCTGATCGATGAACTTTCTGAACACGTCTGTTTCAACAGAGAAAATCAAACCACGAAAGGAAGCGCAGAGGAGGTGAAATGCATATTCGGCAATTTGTTCACAGGGATGGATTTAGATTTTTTTTTTTTTTTTCTAAGTATGGGATATATCGGCCCTTTCTTTTGTTTTCGAGTTTTCGTTCAATTAATTAGGAAGATAAAAATGATGGTATTTTGCTTATACATAATTTTAAAATCATATGAGTACGTTTTTTTTTTCCTAAGTACGGGCTATATTCATCCTTTCTTTTGTTTTCAAGATGTCTTTCAGTTTATTAGGAAGCATTGATGATGGTATTCTACTTATATATAATTTCAAAATTATAAGAACGTATTCTTCTTTCAATTGAACAAGTACAGACTGCAACATCCACAAGCTGAATTCATCCATGTTGGAAAAGCACTTGTCGATAACTAGAAAAGTTTTAAACATAAGGGATAACTAGCATATTCGACATATAGTTTCACCCTGGAAACAAAAAAATTGCATGCTCACCACAGGATAGCGGGTGCCCTTGTTGTCTAAGTAGTCAGAAACGAAGAGCAACTCTGTAAAGATCATCACCATCTGCTTCAAAGCATTCATGATAGGCATCATACATATGCTGCAGTGATGAGGCAATCTCGTTTTCAAAATGGTAAGACACGCCTAGGCGTTGGATTGTGTTGATCAGCTCTAGCTTTTCCAAGGACCTGTCCGGAGCTGCCAGCAGCATTTCCCGCACTTGATGTTTTAGTACGTCGCATTCTTTTTCTTCACGGGGATCAATTTCCTGCATTGGACAATTTGACGCATTAGATATTGGAGAATTCAATTGTTCTAAATAAAGAAAATCTTTCAAAACAGGATATATATAAATTTTCACGTTATTACACCTAACTCCTATTGATTCAGGATAGAAACTATTGAAGACAACAAACAATAATAATAATCTTTCTAATATATTAAATTCTTAGATGAAGTAATCATTTAATATATATGGTACAGAGCCCATATTACTAAATGGTCTTAATTTGAAGCCCCAGCAGCATGCATTTTAAAAACATTAAAAAATATCACATACAAGGTTCAAAAAATAATCCTGCCTACAAGCGAAGAGGGTTGTTGAATATAATAAATAAATATAACAATCGCTCTATATGTTAACGTATATATTGTAAATTATTTTTTTATTCTAGGTGTACCATATTTAGGTTTACCATATTTAGCCTAACTTAGGAAGCAAGTAGTCTAACCCCTATTTATTGAGCCACCTATTGTAATTGTTGTATCACTTTTCTCTTAATATCAATACATACAGTTTTTTGTAAACATGTCTCTCTTCTCGTTCGACATGGTATCAGAGCTACCATCTTGGTAGCCTGTGCCACTGTCATCGTGTCTTCTCTCTTGTCGCAAATTTTTGCAATCAAACATCGTAAAAATCATATTCAGTCGGTCTGTTTCGGGTCTTTTTGATATTTTATTTTCACTACCTCGGGCCACGCGCCACATCATATCGTAGAGCTCGTCGTAAGGAGTCCAACAGTCCAAAAATCGCCGCAAACGGACACCAGACGCGCCCTCACGCCCCTCCCGAAGTTCCGTCATCGCTGTCTTTTGATTTTCTATTTTCTATCTACCATACAGCCCCTTGCTGACATCAGCTGACATTAGCCTTGCACACATCAGCCATCCAGTCAGCGCTGACATCATCTGTCTGCGTCCAGTCATTCGCCAGCTCAGCCTTCTGCCACGTCAGCGGACTTCAAAAAAAAAAAAAAATGACCAGACCCTTCCCCACGTTTTTCGATGTCCTGAGTTCATTTTTGCAGTCCGTTTCTCCAAATTCTCACTCTAAATATCACTTTTGGCCATCATAATGGAACGATCAGATGTTTCACAACCTATCTATTTGCTTCTTGATGGTGGAAATTATATACCATGGGCTCAGGCCATGACTAGCTTTCTTAAGGGTCGAAAATTATGGCGGATCATAACAGGGGATGTCAAAGAACCAACAAAAAAATCTGATGAATCCGATGCAAAATTTGCCGAACGCCTTGAGGATTGGGATAGCAAGAATCATCAAATTATCACTTGGCTGCGAAACACATCTGTTACCTCTATCAGTCTACAGTTTGGGCGTTTTGATACAAAAAACAAGTTTGGGACTTTCTAGCACAGAGATACACCGCTGCTGATGGAGCACATCAATATCAACTTGCCACTGCTCTTCATTACATCCGTCAAGAAGCCGGTCAATCAATTACCACATTTTTATCTCAGATGTATGCAGTTTGGGATCAACTCACGACTTCCAAGCCTGCCTGGGATTGTGCTGCAGATGCTAACAAATTCAATACTTGGTGTGATCGTGGACGTCTTGTCCAATTTCTCATGGCCCTTCATGATGATTTCGAGCCTGTTCATGCCTCTCTCCTTCATCGTAGTCAATTTCCTACACTTGAACAAGCAGTCCAAGAGCTTATTTCAGAAGAGACCCGTCTTCAATCTCGAAGATCTTGCTCAACTGATGTAGTACTTGCAACTCCCAACATTACATCCAATAAAAATTCAGCCTCCTCAATTGAATGCAAGTATTGTCATCTTCCTGGTCATCTTCTCTTACACTGCTCCACTCAGATATGTTCTTTTTGCAAGAAAACAGGTCTTGGTCATTAACAACAAGAGTGTTATCACAACCCCAACAGGAATTCTCAGGGTAATCGGCCCAAGGGTGGTTCTTCCAAGGCCCACAATTCGTCAATACTGCTATCACATTCTGCTGCCATAACTGAAGGTTCCTCTGCTTCTCTCAATGATCCATCTACCTCCTCTATCTCTGTTGCCGACCTTCAAGATATTCTTAAACAGGTTTTAGCCCAGTGTGGCTCTCCTTCTTCCACTGCTTTCTCAGTCACTTCCGGTAAGTCCTCATGGTTTTTTGATTCTGCTTATTTGAATCACATGACCTATGGCTCCCATAGCTTGACCCATAAAGTTGTCAATTCATCTGCATTTGCCATTTACACCGCTGATGGTACATCCATGCCCATCAGTCATATCGGCACTGTATCTACATCTCATGCCTCATTTCGTGATACTTATCTTGTTCCAAAACTTATTCTTAGCCTTATCTCTGTTGGTCAACTATGTGACCTTGGTCTGACTGTCATTTTTTTTTCTTCTGGTTGTTGTGTACAGGACCCTTAGACGGGACAGCTTCTTGGGATCGGCCATAAGGTTAGGCGTTTGTTCGAGCTTGTCAGCCTACATCTTCCCTCTCATCTCTCTACTGTCGCTTCCGGTACTACTTTATCAGGCTCTACCTCTCTTCACCTATGGAATTCTCGTTTAGGTCATGCTTCTTTAGGCAAATTACAATCTTTAGTTTCTAGAGGCTCGTTAGGAAAACTTGTTGTCCACAACTTTGAATGTTTATCTTGTCAACTTGGAAAACAGTATGCTTTGCCATTTAATAAAAGTGATTCCTTATCCTCTGCATGTTTTGATTTAGTTCACTCTGATATTTGGGGCCCTTCCCCTACTTCTACCATGGGGAGATCTCGATACTTTGTCATTTTTGTGGATGATCATTCTCGTTTTACATGGATATATCTTATGCATCATCGATCTGACTTGCCACGCATATATTCTAAATTCACTGCTATGATTCACATTCATTTCAATCAGCGCATAAAGATCCTTCGTGCTGACAATACTATGGAGTATCAAGAGTCCATTATACTTGCTCTTTTGCGTCAACATGGCATTGTCTCACATCGCTCTTGCCCTTACACTTCACAACAAAACGGGCGTGTTGAACGAAAACATAGACACATTCTTGATACTACTCGCACATTCCTTATCTCTTCATCGTGTCCTGAGCACTTCTGGGGTGAAGCTGTTCTCACTGTTGTGCATGTTATTAACCGTTTACCCTCTCCCACTATTGATAATCTCACTCCTTTCAAACGATTGTATGGTTGTTCCCCAGAGTATGATTATCTTAAGGTCTTTGGTTGTGCATGTTTTGTCTCCCTTCCCCAACATGAACGTACAAAGCTTGAGCCTCGAGCTCGGTTATGTTGCTTCTTAGGTTACGGTATTGAGCATAAGGGTTTTCGGTATTGGGATCCTCTTTCTAAACGTCTCCGTATATCTCGTCACGTGATCTTTTGGGAAAATAAAATGTTCTCATCACTCTCGTCATTCTCTCTTTCTCATGCTGTCTCTACCCCGGACTTCACAGATCCCTCTCTTCCCTTATTTCCTCCTGATGACAATGACACAGGTTCTAGTACAAGCACCAGCGCTACCCCTGACGTGCCTCATCCTGAAGAGACTGCACCATCTGATGGTCCTGTGCATGATGCTGAGCCCCATGACTCTCCTGATCTCTCACTCCGACGGTCTACACGTGTAAGAGCTATCGCTCATCACCTTCTTGATTATCATTGTTTTTCTACCATTCTTTCTCTCCATGAGCGTCAAACTTATCGTGAGGCAAGCTCTGACCCTCTTTGGCAGCAAGCTATGCAAGATGAATTACAGGCCTTGGAAGCTAAACACACTTGGGATTTGGTTGATCTACCATCGGGAAAGAATGTCATGGGTTGCAAATGGATATACAAGGTCAAGACTCACTCTGATGGCTCTATAGAGCGCTATAAGGCTCGATTAGTGGCTAAGGGCTTTACTCAGGAGTATGGGATTGATTATGAGGAGACATTTGCCCCGGTTGCTCGTCTCACCTCTGTTCGGACATTAGTTGCTGTTGCTGCTACCAGACAGTGGAAGTTGTTCCAGATGGATGTTAAAAATGCTTTCCTCAATGGTGACCTTACTGAAGAAGTTTTTATGAAGCCTCCTCCAGGCTACTCTCATCCTCCTCATAAGGTGTGTCATTTACGTCGTGCTCTGTATGGTCTCAAGCAAGTTCCACGTGCCTGGTTTTCTAAATTCAGTTCTGTTATTACTGACTTCGGCTTCACTCCGAGTAATCATGATTCTGCATTGTTTATTCGACGTTCTGAGTCTGGTATTATTCTGTTGATCTTATATGTGGATGATATGATTATCACTGGGGATGACTTGGCTGGTATTTCTGATCTTAAGCAGTTTCTCAGTCACCACTTTGAGATGAAAGATCTTGGTCCTTTAAGTTACTTTCTAGGGATTGAAGTCTCATCTGATTCAGCTGGCTACTATCTCTCTCAGGCCAAATATTCTTCTGATCTGTAGGCTCGTGCAGGTCTTACTGATAGCAAGATTGCATCTACTCATCTTAATGCTACTGTCCGCCTTACCCCCCTGGATGGGACACCACTTCCAGATGCATCTTTATATCGCCAGCTGGTTGGTAGTCTTATCTATCTGATTTGTAAATAAATTCATTATAGATATTCTTTTCCTTTCCCTATATCTTGGAGCTCTACTTTTAAAACTTTGACATGCATATGTGTTCCATTCAATTTTAAAATTAAACTTAGATAATTAGTATGGATGAATAGATAATACGAATAAATAATTTGTGATTTTAGATGACTAAGTATATTAAAATTACTTGAAAATAAAAATGAATAAATAAATAACTTATAATTTGGATATCTAATTTGAAAAAAAAATTGGATTAAGAATTTGAAAAAAAATCCGTCGTGCAGAAGCTCGTAGGAATTTTCTCTAACCTACTAGTTAAGCCAAACATGCTTTGGTAAAATATAGTTTGTACCCTAAATTGTCATTCGAACTTCTTATGCTTCCTTCTTTTTTCCTTTTCATTCTATGCATGGTTTTGGTGCTATTTTTTCCATAGGAAGAAGTGTCTGGCCGTCCATTTGAGTAGTTATGGCAATATGAGAAATTTTATGCATGTTGAGAATATTTAACCTTGGCACTAGCTAAATGATATCTTTATTGATTAATTTTAAGGCTAAGCATATCTCGCTACTAAATTGAAGTTGTATCTACTCGATAAGGTCAATTTTGAACTTTAATGACATGTTACATAGGTGGCACGATATCATAAAAGATTAATTTTGACGGAACACTAACTAAGTTAAGTACAACAATGTCCAAGCTCAAGATAAGGTATGTCATTCTTATCATGTAAATACACTCAGTAAATATGCATCAAACATAACAAAAGAAGACAACAATTAGGTTTTATTATAGCCACGCAGCTTAATATCTAAATTTTTTAAAACATTAAGTAGCCAAAAAGTCTTAGCTGGTTTCGATTCACACAACTTACTCTAGGTAACCTTGATTGAATCAGTGTATGTATTGGGATGTATCTCTACATTCGAGAATTTACCAAAGGGTGATCGAACTCCGCTAATTGAATTTTCATATCATCAGAAAAAAAAGCCCTAGTTGGGGTCTCTAAAGCGCCTAATTAATCTCTTTGTTTCACATGTTAGACCATGTGTTGAACAAAATTAGTGTATCCGCATCACACTTTGAAAATTAACTATGATACAATTTTTCTTCCAAGCTTGCGGTAACATCTGTTGACTCTGTCATAAAGCATCGAGGGGGTTAATTAAGAAAACAAATCTTCTCATAGGCTAGATCTTTGGGCCTACTCTTACATTTTATTTCTCTCTCACTTCAGGTTCACATATCTTGACACGTGTTAACTCAAAATTAAGACAGAGCTAATCAGTAGTCAAAATTTTCCATAATCTCAACATGAGATGATCTAACCAATGAAAGAATTCATTCTCGTTAATTGAT
Source organism: Ehretia macrophylla (assembly GCA_037974665.1). Lineage (NCBI taxonomy): Eukaryota > Viridiplantae > Streptophyta > Magnoliopsida > Boraginales > Ehretiaceae > Ehretia > Ehretia macrophylla. The sequence continues at coordinate 19,093,993 of CM075767.1, read as the reverse complement.
AGTCATGGTCATGACTATTGCAGTAGAATTTGTGTGGGTTGTTAAAGCATCCTCAATGGGAGGCTGTAAACTGCAATTATTATACAAAATAGAGACCTTGGGGAAAAAAAATTCATACAATGGAGGTCTCTAAAATATTTTTACAGCCCAGGCTCAAGAAAATAAAGATTTTAATCCAAAAAAGTAGAGAGTCTCTAAATTCATCAACAAATTTGTTGATGAATATAAAGACTCCAAATAGAGACAAACGAGTCTCTATTTTTTTTCCCCATAAAGTACATCCAGATCTGATTTAAAAAAAAAATAACTTTTCAATAGAGCCGTTGAGATATATCAGATCTGACGATCTGACATCTTCAGATCATCAGATTGGATTTTTAAAAAAAAATTAAAAGAGTCGTCGATGGTCTGATTCCCTATATATGCAACCAATCAGACCATCAATGACAAACAAAAAAAAAAGCAATAGATTTGAAAAAAAATTAAGCAACAAATATAATTAAAAAAAAAACTTTTCCATGTGAAACATTCTACTATGGCTGACGGGAAATGAATGGGGTGGGGAAAGGGGTAACGGGAGAGGAGAAGGAAGGGGAGGGGTGATAGGAGAGTTGGGTGTGAGGGAATGATGAGGTGTGGTCTAGGGTTGAGGGAATAGGGAAGGGGATGGCGGCGGCATAAATGGAATGGGTTGGTGGAGGGATGAGGGGTTGGGTTTTATATAAAGATTTTATTTTTGTTTATTTTTTATGATTTTATTTTTAATTTATTTTTTATGAATTTTTTTTAATTTATATAATACTCAATTTTAACTTTGTAATTATATTTTTAATGCTTAAGTTTACTTTATTTTTTAATGCTCAATTATAACTTTATTTTTTAATGTTTAATTTAACTTTATTTTTTTAATGCTTAATTTTAAGTTTGTAATTATTTTTTTAACACTCAATTATAACTTTATTTTTAATGTTTAATTTAACTTTATTTTTTAATGCTTAATTTTAAATTTATAATTATTTTTTTAACACTCAATTATAACTTTATTTTTTAATGCTTAATTTTAAATTTATAATTATTTTTTTAACACTCAATTATAACTTTATTTTTTAATGTTTAATTTAACTTTATTTTTTAATTCTTTATTTTAACTTTGTAATTATTTTTTCAGGTTTTAATTATAACTTTATTTTTTATGTTTAATTTAACTTTATTTTTATTTATCTGTAATTACTAACTATCGATTTTTTTTAGGATATGGAGAATTGTGAAAGAGGTTCAAGGGGTCGCAATTTTAGATATATCTTTGTTTCGCGCTTACATTGCTATAAGTGAAGATCCACTAGGCCGAAATCAAACATTGGCGACAATTTAGAACCGTACTGCTGAAAAATTTGAAGAATTTCACCCCGTGTCAATCCACTTGAAAAGAGGACATCAAAGAGTTTTAAGTCCCGATTGACTTCGATCAACCAAAAGTGCATAAAATTTACGGAGTGTATTGCTCAAATCAATATGAGACCGAGGAGTGGAGTAAAAGCCGCTGACATCGTTCATTTTTTTCACATAATATTAGTTAGTGACATTCATTTGTATATATTTAATAATTAACAATTACTAATAATATTCTTTTTGTTTTACAGATAGATGACGCAAGACGCTTATACTCTGCTGCTGGTAAAAATTTCAACCTCGATCATTGTTGGACAATATTACAGCATGGTCAAAAGTGGAGGAAAATTATCGAAGTTGAATTCTCCCATAGTGAATCGATGACTGACACAAATGCCAGTATGACGCAGTCTGAGACTTCAGTTTCTCTCGAAAATGACGATCCAGATGAGTCGATGCCCGAGACCCCAACTGTACCCTCGTCCTCAGGACCGATCAGAAACAAGAAGGCCAAAAGGCTTTAAAAACGCAAGGACATTGCAAGGGATATCGTGGAGCAAGGCAAAAATATGAAGAAAATGATGAAGGAATACAAAGAGAATTTTGAGACTTTTACAAATTTCAATATTATGGCGATGAAGACCTCCACCATCGAAACACCGACTAGAAGGGCGTGGATGATCGAGCAACAAACAACAATTATTGCAAAAAGGGCCCCCCATTCGATAAACTTTAAAGATGATGTATATCGTCGCGATATGTTCGATGAGCCTGATATGCCTTAAGCTACCCAAAAATCGTATTTGTATTTGTAGCATTTAATTCATTTCCTTGTTTCAATGTCATGTTTTAATTAATGAGTTGGTCTTAACGTTTTACTTCAATTACTTGTTTGTTTGATTAATTATAGAAAAAATGTCCTACCGTTTGACAATTAGGTCGAAAAAAATACGATAAACAAAGATAATTACAATTAAATGTCCTACCGTTTAAAAAGATCCGCGTACAAAAGATTAACAATGAAATGTCTTCTTAATACAGTCCAAGCAATTACATATTGATATTTTCGGTACGATATTCATTCCAAACGTGTTGAACAAGATCATTTCGGAGCATATAGTAAGCAACTTCGTCTCTTATTTGAGCACCATTGTTTAGATATTTAGTAATAGTTAATGGGTCTCGATTTAGTTCAACATGGGGCTTTTCCACATGATAACGTGATGGATTGTCATCGAAATCATCGTCCTCTTCATCCCGGTTGTCTTCCACTATCATATTATGAAGAGTTATACAAGTCTTCATAATCTCCTTCTCATGCCGAAAACGACATGACCTTTTGATGATTTCAAATCGAGCTTGAAGTATTGTAAAAGCTCTTTCAACATCCTTACGGTATGCCTGTTATAGTTGATTAAATATCATCTTATCGCTATCTTGTGTCGCAGGATATGCCTGAACAATGGTAAACCAATGAGGATATATACCATCAGCGAGAGAATATCCTTGCTTATATTGTCTACCATTGAGTGTATATCAAATGTGTGGAGCTCTAACTTCAAGAACATCCGAAAAAATAGGTGAACTATATCATACATTGAGATCGTTACGCACACTTGGTGTTCCGAAGAATGAATGCCATATCCAAGTGTCATATGACACAACTGCTTCAAGTATTATGGTTGGTCCACCATGGTGTCCAACATATATTCCAGCCCATGCGGTTGGGCCATTTTTCCATTCCCAATGCCTACAGTCCAAACTACCTAGCATTCTTGGAAATCCACGTTGGTCAGCTTTGCTGAGAAGCCTAACTAGGTCCACATTGTTGGGACGGCATAGATACTCGTTGCATATAGTGCATTGACAACACAACAAAATTTCTTTATCGACTTCAAAGATGTAGTCTTTGTAATTTTCAAATAATCATCATTTGCATCTGCAAGCTTTCCGTACGCAAGCATACGAAATGTTGTTGTCATCTTGACATGCGGTGACAACCCCTACTTTTCAACTGCATATGGTTTCTGTTTAAAGTAATTGTCATACTGCACGATATCTCCCATAATTTTGAGAAAAAATTCGTGTCTCATACGAAAGCATCTTGTGAATTCAGAAGCAGGATACAGAGGACGATCAACAAAATAATCATTCACAAGCCTATTAAGGGCACCTACCCGATCTCTTTCGATCGATTGTCGATGTGAAGATGTGTTTCCATGTTCCTCCGTACTCAACTGATGTGCAATATGCATCATAGATTGATATTGTCCGTACATCATCATCATCATCGTGTGCCCATGGATTTTGTTACCGGCGTGGCCATGGATGCAGTCATTGGCGTGGCCATGGATGCCGTCATTGGCTGGAGAGGAATCGACTCCTTGTTGGGACATTGTATAAAGAGTGATATAGATTGTAGTATTTGATTATGGTGCTTGTGAAAGGTCTGAGGACGTAATATATATAATTTTATGAGTGGATAAGATGACTTAAACGGACGGATGAGATTGAGAGAAGAGAATCCAATCCAATGGCCCTTATTCAAATAAGAGATTTTAATTGATGATAGCAAACAAACATATGAGATTGACTAAGGAAAATCCAATCCAATGGCCTTTATTTGGATAACAGATTTTAGTTTATGATAGCAAACAGACGGATAAGATTGACTAAGGAATATCCAATCCAATGACCCTTATTCGGATAAGAGATGTGTGTTTCAGATAAGAAACGAACGGATGATATTGAAAATAAAAAAACACAATGTAATCGGATGTAATTAAACGACATCCATGTGGATAAATGCTATCATTGTCGGAATTAGTTTATTTTTTGTTCGAAATGTTCGTAAAAAAAAGTTGCGAAAATATAAATAACAATTGAAATTAAAAAAAATTAACACATGCAAAAAATAAAACATAATCAAATTAGTATGTAAAATTAAATTAAAGATAATATAGAGACTCAAGTAAATAGAGACCCTCACTAGGGATGAATCTTTTTTAGAGACCCAAAAAAACACTTGAGTTTTAATTAGAGTCTCTAAATTTGGCAGGGACTCTAAATATAGAGATAGAGACCTTGATTTAAAGCCCCCTATTAAGGATGCTCTTATAGTCTAAGTGGTTAGTGTAGAGCTAGTCTTGATAGTTGTGAATGGTGTCTTGTCAATTCTAAGGTTGGTGGCTTGTTAACAGATGGTAGAAGGGTTTTTCTATCGATTGTTTCAAATTTCTAGTTTTTAGCCCATTGTTTTCGGCTTTGGGTGTTAGTTTTTAGTTTTTCTTTTTATCCCATGGTTTGTTGAGTTAGTTGATGTTTCTTAGGCATCGGACTTGGGTTGTGTGTCTCAACTTCTAATCCCAATGTTTGGTCTTGGAATGTGTTTCACATTTTTTGGGGTCTTTTGTTTGAAATTAGAGTTGGTATTTGGACTAGACTGACATACTCTCAGTACAATTTAGTACACTAAAATTTGGACCTAGTCCAACCTAGTTAAAAATGGGCTCGACTCAATTCAACCCATCACATGTAAGTGGACCGAGTTGGGTAATATAATTTTTTACCCAATCTATTTGAACTTAGACCCATTTCTACACATGACCAGTCTAGCCCAACTCAAGCCACTCGAACATAGGCCCAGCACAACCCTAACTTGTACCCAACACAATTCGAGTCCACTTATCAATTTAAAAAAGATTGAAATAGTATGCATTAAGGTTTAAGCAATGTAAGAATGCATCATTACAAGTTTGCAATAAGCTACAACTAACATTAACTTTAGAATTAAAAATTAATTGCAAGTCTACACTTTAAGGAGTAAAGAAATATATAAATTTCAAATAGTAATTGACGAGCCGTTTCATCTTAATTGCAATATCTACTTTTAAAAAAATTGATATTTAATAAAAAAAAGTTGCAATGACTCCAATGGCTTTGTGGCATTTAGGTAAAGTTGCAAAATCCCAAGTGTTATTCTTCTTTATTGCCTTATTTTTTTCATCTATGGCTTATCTTCATCTTTCACTCTCATTAGACTAGTCTAGCCCAACTCAAGCCACTCGAACATAGGCCCAGCACAAACCTAACTCAAACCCAGCACAATTTGAGTCCACTTATCAATTTAAAAAAATTTGAAATAGTATGCATTAAGGTTTAAGCAATGTAAGAATGCATCATTACAAGTTTGCAATAAGCTACAACCAACATTAACTTTAGAATTAAAAATTAATTGCAAGTCTACATTTTAAGAAGTAAAGAAATATATAAATTTCAAATAGTAATTAACGAGCCGTTTCATCTTAATTGCAATATCTACTTTTAAAAAAATTGATATTAAATAAAAAAGTTGCAACGACTACAAGTTAATTGTTGAAAGTTGCAACGACTCCAATGGCTTTGTGGTATTTAGGTAAAGTTGCAAGCTCCCAAGTGTTATTCTTCTTTATTGCCTTATTTTTTTCATCTATGGCTTATCTTCATCTTTCATTCTCATTAGCTTTCTCAAACCTTATTAGTTCACAATTAGCAAGCAGACAAAAGAGAGTCAGTTCATTATTTAAATTTCGAGTTACCTCATAAATTTCATCCAAGCTTCTGAAATGAGGGGTCTTTTCATGTGAACTTAAAGTTGTTGAAATTATGTTTCCTTGAGATGAAGTTGGAGCTTGATATGGAGATGGAGTTTGAGTTGGAGTTGGAGATGGAGTTAAAGATATAGAGTCTTCATTGACTTCTACTTATTTTTCTTGTATGGGTAAGAATTTGTATTTTTTTTTTTTTTTTTGCTCTTTGACATTCCAATCCCATTCAGCTTCTTTATCAAATTGGACATCTCTGCTCACAATAATTCTTCCATCAGTAGGATTGTAGAGCTTGTATGCTTTGGAACTCTTGTTATAGCAAATGAAGACTAGCTTTTGACTTTTGTTATCAAGCTTGATTCGATTTTGATCAGGAATATGAGCATAAGCAATGCTTCCGAAAACCCTTAAGTGCTTGATTGTTGGCTTTCTTCCACTCTATGCTTCTAATGGTGTCTTATTAGAAAGACTCTTTGTGACACAATGATTCGACATATAGATTGCACAATCAACTTCTTCAGCCCAAAATTCTTTAGGCATACCTTTAGACTTCAACATGCTTCGAACCATCTCAAGAACCACTTTATTTTTTCTGTCAGCAACTCCATGCTTTGAGGTGATCGAGAAGCTGTCAAAGGGTGTCGAATCCTTTTCTCTTCACAAAAATTATTGCATTCTCTTGATGTGAATTCTCCACCTCTATCAGATTTCAAGGCTTTGATCTCCCAACCACTTTCTTTTTCAGCAAGAGCTTTAAATTTCTTGAACTTGTAAAAAGTTTCAGATTTTTCTTTTAAAAAATAAACCTAAGTCATGCGACTATAATCATCAATAAAAAGGATAAAATATTTATTTTTACCGTATGAGCAAGGATTAATTGGCCCACAAATATCAGTATGGACAAATTCTAGTGGTCTCGTTGCTTTTGATGTAGCTTCGTTTGAAATTTTTTTCCTAGTTTGTTTTCCAAAAAGACATTCCTCACAAATTTGTTCTGGATGATTGATGGAAGACAATCCATGCACTATATTTTTTCTTGACATTAATGAAAGATTTTCAAAATTTATGTGCCCAAATCTCAAGTGCCATAACCTAGAAACTTCTTTTACACAAGATTTAAGACATTTTGCAACATCAGTTTAAATATTTAACAAAAACAATATATTTCTTGTCATTGACACTTTTGTTATGAAAAAAATTATTTTCATTTTTTATTACACAATGTTTATCTTCCAATAAAATTGTGTAATTTTTCTCAAGAAGTTGACCAAAACTCAAAATATTAGTTTTTAATTTTGGCACATAATAAACTTTAGAAATAAAACAATGTCTTTCATCTTTCAAACGGATTAAAATTTTACATTTTCCTTCTACTGAGACCATAGAGGCATCTCCAAATTTAACATTGTCCTTGACAGTTTTATCGAGTTCTGTGAATATATATACTCCTTTGTCCAGTCATATGATTACTTGCACCTGTATCAAGATGCCATGAACTATCTCCTCCATCTTGTTCGCCATGATGAGTCATCAACATGGTAATTTCTTCTTCCCCTTCTTGTCTTTCAGCAAAATTCATTTTTTTCGTCCACAACTTTAGGATTAGTTCTACATTCATTAGCATAATGACCATATTTTTTACAATTGTAACATTGAACTTGCGATTTGTCATACCTTTATCCTGAATAATTGTCTCTTCGATTCTCAAGTTTATGCGAATTTTGATTTTTCTCTTCTTGATTAAATCCTCCTCTTCTACCATGTCCTCGTCCTTATCCTTGGTTTTGGCCTTGGCCTCTAACATGTCCGTGTTCATGACCACGTCATTTTTGACTTCCATCATTGCCAAAATTTTCTTCTTTCTTCAAAGCAAGATTACTTTGAATAACTTTTTCCAAGACTTCTTGGTTCTTCTTCTTGTGTCTTTCTTCATAAGCTTGTAATGAGCCCATGAGTTCATCAACGGACATGTCATCTAACTCTTTTGATTCTTCAATGGCTACAACAGTATATTCATATTTTGGATGCAAAGAACGAAGAATCTTTTCTACAATACGAATATCTTTTAAATCTTCTCCATATATTTTCAGTTGGTTACAACCCACCAATTTTCAGTTGGTTACAACCCACCAAAACTCTCGAAATATAATCTGAAATAGATTCACCATCATTCATATGGAGAGATTCAAACTCACCTCATCAAGTTTGTAGACGAATCTTTTTCAAATTGTCTACCCCCTATTGTGATTTTTGGAGAATTTCCCATACTTGTTTGGCAGTAGTCGCGTATGAGATTTTCTCAAACATAGTTTCATCCAAATATAGATGAATAATAAAGAGAGCTTGTTGATCCTTCTTGCGATTCTTTATCAATGCGTCATTTTGATTTTGACTCAAAACTTCATCTTCTTTAGGTTTTAAGTAGAGATTTCACACGAATGGACCAATTATCATAATTGTCCTCAGTGAGCCAAGAACATTGAAAAGGAAACATTCCGTTCCCTACCATCTTTACCTAGTTCTTGATACTATTTTGTTGGAATATGGAAGATGCTATTTTATCGTCGAGAGAAATAAGAAGGAAAAATAATATATAGACTCTAAACAAAATCTTTATTGCTCTAATATTTGATATGACTACAATTGAAAGAACTGACCCCCTATTTATGATTCACAAAAATCCTATGTCAATTAGGATATGGTTCTAGGAAACCATTACCCACTAGGAAAAGACTATCTAGTCAAAAACCAATGTAAAACTAACAAGAACTTATTTAATAGAGTCCTAATCCTAATCAAGTTTATCTTCTAACAAATTCTTGCATCCGTTTGTGATTTTTCTATGTAGAAAAAGTATATTTTGTAACACTCCTGATTTTCAAGAAACAACTTTAAATATGTGGGTGATATTAAGGTGAGTGAATCAACAAGGTAAGCTGCAAACATAAGGTGAGTAAGCCCACAAGGTGAGAGATATATGCATCACACGGAGATGGATATGACTGGATCAAAGAGGTCTAATACCATGTTAATAATCATGGGATATCATCTAAAAATCAACTAGTACTACGTGGAGTGGACCAACATATTTTACATAGTATTTGGAGTTTATGATTTTTTCATGTGAGATGAATTATATCCTTTAACACTCCTCCTCTCTACATGTGACCTGACTTGAAGAAGTAGCTTTTTGAATGAAATATTAGCTATGAGTGACGAGGAATCAGAACCAAGATTAAGGATGTAGCTACGTGAAATGCGTGACTAGAAGAAAGATATGTCACATGTATATGATTGTGCGATGAACAACTTGGCGAAAACGGAGCTACCCCAACAGTAATATATTTGTTCCATAATACGAACCATGCCAGCTACCCTTGTTAGTGCAGATTGGGCTCAATAACTGTATTCTGAAGCCACAAAATCGAATTCCACTATAATTTTTGTTGGTCTTTAATAGATGATTGGAAATAAAAACAAGTTTAGTTTGAAGCATTACCTAAATTTAGGGGATAATTTTGGTGTTTTGGCCTAAAATAAAACGTGTCTTCAACCAAAAGCTATTACACTTCCTCTTTTATACTTTATATATTTTACTTATTTATTTCTTTGTTCCTTTTCAGTCATCGGTTAAAACGGTTAAGTTGAGGATTCTATTAGCAAATGTTCTAATAATACTCAGAAATCATTGGCATGTTATCTTAAAAATTGTCGCAAGCCTGCCGACATGCAAACAAAAGCATTGGCATTAACGAGGAATAGAAAGGCTTGTTTCTTTATCGTCTATAAAAGCCTCTTTGTTCGAATATGTTTCCAAGGAAGATTTGCAAGCGGCTTGTGAAAAATGGCTTCGAAGGATGTTCGCATTAATTCAATTCTTGTCGTGAGGATCTTCACTCTATTGCTGCTAGCTGCCTCCATAGTGCTTCTAGCTACAAACAACTACAAGCTTAATGATGGAACCAAAATGAAGTTCACGGATCTAATTGCTTACAGGTGACAATATATTCTCGAAAAATACTTGGATTTGAATGCTTGGATTGCTCGGACCTCACAATGAGCTGGGCTCCATGTGTGTGCCCAATGTGAGGTCCGAAATCTTCCGCCATCCGGATCAAGAGTGTCCCTATATTCTCACAATTATCAGTCTGTTTTTACCCACTAATTCTTCAATTAGTGCTTGTTTACATCGAATCCAGGTTAACTATTGGAATTGGAAAGTTTTACACTAGTAATCTTTCTCAAATTCAATTTGTTTGCTGGTTTGCTCTAGTCAGCCGATTTTTCATTTTGAATTTCTTATGCCCCATTTGGCCCCTGTGAGTTAGTTAAAGATCACTTTGAGCATTTGGTCAAAAGAAAACAAAAGGCAATGGGAAAGGAAGATTTATGCATCAAAGTTTGGTGCAAAATTAGGCACATAAAAATCATTTTCACACTACTATTTTGCTTTGATTTTGGGTATAGAATGAGCCTATAAATAGAAGCTCATTCCTTACCATTTAGCATCATCCAAGCATAGCAAATTAGAGAGAAAACATAAGCTTTCTCTTGAGTAGTTTTCTTCCTCTTTTGTTGTTCTATATTTGTGAGTGAGAGTTAGTTTCTCCTATTATTTGAGAGAGTGATATTGTTCTCTCCTTATATTAGAGAGAAGGTTATTGTAAAATACTCCACATCATAGTGAAATCCTCCATTACTTGCCCGTGATTTTTCCCTCGATTTGTTTGAGGGTTTTCCACGTAAATCTTGTGTCTCTACTTTCTCTGTTCTCATTCATATTTTAGTTGCGTGATACTGCTTGTCCCCGACCATTCCGCTGCGCCGATACCCAACAGTGGTATCAGAGCCATTGGTTACAGGTCACTGGTCACTGGTATTCATACGGGGTTACTGTTCACGATTACTATTCATGCATACGTGAAATAGTGGGAGTCGGTTCAAGTTACGAAGCAGATCGTCGTTAATACTATGACGGCAAAATTTTTGAAATCGAGAAGTTCAACGGGAGAAATTTTTCCCTATGAAAAATTGAAGATGAAGGCAATCTTGAGAAAGGAGAATTGCTTGGCAGCAATTGGAGACAGACCAGCGGAGGTGACGGACGACAAGTGGAAAGAGATGGATGACAACGCTATGGCTAATCTGCACCTGGCATTGGCAGATTCGGTATTGTCAAGCGTTGAGGAAAAGAAGTCAGCAAAAGAAATTTGGGATGCGCTGACCAAACTATATGAGGTCAAGTCACTTCACAACAAGATTTTCTTGAAGAGAAGACTCTATACCCTTCGGATGAGTGAGTCCACATCGGTGACAGATCACATCAATACCTTAAATACGTTATTCTCTCAATTGACTGCAATTGGGCATAAAATAGCGGAGCTTGAACGTGCAGAAATTCTACTTCAAAGTATACCTGATTCGTATGATCAACTCATCATTAGTTACACTAACAATGTTCTTTCAGATTCTGTTATTTTTGATGATGTTGCAGCCGCTGTTCTGGAAGAGGAATCTAGGCGCAAAAGTAAGGAAGACAGAATCGAAAGTTCACAACAAGCAGAGGCATTATCAATGTTGAGAGGTAGATCAACGGAACGTGGCACTAGTGGGAGCGACAACCATGGTAGATCAAAATCAAGGAGTAGAAAAAATATCAAATGCTACAACTGTGGCAAGAAAGGGCACTTCAAGAAGGATTGTCGGAGTAACAAAAAGAATTCCGAGGTGACAAATTCTCAGGGATGTGTGGCGACTGCACTAGATGATGGAGATATTTTATACAGCGAAGCAGCAACTGTATCAAAAGGCAAAAAGGAGCTCACTGATGCTTGGATAATGGATTCAAGAGCAACATGGCATATGACCTCTCGTAGAGAATGGTTCCACACCTATGAACCTGTCTCTGGAGGATCTGTGTACATGGGTAATGATCATGCCTTGGAGATTGCTGGCATCGGTACCGTCAAAATTAAAATGTATGATGGTACCATTCGCACCATTCAAGGGGTACGACACATGAAGGGCTTGAAGAAGAACCTATTGTCCATTGGACAATTGGATGACCTTGGCTGCAAGACCCATATCGAGGATGGGATCATGAAGGTCGTCAAAGGAACGCTTGTGGTGATAAAGGCAGAAAAGATTGGGGTAAATCTATACATGCTTTTGGGAGATATGTTGCAGGAGGCAGATGTATCAGTTGCATCAGCCGATCAAGAAGAATCAACTATAATGTGGCATCGCAGATTGGGCCACATGACAGAATAAGGCTTGAAGATTCTCGCTGAACGTAATCTCTTACCCGGGCTCAAGACGGTAAACTTACCTTTCTGTGAGCATTGTGTTACCAGTAAGCAGCATAGATTGAAATTTGGGAGATTTACTGCTAGAAGCAAACACATTCTAGACTTGATCCATTCAGACGTTTGGGAATCACCGGTTTTGTCCCTAGGAGGAGCCAAATACTTTGTATCATTTATTGATGATTACTCTAGGAGACTGTGGGTGTATCCGATCAAGAACAAGTCAGATGTGTTTCCAATATTCAAAACATTCAAAGCGCTGGTGGAACTTGAATCCGGGAAAAGGATCAAGTGTTTGAGGACGGACAACGAAGGAGAATACACTGACGGGAGCTTCTTGGCATTTTGCAAGCAAGAGGGTATTCAGAGGCAATTTACTGTTGCACATACACCTCAGCAAAATGGTGTAGCAAAGCGGATGAACAGAACTCTTCTTGAAAGAATGAGAGCTATGTTGGAAACTGCAGGTCTAGCCAAATCATTTTGGGCAGAAGCAGCTAGAACTGCCTGTTACGTGATAAATCGGTCACCGTCAACTGCAATTGGGTTGAAGACACCAATGGAAATGTGGATCGGAAAACCCGTAGATTATTCTACCTTGCACGTATTTGGGTGTCCGGCATATGTGATGTATGGTTCCCAAGAAAGAACAAAGCTGGATCCAAAATCCAGGAAATGTGTATTCTTGGGAAATGCTGATGGTGTTAAGGGGTATCGCCTGTGGGATTCCACTACCCACAAGGTTGTCATCAGCAGAGATGTCATATTTGCAGAAGATAAACTGCAAAGTGAAGACGACAGCAACACTTCAAAGGAGACTACTACAATACAAATTGAAGATAAGTCAGAACAAGAAAATGCTTCCTTTGAAGCTACACCGGAGCACGAAGAACAAGAACCAGATAATGCGGAGGTTACAGAAGTCCGACGTTCATTGCGTTAGACAACAAGACCAACTTGGCATTCAGATTTTGTCATGGCAAGCAATGCTGCATACTGTCTTCTAACGGAGGATGGAGAGCCATCTACCTTTCACGAGGCTATAAAAAGCCCCGATGTTGCCCTGTGGATGACAGCAATGCAGGAAGAAATTGAAGCTCTACATAGAAACAAGATGTGGTAGCTTGTTCCACTACCACCTGGACGGAAAGCCATTGGTAACAAATGGGTCTACAAGATCAAGCGAGATGGTAATGACCATGTGGAGTGATATCGTGCAAGACTGGTGGTGAAAGGATATGCTCAGAAAGAAGGAATTGACTTAAACAAGATATTTTCTCCTGTGGTAAGACTTACAACTATCAGAGTAGTCTTGGCCATGTGTGCTGTGTTAGACTTACATCTAGAACAATTAGATGTAAAGACGGCTTTTCTTCATGGTGAGCTTGAAGAAGAGATTTACATGCTTCAACCAGAAGGTTTTGTTGAGAAAGAAAAAGAAAACTTGGTTTGCAGGTTGACCAAATCTCTATACGGTTTAAAGTAGGCGCCAAGGTGTTAGTACAAGAGATTTGATTCCTTCGTGATTAGCCTTGGGTACAACAGACTCAATTCAGACCATTGTACGTACTACAAGAGGTTTGGCGATAATGATTTTATCATTCTGCTGTTGTACGTGGACGACATGCTGGTAGCAGGTCCCAGTAAAGATCGGGTCCAAGAACTGAAGGCACAGTTGGCTGGGGAGTTTGATATGAAGGATTTGGGACCAGCAAACAAGATTTTAGGGATGCAAATTCACCGAGATAGAGAAGGCAGGAAGGTATGGATTTCCCAGAAGAATTACTTGAAGAAAATCTTGCGGCGCTTCAATATGCAAGATTGCAAGGAAATCTCGACCCCGCTTCCTATCAATTACAAATTATCCTCAAGTATGTGTCCTAGCACTGAAGCGGAGAGGATAGAAATGTCTCGAGTACCGTATGCATCAGCAGTGGGAAGTCTCATGTTCGCTATGATATGTACGAGACCAGATATTGCTCAAGCAGTTGGTGCGGTCAGTCGGTTCATGGAAAATCTTGGTAGAGAGCATTGGAATACTGTTAAGAGGATCCTACGATACATCAAAGGGACCTCAGATGTTGCATTATGTTTTGATGGATCAGAATTTATTGTCAAGGGTTTTGTTGATTCTGATTTTGTAGGTGATACTGATAAACGGAAGTCCACTACAGGCTATGTGTTTACAGTTGCAGGCGGCGTGGTAAGCTGGATATCTAAATTACAGACTGTTGTGGCCCTATCTACAATAGAGGCTGAATACATGGCAGCTACACAAGCTTGTAAAGAAGCAATCTGGATTAAACGGTTAATGGAGGAGCTCGGGCACAAACAAGAGTAAATTTCCTTGTTTTGTGACAGTCAGAGTGCCTGCACATTGCAAGAAATCCAGCCTTTCATTCCAGGACGAAACACATAGGTGTTCAATATCACTTTGTTCGTGAAGTAGAGGAAGAAGGGAGTGTAGATATGCAGAAGATTCACACCAACGAGAACCTAGCAGATGTCATGACAAAACCAATCAACGTTGATAAGTTTATTTGGAGTAGATCCTCTTGTGGCCTAGCAGAAACGTAAGAAACATGGAATTGACAAGTATGGAGAGATTTGAAGATCATCCAAAGTAAGCTTTAAGTGGGAGAATGTGAGTTAGTTAAAGATCACTTTGAGCATTTGGTCAAAAGAAAACAAAAGGCAATGGGAAAGGAAGATTTATGCATCAAAGTTTGGTGCAAAATTAGGCACATAAAAATCATTTTCACACTACTATTTTGCTTTGATTTTGGGTATAGAATGAGCCTATAAATAGAAGCTCATTCCTTACCATTTAGCATCATCCAAGCATAGTAAATTAGAGAGAAAACATAAGCTTTCTCTTGAGTAGTTTTCTTCCTCTTTTGTTGTTCTGTATTTGTGAGTGGGAGTTAGTTTCTCCTATTATTTGAGAGAGTGATATTGTTCTCTCCTTATATTAGAGAGAAGGTTATTGTAAAATACTCCACATCATAGTGAAATCCTCAATTACTTTCCCGTGGTTTTTCCCTTGATTTGTTTGAGGGTTTTCCACATAAACCTTGTGTCTCTACTTTCTCTGTTCTCATTCATATTTTAGTTGCGTGATACTGCTTGTCCCCGACCATTCCGCTATGCCGATACCCAACAGCCCCGACAAGTTGAAGGGCTAAAACGTTGTTCTACAATTAATAATAACGAACACTTGAATTTATTTGGCGTTTTGCAATAAACGAATGTGTTGATTGGCGCTTAAACATGTTTGTCTTTGTCATCAGCAATAGCTCTAATAGCTTAGCTTTATTTAAAATGTGATTTTGGTTGTCATAAAATATTCAAGACTAATGGAACAAAATGAAATTTTGGAAATAGTTATAGATTATCGTCACAAATTAAGTGGATGTGATATATCTTATTTTTAGATAATTTTTTTTTTTTTCTACAAAACTGCATCATTTTGACTTTAAGTATAAATGGGTAATGAGGTAGCAGTGGCACAAATTTGATCATTTATTTTAAGTGGAGGTAATATTAGTCTTTTAAACGATAATTGAAGGATCTTTCAATTTCATTGATGTGTTTATAGGTATGTCCTCGCAACTGCCGCCATTGGATTCTTGTACACATTGGTCCAAATTCCTTTCGCTTTCTACCATGCAATGAAGGAGAAGAGGTTGATTCGTAATAGCCGGTTTCCACAAGAGTTCGATTTCTACGGAGACAAGGTTTGGAAATCCTTACTCTAATTAATCTCTTGCAATATTTACGACAATTATTGTGTATCACAGTTGTGACCTAATTTTAAACATTGTTATCGAGGAGTTTTGTATTGTAACATGTCTTAAAAACAAATTTTGGGTTAAATAGATATCTATGGAAGTCCTTTAAATAGATATCATTTCATCATTAAGAGTGGAGATCAAAAATTGTATTATCACTTACCACCGTCAATCTCTCTTATAAACTCATAACGTTATAAATGAGAGTGTCAGGTAGCTAGCCGTTCAATGGTTCCCAACCCGTTTTCTCAAATATCCCATTTCCTTTCATGATATTATATGGGTAATTTTTGAGTAGTATCCGTTGACTCATTTGCAGAAGCAATTAAGGTCAAATCCGGTGGGGGAGGAGATAGGCAGGATTGCATTACATTCAATCAACATTTATTACTTTGTCTAACAAAAAGCATAGCAAAAGGGCACATGTACAGAAAATTAAACAATATAGTACTTTTTTAGCTCGCTTAAAATAGAATATATTCCAAATATATATGTCATGATCCCTTACTTCATAACCCATTGTATTTAATCAACGTTTCTTTTGGCAGATTATCAGCTTCCTTTTGGCAACAGGAGTTGGTGTCGGCTTTGGTGTGAGTTTTGAATTTAAAAGATTTATCAACGCCATCTTTGATCTCCTTCAACTTTTGGAGCTAACAGGATTAGATGAGGCCCGATCAAAGGCCCGCAAGTTCTTGGACAGGGGGAATGTTGCGACTGGTATCCTTTTGGCAGCGTTCGTTTGCATGGCGGTGCTCACCAAACTTACTTCAAAGCCTCGAAATAAGTGAACAGTTTCAAGGCCAACCGAAAGAAACAAAATGTTGAGATGATTATGAGACTTTCATTTTGTTTAATTTCCTTTCAAGTGGCCGGCTCGAAGTTCCTTATGTGTTTAACTAGATATAAACCTATTTTTCTTGAAAAATATTGAATTTTATTCTATTGTATTCAAATTAATGAGAGCCTTTTAATAAAGAACAATCCCACGATAGTTTTGAATTGTATTCTTATTGAGTCTTATTCTCTACACATTCTTTTGACTTTCATGTGAGAAATGCATCTTGTTGCACGTGTTTACACATTTTACAATTTTTATTTGTTTATTTTTTACTTATAACATATATTAAATGATATCACATGCGAAAATTAATCAAGTAGCTTTTTGAGTCCATAATCTCGGCTAGCGAATTGGGCTAACAAACCAGGTCTCATATGATGAGAGTCCATCTCTCTATAGCTCTTTCGGCTAAACTATGAGCGGTCATAGTTATTACATACAACCGCTATTTCCACACATAATTAATCATTTATTTCCCCTATAATAGAAGCTCTTTGATTTTTTTTGGAAGTTAGGTAACCAGGTTTTAGCAAATAATAAAATTAAAAAAAAAAATTGATAAGAATTGAATTGGCAAGCGAAATACTAGAGGAAACTAAAATAAGAGCAATGATTGTTAAATTAGTACCTCATATAAAAGTTTAAACTATTAGAAGAGATTTATTATATTATTTATGAGTATTTTTTACCTAAACCCTCTCCACTTTTACATATATATGAGACTTGAATCCCATACTTCTTCAAAAATGATACTTACACCCTTCTATTAAAAATATGTTAATTTTTTTGTTAAAATCTCATAAAATGACATCCCTACCCTCACCAATCCCTAACACAACCTAACCAATTCCATCCTATTCCTACCCCAAAACAACGCGAAACGTTTTTTGAAATACCCCAAACACCCCTTGCGCCTCACATCACCACAACCATCCTTATACCAAAACATAATAAATTTTGCAGGCTCATCCCCCCTTCCCACAATTCGAAATTCAACACCCAAAATCCCAACCCTAACCCTCAACCCCAATAATTGCCACCACTAATGCCATGCTTTCCATCCCAATAAGTGCGTATGTGTGAGTCTATCAAAGTGTCATTTTCTCTATGTGTGTCGTGAGTCTATTGCTATGTGTATGTGTATGTGTATGTGTGATGTATATGTCTAAGTGTGAAGGCCATTTGTGTCTGAGTGTGAGTTACCGTAGAGATATTTCGTGTTCATTGCTATGTATACTATGAGATACCGTAGGGATGCGTGTGGTGAGTCTACTATTGTGAGTGTGGTGTATGTGTCTAGATGTGAAATATATGTATGTGGTTTTTTTGTGAAAGAATTGTGAGTGTTCTCTTTTTGATTCACAAAGAACCTTGTGTTCAACATAAAGGAAAAACAAAAAAAAAAAACAAAAAGACAAAAAAACTGTGTGTGTTGAGTAATGTTTTTCGAGTAGGGATATTAGGGATGGAGATGGTAGAATTGTCATTAAATTGTATTTAACATAAAAGCTAATTGATTTTTGACAAGTATGGAGTGTAAGTCTCATTTTTTCAATACATGAAGGGGTGTAAATCTTATTTTTTCAATGCACGAAGGGGTGTAAGTTTCATTTTTTAAAAAGGATGGGGTTTAAGTCTCATATATATAAAAGTAGAGGGGGTCTAAGTCAAAATATCCTATTATTTATTATGTTCAATATGCTCTCACAAGTGCAAACAAAGTTAATTTTTTAGTCTTGCACTTGGATAATTTTAATGTTTAAATTGGCAACAATGAGTTTTGAACCCATAATATTTTGGTACTTAGACTCTAATACTATATTATGTAACTACTATATCTAAAAATTTAAAATATTAAAAAAATATTTATTATATTATTTTCTATCTTCAACAATGATAAATGTTTCAAACCTCCACATCCGTTAATGGAATCATATATCTAGCTACCTTTCTTTGCCCATATCAAAAAATACTTTGGAATATTCGTTAAACATATACGTGTTTACGAATATATTGTGACACAAAATCCCAAAATTAAGTATTAAAGAAATGATTGATAACATTCTTTATTGTGAAAGATTAAAACTTGAGAATCCATATATAGACGTACGCATTTTGACTTCTTAAAGTTATCAAAGAAATATGAGAGTAAAAAAAAAGAAAAATTGAAAGGCTACTATACTCCCAAATGAATACAAATTATATGAGCTTTTGTAATGTTACTAAGGGAAGAGCTCACACGTAATTTTCGTGTACACTCAACTATCATATATATTAATCGAATATTTTATTCAGCTAATTGTCAAAATGTCACGCGTTGACGTCGGTTTAAAAATTTAGCCTCAACCTAGGATTCATTTGGGTTTACGTTTATAAATACACCTTTTGAAAATCACGTAAAAATAAGTTATACTTTTGTAAAAGAAGAGATTCCTAGCCTAATTTAAATAATTTTTTGTCTTTTACAGGCTAAACACTCTTCACAATCAACATTTGGTGTCTACATACACTCACACACAATGCTGAATATCGAAGCCACCCTTAGTCACTCTTCCTAACATCTATCTACTATAGGAAGAAAGTGTGTTATAGTTATAAATGGCCTTTGTTTTTACCTTTGCTTTATATTTTATTTTGTTTTTTGGGTGTTGGAAACATTTTATGATATATCTTGGTACATCACCTCCATGCAATTGGTACGTTTTGTAAGAGACTGGTCATCTATAATTTTAAATTGTTAGAGAGACTCTAATATTTATTTTACAATGTATTTAATACTAACTTTGCTCACTTGGAGATTTTCTTTTATTAAGTCTCTCAAGTAAAATATATATGTAACTATACTTTTGGATGCCGTCTCATTTTTCTCTTGTGATAGTAGCACTTTTGGTTCAGGTTTCAGTTTTTTCTTTTAATATTCCATGCACTTTCGGTTCACTTTTTTTTTTCTTTTTTCTTTTTCCTTCCACTTTTGGTTCACTTGGTAAAACTTCTTATACCCAAACAAACCCTATGCATTTGCAAATAAAAAAGGAAAGTACATAGACTATCGCGTCCTACATATGCCTTCGCTTGCATTAAACAACAGGAAAAATCTTGCAAACGTCCTTGTACTTTGGACGTTGGGAAATGTCCCAGTCCAATAATGACATGTGGCGATGTGATGTTTTTAGGATTACTGATGCAAATATTTTTTGTTAATTGCATTCCGATCCTACATAGGGATAAGGACGAATTTACCCTTCTGATGCAACAACTACCAAAGGCTAGCTGATTTGATTTTGTGCGCAGATTCCCTAGGCCATGATTTGACTTTTATTATTTTTTTATTTTATGAAAAAGTTGTATACAAAGCAATATAATATATACCATACATGATATCTTTTTTATTTTTTTGTTATAGAATGGTTGTCATTTTATATAAATATAATGATGACTATAAAAGTGCTATGATATTTGAATTTGTGCGGATTTTCAAGACACATTTGGCTGATTTGTCTATTTTTTTATTAGTTTATTAAATTGTGTATAAGTAGTAGTATAATCAGTACTATACATGATATATTTTTGGTTATTTGTTATAAAATAGGTGTCATGTGATGTAAATATAACGTTTAACATGTTGAAGTCGATGTTAATAAACAAAATTTCCCACTATTACGTATTTCAGCTATGTTTTTATATAATTTTTTTTTATTTGATTAAATCAAAAAAAAGTAACTACAAATACTTATATTAGGATAAAAGTTGCATTTAATTCAATTTGAAGAAGTAATTGATAATAGCTATACTAGGATAAAAAGTTGCATTTAATTCGATATGAAATAGACAATTAATCTGAAAAGAAATATAACCACTAATAATAAATGTGACAATACTATGCAATCTGAAATCTAATGATATAAATCAAAATGCATAGTTAAATATTGAAAGGTAGAAGAAGTAGAAAAAAGCTTGCACATAGTCAAGAAAAAAAAAAGTATCCAAAACTTATCTTTTGTTTCCCGAGTGCAAAAGCTTATTACTTGAGGTAAAAATCGGTATGTTAAATTAATCTCTTCTTGTATATATTATTTATCTATCATTGATATTATTCATTTTAAGTAGAGAAGTATTGTACATATTTTGCATACAAACATTGATATATTTCGTATGTTTATTAATAGTATTGATTTATTGAAGTTTAATATCACAAAACATAAAAACTTCACCGTACAGTATTTTACGTATTTTTCATAGAAACACTGATATATTTCATATGTTTATTAATAGAATTAATTTATTAAAGTTTAGTATCACAAAACATAAAAATTTCATCGTAAAAGCATTTTACGTATTTTACATACAAATGCTTATATATTTCATATGTTTATTAGTAATATTGATATATTGAAGTTTAGTATCAGAAAACATAAAAACTTCACCATAAATTATTTTACGTATTTTTCATACAAACACTGATATATTTTATATGTTTATTAGTATTGATTTATTGAAGTTTAGTATCATAAAACATAAAACCTTCATCGTAAATCATTTTACATATTTTGCATACAAATGCTTATATATTTCGTATGTTTATTAGTAGTATTGATTTATTGAAGTTTAGTATCATAAAACATAAAAATTTCACTGTAAATTATTTTACGTATTTTTCATACGAATACTGATATATTTCGTATGTTTATTAGTAGTATTCATTTATGGAAGTTTAGTATCATAAAACATAAAAATTTCACCATAAATTATTTTACGTATTTTTCATGCAAATACTGATATATTTCGTATGTTTATTAATAGTACTGATTTATTGAAGTTTAGTATCACAAAATATGAAAATGTCATTGTAATTTATAGTGATTTTACAAGTTCTCAAATTGTCTTTTTCTAATAATTCGATGGTTAAAATTTCGTAAATAGGAAATGTTGAGCCGTAAAACACATATATTTTTGATTAAAATAATACATATCTTATATATTTTTAGCATTTGGAAAACTGAACACCAACGAGCCTATACACGAAAATACAGAATCAGACAGTGATGATAATATTCCAGCACTTGATGATGATGAGGTAGAGAATTTAAAGGATTTAAGTGAAGAAGACATCATTACTCGTATTTTTCAGTCCGAAAAATGAAGCATATTTATTCTACAATCAATATGCCCGCATGCATGGTTTTAGCATTAGAAGGTGGACGATAAAAAAGACAACAGTGATCAAATAGTGGTCAGATTGTTCACATGCTCTTGTGCCAGTTTGCGAAGGAAGGAGTTCATAGAGGTGAAACCGACAACGGGAACATAGGGGCTTGACAAAATGTGATTGTAAAGCACAAATTCGGATCAAGTTGAATAGAATCCGTAGTTGTTACAAGGTGACCAAATTTGTGAAGGAACACAATCATGAATTAGATCCTAGCTACGGCGTCCCAATGCTCCGTTCTCATCGACGTGTAGATGATGGTCATAGGGATCAAGCTCATTCTCTTAATCGTGTGGGAATAAGCTCCAGTCGAACGTATGATCTATTCACACAAAAGGCAGGTAGGTATGATGGCGTTGGATTCGCTAGGAAAGATCTTTACAATATGATGGATCATGACAAGCGAGCAGAAATTACCATAGGTGATGCCAATGTTGTATTAGGGTATTTGCATGGTAAAATGGATTCTAATCCGTTCTTCTATTTTCAGTACACAGTTGACGAGAATAATCGATTGGACAAGTTGTTCAGGACCGACGGGCAGTTGAGGGAAGAGTTTGAAGTATTTGGCGATGTTTTAATATTCGATGCCACTTACAAGGTTTGTTACATTTTGTGACATTTAACACAGTTACTTTAGACATCGCATGTGATTGTTTGATATTTGAGTCTACTGGGATACCATGCAAGCACTTGATATATGTGATGAAATGCAAAGGCCTTGGTGAGATCCCATCAACTTGCATAAATAAACGTTGGTCCACGGAGGTAAGTAAAGACCTTCGCGAAAAAAGTTTGAAAACTTCTTCCACCAACGAAGTTGAGATTGCAAGGCACAGGGACCTTACATTGAAGTCAACTCAAATGAATTTTTATGGAAAAAAGACGAAGCAAGGTTATAAAGAGGTGAATGAAGGTGTTTTAAAACTAACGACTCGTGCCAAGGAATTGTGGATGATGGAGTTGAACGAAAACAATACCGAGCTCGATTTGTCACAATCTTCCCAATTTGATGAGAAAAATCCCCAAATTGCATGGCCTAAAGGAAGGATGAAGTCCTAGATCAAATAAGCACCGAGACATTGTTCGAAATGCCGGTACATAATTCATCAATTAAATTATTTTAAGGCACATTGCACCAAAAAAGTATATATATTTATGAGTTTTACTAATTATTGCTAAAACATTGTAGGAGAATTGGACGTCAAGCTAACACATGTCAAAAACAACGCAATCCTCGAACGTATGATACGTCTAACCTTTTTAATGGCTCAAATAATTATAGCCAAACGAACCAAAATTTTTCCTTTGAAGGTACTGCGTATGGAAATGTTAATGGCAGTGGTGTAGGCTATGACAATACTATTGGTAGTATGGGATATGGATTCATTGGAACTAGCAGAATCGGCCAAATTTTCAGCTCCCAAAATGATAACGAGTCTTCGAGTTCATCCTATCATGTTACAAATAACCTTTTTCGTTTTTAGGTGTACTAATTTATGCGGTATGATATGCAATTTACAAATCTATGCAGACAATTTACAATAAATGGTACAAAATTTATGTGTCCCGAAATTTCAATTTCCCCCCAAAATTTCAAGAATAACTTATTTCAAAATTTTCGAGTTCCCTCCAAATTTTTCATGTTCCCTCTTTTAACTCAAAACCCATCTATAAATACTTCTAAACCACAGCTTTTTTAGATATTTGCATTTTTATTTTCACAATTAAAGAGACAATCTAAGCAAGGTGAATGTTGCTATTTAATAAGTACATATTATATATTTTAAGTAAGGCTTTTTCCTTTTTGCTTTTGCCCTTATATTTCTTCATATGTTTACACCTTCATGAATAAAAACTTTCTGATTCTTAAATATTTGTATTACTTTTATGTATTTGAGGTATGTTATGTTTACACCTTCATGGGTTTACAATATTTGATGTATTTGAGATGTTTTTTTTTGTTGTTTGTGCATATTTCACTATATTTCAGCTATGTTTTCCAGTATTTTGGTGAAATTTTTTGTGGTATATTTCATTTTTTCCTTTTGCCATTATATTTCTTCATGGGTTTACACCTTCATGCATGAGAACTTTCCGATCCTAAAATTTTAAGTTCATTCATCTAATTTCAAAATCTATCTATAAATACCACTAACCAATAACATTTTTACCACTTTTAATTTTTAATCTATACAACACAACACCATCTCTCATTAACACTTTATGCAAGGTAAGGCTCTTTGCCTTTCCTATTTATTTTCTATCGTTAGTTTTTTAATACATGTGTTACTTTTGGTCCTCTTCTCCTCCTTTTTCTGTTTTTGTTGGTTGTAACATACACAAACTACTTTTTTTTTTTTTGTTAGCTCACCTATATTACATTTTTTGTTAGTTGTGATGCCTATTTCACACCACCTTTTGTTTTTACCCCTTCCCAATTTTGTTTTATGTAATTTTTTTATATATAAACTGCTGCTCATGCTTGAAGTTTGTATCTCTTTAAGTTATTTATTTATTTATTTTTGTTGGCTAAAGTTCGCTGGCTTGTGGACGTTCCTTATGGTGTTGAAAGAAGAAGTCAAGAAGAAGACAATTGAATATCCCATGAAAAACAAGGGCCGTAATGTTGAAATGGAGTGGATATTATGAGATTTTTTTCATGTTATTTTGAATGTCATTCATTACCTTGGTTGTGGGTTGATCTTCAAATGAAGTTTAACACCAAAAACCAAACTAATTATGTAATCTAATATAATGTGAATGCAATGGTTATTATCCATGTGTGATGTTGGCACACAGAACTTGAGCTTTGTTTTCCATTTTAACTGATCATGTTTGTTGGCACCAAGAACTTGAGCTTTATGGTAATTCATCAATTTGGTAATTTGGCTATGCAAAAAATTTGTCCAACTACTAACCAATTCTAACCTTAATGCCTCTACGAAATAAGGTCCAGAAGTACAACATAAAACCATGTACAAGTACTAACCAATTCTCATTTGGCCTTGCAAGCATATTTTCCTTTACTTGTTGAATTTAGACACATGGCCTAGAAGTGCAACATAAAACCACAAAGAAGATTCTTTGTGAATATTTTTTGCAATAATTTTTAGCTTCTTGACTTAGCAAAATTAAATTGTTTGTCATGTTCCTTTACGTAGCTAACATTAGTTTCTTTACTTAGGCGAATAATTAGTTTTTTTCACGAGTTGCATAGCGTTATAAGTTGCATTTTACACCTCAAGCATGATACTTGAAATGCTACGTAAAACTAGGCAAAATGCAAAAATCTCTTCATTAGATCTTAAAAACGAGGTGCAACATAAAAATAAGGCCATTGGGTTTTTATAGAAAATACCAGCAAATACCAACACCTCAAGCATGTAGCAAATATCCGCAAATTTTACACTAGCAGTAGTAACAAATGAAAATTTTCATCTTAATACATCCCACCAATCATCAACAAACATGGAAAATCCATTAACAAAAAACAGATTTTGTCTCAACCCAACTTGATTGTAGATGCAGGGTTGCTCAAATTCACCTGTGGTTTAATGCGGTTTTCCCAAGCTTCATCATCATCATCATGCACACATATAAAGCATAGTCAAACAAACCCATCTATCTGGGCACCCACGATGGCTATGATAATCTAATCACAAAGACAATAAACATTTTCATATGGCATGATGTATAAAATAAAAATCAGAAATTAAATATATGAAACAAATACAAAATTATAAATAAATTTACAATTTGTACCGTCAAAATCTAATGAGACTAATAGTCGAAATCTGAGCACATGAACAATCAAAATTTGATCTAACAAAAGTTCACTGGATCCATTGATTCGTTGGTGTTTTTAGAGGAACAAGAAAGAAAAAGAACACTAAATAGTTAGCTCATTATCAAAATAAATAAAATGGTTTAAAAACACAAATAAAATATAAAATATAGAAAAATTACAAAAAACTCACATTTCCAGCAACTTGTTAATGACACAAATGAATCGGTGTTTAGTGAGGAATGAGATAAAGTGAGGAGTTGCAAAGTGAAAAACACACGGTTCATTAAAAATCTAGGAGATAAATTAGGTATAAACAAAGAAAAAATATAATACAAATATAAAGAAATACACTCACTTTTATTGTCTACATTGCTGATGAAACGAATCGTGGTTGTTCTCTGATGAACAGAGAATGATGGTTCCCGAGAAAGGTGAATCAGAGATCAATTTTATGAGAAACAAGAGAGAGTGAGATGAGGAAGAAAACCAACAGAGGAAGAATAAGAGATGGAAGCGGAAGAAGAAGGACTGAGAGTTGAAATAGCCATGGTCTGCATAACAAGAGAAAAAGTAGAGTGTGATTGAGAGAGGGAGAGGGGAAAAGAAGAGTGTGAAGTGACGCGAGGGGAGAGTATGTGGCATGGTGCTTAGGGAATCTGAAAAGTCAGACTTGGGAAGATGTACCGAAGGGTATTTTTGTAATCTAATTATTTCACTTAAATGATGGTTGGGTTATTGATGAAAGCTTAGGGGTCGATTATGCAATTATAAAAAATTTTAAGGACCAGCCGTCACAATTTTGAAATCGTTTTGAAGAACGACTCCAAACAGAACAACCGAAAAAGAAAAAAGAATAAGAGGAAGAGGCGGATTCCCTCGCCAATCTGGCATCAGCCATTATCATACTCTACGGAAAAGCTTCCGGAGAAATAGAAATCAGGTTATTAGAAGAACCAGCCTATTGCTTGCAGATCAGTGAGAAAGAAGAGCAGGCAGAATTATCTACAAAAGATTCTTCAACCAAAGATTGCAACAATTAAAGTTAGACTCTCGCGTGCTACATATGCCTTTGCTTACATTAAACAACAATTAAAGTAAAGTACTATGTTACACAAATCCTTTCTTCTTTTACACGTCAAGTTTGGTTTGATTTACGAGGTCAACACATATAAAAATCTGACAACAAAATAGAAATTTCTGAATTTATGATTTTGATCCGATCCATCTCTATATATATAGTGATGTTGGACTTTTAAGTGCTATTACGAGCCTTTGGCTTAAATTAAAATTTTAATTTAGCATCTTAAATGCAAGGTTTCCATACCAAAGCTCAATCCAATTAAGTGTTCAGTAACGGTTGGACGATAGTAAAAGCTCATAGCAAACCCTGTAGTTACTTGTACTAAAAAATAAGTAAGTGTAATTCCCAGTGTTTCACTAAGATTTCAAATAGCGGTCCCGAATTCAAATTGATTATATTTCGCCTCTTCAATAAAATTGGTACTATATTTGTTTCTTCAATAAGTTCAAATGACATACAATATTTCAAATTGATCGTACATTTCTTGGAGAAGAACCACGAGATTAAAGCTCTATTTGGTCTAATTGTAAAATTTTAATTTTTGAATTGCAAAGCTTTTAAAGTATAGTTTTTATTAGAAGTGTTGTCAAACAAAAGTCGTTGACTGTTTAGTTTATGTTGAGCAACATTAAGTTTTTAAAAATTTTGAGTGTAATATTAGACTTTAAAAAAATATGGAGAGAAATATTTGAAAAAATAAAAGAAAAATAACTTCTCGCATTATATAAAAATAATAATCAAGTTTGATAGAAGGGCTTTTTGGTCTTCTTTCATAATTGAAGCTAAAATATAAATTAAATAAATTTTTTGCATTGAAGACCAAATTCTGTCATATTTTATATATATTGCTACGTGACAAACGTACAATGATCCACGTTTTGACGTTTGAAAACTTTTCAAAACAGGGCACGTTTTCAAGGAAAATTACTGATGGACCCAACTAGACTGTCGTTATGCAGACTTTTTAGGTGGTATTGTCCGTTGTTGTGTACTTGTGTCCTTATCAACAGTTGTTAAACGCAACTAACGATTAACAATTAATTGCTACAGTATCCATTGGCTTTTGTACACCTGTAGATATTGGTCTCCGTCCACCGATAGCGTGTGGGAGACATTTGGTGACTTTTCACTCCAAGATTATTTGCCAAATTTATATCTACTCATAATGCAACAAGAGTCAACATGATGTGCTTACCAATTTGTGAACATAATAGGCTTACCAATTTTGATCAATACAGTTGGGGACCATCTAAAAATTGAGATGCTGTAGACCATTTAGATATCTAAAATAGCTAATGGAGTCAAGTTAATATGCGAACATGCATTTGGAAGATATTCATTAGTTGTTACTTGTTAATCAATCTACCGTAAGATTGAGTCTATCATCTGGAAATTTTCTTTTGGACTATCATAGTATTGAAATCATCTTGCATGATAAAATTTAAGATTTATAACCCGTTGTTTAATAACGAGAAGGTTGATCATACATGATTTTCTTTTTTTTTCCTTATTTCGAATCAATTTTCTATCATGATTTAGATTCAAATTTTTTTTTTTCAGAAAATGTTATTGACTCCAACTTTCTTGGGTCATAACGTACACGATGCCAAATTTTTTGCTAAGAGAAAATAATATAATCATAAAAATCTCACGCTTAGTTACCCAAGTAATCTCTATATTATCTAATTTATTTAGTTTAGTGGGTAAACTTTCATATAAAATTTTTACACCCTATATTTTAATAAGAGTACAAGATGTGATCATTTATGGAAGTCTCTCTCTCACTTTAAGGTTCCGTTTGTTTGCCGTAAAATAATTTGTTTGTGTAAAATATTTTTTGCAAAAAATATTTTTCTTGAAAAATAAAATATTTTACAGGACTTGGTTTATTTGTCGTAAAATAACTTATTAGGGAAAAATATTTTTTCGGAAAATAGATTATTGGAAAATATTTTTTGGTGTTTAGATGTATCGTAAATTTCGTAAAATATTTTTTTCTCCTAAAGTCCCGTAAAATATTTTATAAAATTTTGTACTAGCCGCAATTGTTGACCAAAAAATATTTTACGGTGTTACCAAACACCTAAAACTTAAAAAAAGAAGCCTTAATTTTTTATAGTAAAATATTTTACAGTTGACTAATTTTCTGGTGTTACCAAACACCGTAAAATTCAAAAAATATTTTTTGAAAAAATATTTTACGACAAACAAACAGAGCCTTAGTCACTTCACACACACACTCTCTCTCTGTCTCTCTCTCTCTTCTTTTATAAAGATCATGCAATATCAAACCATCTAAGTCAAATTTGTATTGAGAGATTAACGGAACGTCATCTAAAAATTGAATTTGTATGCTTATGAAACTCTAGGACCCTAAAGTCTAGGGCATGTAAAAGTAAAAAAAAAAAAAAAATCTAGGATCTTGAAGTCCCAAGATGAAAATTTATAATCTTATGAGAATAACTTTAAACAGTTTATGAGAGATTCTATCTAGTAGTGAGTTAATTTTTTTGGTAGTTGGAAGATCAGTATTTGCATCTATGGTAGTGGGGTTAGTGCGGTGTGAGGTTAATAAAATAAACAGTAATGCTATATAACACTTTACTTTTCACACTTTTATACCACTTCTTAGTTGACATATTGACATGGCATGCCAAGTTGGCAAATTAACTTTTTTTCTCTCCCTTATTTTATTTATTTATTTTTCTCTCTCTTATTAACAATTTTTGTCAGCATTTCTTACTATCGTTTTCTCTCTCTTACAAATGTTTTCTTCTTACTAACCCTAACCAAAAATTCCCAAACCAATTCAGCAAAAAAAAGTTTATTATTCTCTTCTATTGTTCACTGTTACATCCTCTCTGATTTATTCCCTTTTTTTTGACGAATTAGTGTTGTAAAAGATGAATGAGATTGTTAACATTGGTACATTATCTTTACCGTTCATCTGCATATTCTTCTGCTAAATTGCACTACTATTACATACATATATTTATTCTTTTATCAATTGAAACACTTTACAAAATATATTATCGCAGTTTGACAAGAATATATAAACATATATATGTCCAATCAAATTACAATCACCATTTGCATTCACATCCTCAAAGGAAACTATTTCTCGTTACTGAGAATTTAAAAGCATGAAAAATAAAACTTTGTCAGATATGAGAAAGATTTTTCCAATGATATTAAATAAATAAAAAAATACACAGATGCATGGTCTCATAATAGACAGGACTAAGTCCATTACTTCCAAGAGATGTAAAGGGACATGATTACCGATAGAAGAGAATAATAAACTTTGTTTGGGATTTTTGGTAAGTGTTAATAAAAAGAAAACATTTGTAAGAGAGAGAAAACGATGATAAGAAATGTTGACAAAAAACGTTAATAAGAAATAGAGAAAAAAAATAAGGGAGAGAAAATTAAAATAGTATATAGCATTATTTTAAAATAAAAAAATAAAACTTTAACACTTTAGGGACTATTTATGTGTTTGACCCCAATTTTTTAATGAGTGAAATTCCTATTTTTTATTGACAAAAAAAGAAAAATTCAAAATCCACCCTAGAGAACTCCTTTATGAAGATAAAGATGACGGAAACCACCCTAGACATAAAATCGTAGTATAAATATAGCATTCGCTCAAGCGAAATGTGTAGAATATCCAAGTAACTTACTTTCAGTGTATTCAACTGCCAACTAAAACATGAACGCTCAATTTCCTGCCTCAGCTGTTCCTCTCTCTTATCAAAATTCTGGTCATGAGGTTGCTCGACGTTCCGCAAATTTTCATCCAAGCATCTGGGGAGA
This sequence comes from Ehretia macrophylla, assembly GCA_037974665.1. NCBI lineage: Eukaryota > Viridiplantae > Streptophyta > Magnoliopsida > Boraginales > Ehretiaceae > Ehretia > Ehretia macrophylla. The sequence goes on along the minus strand of CM075767.1, from coordinate 19,063,188 downwards.
TTTATTCCTTTCATATGATTCTAGCCCCACGGTAAAGAATATTAGTTATTTATTCATTTTCATTAAGTTCTCGAACTTCATGCAAATTTAGTAGCCCGTAACGCAGTTTACCCTATTAAATATGTAAAGTTCGTGTTACAGGAATATGGTTCTCATGAAGAAAGTGAACATGAACCACTAAAAGAAGAGATGAGGAAAATGCTATTGGCAGCTCCAGTTAAGTCCTTGCAAAAGCTAGAGTTGATTGATGCCATCCAACGCCTAGGGGTGTCTTACCATTTCGGAAGCGAGATTGATGCCTCATTAAAATACATTTATGATTTCTATCATGAATGCTTTGAAGAAGATGGTAATGACATTTATGCTATTGCGCTTCGATTCCGATTACTTAGGCAACAGGGCCATCCTATTACTTGTGGTAAGCAATTATTCACAGCATTACAATATATCAATATTTCACGCGTCCCTTATATAACAGTGCTTTTATTGTATATGTGAACTGTTTGAAATAAAATATATAACCCCTTATCATACTTACAAACAAGGGGTAAAGAGATAACGTAAAACATTATCAATACAAGTATATCTGTGCAAGGAATCACTTAGATCCTTGTCCATAGAAAACCTGAATTTGTCTTCTCATCATGATTCAAGACATGAAGCATTTGACCAGAAAAAAAAAGGTTATGTTAAGAGTTTCACATCGTAAACTAGAGAGTAAGATAATGATTTTTTCCACATAGAAAGATTAAGAGAATAATGAGTTATTAATAAACATGTGTAGACTCAAGATCCAATAGTTTAAACTTTTGGGTCAATAATTGAGTTCAACACATATGTGTTGAGACCCATTTATTCTCTGGCTCTTTGGGCTGGCCACAGCATTTTCTCTTTTAAATGAATCTAGTTATCTTATGCTTAAAAGGTAATAGATAAGAGTACATTGAGGTTTATTAGACAACGAGTTTATATATAGACGTTTCTAAATACTTGACGCATATATAGACGTTTCTAAATACTTGACGCAACTTGCATGTGGAGCCACATTGATATGTGCACCGTGCGTAACCAAAATTATGGAGGTATATTAGTTTGTTCCCTTAAATATTTTTCATGCATGGCCCCTTTCTTATCTCAAATCAAGTTTTTGGTTTTGAATCAGACGTGTTCAACAAATTCAAGGACACGAAGGGAAAATTCGATGAAGCTCTATCAAGCAACGTTCGAGGAATTCTAAGCTTGTATGAGGCAGCTCATCTTATAGTCCATGGAGAAGATATTCTTGAGGAAGCACTAACATTCACCACCACTCACCTTGAGTCCACGGTGTCCAACTTGAGCAATTTTCTTGCAGCACAAGTCATTATAGCTCTTAAGACTCCAATTAGATTGACGATGCCAAGACTTGGAGCGAGAGAGTACATATTAATATACCAAGAAGATGAACTACATAACAATGTATTACTTAAGTTTGCCAAATTGGACTTCAACATATTGCAACAGATGCACCAAAAAGAACTAAGTCGTATTACAAGGTAATTAAATTTCTTGACCAGTAATAAACTTTGAGTTGAATAAAGTATTTTAGTTGTATATTCAATAACACTTTTATAATTTTTAGGTGGTGGAAAGATTTGGATGTCCCCAAAAGTTTCCCTTTCGCAAGAGACAAATTGGTAGAATTATACTATTGGATAATAGAAGCTTATTTTGAGCCTCAATATTGTGTTGGTAGGAGAATATTGACCAAAGTAATGGGTATGACTTCCATTATTGATGACATTTACGATATATACGGAGCATTTGACGAACTTCAACTTTTTACAGATGCGATTGAGAGGTTAATTCAAATCCCTTCTTTCTTTAAAAAAAAAAAAATCTATAGGTATCCGAGTTTTGCTCGACTAATCTTATGGAACCCTAAAGTTAACTACCGAGTAAACCTCCAGCGACCTTGAGAGGACTCAAACTGACGACCTTTAGTTACACCCCCAAGATTTTTACCAATTGAGCTTAATTCAAATCTCTTATCATTTTCAACTTGATTTGCAGTTGGAATATTTCCGCCACACATCAACTGCCGTCATACATGAGACATTGTTATCTTGCGCTACTTGATGTTTACACTGACATAGACCAAGAATTGGCCAAGCAAGGCAAATCATACGCCACATACTATGCAATAGAAGAGGTTAGGATTATAATATTGCATCCTTTTTATAAATCAGCCTCTTCCATAAATTAGCAATGAACTATATTTGATTCCCATTTATTTCAATTAATTTTCAGATGAAGAAATTAACTAGAGCATATTTTGAAGAGGCTAAATGGTATCATACGAACTATGTTCCGAAATTCGAGGAGTATATGAAGGTTGCACTTGTATCAGCGGCTTACATGGTGTTTGCAACAACTTCATTTGTTGGAATGGGAGACATACTAACTCAAGAGGTCTTCGAATGGGTATCAAGTGAACCTCTAATTATTCGAGCTTCATCAGTAATTGCCAGATTAATGAATGACATGGAAAGCCACGAGGTAAAACAGATGAACATGCTAATACAATTACCGGTAACAATATACTAAATGAAATATTTGAAATGTTTTTTCGGTACCATATGTTGTTTTCATTGGCATCCAAATGAAAATTAAAGTTAAGTAGCCTATTTGGGGAAAATTTCACTTATAGTCCAAAAAGCATTTAGTAAGTACTTAATTACGTCCGCCACAATCATTTTCTATCACTTAATTTGAAATTATTAATTCCTGCTTATTCTTTGTCATTATTATCATCCAATTTTGGTGCATCCTAATTAAATTTAATTTAGGATTAATACCACTTTTGGTCCCTTATCTTTAACCTCATTGACAATATGATCTCTTATATTCAAAAGTGATATATTCAGTCACTTATCTTTTAAAGTTGGGACATCGTTAGTCCTTTTATGTGAATCCATTAAAAATTTGACGGCAAACGCATTTGTCTAGTGTCCCAATTTGAAAAGATAAGAGACTGAAATCTATCACTTTTGAAGATAAAGAATCACATCGTCAATAGGGTTAAAGATAAGGGACCAAAAGTGATATTAATCCTATATTATCTTGGTACAAGTTATATTTATTTACTGCATGACATAGGAATTATAGGTTTACTGAAGAATAATAAATGATAACAATTATAAGTTAGCTCACATAAATGTAAAAGTTGAACATGAAAGATTTTAATAAGAATTCCATTATCTCGTATGATATGAGATATAGTTTGATTATTCTCTTATGTGATTTAAAATCTATGTTTTAAATAAAAATTCATGTTTTCCATTCTTTAACCAAGAAGAAAGAAGTCAATTTTAATCGAAATATAGTGCCTCTACTCTTTATTTTGATAAGCTTATTACACTCTCCAACGAAAACTAAAGGAAGGATAGTTAAGATGGCTTCAAGAAACACAAGGGCTTCGTTCTTGATTATCTTTTCAAAGAAGAAGAGATTACCACTAAAGTTTCAGGAGTTAATTTTACCATTTTGTCACTGATTGTCACATACTGATCTAGTATAATATGCAGTTTGAGCAAGAAAGAGGACATGTGGCATCAGCAGTTGAAATTTATATGAATGAATATTGTACCTCAAAGGAAGATGCTCTCGTAGAGCTTCACAAGCAAGTTACAAATGCATGGAAAGATATAAACAGAGAATGCCTTGACCCCATTGTTGTACAAATGCAATTCCTCACGCGAATTGACTATTTGACTCGAGTATTAAATACCATATATAAAGATAACGATGGGTATACTCATTCCAAGACCAGGCTTGAAAAAATCATTTACCTGGTTCTTGTCAACCCTGTGAATGAATGATTTATACTCCTTGGTTCATTATCATATTTGTATGCCAATAAAGCATAATGTAGTGTACGTTGTGACAATGTATTTTAAGTATTCCAAATAAAAATTTGGACCTCTTTTATTTCATAAGCTCAAGAAAATTGAATAAAATTTTAACATATTACTTATCTCAGTTTTTATATCGCGCAAGTTAGTATGCACTTGGCAATTATATGTTGGATGTATTTCAATTATCGTGCAAATCGAATAAAAATTAGGTACTCTTTGATATCATCTATCGAAAACCAAAAATTAAATTGTATTACTAGTGTTAGTAGTTCAGTTGTACAATAAAACTTTGATGCTGGAGAGAGAATTGACGATGGAGACATTGGAAAAGGACTAGAATAGATAAGGTAGAGAAGGTAAAGAAAGTAGTAGAGTACAAAGATCATATAACCAAGGTGTGTGAGTTATTAGAGTTATTTTTTTCTTTTGCAAGGCTAATGAAAGATTATTTGTAGAAATCTTTTGATTTTGTGTTTTAAGTTAATCCTGTTGTCACATGGACTTAAGTTGATTCAAATCTAATTCATTATCTGAAAAACTAAGACCTTGATCGAAGCTAGAGTTGATTATTAATCAAACTAGTATTTCGTGAAGATGACAATTATCAACCAATTATCAATTTACAGTGAACGGGTCCAAAATGTCCATGCCCTCTAATGATCATCATCTTTTTCCCATGAACATTTTTAGGTTTTGTTTGACCACTAGCGGAACAAGAGTGAAGTAATTCTTTTTACCTCTTGTTAATATGGTTTTCTCAGTTCAATACATGCAATAGCTATGACCATGAGCAATTGATTAATTACCAATTCGGACTAAGGAATCGAGATATTTATCAATGTCGCCATGAGTTACAATTATGCATAGCTAATGTGAAATTGTTTTCCTAACATGAAAATTCAGTTGACGGAGTCTGACTATAGATTGTGGCTCATGTATTAATACTCTATTTTTGAAGTCTTGATAAGATGCTTCACCACCTCATAGTCTTGTATAATGGCACATACTATCAATATAGTCAGGAACGGGGGCAGATATATCCGGGTTTTAATCCTTTGATTTTCTATATTATCCTTATCCTCGTGAATCTAGACGTATCCTTAATATGTTATTTTGTGCATTGTTAGATTGTATAATTTATTTAATGTAGGCAGTTTATTTAAATTATTATTATTAATACAATTAATTTAAATAAAAGTTCATAGAATAATATTTATATATTATATTCTTAAAAGTAAGAATATGAGTGACACAATTAATATTCATAAATATAATATAAAAGTAGTCCCCCATTGTAGAATAAATTAATTGGGTGTTAGTTTATCCGATTAGATTGAATTATAGTATACTATCCAAATAATAGGAGATATTGATTTGGATGATTAGTCTCATATTGTAAAACTAGATGTATAAATGGTTGTTGAGAACAAGTGACTAAACATGACCGTTGGTACAACGAATTACATGGATTAGTCAAAAACTCATTGCACAATGTAATAGTGTGATTAACCCTTAGACGTGAGACACCACAATTATCCTGTGTTAGGAATACCGTAATTTGCTAGTATAATTAAGCTAGTCCTAATCAAGGATTAGATATTATACTCAGTGGTTACGATCTATTCCGACATAGAGATAAGTGTGTAAAGATACGGAATCTATCAATTAAGCATCCTATGCGATCTACTAATCAAGTAACTGGAAATCTTTGGCCAAGAATAGTGGAAGTTGTTCCACGAATTATTCATAAATTACTAATTAAATAGATTTGAATATATGATTGAGTAATAGAGTTTGACGACCATATCCATCACTCTAGCTCAATCGGTATGATTTAGATAGAAGGAATTGAATGCATGGTAATTACTTATTGAAAGGGTTTCTAAAACAGAAGAACATACTAATTCAATTACCGGTAATGATATGCTAAATGAAAAAAAAAAAGTTGAACATGAAATAGTTTAATAAGAATTCTATTATCTCCTATGATACGACATATGGTTTGATTATTCTCTTATATGTGATTAAAAATCTATGTTTTAAAATAACAAGACACGTCCTCTATTCTTTTACCAAGAAGAAAGAAGTTGATTTTAATCCAAAGAGTAAATGACTTAACATCCTTATTTGTCTTGTTAAAAGTGCACAATACCCTCATGTTTTATATAAATAAGATGATTACCCCACTGTGTTTTAAAAATATAGCTGATCTAATACCCCTATGTTTTAAAAGCGTAATTGAATACCTCTATTAAAATGAATGATTTTTCTAACAGAAGCGGGCATTCAGCTTCGTTAGTAAAAATGCAAAGGATATTCATCTATGTTTATAAAACACAAGGGGATAATCAGCTTGAACACAGTGGGATATTCAACTTCATTTTTAAAACACAGGAGAGTAATCAACTTATTTATAAAAACATAAGAGAATATTATACACTTTTGACAAAACACATGTGATGTTAAGTCGTTTACTCTATTCCAAATAATGTCTCTACCTCTCTATTTGGATAAGCTTACAACACTCTCTAATTAAAAGTAAGGGAATGATAGTTAAGATGGTTTGAAGAAACACAAGGGCTTAGTTCTTGATAATCTTTTCAAACAAGAAGAGATTACCACTAAGTTTCACCAGTCAATTTTACCATTTTGCCACTGATTGTCACATACTGATCTAATATAATATGCAGTTTGAGACAGAGAGAGGACATGTGGCATTAGCTGTTAAAAGTTACATGAACGAGTATGGTACCTTAAAGGAAGATGCTCTATTGGAGTTTTGCAAACGAGTTACGAATGCATGGAAAGATATAAATAGAGAATGCATTTACTGTTAAAATTAAAGAATCTAATATCATAAAATAAAACACTACTGCAATTAATATAATTAAGTTGATTAAATCGAAACTGTACCTTTATATGAAGCCATTGAAACTACATATCAATCTTGAGATTTGAAACATATCGTTAATCCATGTCATGCACATTTATTTGTTGCAGGAATTTCCTAAAGAAACCATAATCCTGCATGAAAACTTGAGCGACGTGTTATGGTAGACATGCCTAGACTAGGTAATCCCTCTCCCCTCCAACTTCTATATGGTGGCTCTCAATGGGGCATGCCAACCCTGATAGCCTATTATTTATAGATTATCAGTATTCTGGTTGGGAGAAAGGGCCTAGCCTAAAAACTGTATTACATCTTCTATCAAGATACCTTAATATTAAAACAGGCTCTGCACATTACATACCATACCACTAAATAAAATAATATTCAAGAGTCGGACCTAGGCCAACTGGAGTAGATCACTATAAATTATGCTTTGGGCTTTACCGATCAACCTCAACCCGTTTTTCGAAAATAAAAAAATACCCAATCAGTAGTAACCCATAATTTAAAAAATTCAAACAGTCTCCCACTTGGGCAACACTGATTGATTTTATAGTTTGAAATTATTTTATTTCACGAAAATACTCTGGAGTTGAAAACAACTTTGGTGGCCACAAAATAAACATCTCAATCCAAAATTCAGTCCAACAAGTACATCAATATCGAACCATAATAGTCGTTAAACTTTATTTGGGCAAACCCCCTTTAGTGCTTCTAATTCAAAGCCACTTCAATAATGAAATCTGTAACTGTATATCTAGAGATATAAAATTTTGAACCTGCGTGAGCTCATAATAACTTTATCTACGTATACATAAAATAGTGATCACAACATAAATATGATAGGAACAAAACTTTAATATACTGTAAATTACTAAAAATAAACTATACCCTTACACTTTACGCTTCTAACCTAAAGCATTTCAATTGAAGCATTAATCTAAGTGTATAACCTGCTTACACTTGCATAAGCATACCAAATACACAACTTTACCTTAAACACTTATTGGCAATAAATATTCATAGCTTATGCCTTTATAACCCATCAACATATTCAAGTTTAGAACTATTGAATTTTCAACTTACATAAGAGAAAGATTTCATTAATTTCATCTCTATATAAAAACACAATTTAAGAATATGAGCATGTAAGGAATAGAAAAATTCTCATCAATCAAATGCTATTAAAGCATTTCAATCCCTTTATAGATCCCCAACCTTAAAGGACTTTACTTTAGGAGACAATAAACTTTATATCATTGGTTTATCTCATATCTTTAAGGGAGATTTATTTCATATACATCATGCTCACACTCAAACTGTCACATATATAAATGCCAATAAAATGCATTTCAAGCATGATTCTTTATAACCTTCTCAACAAAAATACATATGTTTACATGTGTGAGCACATAATCAGACAGATATATTACAACCACTAAGCTTAAAGTTCACTTGATATTTTAAACTTTATTTCTTTTTTGTCATTAGACTTGTATCACACAAGTGAAACTATATACCACACCTGATTGAGATGTAAATATCAATGAACTTTCTCCCTTAATAATTATAATTGCAAAATCATGCACTACTAAAATACGTCATCAACATATTTCACTTTTATCATGAAAGAGTTCTAGAATAGTGTTCTTTCATGAAACCCTTAAATTTGATAAAAATTAAATAATATAACCATTCAATCAATTGACTATGAAATTTGTCAGCAACATTAGTATTAGATAGCCAATATCAGGAATGTGAGGTTTGTCTTCCTTTTATGTATTATGGAATAATCCACTTAAAATAATACTCAAGTACTTGATTTAAAATTAGAATACCTTAATATACATGCTTTCAAAGTGATATTATATATTATATGCTTTATATGGAAGCCCTTAAAAAAACATCACACAAAAGATATTATACACTTGACACTTTAATTCACTGTAACTGTCTGTTGATGACCCTTGTCAATAGGCAAGAAATTATTTTAGTCAAAGCTTTTCTTTAGCCCCAAGTTTTTCGTTTTACCAAAATTGTAAAATTATTTCCTTTATAGAATTAGGACATATGTTGTAATCTTCTATATCTTTGTATTATACGATCAATGAAACATAACTTTTCCTGGGATATTATTTACATGGTATTAGACAAGGTGTTTCTAAAAAACATTCCTGCGCTGCATTGTTCCATAGTCTGCACGTTGCTCATCAACAATTTCTTTTTCTAATCTTTTCTTTCTTCCTTCTTGGTTCATGTCCGCACCTTAATCAATCACCCAAAGCCTTTACTATCTCTTTCTTCTTCTGTCCTTTTCGTTCTTTTCCGAATCACAAAAACCAACCACAAAAAAAAAGAGTAACATGGCAGACCTATCTCATACAGCACCAAAACCCGTCACTACACCATCTTTCGAAATGTCCACCAACGAATCTTCCCACCCTTACTACCTTCATAATTCTGACAATCCTGGAACTATCTTGGTCTCTCATCTCTTAACAGGTGATAACTATTCTACCTGGAGCAGGGCTATGCGCATGGCCCTATCCGCCAAAAACAAATTAAGCTTCATCAATGACACTCTGCCATGCCCAGATGCAAAAAGCCACCAAACTGACTACGCCTTATGGCAACGTTGCAACGACATGGTTATCTCTTGGCTCTTGAATTCTATCGATCCTGACATAGCCGATAGCATTATCTATATGGATAGTGCTTCCGCTGTTTGGCTTGATCTTCAAGAGAGATTTTCTCACAGCAATTATCCTCGAATCTTCCAAATCCGTCGTGATATCTCTTCTATGCAACAGCAACAACTGTCTGTTGCTGCTTACTTTAATAAACTCAAAGCTTTATGGGACGAATTGGCCTCATACCATCCAATCCCTTCCTGTTCTTGTGGTGCGATAAAATCTATCATCGATCGCGACCAGGAAGAACGGGTAATCCAATTTTTAATAGGTCTTCATGATTCCTACTCTGCTGTCCGTGGCCAAATCCTCTTGATGTCTCCTCTACCCAACATTAATAAGACCTATGCTCTCGTTCTCCAAGAAGAAAAACAGCTTGAGGTCTCTCATATTTCTCCTTCCCCTGATGCCACTGTAATGCCCCGACCTCACCCCAAGCTAAAGGTTAAGTTCGGACTCGACACACGGACAGAGTCTCCCCTGTACCGTAGACATTCTGAAAACCTGTAAACACTCAAATCAAGCCTCAACAAGATAAGACGAGATTTTCATAATTAAACAACAAAGGTTCAAGGCCATCCGAGCCTTGAAGCATACAATAGTCCCAAAACACACAAGCATGCTAGTGGCTAGAGTTACAACATTCACTTCCAAGCATGCAAGGTAATTAAAACAGTAACATAAGTTATTACAATATATAGGCTTCCAAATCTACACCACAACCAACTATTTTTCAACTTTGCACAACAAGCATATACATAGCCCTTAGGCTACTAAATAGAACATAAGATAACAAATGAGTCTTCCACATAGCAGCAAGAACATAAACCACCTCAAGCTAACAGGCACAGCAACTAAGGTAAAGGATCAGTCTGGACTTCTTCCTCTTCTACTATCACCTCAACTAGCTGGGGATCACCCTCAGCACATCCTGAAACATATATCGAGGTATGAGCAACCACTGTTGCCTAGTGAGGGATAAAGTCTCCCAGGGCGTGCAATGCAACAATTAAAACAGTTAATCAACAATAGTAATAAAACAATTTAAGAAGTAACGATAGCTTAAATAACCACACATTAAAAAGGATACACTTCACTTTACCCTAACACCAAATCTTCAATCCACGAACCACGAACACGATCACGATAACGATAAGCCGGCATAATCCCAAACACTCCAGTGGGTGTACTCCGGATGTACCCTAATAATCCTACAACCCAACACCCCCTGGCAATCTCCGGACCAGGCAAGTGAGGGAATAGAGCACGGAGTTTGAATATCCACTGGCAAGCCCTCTGCCGCCTAGCCGATATTCAACACATCCGCCATTGACACTATGGTTGCGCAACTACTATGCAATGCACTTTACAATGGCAAGTTAATATCAATAATATAAGCAATAACACGTAGGAGGATCAACAAAGTAGGTTGACCTCAATGTAGTTAGAATTGAAGCAATTATACAAGCAATTAAGCAGTTTTACAAAGGGACATATACAAGATAAGTATAGAATCATACCGAAAGCTCCAAATCAACTTGAAACCATATTTAAACACTTAAGAAGTCATGCCATGGACTTAGAAGCGTGAGACAACCGAAATTGTACCTAAACTCCTTTGTTATTCAAGCTATTTCTCTTCCAAACCAAAGTTAATGATTCAAATTCAAAGGGAAGCTATACCAACCTTCTAACTAACCCTCAAGGAACCCTTTCAACCCTCAAACTTATTCAAATGCCCGCAATTTCCCCGAAAGCCCCAAATTCCCTCTTATAGCTTTAAACTACACATACCTCAGCCGGGCTTCAAACAAAGGTTAGCAAACCTTCTATAGTACCTAGGTAGCCTAAGGATTCTAAAAGTGAAGCCCAAATCTACCCAGATTCACATTAACCCCGAAACCCCTTTGTTAAAGTTGGCTATTTCACGTTTTATGCGTTTTTAGAGCAATTCAAGTGTACGAGGCTATTAGACTACCATCATTAGCACATAAGGCATCTATTAGGAGTGTTGAATCAAGATAATATGTGCAATTACACAAAACCCTAGAAAAACGTCACTATTTACCTCATAAATCAAACTAACGATTCTAACCGTTTAAAAAGCGAAATAATCACTCAAATATGTTCTCTAGCACTCATATACAAGGTATAATAGCATAGATAATCAATACAATAGCATTTGGTCACATTTTCAACAAATCAAGAAATTGACAACTATTTTAAAATGCGAGAATATGCTGTGAAATCCCTCACCAATGTGTGTAGGAGCACCTAGGAAGCTTGCACACACCTTAAACTACTTGCTCTAGGCTTGGCTTGGCTTGAAGTGAAGAGTTGAAGAGCAAAAAATCAATTTTCTCATCTCCTAGCTGCTCTCGGCTGTTGCACAGTGCTTTTCAGCATTTTTTTGTTTTGTTCTTTGCTAGTTATGAGCTAAGGTGTATAATATATGGTGCATAATTGGGTGGGGTCAAGTTTGGATATTTAAAAGGTCACTAGAATGCGCGTTATTGACTTAAAAACGAGTCTAAGGTGAAATGTAATGTTAGTTATTTAAATCTCTAAGTTTATTACGTAACACTATTCATTTAACTACTAAAACCACTTTCTAAACGAGCTCTCCTATCGCCTCTAGCTCAATTGCACATTTTTCGCACTACTCTAACAATTAATATGATTTAATAAAAATGTTAATTCACTAATAGAATGTAGTTTGAAAACGGAGTGAATAGTAGCTAAAGAAGGCAGTTAGTAAAGCACAGAAGAAAATGCGCAACAAGGGATGCAGCAGTAATTGAATGCATGGCTAAATCTCGGGCGTCACATCCTCTCCCCCTTAAAACTAATTGCGTCCACACAATTCTTACATGAATCGGCGAATAACTCTGGATAGCATTCCCGCATCTGATCCTCTATCTCCCAGGTAGCATCCTCTAACCCGTGATGATCCCACATAACTTTAACCATCGAAATGCTTTTAGTCCTCAGCTCCTGAACTTTCTGATCAACAATTCGAAGAGGTTTCTCTGTGTAGGTCAAAGTTTCACTGATCTCTAAAGGCTCGGGCTCAAGAATATGAAAGGGATCTGACTGATACTTCCGAAGCATAGAAACATGGAAGACATCATGAATTCTGCCCAGTCAAGGAGGCAAAGCTAGTCGATAAGCCAAATCACCAATGGTTTCAGTTATCTCAAATGGTCCCACATAACGAGGACTGAGTTTACCTTCTTTACCATGCCAAACCAAACCCTTGCGAGGAGAAATTTTTAGAAATACTCGATCCCCTACGACAAATTTCAGATCACGACGGCGTCTATCTGCATAACTCTTTTGTCGACTCTGTGCTGTAAGCATTCTTTTTCTGATAAGCTGAACATTATCAATCATTCTGTTCATCTCTGGTAATAAAGTAGGATCAATAGATTTAGACTCTCCAACTTCATCCCAATATAAAGGAGATCTGCACTTCCGCCCATACAAAGCCTTATACGGTGCCATACCGATAGTAGCTTGATAACTGTTGTTATAAGCAAATTCTGCAAGAGGTATGTATTTCTCCCAACTCTTACCAAAATCCAAAATGCACGCTCGGAGCATATCCTCAAGTATTAAGATAGTTCTTTCAGATTGTCCGTCAGTTTGAGGATGATGAGAAGTACTGAAGTTCAATGTCATGCCCAAAGCTTTCTGAATCTTCTGCCAGAACTGAGATGTGAATCGAGGATCTCTGTCTGACATAATACTCTTAGGAATTCCATGAAGTCTAACAATATTCTCAACATAAATTTCAGCCAACCGATCCAGAGATTCAGTTTTCTTAGTAGCAATAAAATGAGAGGTTTTGGTCAATCTATCCACAACAACCCAGATTGAATCATGACCCCTTGAAGACCGCGGTAAATCTGACACGAAATCTATGGTAATGTGACCCCATTTCCAAACAGGAATAGCTAAAGGCTGCAACAACCCTGCTGGTCTCTGATGTTCAGCTTTAACTTTCTGACATGTAAGACATTTAGCAACATAGTCAGCAATCTCTCTCTTCATGTTGTTCCACCAGTAGTTCTGTTTCAGATCTCTGTACATCTTAGTACTGCCTGGATGAATTGTATACTTAGAATTATGAGCCTCTGCAAGAATTTCTTTCTTTAAAGCTGGCTCGGAAGGAATGCAAATTCTGCCCTTGAACTTAAGAAGTCCATCATCATGTAATTTGAAATCCGACTCTCCCCCTTTCGACTTTTCTAAGATTTCCATCAACTGCGGGTCAGCCTGTTGAGCTTCTCGAATCCTGGATAATAATAGAGACTGAATATGCAAACTTGCGAATTAAACACTAGAATCTGAAATGTTGGGCCTCCATAAACATAATTCCTCCATGAACTCCTAATTTTTGATGATTAGACTAGCAACTGTAGCCTTTCGGCTTAAGGTATCAGCAACAATATTAGCCTTACCTGGCAGATAATTGATAGTACAATTATAATCCTCAAGCAACTCCAACCAACGCATCTACCTCATATTCAACTCTTTCTGAGAAAAGAGATATTTCAGACTCTTGTGATCAGTAAAGATTTCAAATTTACTACCCCAAAGATAATGACGCCATTTCTTTAACGCAAAGATGATAGCTGCAAGCTCGAGATCATGTGTCGGGTAATTAAGTTCATAAGGTTTCAGTTTTCTAGAAGAATAAGCAATAACTCTCCCATTCTGCATCAATACACAGCCCAAACCTTCCTTAGAAGCATCACTATAGATTACCAGATTATCGGTACCCTCAGGTAGAGCGAGAATAGGAGCTGTGGTTAATCTCTTCTTTAATTCCCGGAAGCTAGCCTGACACTTCTTATTCCAATCAAATATAGTCTTCTTCTGAGTAAGTTGAGTCAAAGGCCCAGCAATTTTAGAGAAATCCTTGACAAACCTTCTGTAATAACCCGCTAAACCCAGAAAACTGCGAATTTCTGTAACAGTCTCTGGCCGTTTCCATGCCATAACAACCTCAATCTTAGCTGGATCAACGGAAATTCCATCCTGAGAAATAATGTGGCCCAAAAAAGTGACTTGTCTTAACCAGACTCACACTTACTGAATTTCGCAAATAACCGATGCTCCTGAAGAGTCTGCAGTACAATCCTGAGATGCTGTTCATGTTCTGCCTCAGATTTAGAATAGACAAGAATATCATCAATAAAAATAACCACAAACTGATCCAGATAGGGGCGGAATACTCTCTGCATCAAATTCATAAATGCAGCAGGAGCATTTATAAGTCCAAACGGTAAGACAACAAACTCATAATGGCCATAGCGAGTTCTGAACGCAGTTTTGGGAACATCATCGGACTTAATCCTTAACTGATAATAGCCCTGCCTCAGATCGAATTTAGAAAATACCCTGGCACCTTGCAATTAATCAAATAATTCCTCAATCAAAGGCAATGGATATTTGTTTTTGATAGTTATCTGATTAAGACCCCGATAATCAATGCATAACCGAAGAGATCCATCTTTCTTTTTAACAAATAAGACCGGTGCACCCCAAGGTGAAGAACTCGGCTGAATAAATCCCTTCTCAAGTAAACCCTGCAACTGAATTTTCAATTCTTGCAACTCAGGTGGAGCCATTCTGTATGAAGTTCTAGAGATTGGCGTAGCCCCTGGTAATAAGTCGATCACAAACTCTATCTCTCTATCAGGTGGTAAACCAGGTAATTCCTCAAGAAATACCCTTGGAAACTCTCTCACAATAGGTACATCATTCAGTTTCAATTGATCACCAGGTTGATTAATCAAATAAGCAAAGTAAGCCTCACAACCCTTACCTAACATTTTTGATGCTTTAATAGAAGATATGATAGGAGTTCCCGTAGATTTTCTACTACCAACTATTTTAAGTACAGGCTGGTTGGGCATTTCTAGATTTACAATCTTCTTTCTACAGTCAAGCTGGGCATAATATTTACCTAACCAGTCCATCCCCAATATAATTTCAAAGTCGCGGAAAGGTAGAATAATTAAATCAGTAGGAAAAACACGACCTTGAATATAAATATTACATGCCTTGCAGATAGATTTGGTGACAAACTTCGGCCCCATAGGAGTGTAAACCACAATATCATGCAACAATTTATCATGTTTCAACTTAGCATTTTGTGCACAAACAGGTGTAATAAATGAATGCAAAGCCCCGGAATCAATTAAAACCTTAACTGATTGATCATTAAGAAAAAAAGTACCTTCTACCACAGCGGTCGTATCTGGAAGCTCCTCAGCATCTAAGGCAAATACTCGGGCCTGACCCCGCAGTACTGGTGCTGCAACTGAACCCCCGGTCTGATTTCCCTGACCAGATGTCTGACCCCTGGTATTCTTGAATTTATGAGTCTCTAACCCTGTGTTGATCACTGCCGCAACCGGTACATCTACCTATTCTCTTCCAACAATTCTCCTCAGTATGACCCTGGCGTTGACAAAAGCTGCACTGCTGGTGACGTCTTGCAACAGTGCCCCCCAAAGGAGCTCTGTAAGTAGAGGTAGCTGAACTACCCTGCTGAGAACGAACTACTGCTAGTCGGGTCTGCCCCTGGCTCTGACTCTGACTCTGGACTGGTCGCGACTGAATCTGAACAGGCCCTGTATAACTCTGTGTCTGCCTCGGCTGTGGGCTCTGCCCAACTGGAATAGTTTGCCTCTGGTACCCCTGACTCTGAGACTGAAACTGCCGCTTACTCGATTGACTAGACTCTGCCATCACGTCTGCCATGCGTTTTTCATACCTCGAGGCGGCTTTGACCACTGCAGCATAGTTAGGGTAATCATTCGCAGACAGACTAAGCATAATATCCTTCCTCAATCCCATAATGAACCTCTGCATCTTCATATCCTCAGGTTGTACCAAAGCCGGCACATAGCAGGAAAGCCTAGTAAAAGCATCCTCATATTGATCCACTGACATACTCCCCTGTTTAAAAGCTATGAACTCTGCCTGACGCCTCTCACGGGCAACCACGGAGATATATTTGTCTCGGAATTCTCGAACGAAATCAGCCCACAAATGTTGAACCCCCTCAGCTTCCCATTTCTCATTAATAGTACGCCACAACTCCTCGGCGTCACCCTCTAACAGAAATGTAGCATAAGTAATCTTTCTCTCATCACTGCACTCTAGAATTGTAGCCATCCTTTCAAATTTCCTCAACCATAATTCGGCCTTCATATCATCAGGTTCACCAAAGAAGCTGTAGGCCCCGTGATGTAAAAATCGATCATACAAATTAGCTCCAGCAATACCACTACCCTCGGTTCTGACGGCCTAATTACCCTTAGGAGCCCCTGCCTGACCCTGCTTAGTTACAAACTGAGCAATAGTGTTCATTGCAGTAGCCATAGTAGCCAGAATCTGTGCAGTGCTGGGTTCTGGTCCCTGCGGTGGTGCATTCTCTGCTACTCCTTCACCTTCTCCTGGAACACCCTGCCTAGGGGCTTCCTCCGGCTTTCTCCCCGGTCTGCCCCTTCTCCTTATTTCAACAGCTAGAATGCAAAGTATTATGACAGGCATTTACATAAATTACAAATAAAGCACATAGGAAGAAGTTCAAATAAGTCCACATAAGTCACATATTACATTAGAGGAATATTCACATACAAGAGATTCATAGTCACTTAATCATGCTTGACATTCTAGACTTTTCACTTTCAAACATTAACTCTTAGAGACCTTTCACATTCCATTATCATGCTAGCATGTTACTTTCTAATTCAAATTCCACTTAGGCAAATCAAAGGACCACAAATTCATACAATCACAAGGTCACATAACAGATCTCTACACACAGACCGAGAAATTTAACCCGGCTTCATGCAATCGATAGCTCTGATACCACTTAAAATGTAACGCCCCGACCCAACCCCAAGCTAAAGGTTAAGTCCGGACTCGACACACGGACAGAGTCTCCCCTATACCGTGGATATTCTGAAAACCTGTAAACACTCAAATAAAGCCTCAACAAGATAAGACAAGCTTTTCATAATTAAACATCAAAGGTTCAAGGCCATCCGAGCCTTGAAGCATACAATAGTCCCAAAACACACAAGCATGCTAGTGGCTAGAGGTAGAACATTCACTTCCAAGCATGCAAGGTAATTAAAACAGTAACATAAGTTATTACAATATATAGGCTTCCAAATCTACACCACAACCAACTATTCTTCAACTTTGTACAACAAGCATATACATAGCCCTAGGCTACAAAATAGAACATAAGATAAACAAATGAGTCTTCCACATAGCAGCAATAACATAAACCACCTCAAGCTATCAGGCACAGCAACTAAGGTAAACGATCAGTCTGAACTTCCTCCTCTTCTACTAACACCTCAACTAGCTTGGGATCACCCTCAGCACATCCTGAAACATATATCGAGGTATGAGCAACCACTGTTGCCCAGTGAGGGATAAAGTCTCCCGGGGCATGCAATGCAACAAGTAAAACAGTTAATCAACAATAGTAATTAAACAATTTAAGAAGTAACGATAGCTTAAATAACCACACATTAAAAAGGATACATGTCACTTAACCCCACCACCAATTCTTCAATCCACGAATACGATTCACGAACCACGATCACGATCACGATAACGATAAACCGGCATAATCCCAAACACTCCAGTGGGTGTACTCCGGATGTACCCCAATAATCTTACGACCCAACACACCCTGGCAATCTTCGGACCAGACGAGTGAGGGAATAGAGCACGGAGTTTGAATATCCATTGGCAAGCCCTCTGCCGCCCAGCCGATATTCAACACATCCGCCCCTGACACTATGGTTGCGCAACCACTATGCAATGCACTTTATAATGGCAAATTAATATCAATAATATAAGCAATAACACGTAGGAGGATCAACAAAGTAGGTTGACCTCAATGCAATTAGAATTGAAGCAATTATACAAGCAATTAAGCAGTTTTACAAAGGGACATATACAAGATAATCATAGAATCATACCGAAAGCTCCAAATCAACTTGAAACCACATTTAAACACTTAAGAAGTCATGCCATGGACTTAGAAGCGTGAGACAACCGAAATTTCACTTAAACCCCTTTGTTATCCAAACTATTTCTCTTCCAAACCAAAGTTAATGATTCAAATTTAAAGGGAAGCTATACCAACCTTCTAACTAACCCTCAAGGAACCCTTTCAACCCTCAAACTTATTAAAATGCCCGCAATTTCCCCGAAAGCCCCAAATCCCTCTTATAGCTTTAAACTACACATACCTCATCCGGGCTTCAAACAAAGGTTAGCAAACCTTCTATAGTACCTAGGTAGCCTAAGGATTCTAAAAGTGAAGCCCGAATCTACCCGGATTCGCATTAACTCTGAAACCCCTTTGTTAAAGTTGGCTATTTCACGTTTTATGCATTTTTAGAGCAATTCAAGTGTACGAGGCTATTAGACTACCATCATTAGCACCTAAGGCATCTATTAGGAGTGTTGAATCAAGATAATACGTGCAATTACACAAAACCCTAGAAAAACATCACTATTCACCTCATCAATCAAACTAACGATTCTAACCGTTTAAAAAGCGAAATAATGGCTCAAATATGTTCTCTAGCACTCATATACAAGGTATAATAGCATAGATAATCAATACAATAGCATTTGGTCACATTTTCAACAAATCAAGAAATTGACAACTATTTTAAAATGCGCAAATAAGTCGTGAAATCCCTCACCAATGCACGTAGGAGCACCTAGAAAGCTTACACACACCCTAAACTACTTGCTCTAGGCTTGGCTTGGCTTGAAGTGAAGAGTTGAAGAGCAAAAAATCAAATTTCTCATCTCCTAGCTGCTCTCGGCTATTGCACAGTGTTTTTCAGCATTTTTTTGTTTTGTTCTTTGCTAGTTATGAGCTAAGGTGTATAATATATGGTGCATAATTGGGTGGGGTCAAGTTTGGGTATTTAAAAGGTCACTAGAATATGCGTTATTGACTTAAAAATGAGTCTGAGGTAAAAAGTAATGTTAGTTATTTAAATCTCTAAGTTTGTTACGTAACACTATTCATTTAACTACTAAAACCATTTTCTAAACGAACTCTCCTATCGCCTCTAGCTCAATTGCACATTTTTCCCACTACTCTAACAATTAATATGATTTAATAAAAATGTTAATTCACTAATAGAATGTAGTTTGAAAACGGGGTGAATAGTAGCTAAAGAAGGCAGTTAGTAAAGCACAGAAGGAAATGCGCAACAAGGGATGCAACAGTAATTGAATGCATGGCTAAATCTCGAGCGTCACAGCCACGGCCTTTGTTACAACTTCCTCTAATCCTCTCGCGGCTCTATCTTCCTGTAGCTTCTCTCATTCTTCAAATCTGACCAACAGTCCCATCAAGCAATCTCATACCAATAATAATTCCCGCAGCTCTGCAAAGACCAAGCCTGTTTGTGACCATTGTCGTAGTCTTGGTTTCTCCGGTGTCGGCCATTCCCTTGCCAAGTGCTAGAAACTCAATGGGTACCCTCCTGAACATAAACTGCATAAACCATCTACAACAGCAGGCTCCCATAACGTTTCAAGTTCCGCTGCTCCCTACGTCATCCGCTACCCCATCATTCACTTATACTTAGTATCAACAACTACTTAATCTCATTAATAATGGTAATTCTACCCCAATGGCCAATGTCGCAGGTAAACTCTCTCCTTCTCTGGTCTCTGCTGCTTCATTCTCTGAGTCCCTTCTTCTTGGATTGTCGGCACCGGCGCTACAGACCATATGGTCTCTCACAAAGACACGCTATTTTTTTTTCTTCCCTTAATTCTCATCCCCCAATCAAGTTACCCAACAGTGACTCTGTTCCCGTCTCTTCTTCGGGGTCTCTTTTCCTCACACCCGATATTACTTTGCACAATGTGTTTCATGTTCTTACCTTCAAAATGAATTTACTTTCTGTTAGCAAACTAACCAAAAGTCTCCGCTGTTCTGTAACTTTTTTTCCTGAGTTTTGCTTATTTCAGGACCTTGCATCGAAGAAGACGATTGGTTTGGGTAAAGAAGTCGGCGGCTTCTACATATTTAATCCATCTTCCACTTCGTCCTCATCACCCAAAGTTGTTCACGCGAGAATTTCACCCTCCATCTGGCATCAACGACTGGGTCACCCTTCCCTCAATATGATTCGTCATCTATCTTCTTTAGAACCTTCTATTTCTTTTGATTCAGATTTTGTTTGTAAGGATTGTCACTTAGGCAAACAGGCTCGTAATTCATTTCCTATTAGTTCTATTACATCTAAATCTGTTTTTGAGTTAATCCATTGTGACATCTGGGGTCCTCACTCTACGCCTTCTCATAATGGTGCTGTTTATTTTCTCACAATAGTAGATGATTACTCCAGGTGTACTTGGCTTTATTTGATGCGCCATAAATCTGAAGCATGTCCTTTGTTAATTTCTTACTTCAATATGGTCCGTACTCAATTTAATTGCATTATCAAGCAACTGTGTAGTGACAATGGGGCCGAATTCTTCTCTAATGATTTATCTACCTTTCTACGCAAAAAAGGGTATCATTCACCAACACAGTTGTGTCGCCACACCTCAACAAAATGGAGTCGTTGAATGAAAACATCGACATCTCCTTGATGTGGCACGTGCCCTTCGCTTTCATGCATCCCTTCCACTCCAATTCTGGGGCGACTGCGTTTTGACTGCCGCCTATCTCATCAATAGAATGCCCACTCCCACCTTATCCGGTAAAACTCCATATGAGGTACTCTTTCACAAAAATCTTACTTATTCTCATCTTCGAGTTTTTGGAAGATTATGTTTTGCTAAAAATCTGGCTCCCAAACACAAATTCGATACCCGTGCACGTCGTTGTATCTTTATTGGATACCTATTTGGACAAAAGGCATACCGTCTTTATGACATTGACTCTAAAATTGTCTTCTCCAGTCGTGATGTCATGTTTTATGAACATATTTTTTCTTTTGCTAATTCTCCACCTTCTCCTCCCACACAAACCGTTGTGGTTCCTACTGCTGCCCCTGACGACGTTTATTCCCTTTCAATACATATCCCAAACCACCTACCTCATACATCCACCACACCCCTCCCTAACTCCGATACCACTTTGCCACATCTCCCTAGGCGTTCAACTCGATCTCGTAGCACCCCTGCTCACCTTCAGGATTACTATTGTCCGACGCTCACGCTTTCAGCACCCATGACATCGTCTTCCTCTTTGCAGGCTCCTCCGTCAGGTACTCGCTATCCCCTTTCCAATTTTCTCTCCTATGACAAGCTATCCCTTGCGCACCGTTGTTTTTTGTCTGCCATTTCAGGCCTTAAGGAACCTGACAGTTTTGACGAAGCCATTAAAGATCCAAAGTGGAAACATGCCATGCAAGAAGAACTTTTTGCCCTCGCTGCTAATGGCACGTGGACTCTTGTCCCGTTGCCTCTTGACAAACGTCCAATTGGTTATAAATGGGTGTACAAGATAAAATATAAAGCTGCTGGCTCTGTTGAGCGCTATAAAGCACGACTCGTGGCGAAAGGGAATACCCAGTAAGAGGGGTTGGACTACCATGAAACATTTTCCCTAGTTGCTAAATTAACTACTATTCGATGTTTTCTTGCCATTGCAGCCGCCAAACATTGGCACCTTCATCAAATGGATGCCCATAATGCCTTCCTCCATGGAGACCTAGACGAAGAAGTATACATGCACCTCCCACCTGGTCTTGGCAAACATGGGGAGTCGAAAGTTTGTCGCTTGCACAAGTCCCTTTATGGTCTCAAGCAAGCCTCCAAAAATTGGTTTGCCAAGCTTTCTTCTACCCTCCAGGATGCAAGATACATTCCCTCATGAGCAGACTACTCTTTATTCACTCACAATACAGGTTCATCCATGACAGCAGTTCTTGTATATGTCGATGACATCATCATAAGGGGCAATGATCTTAATGCTATTATTTGCCTGAAACAATTCCTGCAAAAATGATTTCATATTAAAGATCTTGGTTCCCTTAAGTATTTCATTGGGCTAGAGGTGGCCCGCTCAAAACAAGGTATATTTATATCACAAAGAAAATATGCCTTGGACATTCTTAATGATGCAGGTCAATCAGGTGCACGGCCAAGTGACTTTCCCATGGAACAAAATCTCAAGTTATCTAACGAAGATGGAGTTCTACTTCATGACCCATCCATGTTTAGACGACTCATTGGTCGACTCATATATTTGACCATCACACGGCCTGACATCATGTTCTCTGTTCATACACTCAGTCAATTCATGCATGAACCATGCAAACCACATCTTGATACAGCTATCAAACTCCTTAGATACATCAAGGGTTTACCAGGGCAAGGGCTGTTTTTTCCATCAAACAATCAACTCATTCTCCGAAGTTATAGTGATTCTGATTGGGCAAGTTGTCCTATGACTAGACGTTCTACCACAGGTTTTTGCATTTTGCTTGGCAATTCTCTTATTTCATGGAAAACCAAAAAACAACCCACAATTTCTAGATCTTCAGCTGAAGCAGAATATCGTGCCATGGCAAACACAACATGTGACATCACATGGCTGAAATATTTACTCCAAGATTTCAAAATCTTGCACCTTGAACCAGTCACATTGTTTTGCGATAACAAAGCAGCACTCCATATAGTTTCAAATCCAGTCTTTCATGAAAGAACAAAACACATTGAGTTAGACTGTCACTTGGTGAGAGAAAAGTTGCAATCTGGCTTGATCAAGACTGCCCACATTCCCATAACTCATCAGTTAGCAGACGTGTTCACCAAGCTGTTGGGACGGTCATAGTTCACTAACTTGTTAGGCAAGTTGGGCGTGCACAATTTGCACACTCCAACTTGATGGGGAGTGTTGACGACCCTTGTAAATAGGCAAGAAATTATTTTAGTCAAAGCTTTTCTTTAGCCCCAAGTTTTTCCTTTTACCAAAATTGTAAAATTCTTTCCTTTATAGAATTAGGACATATGTTGTAATCTTCTATATATTTGTATTATACGATCAATGAAACATAACTTTTCCTGGGATATTATTTACACTGTCATTATTGAATCAAGGCTCTGGAATACATGGTTATTAATTTGGCATAATCATTTATACATGTATTAAAAACAAAAGTACAATAGTATACAATTATGATTATATCCAATCAAACTTTCCATGACTGTCCTTGAATGCAAGTATAATGTGCAATAAAAAGAATAACTTTAAATGTCAATTAAAATTTTAGCATTGAGCAAAAATAATACACACAACATGAATTTTCCTTCAACATTCCAACTATAAACTTCTCCCACTTTATTGACTCTAGTGTGCATATAAACACCTTTTTGAAAATCCACATATATATTAGAGTCTTCACAAGTGAATTGTCATAGAAGGATAACACTTTTAAGCAAGCAAGGTTTTATAAAAAATTATTCCTTTACTATCACTCTTACTTCTCAAAAGTTACTACAAGAAGTTAACTATCCTAGAATCCTTATTGGATTACTTATGAACCACAATGGATAACCTACTTCGGCCAAGTTACCCATCCTAATCCCAAAAAAAAAAAAAATTCCTCTAGGAAAAACAAGATGTCCTAGAATCCTTGTTGAAAATTGTTAAGGCAATTATTGATTGGTTATATTTTGCAAAACTCATGATATTATCATACTTGTGTTGTTTACCTTTTGACTTGTGCAGGTAAAATAATATGGTAACACTACAAAAAAAACTAAATTTTGTGAGAGACAGTTCCCCTCACCGTGCCGTCGCTAATTTGGAATTTGCGACGAGACGGTGATGGGAAACGTCCGTCAGACACAAGGTGGTCGCCAATTTTGTATCCCTCACCAAGCCATCACTAATTTGGCGATGGCTACCAAACTATTTCCAGTCCGTCTCCAAATCTTTCATCTCCAATCCCTCGCCATCCTTTCCTGTCTCCAAACCGTCACTACAGTTTGCCGTCACCGAATTCTCACCAACTTAACCTGTCCCCAAACTGTCACAAAAATTGTCCTCACCAAGCCCTTGCCAACCTTTCCCCTCACCTGGCCGTCACCAATATTTGCCGTCACCGAGCACTTGCCCACTTGACCCCTCACCATACCGTCACTAATATTATCGTCGCCAAGCCCTTGCCAACCTTTCCCCTCGTCAATCCGTCACTAACCTTTCCCGTTACCAAGCTGTCACGGAGCCCTCACTAACTTAACCTTTCAATATAATAGAACTTCTCATAATACATTCATAAATTTTAAAAAATCATCCCAAACAGAATTTGCTATAAAAATTGAAATTAAAAAAAACATTATACTAATTATATTTATATACACAATATATTTACATATATGAAAAGATAAAAAATCCAAAACATCTATTCATAATCACAACATTAGATAAAACATTTTCTATAACAATTATATATAATTTGTAGGTTCAAAATCCAAAAGATACTAGGTATTTGATAACTAACAATACAAAAAGTCATCTTATGGATTACTCTATAACCACTGAAAATTCCCCCAGTTCAGCTACACTTACAAGTCCTAGTGTCTCCAAGATAGTTGACATGTAACATTTGATGGAAAGCCAACATCCACGAGATAGGCGTCAATGGCGGCTACAAAACATCATCAATTGTTCCTTGGCCAGAATAGATGGAACTTAGGTGCACGCAACCTTACATCCCTGAATTATATTTGCAACATATTAGCCGGGACAGAATGACACTTGTTTTTATCAAAGCATTAATCACTAGCAAAAAGACTATTCCACAACCAAGTTTTCACTTACGTGAGAAAGAACTACCAATCCAATTTAAAGATTTTCCTCGCCTAAGATTAAGGGAAGCAATTATAGATTCAACATGATCACTGTAACCCTAATTACTCTAACTAAAATATTAGACTAATTTATTAAATGAAAAAACAAAACAAGGGCTGCAATAAAACTACTATATCTTCAGACTCTACTCAGAAAAGTATGTTTTTTGCATCTGGATTATGGCCTAAAAGTTCAAGTACCCAAAGGAAATCTTTACTTATTAGAAAACATGGAGTATAGTATATTTATGATAACAGAATTTATATACTCTCGAGCATGGCACTCATGGCCATTACATTCCATGCTTAAATTCTTATTGATTTATAGCTTGAGGAAGAAACTGGTAGGGAAGGTGCATAAACCAACAGGAGAAGAAGCTTTGATGAGACTTATAAATAATGATCTAAGAGAAGTTAGTACTCGTATAAGAGTTGATGAACATGTTTTCAGCTTCACCAATTAGTATGTCTAACTCGAGGAACAAGTTAATGTATAGGATGCCGATTTTCGTAAGGTTTTTTAAAGGTCCAGAAGGGCATGATGCTGAGCTAGATTAGACAAATTAAACAGTAGTGTTCTTTTCTATTATCTTATGAAAATGAGAATATACATATAAATGTCATTTGAGGTGATTATTGCAGGTATAGTAATCATACATTCTCACATATGAATGTCCCCAGTAAGGAACCTCCCAGGACAGCCAGCTGCATACATAAATTTAATGTGACTTATATGCATATACGACATTATTGAATATGAAAGAAAAAAAATAGTTAATGAATATGAAAAGTAGCTGCCGAAACTATCAAGAAATTGCAAAATCGTTAAGACTGTGAAGCAGATCATTTAATCCATTTAGATCTCCCATTAGATGCAGATTATGGATCTGTAATTATAATTGGAAAAGCTTTCAAAAGAAAAGAAAATTATGCCACTGAAAAAAGTAGTTGACAAATTGTAATGTTGCAATAATGTGTTACTACACAAAATGCAAAAAAAAAATAAAAATAAACTGCGTACTGAAATATATATACTACACAGTCGCACATATATTTATACAAACTTATTTATTTCTCCCTCAACTATATATTGGAAAATTTACAGAAGACACAATATAGTGTTGAAAAAGAAAGATGATAATAAAGATTGTTGATTCAAAAAGAGAACAAATTTAACTCACCATAGTAAAGTAACACAAATTCATGTGGCTTGTCGCTTTCCTTTACTGGAAACCATAAATTGGTCCGAGGTCACCTTATTCTCTGTCAAGCAATAGAGTACTGCAACACAAAACTTAGTATTAGCGATTCTAGTAGCTTGGGAAGCAACATCCAGCTCAAGAACCAAAGTGAGAACCGTATATTTTGTTGTCAAGGTAAGTCTTTGGAGACGTTACCATCTCATATATTAATTTCTTTTTCTTACGAGACCTGTTAAACCAACCAAAACCAAATTTACTGCAAGACCATGGGAGAATGATACTTCAAGTGATCTCAAAACGTAAGAAAGGAAAAGAACGGGAGGATTAAGAATTTACCTTAGCATTTGTAGAGCCATTAATGACACACAAAATTTCTTCAACAAAGCCTCTCTAAAATACTTTCTAGAAAATAGTGAGGTCACAGACATTCAAATGATCAATTAAAAAGAAATTCAAGGATACTCCTATTACCAAATCACACACTGGCCTTCAAACTCTACTTTAACATCATTAATCAAAAACATATAATCTCCAAATTACAACTTAGCTTCGCCAATCACCAATTTTCCGACATATAATCGCCAACCATAACTAACATTCTTCTTCATGAAGATTCAAACAACTATAGGTTTTGAATACAAAAAAATTCACATAATCCTATCCCAAAAAAAAAAAAAAACAACTAATTAGCAACATAAAAAATCATATCTTTTAACAGTTCTACTCATACTAAGGTCTATTTAACCAACAATTCACTTCTTCTATAGAATATCATCACCTATATATATGTGTGTATTTCATAGACAACATAGAGTACACTAATATAATACAAGGATTGCAAAAGCTTCAACACAAATAAAGAAAATGCATAAGCATTAAAAAGAAAATAACCTTCTTGCAATTGAAATCAAACACTGCATTGCACGAGGCTACAAGAAAACACACAATCATATACCTAAACCTACATGAACAAACAAGAATTAGGCTGACACTCTCTTAAAAATAGAGAATAAACTAAACTGAACCAAACTAAACCTTGCACATACAAAACTTACATGATGAAGCGTGGAGAGAAAAAAACAAACAGATCGAAATGTGGGTTTTCTAGAGAGAAAAAACAAACATCATATCTCTGTTGATTTTCAGGCAACTCTAGTGTGAATGGTGGTAAAGCTATAATTTCAAATATGGCCATAGCACTACAGTCACAAGTTGCAACTATTTAAGAAATCCGATAAAAACCAAGCTGCAAATCTTCATCCAATAGTTGTTCCAATATAATGACTTATATATATTCAACAATCATTAATATATGTAATTATAATTTCTAATTTTTGCTACTTAACATTCAGTCATTTCACGGATTTGAAACAAATAAATAATGAAATCTGTAATTAGAGAGTTATCTTTGACTTGTGATGAAGAAGGTTACTCAAGTTTTAGGAAAAAAGGCAGTGACCCGAAAATGACTTTAATTTACATATAAGCATAAATAATTTCTAGTATACAGAATCTTTTACTTGTAGCAAAATGAACAACTAGAGATACTTGGTTAGTATTGAAATATAATGTACATCGAATTATGATCAGTTCAAATATTTCCAGACATGCATGCAAAAATAATTGAACCTATATTATATATGGTTGTATAAGTTTAAAAAAAAAGAAAGATAAACTGACAAAGTCAAAACCGAAAATGACCAAGCAGGAAAGAGTTAACACAACGAACCTGCAACGGTACGACGACTTGGGGCTGAGGCGAAAGTTGGAGGGTCACTATTAACTACAATGGGTTTTAAGCTGATCTTATCAGAGCTGTCGTTTCGTCTTGCTTGACAATAAACTAAACAATAATTAAACAATAAATTAATAACAGAATATTAAAAAAAACTAAAAATTAAATAAAAATAAATAAAAATTACACAATATATTAAATTGAAACAAAAAAAGTAAAAATTACACAGTATGGGATATATATGGGGGGTGACAAATCCAGGGGGTGGAGGTAGTACTTCGCGGAGGTGGTGGTGGTGATAGATTTGAGGGGTGGGACTTCGCGGGGGTAGGGGTGGTGCTTCCCGGAGGTGTTGGTGGTGACAGATCCGAGGGGTGGGGGTACTGCTTCGCGGGGGTGGTGGTGGTGACAGATCTGAGGGGTGGGACTTCGCGGGGGTGGTGGTAGTGGTGATGACAGATCTGTGAGTGGTTCTTCATGGGGAGGGGAGGTGGGATGTTTATTGGTGAATGGGGGGTTTAATTTGGTGAAAATGCACATCTAATTTGTTGAAAATATCTAGTAAAAAAAAAAGACATTTATTCCAAGTTTGGAGACGGGCAATCAGCCTGTCTCCATTGGAGACGGGGACGTTTGCCGTCTCCAATTTGGAAATGGGTTAGACTTCCGTCTTCAATTTTGGAGACGGGCACGTTTGCTGTCTCCAATTTAGAGACGGGGTAGACTCCCGTCTCCAAAGTTGGAGACGCGGTTCATGTCCCATCTCTAATTTTGGAGACGGGCTAGGCTTCCGTCTTTAAAGTTGGAGACGGGATTTATCTCCCGTCTCCAACTTTGGAGACGAGATTGAACCCCGTCTCCATTGGTGACGGTTTGGTGACGATTTTTCCCGTTTAACACTATGTTGTCACTGTTCCGTCACAAAATTTGCATCAACTTTTCCCTTCACCAGGCCGTCGCCGTATTGGTGATGGGATGGCGACGACCCGTCACAAAATTTAGTTTTTTTTGTAGTGTAACTTACCTATAAGATTTGTGCTGATTATGGAATGACATTAATAATTAGGAATTTCTTAAAGGCCAAGGTATGTTGATAAGCAGCAGATGAGTATATATATATATATATATATATATATATATATATATATATATATATATATAAGAAGCTCAAGGACACAGAGACACCGGGTGAGACATTGGGAAGGAGAGAGAACATGGACGAGCTGCAAAAGAACACATAGGATTTCTATGTTCTGTGTCATGTTGCAACACGACCTGTCATTGAGTGATTAGTTGTTTTAGTGTTGCAACTTTGTGTTGTTTGACAGTAAGTTGTGAGTGACTTGTGTATGTCTTTAAATGATTAGATTACTATCTTCTTTATTCATTTTTTGAGAGAAGAAGGTGTAGTTCTCGGGAGAGAACATTGCATGTCGATAGGAACTCGCCAAACCAAAGTTCATTAAAGAGTTCTTCATTGAGGCGTCAAACGTCAAGAGAAAGTTTTTACTTGTGCAAGTCCATTGATGTTATAACTTGTTATTTCTTAATGAATTGGTTTGTTGGACTAGGGGTTGGTCTCGTGGACGTAGACCGCATGGTTGAACCACGTTAAATCTTGGTATTCTTATTTTCTATTATAACGTACTGTATTCCGCTGTTGTGTGATTTGTCCCTGATCATGTTGGAACATTAAGTGAAACAACTCACCAACGAACAAAAGCAATTAGTGAAACAGACTGTGAATATACTATGACAAAGAGAGTGCTTTAGTTAATGTTACAACATCGTCTGTATAATAAGTGTTCGTTTACACTATAGAATTTCATTAACAGGTCAAATTATTCACATTGATTCTAAACTAATCCATACTTACACTACATAAACTCTAACAAAAATCTTCAAAGGCTTTATGAGTAACCTTTTACGGCAAGTCCCTTGTATAGGCTCATGAAGATACCAACTAGGAAAACTTAATGAAAACTTCTATATTATTGAAAATGGTTCCATGTACCTTCAAATGTACTTCATGGGGAGTCTTTACATAAAGTAGAGTGACGTAAATATTATCAATCTTACCTTGCCTTCACAGTTATAGGTCTAAAACAAACTTGATAAATTTTATATCTTGACAAAATAAAATGATTTATAATTCCACATAAAGAATTATATCGTACTCTTGATACATGGTAA
This sequence comes from Ehretia macrophylla, assembly GCA_037974665.1. Classification (NCBI taxonomy): domain Eukaryota; kingdom Viridiplantae; phylum Streptophyta; class Magnoliopsida; order Boraginales; family Ehretiaceae; genus Ehretia; species Ehretia macrophylla. The sequence goes on along the minus strand of CM075767.1, from coordinate 19,032,697 downwards.
GAAGTCAATAAGCACTTTCATATATAATGTAACAAACACCTCATGTAACTTTACAATCTTACAAATTTTAATAGCTTAGAGGATCTCAAATTTTCTTTTAAATAAAATTAACTAGATAGAGACCTCATAATAAAATCAAAACTGATAACACTCATATTGTGTAATCACTTAAATATAATTATTGTCAGTCATAATCTCAATTAAATATATTGATCTTTCATAAGAATGTTGCTAGCCGTAATAGAAATCTAAAATAATGACATCATTAAGAAGTTGATAAATTTTAACAACAACCTCCTCATGAGAGTCCAAATGTATCACCGCATATTCCTCTTCGGCCAGAACACACAACATACAACATCAACCTTGTACTCAAGTGAAATAGTGAGACAACTTTAAAGGAATCTATCTCCTTTGGGCATACAAATCCCTCTAAAGTTAGATAAAATAACCCTTCATGATATTAGTCAATGAACTTGAGAATTGCTCAAATAAAAAACTTATTGCCTAAAACGATATACAAAGACAATTCTAAGTTAAGTCACTCCATAAGAGTGGCCAGCCTTTATTTTCAATGAATCTATATTATCTGGAAGTGCAAGCAAACACTTTTGACAAAATTTGTGACATAAATACTAGCTGAAATAACAGATAAAAATGACGCCCACGTCGACCTCTGGTGTTGTTCCTTTGGAGATTCACACAATACAATAGAACTAGAGAAGTCTAGAGCATCCATTGGAATCCCATTTATCATGCTTCTTAAAAAATCATAATTTTCCCCATTTAAATTATTATTTACCATTACATTAAGCTGAAATAGAACTAAACTCAAATGGCCAATTAGATGGAATCTCACAACTTTAGCATAGAAAGAGTGTCAACTTGATAGATGCATTAAGTTAGCAAGAGCTAAGACTGCTATGGAAAAAAATGTATTCTTGTTTGCGAAGCAACCAGCGAGAAACCTTATATTAGAAAAAATTTCGGCTTTGATTGAACCACTAACATCGCTCTCACAAAGAGAGTACTAGCAGCAAGTTCGCTAATCCTCTTGACTATATATTCAAGTCTGATATATGGGTTGTATAGTGCCTTTATATTAGAAAGATGAGTTTTTCGGTCTCTAAAATTCAGACACCAATGCACAGATCCAACTAGAGTGAAAAGAAGAGGAATTATTAAAGTATCTTATGCATTGAATTAAAGAGGCATGATTAGTTGACTTCACGGGCTATATCAAAAAAGAGTTTTGGAGGTATCTTGTTATGATTAATAATTGAATTCAAGCATGAAAGTTACTAAGGTTCTACTAATGAAGATTAGTAAATTGGTGTCTGCCAATTTAATTCCCGAACAGAGGACAATGCATCCTTATCCTGACTAGTTCAGAAAGGAAAAAAAAGAAAAAAAAAAGTAATGTAAAATTATCTAGCAATTGTCACCTTCAGGTAGCTAAATCAAATTAGCTTAAGATTTATGAACACAATATGAAATAGCCATGATTCAACAAAAACAGATGATATCGCTAATTATATGAAACAAAACCAAGCTCCAATCATTGACTTAATAACATATTAATATGTGGAGAATCAAACTTTTACGAACAAAGAAGAACAACACAACATATCAATGATTCACTAAGACAATACAAGAATCATGTAAACCATTCAATTGACCATAAAAGAAAATTATTTTATGCATGTTTTAATTATGATATTATTGGCTTTAATACCATGTGTTAGAATTAAAGAATCTAATACCATAAAATAAAACATTACTGTAATAAATATAATTAAGTTGATTAAATCGGAAGCGTACCTTTATATAAAGCCATTGAAACTACATATCAACCTTGAGATTTGAAACATACCGTAAATCCATGTCATGTACATTTATTTGTTGCAAGCATCTCTTGAAGAAATCATAATCTTGCATGAAAACTTGAACGACGTGCTATGGTAGGCACGCCTAGACTAGGTGTTCCCTCTCTCTCTCCAACTTCTGTATGGTGGCTCTCAATGCAACTAGTTAACCCTGATATCCTATTATTTATAGACTATCAGTATTTTGGATGGGAGAGAGGGCCTAACCTGAAAACTGTATTGCCCTCCCCATCAAACTCCCCTAATATTAAAACAGGCACCACATTGCATATCACACCACTAATAAAATAATATCCATGAGATGGACATAGGTCCAACTGGAGTAGATCACTATAATTTATTCTTTGGGCCTTACCTGTCAATCTCAAGCCATTTTTTTCGAAAATAACAAAATATCCAATCAATAGTAGCTCATAATTTGAAAAATTCAAACATTCACCCCTTGTTGTTCCAATGACATTCCTCAAGTGAATTGACAATTTGACTCGAGTATTAAATATGATATATAAGGATGACGATGGGTATACTTGTTGGGCGTATTATTGATATATTATTTCAGTACCTTTTCACTTAAACTTTGTTAGTTTCTGAGTAATTTATGAGCAATTTGATTGGTTTTGTATTTTATTTGAGTTGTAGGTAATTTCCAAGAGACAAGTTAAGTTTTGAGGCAAAGATTGAAGAAAAATGAATAAGGGCAAGCTTTTATGCAACTGGTGAAGAAATTGAAGAGAAAATAGAAGTAGCGCAGTCATAGCGTAGCTGTGCAGGAAATTTAAGGGCAATTTTGTGAAAAGACGCGAAAAGAAGAAACCCTAGGTTAAAAAGAAAAGAACAGACATTAGATAGGAGTTTTTTTGGTTGGTGGCTAGTTCTAGAAAAAAAAAACCAACGTTTCAAAATGAGAAAACGCAATAAAAACTGCAAGATTGACGAAGAATGACGGATTAGAGACAAGATTTCACCACGAATTTCTTGAGATTTCTAGTTTTTTTTTCTCTCTTCATGAACTACAATATATTTTGGATTTCATTTACATTTATTAGGAGTTACTAGATTATTTTTCTAGGGCTACAATGTACCCAGATTTTGATCACTCGAATCATGTTGGTTTAATTAATTGATGAATTATTCTATTTTTATGCTGAGTATTTCATACTATGATTAATGCCTGTGATTGTCTAACCAATAATTGCTTGTTTTTTGGTCTGGTTTGAGACTGAGAAGTGATAACTAGATTAGACCACGTGTGGAGTACCATTAAATTGTCAAAAGCTATAGATAATTATGAGATCTAATGCAGTGTTTAAATTTCTAGGGCTTAATGCATTCCATAAGTTCACAATTATTACAAAGATGAAGGCAGCTTGCTTATTGGGATAGGTTATTGATGCTTGAGAAAGATTAATATCTACCTTAGTGAAATTGCTAGCAGTATAAGGAATAGTTGTCAATTGGATTTAATCAAAAAGATTTGAATAGGATAAATCTTGGTAAAATCGAAACCCCTAGAACATTCCAACTATTGAATCAACTTTTCCATAAAATTTGTAATTGTTAGTTGTTAGTTTTATTAGTTTCACTAATTCTTCAACTTTAAATTACAATCTCTCAAACTTTGATCCTCTTAATAAAATTAGAGCTAAATCAATTTCTGTAGTTAATAATCTCAGTCCTCGTAGGAACAATTTTTACTTATCATTTTATTACTTGATGCGATACGTGCACTTGCGTTAAAAATTACACAACAAGTTTTTGGTGCCGTTACCGGAGACAGTGTCAATTATTAATATCGATACCAAATAGCTTTAATTTTACTTTACATTTTATTTAATTTAATTTTGTTTTCTTATTTTTGTTACGTATATTTCAGAAACATATTCCTTTATGTGCATGAGAAAGTTAGAAGGTAGCAATTTGTTGCCTTTCGATCTTGAGATAGAACGGACCTGTCGGAAGAACAGAAAGGAGAAAAGAGCTACTACCCATCATTTGCAAGGGAATATGGCTGACATAGAGGTAGGGCAGGAATAAAATAATCAAGCACTCAATCAGGAAAATCTGCCTAGAATACTACGAGAGTATACGTTACCACCCACTGGAATTCAACCAATGATTATAAGGCTAGCGATTCACGTGAATGATTTTGATTTGAAAACAATGACACTACTGTTGATTCAGAATATTCAATTCCATGGACTGCCTTTTGAAGATCCTAATTAGCACATTGTGAATTTTCTAGAAGTTTACGGAACTGTTAAGTACAATGGAGTCATTGATGAGGCTTTGCGCCTTCGCTTGTTTCCTTTCTCCTTGAGGGATCAAGCTAAGAAATGGTTGAACTCGCTGCCTTCGGATTCAATTACTACTTGGGAAGATTTGGTGCACAAGTTTCTATCAAGATTTTTTCCACCTGGAAAGACAGTGAAGCTACGTATAGAAATCAATAATTTTGCGCAACATGAAAGAGAAACTCTATGTGAAGCGTGGGAGAGGTATAAAGCGTTGTTGAGGAAGTGTCCTAATCATGGAGTACCTAGATGGATGCAAGTTCACAATTTTTACAATGGATTGGTAAATTCAATAAGAACTTTGATTGATGCATCAGCAGAAGGAGCTTTAATGAACAAGACAACAAATGTCGCTTATGAGTTACTTGAGGATATTGTTTTGAACCACTAGTCGTGGTCGAGTGAGAGAGTTACACCAAAGAAGACTGTTGTGATCCATGAGATTGATGCCATAACTGCTTTGGTGTCAAAAATTGATAATCTCGCAAAACAAATCCAGAATAATCAAGTGACTGCTAATGTTGTCCAAGCAGCAATAGTGTACGAGTTTTGTTGTGGTCCGCATTATAGTGCAAAATGTTAGGTTGGAAATCCATTTGCGCAAGGCACAGCAAAACAAACACAGTATGTGGGGAACTTTAATGGGCAATAGTACAATCTGTTTTCTAACAGATATCATCCTTGGTTGTGTTTTCATCCCAACTTGTCATATAGGAATACACACAATGTGTTGCAGCCTAAACATAATAAACCCCTACCAGAGAATAAGGTGAACCTGGAGGAGGTAATAGCTCAGTTGGCGAATTTACAGACACAGTTGCCTAATTCCTAGACTCGGTTTATGAATGAAACCAAGACTGCCCTCCAAAACCAATCTGCACAAATCATAAATTTAGAGGCACAGTTTAGCCAAATGGCTACGATTTTATCATAAATACAGCAGGGGAATTTACCTAGCACTTCAGAGGTAAATCCTTGTAGAGAGGGTAAAGAGCATCGTAATGCTGTCACCTTGAGAAGTGGCAAGGAGTTAGAGGAGTCAATGAGAACCAAGAAGGTTGAGAAAGGTGAAACGAAGAATGAGGTGAAAGATGAAAAGAAAATGGAAGCTCAGCCACAGCCTACACAGGAACCACCTATGGTAGTGTCATTCCCTCAACGATTGCAGAAGAACAAGCTTGACAAACAATTGGCGAAATTTCTTGAAGTCTTTAAGAAGTTTCACATTAATATTCTATTTGCAGATGCACTTGAAGTTCATGAAGGACATCCTTTCAAATAAGAAGAGGCTTGGAGATTACGAGACAGTTAAACTTACTGAGGAGTGCAGCGCTATCCTACAAAAGAAGCTACCATAAAAGCTCAAGGATCCAGGGAGTTTTACTATTCCTTGTGAAATTGGCAATATTATTTTTGAACGAGCTTTATGTGATTTGGGTGCTAACATTAACTTGATGCATTTATCTATTTTCAGGAAACTTGGATTAAGAGAAACAAAGCCTATAACTGTTACATTACAACTACCTGATCGCTCGCTAAAACACCCCAGAGGAGCTATTGAAGATGTTTAGTCAAATTCGATAAATTCATATTCCTTGCGGATTTCATATATGGAGGAAGACAAGGATATTCCTATAATTCTTAGGAGACCATTCCTTGCAACTGGAAAAGCACTCATTGATGTTCAAAAGGGAGAGCTGCGACTAAGGGTACAAGAAATAGAAGTGATTTTTAATATGTTCAAAGCTATCAAGTACTCGGAAGCTAGTGACAATTGTTTTCGTGTTGATGATGTACAAGTTATAGTACCTAGCCATGTAGGTCGACTGGATCCCCTGAAGGCTAGCTTAGTACAAGATGATCTTGTTGATTGGGATGATGAAAAGATGCAAGCATATTTGAGTTGGCTGGATTCGTTTGAACCAAATAGGTTAAAATATTTTAAAGAATTGGGAGAAGGTTCTGCACGTTCCAACCCATCAATTGAGCAACCACCTGTGTTGGAATTGAAACCTCTACCATCACACCTGCACTACATATACTTGGGTGAGTCAGACATACTTCTGGTAATCATCTCTTCGTCGTTCTCTAACGAAGAAGAAGATAAATTATTGAGAGTGTTTAGAACTCACAAATCAGCGATTGGTTGGTCGTTAGCAGATATTAAGGGGATTCGCCCCTCCATGTGCGTGCATCGTATTCTTAAGGAGGATGATAGCAAATCGTCCATTGACGCACAAAGGCGACTTAATCCGACAATGAAAGAAGTGGTGAGAAATGAGGTTCTGAAGTGGTTAGATGCAGGAGTAATTTACCCAATCTCAAATAGTTCATGGTTAAGTCCAGTACAAGTTGTACCCAAGAAGGGCGGCATGACAGTTGTGAAGAATGAAAATAATGAACTTATTCCTACAAGAACTGTTACTAGGTAGAGAGTGTGCATCGACTATAGGAAATTGAACAAGGCTACGAGAAATGACCACTTCCCCTTGCCTTTTATTGATCAGATGCTTGATAGATTGGCAGGACATGAGTATTATTTTTTCTTGGATGGTTACTCCGGCTACAATCAAATAGTTATTGTACTAGAAAACCAGGAGAAAACCACGTTTATATGTCCTTATGGTACATTCGCCTTTCGGAGGATGCCATTTGGATTATGTAACGCACCAGGTACTTTTCAGATATGCATGATGGCTATCTACTCAGATTTGGTGGAGCGTGGAATTGAGGTGCTTATGGATGACTTTTCTGTGGTGGGCACGTCGTTTGACAATTGTATTTACAATTTGGAATTAGTGCTGAAAAGATGCAAGGAGACGAATTTGGTGCTAAATTGGGAGAAGTATCACTTTATGGTGCGTAAAGGTATAGTTTTGGGGCATCGTATCTCCGCTAAAGGCATTGAAGTTGATCGTGCAAAGATTGAGACCATAGAGAAGTTGCCAGCGCCAATAACTGTGAAAGGGGTTAAAAGTTTTTTGGGACATGCAGGGTTCTATAGGCAATTCATCAAGGATTTCTCGAAGATTGCTAAGGCGCTTTCAAATATTTTGGCACAGAATGTTCCATTTGTGTGGGATGAAGACTATGAACGTGCATTTATGACTATCAAGGAGAAACTTGTGTCCGCATCAATTGTAGTAGCACCTGATTGGGAGTTACCCTTTGAGTTGATGTGTGATGCAAGCGACTACGCAATAGGAGCAGTTTTGGGGGTAGCAAAAGAACAAGGTTTTCCATGTTATTTACTATGCGAGTCATACTCTTAATGATGCACAACTTAACTATGCAACAACAGAGAAAGAGTTACTCACAATAGTATTCGTCTTTGACAAGTTTTGTCCCTATCTGATTGGAAATAAGGTAATCATTTACACTAATCATTCAGCTATCAAGTACCTTATGGTCAAGAAGGATGCGAAGCCAAGGCTCATTCGTTGGGTGTTGTTGTTACAAGAATTTGACTTGGAAATCAGAGATAAGAAATACACATAAAATTTAGTAGCAGATCACATTTCTAGACTTGAATTACCAACAGAGATGGAGATAGTGAAGCCGCCTATTGAAGATAACTTTCCAGATTAAAAGATCCTTGCGATACAATCTTCGCAGACTGTTCCCTGGTATGCTGATTTCGTAAATTTTCTAGTGGCAAAGGTAATCCCAATAGATCTTAATTATCAGCAAAGGAATAAGTTTTTATCTGATGTGAAGCACTATTATTGGGAAGATCCTATACTCTATAAGAAGGTGTGTTCCAGAGGAGAAGATGGAAGATATTTTGCGGCATTGCCACACACTTAAGTGTGGAGGTCACTTTGGAGGCAATAAAACAGCGGCAAAAGTGCTCCAATTGGGTTTCTATTAGCCTAGCTTGTTTAAAGATGCTCATACTTTTGTTGTTGCATGTGATCGATGCCAAAGATTGGGGAATATCTCAAGAAGGAACGAAATGCCATTGCAGAACATTTTTGAAGTTGAAATTTTTGATGTATAAGGGATCGAATTCATGGGACCTTTCCCTTCCTCCTACAATAACAAATACATTTTGTTGACAGTTGATTACGTACCTAAATGGGTGGAAGTGGTGGCGACTCCAACAAATGATGGTGCAGTAGTGTTGAATATTTTGAAGAAGAACATTTTTACAAGGTTTGGCACACCTCGAGCGATAATCAGTGACGAAGGTACTCACTTTTGCAATAAGCAGTTTGAAGCCCTTTTACTCAAATATGGTGTCAAACATCGAAAAGCCCTCGCCTACTATTCTCAAACCAACGGGCGAGCAGAAGTTTTAAATCGAGAAATAAAGAAGATTCTAGAGAAAATAGTGGGCAATTCGCGCAAAGATTGGGCCAAGAAGATTGATGATGCACAATGGGCGTATCGTACTGCATTTAAAACACCAATTGGGATGTCGCCTTACAGATTGATCTACGAAAAAGCCTTCCATTTATCAGTGGAGCTTGAGCACGAGGCATATTGGGCAATGAAGCAGTTGAACTTGGATATGTAAACTGCAGGAGAAAAGAGACTTTTACAGTTAAATGAGTGAGAAAAGTTCCGGAACGAAGCCTATAAGAATGTGAAGATCTACAAAGAGAGAACAAAATCGTGACATGATAAGCATATTTCATGAAAAGAGTTCTTGCCTAGTCAGAAAGTTCTTTTATACAACTCAAGGCTTCGTTTGTTTCCCGAAAAGCTTAAATCAAGATGGTCTTACCCTTTTGTTGTAACGAAGGTATTTCCCTATGGAACTGTTGAAGTTACTCATCCAGAGAAGGGGACATTCAAGGTCAACGGACAAAGACTAAAGACTTATTGGGATGATGAGTTTGATAAGCATAAGTCCGTTGTCCACCTCAACTCGTCTTGAGAAATTACTCTGTCGGGCTGTCGAAGTTAAAACAAGCAATTTTCGGGAGGCAACCCAAGTTTCTTACTTTTCTTGATTTAATAGTTTTAGTTTTTTTTGTTAATTTTTGAGTTATAGTTGTCGTAGCTAATTGATAATTTTTATTGTCATGATAGGTTCAAGAAAATGTTTGGGGGGAGCCAAGGCAAAGAGAAGTTCTACCAAGTCATTTAAGGGAGAAAATATGGAGAAATTGGTGTTTGGAGTGAATAGGATGTGTGTATGGAAGAGAAAAACAAGAAGAAATAGAGTTGTGAAGTAGCGCTGTTGCGCTGGCGGTGTCAAGAGTTATGTTTGAGAGTTGTTCGAAAAAAAAACAGCGCTGTTGTACTAAAAAAGAGCACAGCTACGCTAGCATCCTAAACTGACGTTCGAAAAAAAAAAATCAACCACTTTACCAAGCCTACCAACCAATGTCACATATCTAAACCCATCTCAAGCCCCAACCCAACCCACATCATATCAAAACCAACTCATACATTCGCCTAATCAGATCCAACCGACCCAAATACTAAACCCAAAACTAACCCACCACCCAAATCCAATCATTTAAACACCTCAACCCGTTTACCCATATTCACCCAAATGCACTCCAATTTCTCATCTCAATCTTACGTCTCTGCTATTCTTTTTCAACATAAACACAATCCCAACTCAAAACCCAAACCATACAAAGCTATCTACCCATATAACCATCATTCCAATCTCCTAAACCCTTCACCCATCTAATCTCCCAGATCGCACAGCGCAACGCTCTAGCCTTCGTTTTCTTTTTTTTTTCCAGCGTCACTCAATCTTCCAAGACGGGTCATCTCACACCACCATAACCACCATCCCACCCCATGGACGGCACACACCTCTTGCGTTTGTCTCTCTTTCTTACGCTAGCGCCGACAACGATGGCGCAGATCTCGGTCGTCAGTCTCGCTTTTCATCTTTCACCGACGTAAGAACCACCACCATCCTTGAGATTCACGGTGGCAGCGATAACAAGGCCTTAGCGGCGATGACGACATGCGAGTACCAGGTGGTAGTTGTTTTTGGTGCGGGCTCTGTTTTGTTGTGCATTAGCTTGTAACGACAGAAGAAAAAGAAAAGAGAAGATCACTCAAACATTGATCAGAAGACTTGAAAAAGAAAAAAAAATGAGTGGCTCAATTGCAAAATGCGCGAAGAACAAACGGCGTCTGAGAACCTCAATGCCTTGGTGAGTGCCCTTTGTGTTGTCCTTTGTTCGCTGGTAGCGAGAATTATAAATAAATAAAAAGTTCACAAACTGCATACGCACAAGGGCTGTGCACGTCAGTTTATGTGGGCTGCGAGTACTCAGAATCTTGCGGGTGTTTGAATGATTGGGTGCTTTATGATTGTGGGCATTCAAATATTGATTGAGTCCTTGGTGCATATGTTGGTGTGTTTTTTTTGACTGACTTGTGACTAGAAATCTTTTGAAATGGTTCTAGCAGGATCTCCTGTTTTGGGTGATAACAGTGGTGGTATATTACATTGGTTGGGTATTTTGTGACTGCTTTGTTGTTGACTAAGTTTTACTGTTTGTGATCGTTGTGGACTTCTATTTAGTTTGTTATGAGTATCTCTATCTTTACGTTTGTTAAGGGGCTGGAAGTTACATTGTGTTGCATGGGACTGTAGTGTTGTGTTGTTAGGGATTGGAAGTTCAAAAAGGGCGCCGACAGTGATTGTGTGAGGGTGTGATTCAACAGTTGAACTTGATTGCTTATTCTTGATAGCCGTGTCTACTAAAAAGAAACGAGGCTCAATATTTGGGGCTTCTACGTCCAAGTTTAAGCCAACGGTTAGTACACACAAATTTGTGAGTCAGGAAGCAAAGACCAGATACACTGATCAGATCATAAAGAAATATTTTGTTATCGAGAGAGGTTTTGAGACACCAGGACCCACAGTTGAATATCAGGTCGCTTCTCGCCAATGGACTCATTTCATCAAGTAACCCAAACCCAGCTACGTGTTGTTGGTTCGAGAATTCTATGCCAATGCACCTGAACATCAAGATAAACGGGTCAACATTTATGGTAAGACTGTTTCTTTTGACTGGACCGCTATCAATAGATTTTATCGGTTGCCAGACTTTGATGACAACTTTTACAGTGCTTATGGGAAAAATATTAACACTACTAACATCATTCGATACCTGACACATGACAGAGTGACATGGAAAGAGAAAGGTAACAAAGTTGTGAGTTTTCCATCATCCGAGATACGCAAGGAGATTAAAGCTTGGCAGCTATTCATTTGTGCCACCCTTCTCCCTATGGGGAACACTTTTGAGGTTTCACGAAAGCGTGCCGCATTAAACTATGCCATTGGCAACCACCACAGCATTGATATTGGTAAGATCATTGAGCATTCGATCTTACAATACTTGACAAAACAGACAATTGGGGGACTTCCATACCCAACTTTGATTTCAGGTTTATGCCTTGCGGTGGGAGTACCAGTCTCTGATACTGAGGAGGTGTTGTTACCTCAAGCCCTATTGACTCAAATTACCATAGAAAATATGGGGGCCCGCATGACGTAACAGGAGAATGAACCACTGAATCAAGGAGAAGCCCCATCATAGATATTCAGGCTTTGTGCAAGGAAATAGCACAGTTGCGCCAGGATATGGATCAGGGGCGACAGGAGTGGATAGACCAGGAAGAATGCCTTGGGGAGCGATTGCTCTTTCTTCTCTTAAGACAAGATAAGTTAGCTTCTAGACAAGAGTAGAGTTTCAAGTACGTGGCAGCGTTGGGAAAGAAATTGGGCTATCCGCTAGCACCTGCCTTACACCCCTTTATGCCAATTAGTCATTACTTATCTTCTGATGATGAATGACTCCAGCAGCTATTCAGGAAGTCCTCGATTTTACTTTCTTTTATCCTTTGACATTGAGGAAAATGTTTCTTTCTCAGTTTGGGGGTGGTGATTACTTGCTTGTTTGCGACTTGTTCTTTTCATATTTGTTTTCTTGGTTTAGGTGTTTTCTTTTCATGAGTTTTGTTATTTTTATTTGTTTCATTGATTTTAAAAAAAAAACAAACAAACAAAAAGAAAAAAAAATTGAAAGTGATGCTGGAAAGATAAGAAATAGGCTGATGATGAGTAGCATAAGAATGACATGATGAAATAGAGTTTTGTTTTACGAAAAATCCCCACTTATTGTGCACTTAGCCTCGCCTAATTATGTTGTTACTTAGAGAAGGATTATGTGAGCTTAAGTGAATAGAAAAATGATTATAGGACTTTAGAACTCGTTTGATTGTCACTCGGGGTGAAATCCTATGTTGCATAGCACTAGGGAAATGATTTAGGCCATCTTTGGATCGTTTGAGCCTTTCAAGCGAACCTGTGTAATAATTGAATATCCCTAGTTCACCCTTTTGAGCCTAAATTAGCCTTTTCTCTTTTATGCAACTTACAATATCTTCCTTAACTTGTCAAGTTCGATTTCCCCAGATTATAACCCTCATACCTGTAACATATGATTGTTATAGGATGATTATATGGAGCCATGTTTTGTATTGAATGATGGGAGGTTTGATAATTTGGTGATGTGTTGTTTTGTTTTAGAAAAAAAAATGAAATATTGAGAAAAAAAGAGAAAGAATGAAAAGAAAAAAGAAGAGTCACACTCCTTGTAGTTAATATCAAAATGCAAGTTTGAAGGAGTGTGGATTCTTTATTTTTTTATAAAGATTGTGGATGAATGTTGAAGAAGTGAAATGAAAGAAGAACGAAAAGAGATATGTTGAATAATGGTGGTGGTAAGAAGTAGAGTTGGCATGTGCTCCATTGAACATCCTTGAATAATTGTATGCTTACGGGTAGTTTAGCCTTATGTTATATCCATTATCTTACCTTGACCCTAGCCACACGTTATAACCACATGTAAAGTCCTACTTGGGGTACAATTGATTGGGATCGAGGCTATACATATACTCACTTGGGGGATTTGAAGTAAAATGCAAATTATGTAAAGTTAATATTTCTCATGCTTATGATTGAAAGTCACCTCTTGAGTCATGAAATAAAGCTACTAAGGCCGTGGAAATTTTCTATCTTACAGCATTGCTTTCATGAGTTGTCTTGTGTCGCGTCTTTAGTTTTTAGGTTGTTTCTTTCTTTGGTTGTATATTTAGCTTGAAGACAAGCAAATCTTAAGTTTGGGGATGTTTGTTGGGTGTATTATTGATATATTATTTCAACACCTTTTCACTTAAACTTTGTTAGTTTCTGAGTAATTTATGAGCAATTTGATTGGTTTTGTTTTTTTATTTGAGTTGTAGGTAATTTCCAAAAGACAAGCTAAGTTTTGAGGCTAAAATTGAAGAAAAATGAATAAGGGCAAGCTTTTATGGAACTGGTGAAAAAATTGAAGAGAAAATAGAAGTAGCACAGTCATAGTGCAGCAGCGCAGCGTCGCAGAAAATTTAAGGAAAGTTTTGTAAAAAGGTGCGAAAAGAAGAAACCCTAGGTTAAAAAGAAGAGAACAAACATTAGATAGGAGTTTTTTGGCTAGCGGCTAGTTCTAGAAAAAAAAAACAACGTTTGGAGAGGAAAAAACACAAGGAAAACTGCAAGATTGACGAGGAATGACGGATTAGAGACAAGATTTCACCACGAGTTTCTTGAAATTTCTAGTTTTTTTTTCTCTCTCTCTCTTCATGAACTACAATATACTTTGGATTTCATTTACATTTATTATAAGTTGCTAGATTATTTTTCTAGGGCTACGATGTAGCTAGATTTTGATCACTCGAATCATGTTGGTTTAATTAATTGATGGATTATTCTATTTTTATGCTGAGTATTTCACATTATGCTTAATGCCTGTGATTGTCTGGCCAATAATTGTTTGTTCTGTGGTTTGGTTTGAGACTGAGAAGTGATAACTAGATTAGACCACATGTAGAGTACCATTAAATTATCATAAGCTAGAGATAATTATGAGATCTAGTGCAGCGTTTAAATTTCTAGGGCTTAATGCATTCCATAAGTTCACAGTTGTTACAGAGATGTAGGTAGTTTGCTTATTGGGATAGGTTATTGATGCTTGAGAAAGATTAATATCTACCTTAGTGAAATTGCTGGCAACATAAGGAATAGTCGTCAATTGAATTTAATCAACATATTCGAATATGATAAATTTTGGTGAAATCGGAACCCCTAGAACGTTCCAACTATTGAATCAACTTTTTCATAAAATTCGTAATTATTAGTTGTTAGTTTTATTAGTTTCATTAATTCTTCATCTGTAAATTACAATCCCTCAAACTTTGATCCTCTGAATAAAATTAGAGTTAAATCAATTTCGGTAGTTAATTATCTCAGTCTTCGTGGGAACGATCTTATTCATCATTTTATTACTTGTTACGATACGTACACTTGCGTTAAAAATTACACAATAATAATTATTCCAAGGTCAAGCTTGAAAAGATCATTTACCTAGTGCTTGTCAATCGTGTGAATGTTTGATTTATATTTTATAGTCCTTCTTGGTTCATTATCATATTTATGCCAATAAATGTAATTTTTTAGAAGTCATTGAGAATAACTTTTTGTGCCTAGAATTTGAGATTTCTACTTGAAACTAGAATTAATAAAATAAATAGAGAAATGTTAGTTGTGACCTGTATTTGGAATAAAAAGTTTTTGAGTTTGTTTTCTATCATATTTTCTTTATGTATTAATAAGTTAAATAGATATACCTTGCGATTACCTACCTAACTTGAGAGAAATACTTCTCCCTCTCTCTAGAGACACCGCCTACCTAACATATTGACCACCGTTGACCACCTCTATTTAGCCTACTTTCACTGCCTTTTTTCCCGCTTCAGACTTTCCATCCTAAACACTTTACCGAACTGTCCCTTAGCCTTTTCAGGGGATCTTTCTGAGCTATGGCTCAGGGGAAACCCAAAAATGTTGCTAAATCTTCGGTGAGTATCAGTGGTAGCTCTATGTTGTCACCGTCTTCCTCGCCGGTGGATTTGATATGTGGTGGTTGTCTTTAAACACCACCCTTCTTGCTTGCTAAAGCTGCTCCTTCTAAAAATGTTGAGGAGATTCCCACTATCAATTCAAAACCTATTGGGGCCAGCCCTACTAAGATCCCTCCGCCATTGACAAAGTCGTTATGTTCAGCTTATGGTGAAGATTTTCTAGCCCTATCCCTAGCTACCGTTGGTGAAACAAGTTCAGCTAGGTCTTTTACTTCCCCTACCTAGGTAGAGGATACACAAATTGCAGAGGTTTCATCCCTCAAAGAAGCTCCTAAATCATGAAAATATTTATTTGAGGGACAGTTTAAGGACTCGCTCAAACTTGAAAAAGTGGAACTTGAGTTGGAAAATAGGGATATTGTTGTTCGGTCTTCCAAGGAGGTGATTGAAGAAGGCAAAGCTTATTGGAGTTCTTGCCTCGTGGGCCAATTTATGGATAAAAGTCCATCTTTTTTTGCTGTACAAACAGTGGTTGAATCCCAATGGAGAAAATTTGGGAAGGTTGAAATTAAATTTGGTATTGAAGGGCTCTATATTTTCAAATTTGAAGATGAGGACAAATGCAAAAAGGTGTTAGAGCAGTTTAGGCACATCAATAACAAACCACTTCTCCTTTACCGTTAGAAGCCTAACCTTCAATGGGAAAACTTCAAGTCTGATAACATACCTATTTGGGTGAAATTAAGGAAAGCCCCTTCGATTATGTGGACTAAAAAGGGACTTAGCTTACTTGCAAGTGCTTTGTGGACACCTCTCCAAATGGACGTAGCCACTGAGGCAAAATCCAGGCTAAATTACGCAAAGGTGTGTGTGGAAGTTTACTTAAAAAAATGATTTAGGGAAAAAATTCCTCTTGATATGAGGGAAGGTAATAAAGTTCTGGTTAAGGTTGAATACACTTAGAAACCAATGTGGTGCGAATATTGCAAAAAGTTGGGACACTTGGGGTCTAAATGTCTTAAAACCAAATAGATTTGGCAGGGAAAGTCTAATCAAGATGAAGCTAACAAAATGCCAGCCAAAGGTACTGATAAGGAACTTCTTAATAGTATAGAGCAAGCTACCAGTAAGGGTACAGTTCAGGCCGAGCAATCTCATGAAAGATAGGAAGAGGTTCAAGGTAGAGGCAAGAGAGTTATTGTTAAACCTTCTAGCATTGTGAAATCAGTTCAGAGATCCAAATCACCTAATGGTAAACAGTCAGGCATTAAGGGTAAATAAGTTTCGAGGTAAACTTCAGTGGGTAATCCATAACAGGCTCCTCTACCCCTAGATATATCTAAATGAATTTTGGAGTTTGGAACAGTAAGGGTAATAATAAAACCTCCAGAGAAAAGGAGGTCTAACTTTTTGCTAGTAGGATGAACTTAAGTATTTTTGGAATCCTAGAAACTAAAATCAAGTTGAACAATGCACAGGGAATTGTTCAGAAAATTCAAGGTCTAGGGATTTATCAATAATTACCAATTATCCCCTAAAGGTAGAATTTGGGTGTTTTGGAATTATAACTAGGTTAATTGCTAGATGATTGAAGCTTGTGATTAGGCCATTCTCTGCTAGTGTAGTTTGTTACGTGACAATCAAATGTGGTACCTCTTTTTTGTGTATGGGAACAATGATTATTTGGATAGAAGGAGACTTTGGACCAAGATAGTTGACTGGAATTCTAGATTCATTAACTATCCTTTTTGTGCACTTGGGAATTTTAATGAAATTTTAAGAATTGAAGAAAGGATCAAATGTACAACTCTGTCCATTAGGTCGGTAGAATTCAAGGAATGCTTAGAAAATACTGAGTTGTTCGAGCACCATTATGTCGGGCCAGAATACACCTAGAGAAACAATGTTGGGGATGAGACTTTAAGAGCAAGTAAACTCGACAGAGTCCTTGTCAACGATCGATGGTTAATACAGTTTGAACATTCTAATGTTAGAGTGGATATGCCATCTATCTCTGATCATTGTCCACTAATTGTTACTACCAGCCAAGAGCAAGTTCGTAGAGTTGTTTCCTTTCGGTCCTATAAAGCTTGGTCATTGCATGAAGATTATGCCCCCTTAATTGTGAATGCCTTGATACATCAGTTTAATGAGGTGCCTATGTTTTACTTCATCAAAAAACTCAAGGCTTTGAAGTTGGATTTAAAGATGTTCAATCTCGAACATTTTAAAAATATCGAGAGTACTATTAATGACCTTAGAAGCAGTCTTTCTATGATCCAGGAACAAATTTTGAATGGACATCACTCTGACCTTCTCTTGAGCTTGAGAAATTAATCAGGTCGCAGTTGGATCAGGCTCTTCTAAAGGAGGACTCTATGTTGAGGCAGAAGGCTAGAATTAAATGGATCAAAGAAGAGGATCTTAATACTGCTTACTTCCACAAAGTGATTAGAGGGCACAGAGTCAGGAACAATATCCATTCTCTTATCAAAGTAGATGGCATCTTTACTTATTCTATGGAGGAAATGAAGTAAATGACAGTGAGCTATTTCACAAATATAATAGGGAATGAGAATAACAGTAATGAATGCTATATAGTTAATGATCTCAGGGAACTGGTTGCTAACTCCATCCCTACGAGTATGCACAATGACCTCAAGAATCCAGTTATTGATGCTGAAATTAAGGAAGCACTTTTTTCTATTGATGACAGTAAAACGCCTAGGCCTGATGGTTTTTCAGCATTTTTCTTCAAAAATGCTTGGGATGTTATTGGTACGGACTTTTGTCATGCTGTGAAATCATCCTTTTTGGCTGGTAGATTACTTAAAGAGATAAATACAACAGCCATTAACTTGGTTCCGAAAGTGGATTATCCCTCCCGAATCCAAGATTTTCGACCCATTTCATGTTGTAATGTGGTTTACAAATGTGTTTCGAAAGGTCTTGTGAATCGACTTAAAGGTACTCTAAACTATATCATTTCAAAGAATCTGTCGACGTATATCCCTAGGAGGAAAATCCTCGACAATGTTCTTATTGCCCAGGAGCTTGTGAGGAACTATAATCGCAAAAGAATCAGCCCTCGATGTGTCATCAAATTGGACATCATGAAAGTCTATGACACTATTAATTGGGAGTTCATTATCAAATGTCTTAAGGCACTTAACTATCCTGATAGTTTTGTGAGGTGGATTAAAATGTGTATCACCACACCTTTATACTTTATGGTTTTGATTGGTCAAATGGAAAGGTTCTTTAAAGGGAAGAAGGGTCTTCGATAAGGTGACCCTTGTTCCCCATACCTTTTTGTGATTGCTATGGAATTGTTATAATCTTTACTCAAAAAAGGTACAGGTATAAAAGATTTCAATTTCCACCCTAAGTGCAAGAAAACCAAGTTGAATCATTTAGCCTTTGCTGATGACCTGTTCATTTTTTGCCAAATCAAATTACCCTTCATTGAAAATCATTTCTAAAGCCTTCAATATTTTCTCAAGAATTTCAGGTATTTGCATCAATAATATTAAAAGTGATATCTTCATCGGGGGTTGCAGTAAGAGTACGAAGGTTCATTTGGCTGAATGTTTGAACATTAGTCTTAGGCAGCTTCCAGTTAAATACTTAGGTATGCCACTGATTACGTGGAAACTCAACAAACAAGTATGTAATCTCCTCTGCTCTAAGATTACTGCCCGTATTGATTCTTGGACAAACAAAGGGTTGTCATTTGCGGGGAAAGTTCAACTTCTCAATTTTTTTCTCTCTAGTGTGACGCATTATTGGTGCAATGTTTTTCTCCTTCCGAAAGGAGTTATCCATGAAATAGAGAGGAAATTGGTTGGTTTTCTTTGGAAAGAAGAAGGTGAAAATGCTAAATGTGGTAAAGTGGTGTGGACAGAGCTAACGGAACCTAAGAAAGAAGGAGGATTGGGTATTCAATGCATTCAAGAGATTAATCATGTTGCTCTCCTTAAATAATTTTGGCATACCTACATTGATGAACATTCTTTATAGGGCTATTGGGTTAACTAAATGCTTCTTAATCAGCTTAGTATCTGGAGTATTGAAATCCCTTCCAATGTGACATGGACGTGGAAGAATATACTTAAATGTCAAGTGATTGCAAGAAAGTAAATTAGACACAAAATGTCGAATGGTAAGAAAACAATGCTTTGTTGGGTCCCTTGGCTTCTAATGGGTAACCTTATGCAGTTTGCTGAGTTGAACAATTTTTCTATCCCAAATGAATTCATCAACTCAAGAATGGATCTGTTTATTTTTTTCGGGCCAGTGGCATTAGCCCCAGGTCTTCTCTTTTTGCAACATCTTGTGGACTCTATTAGACCTGCTGATGGTTATGACCAAATTGATTGGTATGCTGATGGCAAAGGTAAGTTTTCCTTTAACACAACATGGGATTACATTAGGGAGAAAATAGATAAGATTAATTGGGCATCTACTGCTTGGAATAAGTGTATGATTCCAAAACATGTTTTTTGTTCCTGGTTTATGTGTCTTAACCATTGCCAACCCAAACAAAGTCTTATCAATTGGGAAGTAATTGATAATGCAAATTGTGAGTTATGTGGTTTAGGGATGGAAAACCGAGACCACTTATTCTTTGATTGTTCATTTTCCAAAATAATTTGGGAGACACTTTACTGAGTTATTCAGGATGCGTAGTCTCAATGTGCAATAGGAGGTAATAGTCCACCGTATTAGTAAACTGAAGAATAGTCTCAAGACTGACATTGTGAAAGCTTTCTTTTGTGCATCTATTTACCACATTTGGAGGGAACGCAACAATTGACTACACGATAATGACACTAAAACGAAGGATCAAATCATCGTGGATTTTTTTGTCGATGTTAGAGACAAAATTTTTGTTAATAGTAAATATGTGGATAGGGTAGCAAATAGAGACCTTTGTTCACATTGGCAATTACGTTTAGAATGATGTAAATGAACTTTTTTATATCTGTTTTTGGTTAGTTGGAATGAAATGATTACTTGCCGAGCAAAAAACAACGTTAAAGATAATTGAATGATAAGTTGTGACCAGCATGTTGCCCATGTTTCGACAGACCAAATATACTTAGCTCAGCATAAAGAAACTCTAGTAGGCTAGCCAAGAAACACTTTTACAACTGGATATTAGTGCTCTAATTTTTATTATTGAAGATCATTTTCCACTTCTTCAATGTACCTTTATCAATTTGGGTCCAAGGCCTATGGCTTCAAATTGGAAACCTTCGTTCATGCCGAAATCGAGCACCAACCTCAACCTTATTTATTTCCAAACTGAGATCATTAAGGGTAAGAAAGTTGCCTCCCTCACTTCGGATGTCTATGAAGAAGGTTCCCGACTTTGAAGATGTTGCTTGGTAGGTCAATTTATTGGTAAACACCCTACCTACTTTCTCATCAAGAATATGGTACAAATTTACAATGGAAAGATTTTAGGAAGTTGAGATTCAATCCATGGATAATGGTCTTTTATATTTTGACTTGATAATGAAAAGTTTTATAATCTTGTTCTCAAACAATTATGACATATAAATCTTTTATTGCTGCTCTTCAGCAAGTGGGAGCCAAATTTACAACTTATCAATTTCTCAAGTGAAAGACTGTTATGTGGCTCAAGCTTAGGAACATTCCCTTAGTCCTCTAGACTCAACTTGGGCTCCATTATGTTGCTAGCATCATTGGTTTCCCTCTCCAAATGGACTCGAAAATTGCCTCACGATCGCATCTGGGATATGCTAGAGTTTGTGTGGAAATGAATCTTGAAGAGCATTTGCCAAATATGATGTATGTCAAGTTCCCAAATAGTTGTATCATAGAAGTTGAGATTGAATCTGCTTGCAAGCCATCTAATGCACTTTTTGCAAGTTACTTGGTCACGCTACCTCAACATGTCCTTCAAATCCAAATTAGTCATACACTAAGAGACAATCGAGCCATAAAATAATTGAGCCTAACTACCCGATTGGATTGATGTCCAAAAAAAGAAAAGAGATCCTATGAAAAACACGCATGAATCTCGAACTTCTTGTGCCAAGACTCCATTGAGGCCGTCTTCCAACCGATTACCCATTCGATTGCCTTCCAAAGCATCCCATAACAAGTTTGAGAACAGTCGAACAGTCCTAGAACCTCAAAATTGCCCGACAAAGATCACTCTTTAGAATCCATTAAACTTTTCGCTACTGAGACTTCCAATTGCTCACCTCCCTAAGCACCGCCAAACCTCTCGGGTATGTTCATAACTTCTTTGTTGGCATGCCCATTGATTCGGGAAAGTGATACTCTAGTTCACTTAAAACTACATAGTTGAAGGGCCTTGTTGTTTGTTTCTACTAGTCTCTTGCCTCAATGTGCTTCTTTCTTAGACTTTGTTAAAATATAACACTTGTCCCATATCGAAAAATCAAAAACTCTTAGACCACTTAATAAGATTTTGGATACTCCACTTGGCACTAATTAGTTTTAGGATGGAATCTCAGTTATCTTAACATGGTATCAAAGTTGGGCCCTTGGTCCACTTATATTCATCCGTGTGCGATCCATCTCAAATCATGTCCACTTGTGTTCAATTTTCGCGTGTTGGGTTACTCTACTTGACGTCAATTGGTTTTAGGATAGAACCTCAGTTATTTTAATAGACTTACTACACTTTGATGTTTCTTTGTTTTCTTCTTTGTAATAGTCTTTGACCCACCTATGGAATTTGTATTATTTAATAAAACATTTCCCTCCCTGACTTAGCAAAAAAAAAAAAAAATTGAGGTAATTGAATACAATTGAATATATAACTCAGCTTTGTTTTCTCTATCTTCAAGTTTTTCTTTTTTACTAATTTAGCAAGCAAAATATTTCTTTTAATATGAATATGAACAATGTGATACCATACTATGCATCTTTTCATAGATCTATGCACGACTATTACTTGTATATTATTAATTTCAATTTTATGTGTGTATACGTATATATGATATTAAATGTTTCTATTTTGCATGCAATTACTATTCCACTATATATTAAGTGAAAAATACACTTGACATCTCCTCAACTTCGATGAAAATACGTCTTCAGTAACAATGAATAGTCCTACCTTTTCTAATGATAAGTCACAGCAACAGAAAACATGACAATATGGATATGCATTGTTATCACCGATATGACATATATATATGCACATTGGTTGTTAATAAGAATTACAGATTGTAAGTGTAAATTTGACAAGAATTAAATGAAGAATAAATAATTACTTAAATATGAAAAATAGAGATTACAGTTTAGAAAAATCAAAATTCATAGAAATCCAAACCAAATGAATATATTTTGATCGAGGCTTGAGTTGGACTCAATCTCCTTAAAACTTTAACGCCCTGCTACGATGCTGACAGTTGATAGCGCAAGCCTCCCAGGATACAACGATCTAATCTTCTTGTAATCGGAACACACCAAATTAGAAGAACCAGTGAACCCAAAAAATGTAAAACTCTCTCTATCTTAAACTAGAATGCTAATGATTGAAGAATTGCTTTTGTCTTTGTATCTTTAATTTCTTTCTCTTCTCTGCCCTTAATCTCCTCCAACTCCATGACTATATATAGCAAACCATGGCCTGAGATGTTGGACCAACCAAATGGAAAACCAAAACCAACTTTCGGCTAGCTTTAAGCATTGTCAAAAGGAGCTGTAATTCTGCATACAAAAGCAAAGTGGACAACCATAGTTGTCCATAATTCCAGCTGCAAAGTTCTTGAGCAGCCAGCCACCATTTCACCAAAGTAGACTTTTCCATTCACATCTTGAGCAGCTAGCCACCATTTACCAAAGTAGACTTTTCTATTCACATTGCCAATAATCCCCCACATGAATGGAAATGAACTAAACACAATGCAAATGCAGACACTTGAAAGAGAGTTCAAAAAGAAAGATACTGCATCGAGATATATAGCTTTAGGCCTTGAACCTTCTCTAGTGAGAGCTATCGGATTTACTTGCTAACTAGTGAATGCGATGTCTTGAACTATTCAGCTTTTGTGTAAACCAAGACAATAGAACTCACACAGTAACCTTCTAGACATTTATATGTTCTCACTGTTGTGTTCATTTTGGTCCTGAACAACTCCCGGTATCATGAGTACTCTTGGAGAATTCAGCCTTAAAAATTCTCGTAGGAGTGGCCCACTCCCTATCATATATGTGATCACTTATTAAGAGTATCCCTACAATACCCTACTTGAAATTTTTAAGATATAAGTATCATTAAAAGCATAGCTTAGCCTAAACCACATGTAGGAAACACTATCTGCTCGTCATAGGAATAGGTAGGAGTATTACCCCCACAGTGCTCTAACTGAGGCATACATAATTCAGTTTTTCCCTTTGAACCTAGATTCAGGGATCTCCTGTCACTTAGGTAAGGTTTGCCATTATGGCGCCTCTTACGAGATAGGCTTAAGACCCATTCCCCTCAACGAATTATATACTTGCTCTCTATTTAAACATTTCGTAAACGGATCCGCAATGTTATCTTTTGACTTTATATAGTCAATCGAGATAACCTCACTAGAGAGCAATTGTTTAACGGTATTATGTCTCTGACGAATATGTCTCGACTTTCCGTTGTACATACTACTTTGTGCCCTTCCAATCGCTAATTGACTATTGCAATGTATGTAGATAGCTGACACAGGTTTTGACCAATTTGAATATCCTCTA
Source organism: Ehretia macrophylla (assembly GCA_037974665.1). NCBI lineage: Eukaryota > Viridiplantae > Streptophyta > Magnoliopsida > Boraginales > Ehretiaceae > Ehretia > Ehretia macrophylla. The sequence continues at coordinate 19,008,891 of CM075767.1, read as the reverse complement.
AAAAATGTCGAAGTCATTCTGCTTCCTCTACAACTTTATCCAAAGCTATAAACTCAGATTCCATCGTGGATTTGGCAATACAAGTTTGCTTAGTGGATTTCCAAGAAACTGCTGCACCTCCCAAGGTAAAGACATATCCGCTCGTGGATTTAGAGTCTTTAGAATCAGATATCCAGTTGGCATCACTGTACCCTCCTAGTACAGCTGGATATCGTGAATAATGCAGTCCACAGTTCAAAGTGTGTCTTAGATACCTTAAAACTCTCTTTATAGCTACCCAGTAATCTTTCCCTAAATTGCTCGTATACCTGCTCAATTTGCTCACAGATAATGCTATATCGGGCCTCGTACAATTCATAATGTACATCAAACTACCAATAATCCTTGAATACTCTAACTGAGATATTCCTTCACCGGTATTTTTGGCTAGATGTACATTTGCATCTATAGGTCTCCTCGTTAGACTAGCATCATTTTTATTAAACTTGTCCAGTATTTTCTCTATATAATGAGACAGACACAAGTCCATCAGATGTTCTGATAATTTTAATACCCAAAATCACATCTGCCACACCCATATCCTTCATGTCAAAGCTACTGGATAAGATTCTTTTGGTAGCCTTAATGACACTATCATTGCTCCCGATAATGAGCATATCGTCTACATAGAGATAAACAATGACATATTCTTGACTCGTGCCTTTCACATAGACACACTTGTCATATTCGTTAATCCTAAAGCCATTTGACATCACGACTTTATCAAATTTCTCATGCCACTGTTTAGGCGCTTGTTTTACTCCGTAAATGGATTTTATAAGCTTACAAACCTTCTTCTCTTTCCGAGAAACTATAAACCCCTCACGCTATTCCATGTAGATCTTTTCATCTAGATCTCCATTCAAGAAGGTTATTCTTACATCCATTTTGATGTATCTCGAGATTATTGATAGTTGCGATTGCTATCAACTTCCGAATGGATGTAATTCTCGTGACTGGTATATATGTATCAAAATAATCAAGACCTTCCTTTTGTCTATATGCCTTAATGACAAGCTTGGCCTTGTATTTGTCAATTGATCCATTAGCTTTCATCTTCTTCTTAAAAATCCATTTACACCCTAAAGGTTTATTTCCAAGAGGAAGATCCACCAGTTCCCATGTATAATTTTGCATGATGGATTCAATTTCACTGTTTACCACGGCTCTCCATTAAGGAGCTTCAGGAGTAGACATTGCCTTATTAAAAGTGCAAGGCTCATTTTCTAACAAATATGTTAGAAAGTCTGGACCAAAAGACTTAGACGTTCTAGCCCTCTTGCTACGTCTTGGTTCATTTTCAATATCTTTAGATATAGTCTCATTATCTATATCTAAATCTTGACTCTCGTCATATGTTCTTTTCGTAGAACTTGATTCTTGTGAATCTTTACAAGGAAATTTTTCTTCAAAAAAATCTGCATTCCTTGATTCAATAACTGTATTCACATGTATATCATTTATTTATGACTTATACACAAGAAATCTGTATGCAACACTGTTGTGTGCATATCCAATGAAAATATAATCCACAGTCTTTGGTCCTATTTTGACCATTTTAGGAGCTGGAACTTCTACCTTAGCTAGACATCCCCACACTCTTAAGTAATTTTAAAAAGATGGTCGACCTTTCTACAACTCATAAAGTGTCTTGCTTAATTTCCTGTGGGGTACCTTATTAAGAATATGGTTCGCAGTTAATACTACCTCCCCCCACAAGTTCTTAGGTAAACCCAAATTAATCAACAAGGCATTCATCATCTCTTTAAGAGTTCAGTTCTTGCGTTCAGCAATACCATTCTGTTGAGGAGAGTAAAGAGCTGTCGTTTGATGAACAATTCCATGTTCAACAAAGTATTCCTCAAAGGGATATACACATTCTCCTCCTCTATCACTTATCAACATTTTAATCCTTTTGCTGAGTTGATTTTCTACCTCATTTTTGTATAGTTTAAATACTTGCAAAGCCTCATCTTTGCCTCTGAGTAGATAAACATAACAATATCTTGTGCAATCATCAATAAAAGTAATAAAATACTTTTTCCCACCTCTAGTTTGCACAAATTTTAAATCACAAATATCACTGTGAATTAAATCCAGAGATTCTGAACTCCTTTCTACCGATTTAAATGAAGTTCTCATTAATTTTGATTCTACGCATACTTCACATTTTTTATTTATGTTCACATCAACTTTAGGTATTAGACCTAATTTGATCAATTTATGCAAAAAATCAAAATTCACATGTCCTAATCTATCATGCCATAAATTAGGAGAATCCAAGACATAAGCAACAGACTTATTCTTATTCATATCAAATTTGGTAGGCTTATCAACTTTTACAATAGTTGGGGCAATAGTCATTACATTGAGCTTAAATAAGCCATCACACTCATAGCCCTTGCCTACAAACATTCCAAATACAATTGGCTGGACTCAAACACCATTTTGAATTTGTTCTTACTCAACAAGGATCCAGAAACCAAGTTCTTATGGATGTTTGGGACATGCAGCACATTATTGAGTGTCAGCTCATTTCTTGAGATAAACTTCAAGATTACTTTCCCAGTTCCTTCCACCTTCGATGTGGAGGAGTTACCCATATTAATTGTTTCAGAAGCAATTTGATAGGTAGTGAACATTTTTCTATCAGGGCAAACATGCTTAGTGGCCCCAGTGTCCACCCACCACTGCTTTGGATTCCCCCACCAAATTGACTTCTGACACAACAGTTGACAAATTGATATCAGAAAGATCATTTCCCAGGTCTTCCACAGCATTTGCCTGAGCTTTCCTCTTCTTCGGATTTCCCTGGTTCTTGCGGTGCATGCATTCTCTTGCCTTGTGCCTCGGCTTGTCACAGACAAAGCAGTTTCCACTGAACTACTGCTTCTTCTGTTCTCCCCCTTTCTGACCTTGGTTGGAGAACTTTCTCCTTTTGTTGCTCGGACTGTGCTCAACCACATTAACCTTTGATTCCAAAGGCGGAAGACCAACTCTCTTCTCAGATTTGTGATTGTCAGCCTCAATCCTCAATCTCAAAACTAGGTCTTCAAAAGTCATCTCCTTTCGCTTATTTCTTAAATAACTCTTAACGTCCTTCTAGTTGGGAGGCAACTTCTCAATAAGTGCACTGGATTCAAAACGTTCTCCCATATTTATACCTTCTGTATGACACTCATAAATGAGTACCTGATACTCATCTACCAGGGGCATCAGGGGCTTGGAATCTACCATTTTGAAGTCAAGGAATCTGGCCACAACGAATTTCTTTGTGCCCGCATCCTCCGTTTTATACTTCTTTTCTATAGATTCCCACACAGCCTTTGCACTTGGTATTGGACTGTAAACGTTATACAATGCATTATCCAACCCGTTGAGGATATACTTTTTACAAAGGAAGTCTGCATGCTTCCAAGCATCAACAACAGTAGTAATTTTCATATCAGGATCGTCACCCAACTATGGTGCATCCTCTTTCAAAAACCGAGCAAGATTCAAAGTGGTCAAGTAGAATAGCATTTTCTGCTGCCACATCTTAAAATCCCTCCCGTTGAACTTTTCTGGCCTTTCACCATTTCCAACAGGAGTTGACGCCACAAATGGCATAGCCGAAGCAATAGTCACCGATGGCCTAGCCAAAGGTACGTTCTCATTTCCTGCAGATCCATCGGTTGATCCACTTCCAGTTAAGGGTGTATTCATGTTTCCAACTTGAAAATCCATGGTAGTGATATTTTTCAAAAGTTAATCTGTAAGCAACACTATAAAACAAATAAAATTAGAAGGTCTTTCGAACTAATTGGATTTATAATCCTAGGCACAAATTTAATTTGTTTTCATCAATATAATATCACTAGAAGCATTTAAAGATTATGTAATATTATATAAACCATATGGTCAAGTCAATATAATATTAAATAACTAAATGCACAACATTGTCTTATAATAGAATGCATATTAGCATAATATAACTGCAAATAATTAAAGATAGGCCCCGTAACCAAAGCTACTATTATAATATTATATAATAACTAAAATTACCATTAACTAATAGAAACCACATATATTATAGTAATATGATGCAATCAGTAGGTTAGCTATTATTATATTAATAAAATGCAACACCAATTTTATTAATGTAAAGTATGCAGTAAGTTTGCTTTTGGAGACAAGAAACAATTATCAGATTACATAAAGATGTTTCCACAAATAATTGTACAAAACCAGTGTACGACTTACATAAACTATTATGCTATGCAGAATATAATATATTATATTATTATACTCAACATATCATTCCAAATCTTGTAACTAAGAATTAAGCAGAAGCAATATCTTACAGATAGATAAACCTATGCTTCAGGCAGAATTAAAGTCTTAAGATTGTTATCACTGATATGATATATATATATATATATATGCACACTCGTTGTTAATAAGAATTACAGATTGTAAATGTAAATTTGACAAGAATTAAATGTAGAATAAATAATTACTTAAATATGCAAAATAGAGATTACAGTTTAGAAAAATTAAAATTGAAAGAAATCCAGACCAAATAATATATTCAGACCGAGGCTTGAGTTGGACTCAATCTCCTTAAGACTTTAACGCCCTGCTACGGTGCTGACAGTTGATAGTGTAAGCCTCCCAGGATACAACGATCTAATCTTCTTGTAATAGGAGCACACCAAATTACAAGAACCGGCGAACCCAAAAAATGTAGAACTCTTTCTCACTTAAACTAGAATGCTAATTACTGATGAATTACTTATGTCTTTGTATCTTTAATTTATTTCTCTTCTCTGCTCTTAATCTCCTCCAATTCCATGGCTATATATAGCAAACTATGGCCTGAGATGTTGGACCAAACAAATGGAAAATCAAAACCAACTTTCTGCTAGCTTTAACAATTGTCAAAAGGAGTTGTAATATTGCATAGAAAAGCAAAGTGGACAACCATAGTTTTCCATAATTCCAGCTGCAAAGTTCTTGAGCAGCCAGCCACCATTTCACCAAAGTAGACTCTTCCATTCACATTGCCAACATGCATATGCAGGTAATTCTTCTCCAACATCCAACATGTCCCTATTCAGTTTTGCCTTCGCCTGAGCACAAAATATTAGGACTCAGTGCAAGTACCTCTCTCACTCTAGCATCCTCTTTTTAGAAATCTTTTACTTTAACAACAAGAAAACAATTTCTTTGGCGATAGTAATGACCAACATATCTAAGTGCAATAACCAATCAAACTTCAATGAGTTGTAACGTGTGTGACTAGGAATATTCAAGGATGACCCCTAATACCACTTGTTGGGATCATGCACAAAGATAAGTAGGAAAACAATATTTCTTAACGAGGGTCGATGAACTTACCTCTTTCACTCTATAAATTAATAATGGTTACAATGCTTTGGCTTATATATGGAGAAAGCCGAAACCTTCTTACAACTAGATTTATACATGAAAATTTGTGTACCCTTCAACAATTTGGCTTTTCCAAGAAGAGAAACAAAAAAATCTCTTCACAAGTTAAATCTTGTTAGAAGGGCGAAAAAATATAAAAAAGCCTCTAAGGGTGACACCTACTGTGACACCCAAACCTGATCATATATTTATTTTATTACTTTCTACTTATTTATTTTATTAACTTGCATTTCGTGGGAAATATGCATTACTAATTACTTATTTTTATTTAATTTATATTTAGTAGAGTTGCCAGGACATTTCTTTTATCGTTTTAATTATTCAAATTTACTTTACTTGCATCTGAATTAATTTGTTTTATTGTTCAAACGGGAAGCTCGGGCCCGGACCTGAACATGCTATCTTAATATTTTTAATAATAAATGTATCAATTTGAATTATATCTAATTACTAGCAATGATTATCTTAATATATTATTATTTGTTTACATTTAATTGAGCCTGACGTTGATTTTCTTTTATTTTATTTATTTTATCTACTTTCATATTTGCCTAAATTACTTTATTCCATGAATTTGTTTAATGTTCTTTTTGTTCATTGCATGCCCGAGAGGGTAGAATTAAGTGATTTTGATATGTTCGGGCTTAAGTTTTATTTTATTCGGGCCTAGTTTTTATTTCGTCCAGGCTTAGTTTATTTAGTTCCAGGCCTGGTTTTATTTCAATCGGGCTTAGTTTATTTTAATTTGGGCCTAGCATTTAATTTAATTTGGGCTTAGATTAATTATTAAGCCAAGCCCAAGTCCAATTGTAGTGCTTTAGTCTTAGCTTAGTTTATAATTATATTAGATTTAGTTAGAGCATCCTCAATGGGAGTCTCTAAAAGCAAAAGTTTTCAAATTTAGATATTTTTAAAGATCCTAGTCTCTAAAAAGTATTATTAATGATTTAAATATACATAGGGCCCACCACTTTTGCCAACTTTTAAGCCAAAATAGAGCCCAAGTCTCTATTTTGGTCTTCAAATTTGTTGAAGAAAATAGAGACTAGAGCTCTATTTTGGCTTAAAAGTTGATAAAAGTGGTGGACTCCATGTATATTTAAATCATTAATAATACTTTTTAGAGACTAGAGTCTTTAAAAATATCCATATTTGAAAATTTTTGCTTTTAGAGACCCCTATTGGAGATGGTCTTATAAAGCAAATAACATAATATATATATATATATATATATATATATATATATCTAACAACTTAATCACTTCACTCATACACACGGTCCACTTAGAAAAAAAGATATAAACCAAAACACCTTACACCACAAAAAAGCCACAATCGACCATTAGAAAAAATAGAAAAAATAATAATAATAAATAAATAAAACTCATACACTCACGGTTCACTCTCACACACCACACAAAACATCAAAATATCATTCACCTCACCACTCTCATCGTCGGCCAACAGAGAAGAATGAACAAAAAAATGGGCTTAAGAGTTCAATGGCGTGGAGAAGAAAAGAAGAAAATAGGCCATCTAGCTTCAATACAAGTTCATCTTTTGCATTTTTAGCTTGTTAAGGTGAGGGATTGCATCCTTTGTGTTTATCTCTTGAATTATTCATAATATGATGTTTATGTAAATGTTAAATTTAGTTGTTTTGAGCTTGGTTCTAGCTAGATAACTTGATATTTAAGGAGATTATGTGTAGTTGAAGGTTGATGCTAGCTAAACTAGGCCATGTCAGTGTAATGGTAGATGTTGTTTCTATTGTTGATAATGGTGCAAAGTGAAGCTTTGGTGTTTGTAGAAATGCATGAAAGAGTAATGATTTAACTCAAATTAGTTAACTTTCACTATATATATTGGAATTGCAAGCAAATGAACTAACTACACCATGTGTACGTGTGTGTTTGTTCAATTGTGGCTGTCCAGTTTTTTCAACAAAAATGAGGCAATTTTGGGCTTAAAACTGAATTAATTGGAGAAGGATTAGGGGTTAAATTATATACTGTTAGAAATCCTTACGAGTATAGTTTCTAATGCTTTTTACAGTGCATTAATTGGAGTTTTCTAGAATAAGTTATGATCATTTTGGTGAGGTGTATCGGAACTGCCCTGTTACGCGAGAATCTGAATTGTATTGTTATTTTGCTATAGTGATGATATATTTCAGTTCTAATTGGATGTATTCGATCAAGACCTTATTGTATAGTGTTCTTGGATGATTAGTAGCGTAATGGGACTCTTATAGTTATGTTGTTTTCATGAATTGTAATTGAAATCTAATTGCTAGTAAAGTTAATTTAAATTGAAAGCTATTCTATTCGATTGCGAATGAGAAATGCTAGTAGAGTTGTGATGGTCATCACCTTTAGAGATAGGTAATGTTTCTATATATGCTAAATAATTAAATTGCTAGAATTAGTGGTTGTTATCAATGTGCAACTAGTGAACACTTAGAAGGGTTAAGTAAGCTATGTGAAAGAATGTGTTTAATGCTCTTTGAATCGACATATAAGGTTAATTGTAAGTTGATGGTTGTCTATTATATGTTAAATGTAATTAACTTAAGTTGATCCTACTAGTGATATGTTAGAATCTTAGCTTGAAGTATAGTTATTTTGCTAAAATGGTATGTTAGTTATTAAATAGTTGATAGTTAACTTTTCTATTAGTTGATAAACATTTATTTCCCTATATGCTAATGTTGGGCTATCTTCATGGGGATATTACTAACTATTGTAAGTAAAGTAGAATATGAATTAGAAGTTCATCAAAGTAGTAAAAGACTGGGTAGTGCCATTGTGAATAAATGTGTCATTTGAACATTAAAGTAACCTAACCTTTATTATCTATAAATTATTTGGAGGAATTCATTTAGTTGAGTTAATGGCTAGTTTATTGTTAGGTGGAGTGAACTAGTTTCTTATACAAGTTATTAACTAAAGTAAAATGAGAAATAGTATGAGTAATTGCAGGCTCATGTGTTGATTTTAGTTAAACTAAATTCTAGCTCGGTTTACATCTAGTTATAGCATGCTGGTTGAATCATTCTCTTTTAAGTTGTTGAGCTATCTTCTTAATTAACTTGTAGACTATTAAAAGTATGAGTATATGAGTTAAATATTCTAATTACTGTAACTTATAAGTTGATTGTATTGTATGCAAAAGTTTCAACTACGACCTTGTCTTGCTTGTCTAGTGGTGACTTCTAGTTGAAATCTCTCTTATTCTACATGGATTACTAGTTTTTCAGTAGAATGCTTGTTAGGCTAACTTAGTAATATTGTACTACTTAAACCTCAGTTGAAACTAAAGTATAATTATGCATAGCCTATTAATTGTAATGTTCATATATTTCGTGAGTTACTAGCTGTTGGGTGTAATATTGACATATTATTTCAGCGCATTTTCACTTAAATTTTGTTAGTTCTTGAGTAATTTATAAGCAATTTGATTGGTTCCATGTTTGTTTTGCAATGTAGGTAAATTATATGAAAAGACATGTGATGCGATCGGGTTGTGCGTTAAAATGTGCGCAAAATAAACCAAGTTAAAATACCCGCAAGTGCACGGATCTTCGTAGTGTAGTGTGCTATGAGTGCGGAATCATACCACAGGGAAGCTCACTAGTTTAAGTTAGTGAAATAGTATGAAAGTGTTAAAGCGCTTAAGTGACAAATCACAAGGTGGGTTTGACTAACATGCGAAAAATGTAAACTAAATTAAACTAACTAAATTATATAAGTTATACTAAGTATTAGTGGAATACGAGAGGTGGTGATCTAGGGGTTTGAACATGTAAATGAGGCAATTAATATAAGCTCGATATCTAGTTTATCTAATTTTGCAAGGGCTTAAGCTACAAGCATACACCCGGTTAAGCTAAAAGCTATAGACCTAGTTAATCTACTTAGCTTATTTTAATCAAGTACAACAAGATAAACTAAATTAAGGAATTAACTTTACAGATAGAAACTATAGTACAACCTATAGTTTCATGGAATCTATGATACAACCTATAAATTCATGATTAAAACATTTATATGGCACGAAAGTAACGCATTCATAATATTAACTACAAGTATAATATTTATGAAGCGAAAGTAAATCAATCATAACGTCTACTTAAAAGCATTACGTATAAAATACTGAATTAAAACAAGCCATACATTGCAATATGAATTGAATAAACTAAATCCAAGACCATACATTAAAATACTATCATTTACAATATTCACCTCTAGATATCAATCTACTCAGACATAAATAAATACGAGTTATGTAAATAAAAGAGAGTCAAGAAAGGCTCCCCATATCGACGAACGCGTATTTCTGATTCCCGAAATTTGAGCAGAGGTCCAACGCAAAATAACTATTCGGGCGGAGCTAATTTCCCCCGAATAAGAACTATTAGAGATGAGTTTCTCCCGAATAAGAGCTTTCCTATTAAAAGCTATTCGGGCAGAACTTCCCCTGGACAATAACTATTTGGGTCGGACTTCCCCCTAAAAGTAGCTATTCGGGCAAAATTTCTCCGAATAAGAGCTACCTAGGTAGGACTTCCCCCGTATTCTACTACTATTTAATTAACTAAAACTAAAATTTAAAACTAAATAGAATTAACTCGGAATTATATCAAAAATATTGATAATAGTCCAAAATTAACTCATGAATTCTCAAAGGTTTGAAGCTCTATTTATAAGCAAAATTCTGAAATAGTTGACTTTTTTTCATTTGTTCACTTTGCCCAGTTTGTTCCCCCCAGCATTTTCGGGCTTTTTTCATTGTTTTGACCCTCCAAATGATGGAATTTGGCTAAAATCATGCCGCGCGCAGGATCAAAGTCATGCGTTTTGCTCAGAAGGCTGTTTCTACTCAAAAAACTGATATGATTTGCCAAAAACGGATATAGGTCACTATTTGAGATCATCTGGGTCAATGTTCCGAGTCCGATTTCGTGCTAGTTTCAGCCAAGTTTCTTTTCTATGAGCTTCATTCTTCAACCGCTTCTCATGCTTCCCCATTCTTACTTCTTGACTTGCAGTTTGGATCATTTCGGGCCTGATTCTTCACTTTTCAGTATTTTTCTACATTGCATCAAAAGTATCAAAGTGTTTTATTTATTCCAAAGTTAAGATGCAAATGCAGTACAAATATAATGATTTGAGTGCTGCAAATACAGTCACATCAATATCCCCAAACCTAAATATTGCTTGTCCTCAAGCAAGATTGTCTTTAAAACAGATGTGAAAGTGATTTTTTGCAGAATTTTTACAAGTCAAAAACATATGCAAAAATCTATCCTATCTTTTTGTCAAACACATTCACATTTTGCAGAATTTTTACAAGTCAAAAACATATGCAAAAATCTATCCTATCTTTTTGTCAAACACATTCCAAAAATGAATCATGAGAAATGCAATCTACTATCTTAAACCTATTCAGCAGTTAATGATAAACATGATAAGAGAACATTTTGTAAATTTTTCTCAAATAGGTACTCTTATTGGAAATCGACTATTGATTGCTTCGGGGTACATATTTAGAAGTAAACTAAGTAGATTAAGTTCATACAATTCTCAACTTTCATGTTATGCGACAGATTGGACCTTGATATTCTTACCTACATTTGTAATCAAACTCTTGATCATGCCTTAACCCTTTAACATTTGCCAGAAATATAAAAGTACAACTAATAATACCTCTATATAGTGTTCAATTTTCTTTGCTTTCTGAATATCCCATGGAGCGGGATTTAAGGCCAACAATCCCCCGCCATTATGATTGAGATTACCAGGTTTCAAAGGGACCCCTACGTGCCTTAATCACCCGAGATATCCAGGCTCGAAACCTTACACTATAGTACATATCCCAAATTACAATGTCTAGGATAGTGGTGCTTGGAGATTTACAATATATTTATACCAAAAATTTTATTCAACAGTAAAGGTATGTACAACTCTTTTTTCTTTTTCTATTTTTTTTTTATTGTTTTCTTTCTTTTTCTCTTTTTTTCTTTTTCTTCTTTTTTTTTTTTTTTCAAAGTGTACATACAGATAAAATAACATAACATACTGTACAGACATGGCCTAAGGGTTCAGGTTTCAATCACAAGAAGTTCTTATAATAAACGGTAATCCTATCTCAATCCTTTCATAATCATATAGCTATCAATTGAAGAAAAGAAGAATAGCTAGGTTTACTCATGGATACAATACCCCAAAGTTTTTCTTAAAGAGTTTCCTCAGAGTTTTTCACAATACATAGCTAACAATAAAAGTTCTCAAATCATCTAAATCATCTTCCTTTAAATAAGTAAGATAGCAAAATACACTTTCTCATAAACACAAATAGTGTATTTCTTACATATTTTGAAAAAGATTTTCATGAAATACACGCACCTCCACACCGAAACTTTGTGTCACGCCCCAACTCGACCCCACCTACAATCAGTCAGGACGCAACGGAATTTCTGCAGTATAACGACAGTAATTAGGATACCGATGTTCTAAACCAACCTCATTAGAACATCATACATCCAACAACTCCTTAATTCAAATAACAACATACGACACAACCATATTATACAATAATCATTCCTTCTACCAACCATTCATAGTTATACGTATCCGTTCCAACATAACATTTAAACTTTGATATACATTACAAACCATATTGATACCAACCTAGCAATCTAAACAAAGGCAAAAGAAAGACTGCTAAGATAGTATAAACTAACTCATGATCTTTTCTGCATCTTATACAATAAGAATTACAAAGCAAATAAAAGTCTACTAAGCTAATATATATGATAGTAAGCAACATAGCATCACGGATAAGACTCAGGGACATAAGACTCGTCCACAAAATGCACATTTTCCTCCTCAGAAGGCACGTACTCGTAGTCTTGCTCTGCAACACCTGTAAGCATGCAATAATAGAGGGTGAGCGTACTTAAAAATAAGCCCAGTGAGGGTCCGATAGAGCTCGAGCAAGGTTTACTAAACTCCTTGGAAATAATCATTTGAGTCAATAAACACACAATAACATCAATAATACTATCATCACATAACTATATGACCAATCAATAAAGGATACACTAGTTGGTGTATCTCCAAACGTCATCACGATCTCAACCATTCTTCTTATAACTCCTCATTACTCACGCACCCGAGGTACCTCACTAGCCCCTCCCTCCATGACACCTCCGTCATGCGAGCTGGGGGTAGCCTCTGGTAGTCATGTCGTTTTCAACCCGACAGCCCAACGCTGCCTGAGATGTGGCATACACATACCAAGACTCCATAACAATCATCAATAATCAATTAATAATCAATCAATAATCATCTTTTCATCAATAATAGCATCAATAATCAATTAGACAGCAAATAACTAAGTTAGATGACAAAGTAGGCCATCCAACCAAACATGCATTATATACATAATTAAACCCTAGTTTACCTATCAACAACTCACCATTCAATCACTCAAACACCACCCAATCATCTAAGGCATAGTTCAAGAATTTAAAGAAAGATAGCCTAAACTTCAAAAATTCATAACTTACATTCTACTAACCCAAACACCGCCAAATCAGTTTCTATCACTCACCCATTCAACCAACTACATTAGCTCCCTCGGAAAACCACCATAACACCTCCAAATCATGCCCGATAACCCTCAAACTCTAAGGTGTCAAGGCTGAATTTTCCGAACTTTCACACGGACAATGCAATTGAAAATTCGGCATTACAACAGCGCTACCACGTAATTATCAAGTTTTTTGAAATCGACGGCAATCGATTTCGATTAACACAACTCAATTTAATCAACATTGAACAAATTAATCAAATTTAAATACCCGAAAAATAAAAATTATGCTACAGCTGATAAAAACTCGTAGTATTACAGCAAAATGATCCCTAGCATGCAAGGAGCAAGATTCTAACATCAGATTAGAATTCTAACGGTTCAATTTTCATTTATACGCAAAAATGCAAAAGACAACTTTTGAGATGTAGAATTTTTCTCTCACCTTTGATGTGATATAAGCCTAGGAATGCGTGCAATGCGTGCCCAACAAGTGGAATCCAAGTCGGCACGAAGTTCTACGGACAAAAACTAGGTTTTTCTTTAAAAAATTGGTTGAAAAGCTTGAGTTTTTTTCTTTCTTTTTCTCTCTTCTTCCTCTCGGCCTCCTATGTGTTTTTTGACTGTGTTTTGTGTTGTGTTGAGTGTGTGTTGATGATATAAGCTTGTTGGTCAACAATTAAAATAAAGTCAAAGTTAGTTTAAGTTAGTATTTTTGTATTTTCTTGACTTTAAATGCATTTTCTTGATCACCAAAGTTCAAAACAATTATTCAAAACCCAAGCTAGCTCAAGTAACTTATTTTTAGGTGACAAGAAGTTTTACAATCAAACAATTTACCCAAGTCCGCTTAAAACTCGATTTTCGCAAAAGTCGGTGTAAAAATCCTAATAAATTCCTAAGCCGATTTTAAAACTATTTTAATCAAACACAGGTCTATCAAAGTCCGTGGACTAGGTCTAGAAGGGTTAAAAAGACCAGTTTCAAAATTTTAGCGGACGTGTTTCGAAAATACTATTCACTAAAAATCGACGATAAAATTTCTGACTCCGTTTTGTATGAAAATTTCATGAATACACATTTAGCATGTTCTAAGAGTATTGATATCAAAATTACCACATTCTAAGTCACATAGCACACAGACAAATTCACGCAAAATGAGACAAAGCACGCAAAATGATACAGGATAGAAAAGTGGGGTTTCACATTCTCCCCCCCTTAAAGAAATTTCGCCCTCGAAATTCTTACTGGATGTACTGAACAGATCTGGGTACTGCTGTTGCATCTGATCTCGTCTCTCCCAAGTAGCTTCCTCAATGCCGTGATGTTTCCATAATACCTTAACCATCGGAATCTTCTTCGACCTCAACTCTCGTTCCATCTGATCAAGAATACGAATCGGACGCTCGTCATAAGTCAGATTCTCACGAAGCTGTAACGGCTCTGGCTCAAGAATATGAGAAGGATCTGGATTATATTTCCTCAAATTAGACACGTGAAATACATCGTGGACATTAGAGAAATTCTCCGGTAAAGCCAACCGATATGCCAACTTACCAACCCTGTCGGTAATCTCAAACGGCCCAACAAATCTCAGACTCAGCTTACCACCTTTACCATAACAAGCAAACCCCTTACGAGGAGACAATCTCAAGAAAACCCAATCTCCGACTACAAACTCCAAGTCCCGACGACGCTTATCAGCATAACTCTTGAATCTACTTTGCACCGTAAGCATTCTCTGCCTGATCAACTGAACATTTTCAATCTTCTCAAGAAGCTCTGGCATGATAGTCGGATCAATAGTCTTCATCTCTCCTACCTCATACCAATATAAAGGCGAACGACACTTACGACCGTAAAGAGCTGCGAAAGGTGCCATCCCAATAGTAGCTTGATAACAATTGTTATAGGCAAACTCGAAAAGTGGTAGATGTTTCTCCCAGTTCTTCCCGAAGTCCAGAACACAAGCCCTAAGCATATCTTCCAGAATCTGAATAGTCCGCTCAAACTGACCGTCGGTCTGTGGATGATATGCGGTACTGAAGTTCAACTGAGTACCTAAGGTCTCCTAAAGTTTCTCCCACAAACGAGAAGTAAATCGAGGATCTCGATCAGAGACAATACTAGATGGAATCCCGTGAAGTCTAACAATCTGATCCAAATAAAGATCCGTCAACTTTGTAACCTCATTTCCCATCCTCATCGCAATAAAATGAGCTGTCTTCGTTAAACGATCCACAACAACCCAAACTGCATCATTACCTCTCGGTGTTCTAGGCAAACCAGTGACGAAGTCCATCGTAATATGCTCCCATTTCCACTCTAGTATAGCCAATGGCTGAAGCAAACCTACAGGTCGTTGATGCTCGGCTTTCACCCTCTAACAAGTCAAACATCTAGACATGAACTGAGCAACCTCCCTCTTCATATTATTCCACCAATAGTGTTGCTTCAAATCCCGATACATCTTGTTTCCACCGGGATGAATAGTGTACTTAGAATTATGAGCTTCCTCCAGAATACCTCGCCTCAATCCCGGTTCATCGAGAACACAAACCCTATTCCGAAACTGAAGAATACCGTCCTCATGCAGTTTAAAGTCAGACTGATCACCCGTGATCTGATCCTTGATCTTCTGAAGTTTAACATCAAGTTGCTGAGCTTCCCTGATCTGAGACAACAATAAAGGCTGAATACGGAGATGTGAACACATCACCCCAACCTGAGTCAATTCCGGTCTCCAATAAGTGAATTCCTCAAGAGTCTCCCACTTCTTGACAGCTAAACAAGAAATACTCGCCTTTCGACTAAGAGCATCTACTATAACATTTGCCTTGCCAGGCAGATAATTGATAGAACAATTATAATCTCCAAGAAGCTCCATCCACCTCCGCTGGCGCATATTCAACTCCTTCTGCTATGATCAGTGAAAATCTCGAACTTACTGCCCCACAAATAATGACACCACTTTTTCAGTGCGAAGACAACTGCTGCCAACTCAAGATCATGAGTCAGATAATTCACCTCATAAGGCTTCAACTTCCTGGAAGCATAGGCAATAACTCGGCCATCCTGCATAAGAACACATCCCAAGCCCTCCTTGGATGCATCGCTATAAATAACCATATTATCGGTCCCCTCTGGTAGAGCAAGTACTGGAGCAGTAGTCAACCTCTTTTTCAACTCCTGAAACCCACTTTCACACTTCTCATCCCAAGTAAAGATAGTTCATTTCTGAGTCAACTTAGAAAGTGGCCCAGCAATCTTCGAGAAATCCTTAACAAACCTAAGATAATAACCCGCCAAGCCAAGAAAGCTACGGACCTCAGAAACATTCTCTGGCCGTTTCCAAGACATCACCACCTCAATCTTAGTGGGATCTATAGAGATATCGCTCTGTATAATAACATGGCCAAGAAAATATATGTATTGCAGCCAAAACTCACATTTGCTGAACTTGGCAAACAACTGATGCTCCTGCAGCTTTTGTAAGACAAGCCGTAGATGTTGCTCGTGCTCCGATTCAGATTTAGAATAGACCAAGATATCATCAATAAAGATTACCACGAACTGGTCTAAATACGGCTGAAAAACCCGATGCATAAGATCCATGAATGCTGCCAGTGCATTAGTTAATCCAAAGGGCATAACAACAAACTCATAATGCCCGTACCGAGTCCTGAAGGCAGACTTCGGAACATCCTCCGTACGAATCCGAAGCTGATAATACCCCTGCCTCAAATCAAACTTAGAATAGACTTTGGCTCCCTGAAGTTGATCAAACAACTCGTCACTCAGTGGCAAAGGATACTTGTTCTTGATGGTCACCTGATTCAAACCACGGTAATCAATGCACAATCTCAAAGTACCATCCTTCTTCTTCACAAATAACACAGGAGCTCTCCAAGGTGAAGAACTCTGCTGAATAAATCCCTTCTCCAATAACTCCTGCAACTGAGTTTTCGACTCTTTCAACTCAGCTGGTGCCATCCGGTACGCTGATTTAGAAATAGGTTGAGTACCGGGAATAAGATTGATCACAAACTCTACATCTCTCTCTGGCGGTAACCCTGGCAACTCCTCGAGAAATACATTAGGATATTCCTGAATAATAGGAACTTCCTCTAGCTGCAACTTATCAGATGGATTATTGATCAGATAAGCCAGATAACCCGAAAACCCCTTACTCACCAACTTAATGGCTTTAGTTGCTGAGATAACAAAACTCGTCTTTGCACCCCGGTTCCCTACTACCTCAACTACTGGCTGATTTGGCAAATGAAACTGTACGACCTTGGTTCTACAGTTTAACTGGGCATCATACTTAGAAAGGCAATCCATTCCTAAGATAACATCATACCCCCGGATAGGAAATAAGATAAGGTCCGAAGGAAATTATGCCCCTTAACATGTATTATACAATATTTACAAACTAGGCCAGTCACATACTTATCAGTCAAAGAGGTACTAATCTCAACCACATAAAGCAATCTTTCAGGTTGCAAATTAACACGTTGCACACAAGCAGGAGTAATGAAAGAATGCGTAGCACCAGAATCAATCAACACTTTAACAAGTTGATCAAGTATAAGGAAGTTACCTTCCACAACTGCAGTCTCCTCAGGAATCTCCTCTAAGTCAACTACGTAGGCCCGAGCCTGAACCCGCTGCTGCTGAGGTGCACTGGCCGCAGGTCGGCCTTGATAACCCTGAGTCGCTGCCTGACCCTCAGCCTTCGAATATCTAGGGCAATCATTTACCCTATGCTGGCTGCTACCACAACCCAAACATGTCCCTACCTTTACCCTGCAGTCGGACTCCACATGCCCTGGGCGCTTGCAGTAATTACACTGCAATGATGTGGCACTAACACTGCCCCTAGAAGAACCAGAAGCTGAAGGAACAGCTGAAACAGCCTGCTGCTGAGGTCTCACCATACTAGGCCTGTACTGACCCTGTGACTGGGTTGGCCTATACTGAGTCTGAACCTGATATGGCCCCTGCTGAAACTGAGGCCGATAGTAACTCTGCTGACCCTGTGGCCTAAAAGAACCCTGCTGTGCTGGTGGCCTGAACCCAACCTGCTGTACGAGAGGCCTATACATGCCCTGTTGATACTGCGGCTGATACGGCCTCTTACTGGGCTAACTAGACACAAGCTGGTCCCCCTTCCTCTTCTCTAGTCTAGAAGCTGCCTCAAAGGCCTCAGTGAAAATATCATACCAATTCAGTGCCATTACATCCTGAATCTCGGGCCTCAACCCCAACATAAATCTACGAGTCCTCCGCTCCTCGTCTGCCACATACTCCGGTGCATACCGGGACAATCGAGTAAAGGTGGCCTCATATTGAGCCACTATAGCATCTCCCTAAACCAAGGCTAGAAACTTAGCCTCTCTCCGTTCCCCCGCAATCCTCGGGACATACTTCTCTCGGAAAGCTCTCAAGAAGGTACCCCAAACATACGGAATACCCTATGCCGCCCAGCTAGTTCTCACTGTGCGCCACCACTCCTCTGCCTCATCATCTAACAAGTACACGGCAAAAGAGACCCTCTGCTCATCACTATAATCAAGTGGATCATAAATCTTCTCCAACTTGCTTATCCACGCCTCAGCCTTCCTATCATCCGGCTCCCCCTGAAATCTAGGTGGATGATATCCTAAGAACTCCTTCAGGGTACCACGCCCGTGGTTTCCACCCTGCACATTCAGTAGCTGAGCCTGCAAAGCCTGATTCTGGGCAGCCTGCCCTGCCAGTAACTGTGCCTGACTAGCCACTAACTCAGCAATCCTCTCCATAGCTGCCCCAATCGGTCATCACCCCTATCACGGCCCGGTGCTGCGTTACCCGGAGTCTCATCGGCCATCTCAGGCCTACCTCTGGTTCTCGGTCGACCGGCCATTCTACTAATCAAAGAGTTAGCACAGTTATAGCACGTAAACAGGTTATAAGCAACTATTATCACATAAACAACAAACTCATATAAAACTCATAAACAAATTGATCACATAATCACATAATCATTTAATACATAGTTCACTTTTCTTTCTTTTCATACATACTTTCATGCTAAGACCGTTACCCACATTCCGAGAATACCCCGGCTAACAACTAACATGAGCTCTGATACCACTTAAATGTCACGCCCCAACTCGACCCCACCTACAATCAGTCAGGACGCAACGGAATTTAGGCAGTATAACGACAGTAATTAGGATACCGAGGTTCTAAACCAACCTCATTAGAACATCATACATCCAACAACTCCTTAATTCAAATAACAACATACGACACAACCATATTATACAATAATCATTCCTTCCACCAACCATTCATAGTTATACGCCTCCGTTCCAACATAACATTTAACTTTGACATACATTACAAACCATATTGATACCAACCTAGCAATCTAAACAAAGGCAAAAGAAAGACTGCTAAGATAGTATAAACTAATTCATGATCTTTTCTGCATCTTATATAATAAGAATTACAAAGCATTTAAAAGTATTCTAAGTTAATACACAAGATAGTAAACAACATAGCATCACGGATAAGACTCAGGGACATAAGACTCGTCCACAAAAGGCACATTTTCCCCCTCAGGAGGCACATACCCGTAGTCTTGCTCTGCAACACCTGTAAGCATGCAATAATAGAGAGTGAGCTTATATATAATAAGCCCAGTAAGGATCCGATAGATCTCGAGCAAGGTTTACTAAACTCCTTGGAACTAATCCTTTGAGTCAATAAACACACAATAACATCAATAATACTATCATCACATAACTATATGACCAATCAATAAAGGATACTCTAGCTGGTGTAGCTCCAAACGCCATCACGATCTCAACCATTCTTCTTATAACTCCCCATTACTCACGCACCTGAGGTACCTCACTAGTCCCTCCCTCCATCACACCTCCGTCATACGAGCTGGGGGTAACCTCTGACAGTCTTGCCGGTTTCAATCCGACAGCCCAACGTTGCCCGAGAGGTGGCACACACATACCAAGTCTCCATAACAATTATCAATAATCAATCAATCATCAATCAATAATTATCTATTCATCAATAATAGCATCAATAATCAAATAGACAACAAATAACTAAGTTGGATGACAAAGTAGGCCATCCAACCAGACATGCATTATATACATAATTAAACTCTAGTTTACCCATCAACAACTCACCATTCAATCACTCAAACACTACCCAATCATCTAAGGCATAGTTCAAGAATTTAAAGAAAGATAGCCTAAACTTCAAAAATTCATAACCTACATTCAACTAACCCAAACACTGCAAAATCAGTTTCTATCACTCACCCATTCAACCAACTACATTAGCCCCCTTGGAAAACCACCATAATACCTCCAAATCATACCCGATAACCCTCAAACTCTAAGGTGTCAAGGCTGAATTTTTCGGACTTTCACACGGACAACGCAATTGAAAATTCGGCATTACAACAGCGCTACCATGTAATTATCAAGTTTTTAGAAATCGACGGCAATCGATTTCGATCAACAGAACTCAATTTAATCAACATTGAACAAGTTAATCAAATTTAAATACCTGAAAAATAAAAATTATGCTACAACCGATAAAAACTCGTAGTATTACAGCAAAATGATCCCTAGCATACAAGGAGCAATATTCTAACATCAGATTAGAATTCTAACAGTTCAATTTTCATTTATACGCAAAAATGCAAAAGACAACTTTTGAGATCTAGAATTTTTCTCTCACCTTTGATGCAATATAATCCTAGGAATACGTGCAATGCGTGCCAACAAGTGGAATCCAAGTCGGCACGAAGTTCTACGGACAAAAACTAGGTTTTTCTTTGAAAAATTGGTTGAAAAGCTTGAGTTTTTTTGTTTCTTTTTCTCTCTTCTTCCTCTCGGCCTCCTATGTGTTTTTTGAGTGTGTTTTGTGTTGTGTTGAGTGTGTGTTGATGATATAAGCTTGTTGGTCAACAATTAAAATAAAGTCAAAGTTAGTTTAAGGTAGTATTTTTGTGTTTTCTTGACTTTAAATGCATTTTCTTGATCACCAAAGTTCAAAACAATTATTCAACACCCAAGCTAGCTCAAGTAAATTATTTTTAGGTGACAAAAAGTTTTACAATCAAACAATTTTTACCCGAATCGGCTTAAAACTCGATTTTCGCAAAAGTCGGTGTAAAAACCCTAATAAATTCCTAAGCCGATTTTAAAATCGTTTTCATCAAACACAGGTCTATTAAAGTCCGTGGACTGGGTCTAGAATGGTTAAAAAGACCAGTTTCAAAATTTTAGCGGACGTGTCACTATTCACTAAAAATCGACGATAAAATTTCTGACTCCGTTTTTTAATGAAAATTTCATGAATGCACATTTAGCATGTTCTAAGAGTATTGATATCAAAATTACCACATTCTAAGTCACATAGTACACAGACAGGTTAATTCACGCAAAACGAGACAAAGCACGCAAAACGAGACAGGATAGAAAAGTGGGGTTTCACACTTTGCTTGTCCTCAAGCAAATAATAATGTAAGACAGCGAGAGTGTAATATGCAAGAAAGAACATAATGACAAATGCAACATCCCCAAACCTATGGTTTGCTTACTCTACAGAGCATGTTGATCAGGTATAAAGGGAAATGTAGTAATGAAAGATATCACCTGATGTGAAGCATTTTTATGTTGATGTCAAAGCCTTTCTACTAACTTTTGCCAAAAGATGTATCATTCTGTAATTAAAGATTAGTAGACACAGCATTTTACAGATTATCATCAACACAGCAAAAATAAAAGTTAGCTATACTAAGAATAAAAATAGTCAAACAAATATATAGGGGAGAAATCACAAAAAAATATGGTCATATAAAATAATTAATATATTAAGTAAATAATTTAACTACCTAGACCATTTAACTTCTTTTCTGGGGTTCAAGAGTTATCTATAAATACATAAACAAAGTAAATACAGAAGACTAAGGAAATCATAAAATCACACATACAAAGGAAAATAAACACACATAAGCATTTTAAAATTCTAGGTTGCCTCCTAGTAGCGCTAAGTTTAACGTCTTCAGCCAGATGGTTGTGCTGAGTTGTAATGCCTTTAGCTTGGCAGAATCTCATTTATGGAATGCTTGCAAGGTCCTAAAGTTCTACAAATTCAACTTCATGAGGAACCATATTTGGATTGAATGCATGTTTCAATCTTTGTCCATTGACTGTGATGACATGCCCATCCGTGGGATTTTTAATTAAGATAACTCTAGAAGGATATACTTTAACCACTTCATAAGGACCATCCCATCTTGTTCTTAACTTTCCTGGGAAGAACTTCAATTTGGAGTTAAACAACTAAACTTTATCAGAAGGAGAGAAGGTTTTTCTTAAAATAGATCTATCATGAATTCTCTTCATTCTTTCTTTGTAGAGTTTGGCATGCTCATAAGTTTCAAAACGAAGCTCTTCCAGTTCACTCAACGCCAACTTCCTGCCTTCACTTGCCAGTTTTAAGTCAAAGTTCAAGGCCTTAATAGCCCAATAGGCTTTATGCTCTAATTCAACAAGAAGGTGGCAAGCTTTACCATAGACTAGTCTATACAGGGACATACCGATAGAAGTTTTGAAAGTAGTACGGTAGGCCTAGAATGCGTCATGCATACGACTTGATCAATCTTTGCGATCGGGCTTAACCGTTTTTTGAAGAATTGACTTAATCTCCCTATTTGATACCTCCACTTGCCCACTTGTTTGTGGGTGGTAAGGCGTTTCTATCTTGTGGTGGACAGAGTATTTTCTCAATAAGGCTTCTAGTGTTCTGTGACGGAAATGTTGTCCTCTGTCACTTATAAGCACACGTGGCACCCCGAATCGAGAAAAGATGTTCTCTTTAATGAACTTGACCACAACTTTGAGGTCATTGGTTCGGGTTTCCACTGCTTCTACCCACTTTGACACATAGTCCACACCAACAAGAATATAAGAATAGTTTGAGGAATGAGGGAAGGGACCCATGAAATCTATACCCCACACATCGAATATTTCACAAATGAGGATAGGTGTAAGGGGCATCATGTCCCTTCTTGAGATAGAGCCAGCTTGTTGACATTGTGTGAAATTTTTACACATTTGCTAGACATCTTTGAAATGAGTGGGCCAGAAGAACCCACTTTGAAGGACTTTGGCAGCCGTCATTTTTCCTCCAAAATGTCCACCACATGCTTCAGAGTGGCAGAATTGGAGTATGCTGTCAAATTCTTCCTCAGGTACATATCTCCTAATGATATGATCGGCATAAATCTTAAAAAGATAGGGATCTTCCTAGATAAAGTACTTGACATGTGCCCTAAACCGTTCCCTTTCTCTTTTACCCCAGTGAGTTGGAAACTCTTGGGCAGCCAAATAATTGACAAAGTGGGCATACCACGGGATCTTATGTGAGATGGCAAACAGTTGTTCATCAAGGAACGTGTCTTTGAAAGGCAAATAGTCAATAAGAGAATCACGTATAAGACGTGATAGATGATCGGTGACAGAATTCTCATTTCCTTTCTTGTCCTTGATCTCAAGGTCGAACTGTTGAAGGAGTAATAGCCAACGGATTAGATGGGGCTTTGTATCCTTTTTGGTCAGTAAATACCGTAAAGCTACGTGGTCCGTGTATACTATTACTTTGGATCCTAGGATGTAAGATCTGAATTTGTCCAATGAGAAGACTACAGCCAACAATTCCTTTTCAGTGGTTGTATAGTTCTTTTGTGCATCATCCAAGGTTTTGCTGGCATAGTATATCACGGTAGGCAGTTTATCCCTACGCTGTCCTAATACAGCTCCCACTGCATAGTCTGATGCGTCGCACATTATCTCAAAGCGGAGACTATAGTCAGGAGGTTGGATGATAGGAGAAGAGGATAGTAAGGATTTAAGTTTCTCAAAAGCTTCTGAGCACTTGTCATCAAATTTGAACTCAGTATCATTTGCTAGAAGACTAGAGAATGGACGGGCTATATGGCTGAAATCCTTGATGAAACGTCGATAAAAATCGGCGTGACCACGGAATGATCGGATATCACGCACCGTCTTGGGTGCGGGCAGCTTTTCTATTAGCTCGACTTTGGCTAGGTCCACATGGATTCCATCCCGTGTAATAACATGAGCTAGAACTATACCTTGCCTAACCATGAAGTGGCTCTTTTCCCAACTTAGAACCAAATTTGTTTCAACGCATCAGTCTAGTACTAGAGAAAGGTGTATGAGACACTCGTCGAATGTAGTTCCAAATACTGAGAAGTTATCCATGAAGACTTCCAGGAACTTTTCGATCATGTCTGAGAAGAGAGCCATCACACATCTTTGAAACGTCGCAGGAGTATTGCAAAGACCGAAAGGCATGCGTCGGAATGCAAAGGTCCTATAAGGGCATGTGAATGTAGTTTTTCCTGATTTTCAAGAAAGACTGGGATTTGGTTATATCCTGAATACCCATCCAGAAACTAGTAGTAACTTTGTCTGGCTATTCTATCTAGGACTTGGTCAAGGAAGGGTAAAGGGAAGTGGTTTTTCCTTGTTTTGGAATTGAGCTTTCTATAGTCAATGCATACACGCCATCCTATTGTGGTACGTGTAGAAATTAGCTCACCTTTATCATTCGGAACCACAGTAATCCCAGATTTCTTCGGTACCACTTGTACCGGACTTACCCATAGACTATCAGAAATTGGGTATATAATACCCACATCAAGCAACTTAATGATCTCCTTGTGGATGGCATCACCCATCTTTGGGTTTAATCTTCTTTGAAATTCTCGAGAAGGAGTAACCCCTTCCTCGAAATGAATTTTATGCATACACACAGAGGGATCAATGCCTTTCAAGTCATAAATCATCCAACCTATCGCCTGTTTATGGGTACTTAAGACCTTTAACAATCTGTCTTCATGCTCAGGAGTCAAATCCGAGGCAATGATGACTGGAAGAGTCTCATCAGGTGCTAAGTAGGCATATTTAAGATGCTGGGGCAAAGTTTTGAGTTCCAAAACTGGTAGGGACTCAATTGTAGGCCAGTCTGAAACTTCAGGGAAATGAGTTGTTACTTGATTGTCCTTATTTGGATCAACAACAATGGAAGCGGAGGTGACCATTTCAAGAGAAATGTCGCATTCATACAAAAGTCGTTCTAACTCAGATATTTCTTGATTAGGAGTTAGAATCAATTGGGCAAACTCATCTATACATGAGTCAATGGTATCAACATGGAAGCATTCTTCTTCCTCATCTTGATTCAATTTGTTGGCTGCATCAGCAACCCTTAGCTTAGTTCTCCTGTTCCCAAATGTTAGTTCTATCATACCCGTCCTACAATAGATAACAGCATCAGCTGTTGCTAGGAATGGTCTGCCTAGTAAAACGGGAGTGGTATTTTTGTTATCAAGGCCTAAGTCCAAATCTAACACAATGAAGTCCACTGGGAACAAGAATTCTCCTACTCTAACGATCACATCTTCTACAACACCTCGAGGTCTTCACTCAGATCTATCTGCCAGTTGGAGGGTTACATTTGTCGGTGTTAACACTCCAAGACTTAACCTTTGGTAAACTGTGTGAGGGATTAGGTTAACACTAGATCCTAAGTCTAGCAAGGCGCTTTCTATGTGTTGGTCATTAATTAAGCATGGAATAGTGAAAGCTCCTGGGTCACTGCACTTTTGAGGCAGTCCTCTAGTGCAGATGTTACTAACCTTTTCAGTAAAACGGACCTTCTTAGGAATGGATTTAGTCCTTTTCTTTTTCACACATAGATCCTTCAAAATTTTGGCATAGGCTGGAATCTATTCAACTAATGGCAAATTGATCTTAATGTCTTTCAAATACTCTAAGACCTTGGGTTGTTTAAGATCATCAATCTGCTTTGGACGAGACAGAGCTATGGGAAAAGGTGCTCGTGAGGATGGTTCAACTATAGGCTCCACTGTTAGGTTTTTATTCCTACGACAATCTTGAACATCTTTGCTTAAAACCTCAATCTCAAATTCCTCTAATTTCTCAATTTCTTCTGGAACATCCCTAACCTTTACTCTAACCTGGTTATCAATGGTTTTCCCACTCCTAAGGGTAACTACAGCCTTGGCTTGTTCTTGTACTGTCTCAGTTTGGACAGTACTACACTATCCTCGTGAATTTACCACGGTCTGAGATAGAAGCTTACCCTTGTCTCTCTTACTTAAAGTTTGGGCCATCTGCCCAATTTGTCCTTCAAGTTTTGCAATAGACTATTGCTGAACTTGGAGCATTTGCATAAGTTTGTCAAATTTGTCATCAGATGATAACTGTGCAAGAAGAAGAGCTGGGACATTGTTCCGTTGTGTTTTGAACAGATTGTCCTGTTGGACTGGGTAGTAACTAAGAGGCTTATTATTTTGTGGCCTTTGATATTGATGTTGAGGGAATCGATTGTCAACATTTCCCTGCTGACTTTGTTGATGAGGCTCATAGTTTTCTTGTCTTTTCTGATATTGATGTTGAGAAAACTGAGTCTCTTGATTCTCTTGTTGCCACGAAAATACGGGATTGTCTCGCCAGCCTGAATTATACGTGTTAGAATATGGATTGTAATTCCTTGTATATCCTTGGGTGGCATAGACTTGTTCTTGCATGAATTCAGGAAATTGTGAACCGATTGGACAGTTCAGAGTAGAGTGATCTACTGCAGAACATATGGTACAAACTTCCGTGATCTGAGGAGCTGAAGAAGAAGAAGACCCTAGAAAGATGAATTTTTCTAGTTGATGAGCTAGGGCATCTACTTTGTCAGTCAATTGGGAATTAGAACTAGAGTTAACTTCAAACAATGCCCTATTTTGAGGATTATGGGTGCTCTTACTCTCTCTGTCATAAGCAGTGTTTTGGAGAGAGTCTTCAGCAATATTTTCTATTCTTCTCCAAGCTTCGTCCGCTGTGAGGTTATAGAAACCTCCATTACTCATTGCATTAACTATCATCTTATTATGAGGGGTAAGACCTTTGAAGAAATAATGCAAGAGTTCGGGACGATCAAACCCATGATGAGGACACTGATTCTTAAGATTATTAAACTTTTCTCATGATTCATGAAACGGCTCTAAGCCTGACTGCGCGAATGTCATGAGGTCTATTCGCAGAGTAGCAGTCTTAGCCATTAGGAAGAACCTATGTAAAAATTTCCGAATAAGTTCTTCCCAGGAAGTGATCACTCATGCGTCTAGATAATTTAGCCACTGTTTGGCTTTATCTTTCAATGAAAAGGGAAACAGACGCAGGTGAATATTTTCACGGCTCACATTAGGAATGTGAAGCGTTGTGCATGCTTCAATGAAGTGCATGATGTGAGCGTGAGAATTTTCCTTGCTTTTTTCATATAAGGAAGGAAGCATTGAAATAGTCCATGTTTTAAACTCAAAATTTATATTGCCAAGAGCTGGTGGGGCTATGGCAAATTTAGGGTCAAAATCACCTGGTGAAAAATGTTGACGTAAAGTCATCAGTTGGTTCACAGGTTGATTAATAGGCTGAGCGATAGGATGAGACGGGATATTTACTTCTTGATCCGCCATTGGGAATTTTAACTTCCTACGCAAATTTTTCTCGAGCTCAGGATCAAACGGGGCGAGTTCTGGATCCAAAAAACGATGCCCGTGCATACAACAACTTATAAACTTTAAATACGAAATAAAATTACAAGATTAAAAATACTAATATACTTTACAAATAGTAATAGATAAAAGATCAGATGAATTATTAAAATGACTTATTTTTCAATCAATCAATCAAAAATTTCAATTTTTTTTTATTTTTTATTTTTAAATAAAAATAATTTTTTATTATTTTTATTATTTTTATTTTTATTTTTTAATTTTTAATTTTTATTTTTATTATTATTATTATTATTATTATTTTTTTAAAGCAGATAAAATAAACACTTTAAACTAGTTTACAAATACTTTTATTAATAACAAAACTATACCGTGCTTCCCTAGCAATGGCGCCAAAAACTTGATGCGATCGGGTTGTGCGTTAAAATGTGCGCAAAATAAACCAAGTTAAAATACCCGCAAGTGCACGAATCTTCATAGTGTAGTATGCTATGAGTGCGGAATCGTACCACAGGAAAACTCGCTAATTTAAGTTAGTGAAGTAGTGTGAAAGTGTTAAAGCGCTTAAGTGACAAATCGCAAGGTGGGTTTGAGTAACGTGCGAAAAATGTAAACTAAATTAAACTAAATAAATTATTTAAGTTATACTAAGTATTAGTAGAATACGAGTGGTGGTGATCTAGGGGTTTGAACATGTAAATGAGGCAATTAATATAGGCTCGATATCTAGTTTATCTAATTTTGCAAGGGTTTAAGCTACAAGCATACACCCGGTTAACCTAAAAGCTATAGACCTAGTTAATCTACTTAGCTTATTTTAACCAAGTACAACAAGGCAAACTAAACTAAGGAATTAACCTTACAGATAGAAACTATGGTACAACCTATAGTTTCATGGATTCTATGGTACAACCTATAAATTCATGATTAAAACATTTATATGGCACGAAAATAACGCATTCATAATATTAACTACAAGTATAATATTTATGAAGCGAAAGTAAAGCAATCATAACGACTACTTAAAAGCATTACGTATGAAATACTGAATTAAAACAAGTCATATATTGCAATATGAATTGAATAAACTAAATCCAAGACCATATATTAAAATACTATAATTTACAATATTCACCCCTAGATATCAATCTACTCAGACATAAATGAATACGAGTTATGTAAATAAAAGAGAGTCAAGAAAGGCTTCACCATATCAACGAACGCGTATTTCTGATTCCCGAAATTTGAGCAGAGGTCCGACGTGTCACGCCCCAACTCGACCCCACCTATAATCAGTCAGGACGCAACGGAATTTCGGCGGCATAACGACAGTAAACAGATTTCCGAGGTTCTAAACCAACCTCATTAAACATCATACATCCAGTAATTCCTCAATACAAACAACAACATACAACACAACCATATTATACAATAAAACATCCTCGTTATACGCCTCCGTTCCAACATGACATACAATACCTCAACTTTATCATACATTTCAAAAGTAAGTTGAGACACAACTACAACTTAACCATAGACAAAAGAAAGCCACTAAATTAACATCATTTGGATCATCATCTTTTCAACAACTATTACACTAAGAACCGTAAAGCATATAAGAGTCTATTAAGCTAATATACATGACGTTTAACAACATAGAATCATGGATAAGACTCAGGGACATATGACTCATCCACGAAAGGCACGTTTTCCACATTCTCCTCTTCAGGAGGCACGTACCCGTAATCTTGTGAAAGTACACCTGAAAACATGCAATAATAGAGAGTGAGCTTATATACATAAGCCCAGTGAGGATCCGATAGATCTCGACAGTATTCACTACGCTCCTTGGATTTAGTCCTTTGAGCAAGTAAACACACAACAACATAAATAATGCTATCATCACATAACTATATAACCAATCAATAAAGGATACTCTATTTGGTGTAGCTCCAAACGCCATCACGATCTCAACCGTTCTTCTTATAACTCCCCATTACTCACGCACCCGAGGTACCTCACTAGCCCCTCCCTCCATGACACCTCCGTCATGCGAGCTGAGGGGAGCCTATGGCAGGCATGCCGTTATCAACCCGACAGCCCGACGCTGCCCGAGAGGTGGCACACACATACCAAGACTCCATAATCATCAATCATCAATCAATCATCAATCAATCAATCAATTGGGAGATCAGCAACAAGAGTGCCCGATTCCCGCATTCAATAATAATCAATCAATAACATCAATATTAAATTAAACAACAAACAACGTAGTTAGATGACAAAGTAGGCCATCTAACCGGACATGCATAATATACATAATTAAACTCTAAATTACTCATCAACAACTCACCATTCATCACTCGAACACTACCCAACCATCTAAGGCATCGTTCAAGAAATTAAAGAATGACAACCTAAACTTCTAAAATTCATAACTTACAATCTACTAATCCAAACATTGCCAAATCAGTTCCTATCACTCACCCATTCAACCTACTACATTAGCCTTCTCGGAAATCCACCATAACACCTCCAAATCATGCCCGATAACTCTAAAACCCTAAGATGTCATGGCTGGATTTTCCGGATTTCCACACAAACAATGTAATCGAAAATTCGGCATTACAACAGAGTTAACACGTAATTATCAAGTATTTAGAAATCGACGGCAATCGATTTCGATCAACACAACTCATTTAATTCAACTTTGAACATTTTAATCAAAATTAAATACCCGGAAAATAAAAATTATGCTATATCCGACAGAAACTCGTAGTATTAGTATATAATGATCCCTAGCATGCAAGGAGCAATAATCTAACATCAGATTTCAATTCTAACGGTTCAATCTTCATTTATACGCAAAAACACAAAAATGATATTTTGAGATCTAGAATTTTTCTCTCACCTTAGATGCGATATAAGCCTAGGAATGCGTGCTATGCGTGCCCAACAAGCAGAATCCAAGTCGGTGCGAAGTTTCACGGACAAAAACTAGGTTTTTCTTTGAAAAATTGGATTGAAAGCTTGAGTTTTTCTCTTTCTTTTTCTCCCTCTTTTCTCTCGGCAATGTGTGTGTGTGTGATGGTGTTTTTGTGTTGTGTGAGTGTGTGTTGAGGACATTAGCTTATAAGGTCAAATAATTAATTAAAGTCAAAGTTAATTTAAATTAGTATTTTTGTGTTTTTAATGACTTTAATTGCATTTTATTGCTCACCAAGTTAAAAACAATTATGCAACCCCCAAGATATCTCAAGTGGATTATTTTTAGGTGACAAGAAGTTTTACAATCCAATAATTTCACCCGAGTCGGCTTAAAACTCGATTTTTGCAAAAGTCGGTGTAAAAACCCTAATAAATTCTTAAGCCGATTTTAAAACCGTTTTCATCAAACACAGATCTATTAAAGTCCGTGGACTAGGTCTAGAAGGGTTAAAAAGACCAGTTTCAAAATTATAGCGGATGTGTTTCGAAAACACTATTCACTAAAAATCGACGATAAAATTTCTGACTCCGTTTTTGATGAAAATTTCATGAATGCACATTTAGCACGTATTAGAAGTATTGACATCAAAATTATAACTTTCTAGGTCCTATAGCACATAAACAGATCATATGCACGCAAAACGAGGTAAAGCACGTAAAACGAGATAAGCAGGAAAGTGGGGTTTCACATTCTCCCCTCCTTATAGAAATTTCGTCCTCGAAATTCTTACTTGATGTACGGAAAAGATCTGGGTATTGTTGCTGCATCTGATCTCGTCTCTCCCACGTAGCTTCCTCAATGCCGTGATGCTTCCACAACACCTTAACCATCGGAATCCTCTTCGACCTCAACTCTCGGTCCATCTGATCTAGAATACGAATCGGACGCTCGTCATAAGTCAAATTCTCTCGAAGCTGTAACGGCTCTGGCTCAAGAATATGAGAAGGATCCGGATTATATTTCCGCAAATTAGACACGTGAAACACATCGTGGACATTAGAGAAGTTCTC
This sequence comes from Ehretia macrophylla, assembly GCA_037974665.1. Taxonomy (NCBI): domain Eukaryota; kingdom Viridiplantae; phylum Streptophyta; class Magnoliopsida; order Boraginales; family Ehretiaceae; genus Ehretia; species Ehretia macrophylla. Next base: position 18,977,186 of record CM075767.1, on the reverse strand, counting down.
CGGTAAAGCCAACCGATATGCCAACTTACCAACCCTGCCAGTAATCTCAAACGGCCCAACAAATCTCGGACTCAGCTTACCACCTTTACCATAACGAACAAACCCCTTTCGAGGAGACAAACTCAACAAAACCCGATCTCCAACTGCAAACTCCAAGTCTCGACGACGCTTATCAGCATACCTCTTGAATCTACTTTGCGCCGTAAGCATTCTCTGCCTGATCAACTGAACATTCTCGATCTTCTCAAGAAGTTCTGGCATAATAGTCGGATCAATAGTCTTCATCTCTCTTACCTCGTCCCAATATAAAGGTGAACGGCACTTACGATCGTAAAGAGCTGCGAAAGGTGCCATCCCAATAGTAGCTTGATAACTATTGTTATAGGCAAACTCGGAAAGTGGTAGATGTTTCTCCCAATTCTTCCCAAAGTCCAGAACACAAGCCCTAAGCATATCTTCCAGAATCTGAATAGTCTGCTCAGATTGACCGTCGGTCTGTGGATGATACGCTATACTGAAGTTCAACTGAGTACCCAAAGTCTCCTGAAGTTTCTCCCACAAACGAGAAGTAAATCGAGGATCTCGATCAGAGACAATACTAGATGGAATCCCGTGAAGTCTAACAATCTGATCCAGATAGAGGTCCGTCAACTTTGTAACCTCATCTCCCATCTTCATGGCAATAAAATGAGCTGTCTTCGTCAAACGATCCACGACAACCCAAACTGCATCATTACCCCTCGGTGTTCTAGGCAAACCAGTGACGAAGTCCATCGTAATATGCTCCCATTTCCACTCCGGTATAGCCAACGGCTGAAGCAAACCTGCTGGTTGTTGATGCTCGGCTTTCACTCTCTGACAAGTCAAACATCAAGACACAAACTGAGCAACCTCCCTCTTCATGTTGTTCCACCAGTAATGCTGTTTCAAATCCTGATACATCTTGGTTCCACCGGGATGAATAGTATATTTAGAATTATGAGCTTCCTCCATAATACCTCGCCTCAAGCTCGGTTCATCGGGAACACAAACCCTGTTCCGAAACCGAAGAATACCGTCCTCATGCAGTTTGAAGTCAGACTGATCATCCGAAATCTGATCCTTGATCTTCTGAACGTTAACATCAAGCTGCTGAGCTTCCCTGATCTGAGACAACAATAAAGGCTGAATACGGAGATGTGAACACATCACGCCAACCTGAGTCAACTCCGGTCTCCAATAAGTGAATTCCTCCAGAACTTCCCACTTTTTGACAGCCAAACAAGAAATACTAGCCTTCCGGCTGAGAGCATCTGCCACAACATTTGCCTTGCCAGGCAGATAATTGATAGAACAATTATAATCTCCAAGAAGCTCCATCCACCTCCGCTGGCGCATATTCAACTCCTTCTGTGAGAATAAATACTTAAGACTCTTATGATCAGTGAAAATTTCAAACTTACTTCCCCACAGATAATGACGCCACTTTTTCAGTGCGAAGACAACTGCTGCCAACTCAAGATCATGAGTCGGATAATTCACCTCATAAGGCTTCAACTTCCTGGAAGCATAGGCAATAACTCGGCCATCCTGCATAAGAACACATCCCAAGCCCTCCTTTGATGCATCACTGTAAATGACCATATTATCGGTCCCCTCTGGTAGAGCAAGTACTGGAGCGGTAGTTAACCTCTTTTTCAACTCCTGAAATCCACTCTCACACTTCTCGTCCCAATTAAAGATAGTCCGTTTCTGAGTCAACTTAGATAGTGGCCCCGCAATCTTTGAGAAGTCCTTGACAAACCTACGGTAATAACCCGCCAAGCCAAGAAAGCTACGGACATCAGTAACACTCTCTGGCCGCTTCCAAGACATCACCGATTCAATCTTAGTGGGATCTACAGAAATACCACTCTGTGTAATAACATGGCCAAGAAAAGAAATCCGTTGCAGCCAAAATTCACATTTGCTGAACTTGGCAAACAACTGATGCTCCTGCAACTTCTCTAATACAAGCCGTAGATGTTGCTCGTGCTCCAATTCAGATTTAGAATAGACCAAGATATCATCAATAAAAATCACCACGAACTGGTCCAAGTACGGCTGAAAGACTCGATGCATAAGATCCATGAATGCTGCCGGTGCATTAGTCAATCCAAAGGGCATAACAACAAACTCATAATGCCCGTACCGAGTCCTGAAGGCAGACTTCGGAACATCGTCTGTGCGAATCCGAAGCTGATAATACCCCTGCCTCAAATCAAATTTAGAATAGACTTTGGCTCCCTGAAGTTGATCAAACAACTCATCAATCAGTGGCAAAGGATATTTATTCTTGATGGTCACCTGATTCAAACCACGGTAATCTATACACAACCTCAAGGTACCATCCTTCTTCTTCACAAATAAGACTGGTGCTCCCCAAGGTGAAGAACTCTGCTGAATAAATCCTTTCTCCAACAACTCCTGTAACTGAGTCTTCAACTCCTTCAACTCAGCTGGTGCCATCCGGTACGCCGATTTAGAAATAGGTTGAGTACCGGGAACAAGATTAATCACAAACTCTATATCCCTCTCTGGCGGCAATCCTGGCAACTCCTCGGGAAATACATTAGGATATTCCCGGATAATAGGGACTTCCTCTAGCTGTAGCTTATCAGATGGCTTGTTGATCAAATAAGCTAGATAACCCGAACACCCCTTACTCACCAACTTAACGGCTTTAGTTGCTGAGATAACAAAACTCGTCTTAGCACCCCGGTTACCCGCTACCTCAACTACTGGGTGATCTTGCAAATAAAACTGTACTACCTTGGTTCTACAGTTCAACTGGGCATCATACTTAGAAAGCCAATCCATACCCAAGATAACATCATACCCCCGGATAGGAAATAAAATAAGGTCCGAAGGAAAATTATGCCCCTTAACATGTATTATACAATCCTTACATACTAAGCCAGTAACATACTTATCAGTCAAAGAGGTACTAATTTCAACCACATAAGGCAATCTTTCAGGTTGCAATTTAACACGTTGCACACAAGCAGGAGTAATGAAAGAATGCGTAGCACCAGAATCAATCAACACTTTAACAAGTTGATCAAGTATAAGGAAGTTACCTTCCACAACTGCAGTCTCCTCAGGCATCTCCTCTAAGTCAACTGCATAAGCCCGAGCCTGAACCCGCTGCTGCTGTGGTACACTGCCCGTAGGCCTACCCTGGTAACCCTGAGTCGCTGCCCGACCCTCAGTCCTCCCATATCTAGGGCAATCATTCGCCCTATGCTCGATGCTACCACAACCCAAACATGTCCCTGCCTTTACCCTGCAGTCGGACTCTACATGCCTTGGGCGCTTGCAGTAATTACACTGCGATGATGTGGCACTAACACTGCCCCTAGAATAACCAGAAGCTGATGAAGCAGCTGATACAGCCTGCTGCTGAGGTCTCACCACACTAGGCCTATACTGACCCTGAGACTGGGCTGGCCTATACTGAGTCTGAACCTGATATGGCCCCTGCTGAAACTGAGGCCGATAGTAACTCTGCTGACCCTGTGGCCTATAAGAACCCTGCTGGGCTGGTGGCCTGTAGACAACCTGCTGTACTGGAGGCCTATATATAACCTGCTGGCCCTGTGGCTGATACGGCCTCTTACTAGGCTGACTGGAGACAATCTGATCCCCTTTCCTCTTCTCTAACCTAGAAGCTGCCTCAAAAGCCTCAGTGAAAATATCATATCGATTCAGAGCCATCACATCCTGAATCTCGGGCCGCAACCCCAACATAAACCTGCGAGTCTTCCGCTCCTCGTCTGCCACATACTCCGGTGCATACCGGGACAATCGAGTAAATGTGGCCTCATATTGAGCCACTGTAGCATCTCCCTGGACCAAGGCTAGAAACTCGGCCTCTCTCCGTTCCCTGCAAATCCTCGGGACATACTTTGCTCGGAAAGCCATCAGAAAGGTACCCCAAACATAAGGAATACCCTGTGCCGCCCAGCTAGTCCTTACCGTGCGCCACCACTCCTCTGCCTCGTCATCTAACAAATACACGGCAAAAGAGACTTTATGCTCATCAGTATAGTCAAGTGGATCATAAATCTTCTCCAACTTGCTAATCCATGCCTCCGCCTTCCTATCATCCGGCTCCCCCTGAAATCTCGGTGGGTGATATCCTAAAAACTCCTTCAGGGTACCACGCCCGTGGTTACCACCCTGAATATTCAGAAGCTGAGCCTGCATAGCCTGATTCTGGGCAGCCTGCCCTGCTAACAACTGTGCCTGACTAGCCACTAACTCTGCAATCCGCTCCATAGCTGCTCCTAATCGGTCATCACCCCCGTCACGGCCCGGTGCCACGTTACTCGGAGTCTCATCAGCCATCTCAGGCCTACCTCTGGTTCTCGGTCGACCGGCCATTCTACTAATCAAAGAGTTAGCACAGTTATAGCACGTAGACAGGTTATAAACAACTATTAACACATAAATAACAAACTCATATAAAACACATAAACAAATTGATCACATAATCACATAAGCACTTTAATCATATAATCACTTATCACTTAATCATATTAACACATTTTTCACTTTTCTTTCTTTTGATACATATTCCATGCTAAGACCATTACCCACATTCCGAGAATACCCCGGCTGACAACTAACATGAGCTCTGATACCACTTAAATGTCACGCCCCAACTCGACCCCACCTATAATCAGTCAGGACGCAACGGAATTTCGGCGGCATAACGACAGTAAACAGATTTCCGAGGTTCTAAACCAACCTCATTAAACATCATACATCCAGTAATTCCTCAATACAAACAACAACATACAACACAACCATATTATACAATAAAACATCTTCGTTATACGCCTCCGTTCCAACATGACATACAATACCTCAACTTTATCATACATTTCAAAAGTAAGTTGAGACACAACTACAACTTAACCATAGACAAAAGAAAGCCACTAAATTAACATCATTTGGATCATCATCTTTTCAACAACTATTACACTAAGAACCGTAAAGCATATAAGAGTCTATTAAGCTAATATACATGACGTTTAACAACATAGAATCATGGATAAGACTCAGGGACATATGACTCATCCACGAAAGGCACGTTTTCCACATTCTCCTCTTCAGGAGGCACGTACCCGTAATCTTGTGAAAGTACACCTGAAAACATGCAATAATAGAGAGTGAGCTTATATACATAAGCCCAGTGAGGATCCGATAGATCTCGACAGTATTCACTACGCTCCTTGGATTTAGTCCTTTGAGCAAGTAAACACACAACAACATAAATAATGCTATCATCACATAACTATATAACCAATCAATAAAGGATACTCTATTTGGTGTAGCTCCAAACGCCATCACGATCTCAACCGTTCTTCTTATAACTCCCCATTACTCACGCACCCGAGGTACCTCACTAGCCCCTCCCTCCATGACACCTCCGTCATGCGAGCTGAGGGTAGCCTATGGCAGTCATGCCGTTATCAACCCGACAGCCCGACGCTGCCCGAGAGGTGGCACACACATACCAAGACTCCATAATCATCAATCATCAATCAATCATCAATCAATCAATCAATTGGGAGATCAGCAACAAGAGTGCCCGATTCCCGCATTCAATAATAATCAATCAATAACATCAATATTAAATTAAACAACAAACAACGTAGTTAGATGACAAAGTAGGCCATCTAACCGGACATGCATAATATACATAATTAAACTCTAAATTACTCATCAACAACTCACCATTCATCACTCGAACACTACCCAACCATCTAAGGCATCGTTCAAGAAATTAAAGAATGACAACCTAAACTTCTAAAATTCATAACTTACAATCTACTAATCCAAACATTGCCAAATCAGTTCCTATCACTCACCCATTCAACCTACTACATTAGCCTTCTCGGAAATCCACCATAACACCTCCAAATCATGCCCGATAACTCTAAAACCCTAAGATGTCATGGCTGGATTTTCCGGATTTCCACACAAACAATGTAATCGAAAATTCGGCATTACAACAGAGTTAACACGTAATTATCAAGTATTTAGAAATCGACGGCAATCGATTTCGATCAACACAACTCATTTAATTCAACTTTGAACATTTTAATCAAAATTAAATACCCGGAAAATAAAAATTATGCTATATCCGACAGAAACTCGTAGTATTAGTATATAATGATCCCTAGCATGCAAGGAGCAATAATCTAACATCAGATTTCAATTCTAACGGTTCAATCTTCATTTATACGCAAAAACACAAAAATGATATTTTGAGATCTAGAATTTTTCTCTCACCTTAGATGCGATATAAGCCTAGGAATGCGTGCTATGCGTGCCCAACAAGCAGAATCCAAGTCGGTGCGAAGTTTCACGGACAAAAACTAGGTTTTTCTTTGAAAAATTGGATTGAAAGCTTGAGTTTTTCTCTTTCTTTTTCTCCCTCTTTTCTCTCGGCAATGTGTGTGTGTGTGATGGTGTTTTTGTGTTGTGTGAGTGTGTGTTGAGGACATTAGCTTATAAGGTCAAATAATTAATTAAAGTCAAAGTTAATTTAAATTAGTATTTTTGTGTTTTTAATGACTTTAATTGCATTTTATTGCTCACCAAGTTAAAAACAATTATGCAACCCCCAAGATATCTCAAGTGGGTTATTTTTAGGTGACAAGAAGTTTTACAATCCAATAATTTCACCCGAGTCGGCTTAAAACTCGATTTTTGCAAAAGTCGGTGTAAAACCCTAATAAATTCTTAAGCCGATTTGAAAACCGTTTTCATCAAACACAGATCTATTAAAGTCCGTGGACTAGGTCTAGAAGGGTTAAAAAGACCAGTTTCAAAATTATAGCGGATGTGTTTCGAAAACACTATTCACTAAAAATCGACGATAAAATTTCTGACTCCGTTTTTGATGAAAATTTCATGAATGCACATTTAGCACGTATTAGAAGTATTGACATCAAAATTATAACTTTCTAGGTCCTATAGCACATAAACAGATCATATGCACGCAAAACGAGGGAAAGCACGTAAAACAAGATAAGCAGGAAAGTGGGGTTTCACATTCTCCCCTCCTTATAGAAATTTCGTCCTCGAAATTCTTACTTGATGTACGGAAAAGATCTGGGTATTGTTGCTGCATCTGATCTCGTCTCTCCCACGTAGCTTCCTCAATGCCGTGATGCTTCCACAACACCTTAACCATCGGAATCCTCTTCGACCTCAACTCTCGGTCCATCTGATCTAGAATACGAATCGGACGCTCGTCATAAGTCAAATTCTCTCGAAGCTGTAACGGCTCTGGCTCAAGAATATGAGAAGGATCCGGATTATATTTCCGCAAATTAGACACGTGAAACACATCGTGGACATTAGAGAAGTTCTCCGGTAAAGCCAACCGATATGCCAACTTACCAACCCTGCCAGTAATCTCAAACGGCCCAACAAATCTCGGACTCAGCTTACCACCTTTACCATAACGAACAAACCCCTTTCGAGGAGACAAACTCAAGAAAACCCGATCTCCAACTGCAAACTCCAAGTCTCGACGACGCTTATCAGCATAACTCTTGAATCTACTTTGCGCCGTAAGCATTCTCTGCCTGATCAACTGAACATTCTCGATCTTCTCAAGAAGTTCCGGCATAATAGTCGGATCAATAGTCTTCATCTCTCTTACCTCGTCCCAATATAAAGGTGAACGGCACTTACGATCGTAAAGAGCTGCGAAAGGTGCCATCCCAATAGTAGCTTGATAACTATTGTTATAGGCAAACTCGGCAAGTGGTAGATGTTTCTCCCAATTCTTCCCAAAGTCCAGAACACAAGCCCTAAGCATATCTTCCAAAATCTGAATAGTCCGCTCAGATTGACCGTCGGTCTGTGGATGATACGCGGTACTGAAGTTCAACTGAGTACCCAAAGTCTCCTGAAGTTTCTCCCACAAACGAGAAGTAAATCGAGGATCTCGATCAGAGACAATACTAGATGGAATCCCGTGAAGTCTAACAATCTGATCCAGATAGAGGTCCGTCAACTTTGTAACCTCATCTCCCATCTTCATGGCAATAAAATGAGCTGTCTTCGTCAAACGATCCACGACAACCCAAACTGCATCATTACCCCTCGGTGTTCTAGGCAAACCAGTGACGAAGTCCATCGTAATATGCTCCCATTTCCACTCCGGTATAGCCAACGGCTGAAGCAAACCTGCTGGTCGTTGATGCTCGGCTTTCACTCTCTGACAAGTCAAACATCTAGACACAAACTGAGCAACCTCCCTTTTCATGTTGTTCCACCAGTAATGCTGTTTCAAATCCCAATACATCTTGGTTCCACCGGGATGAATAGTATATTTAGAATTATGAGCTTCCTCCAGAATACCTCGCCTCAAGCCCGGTTCATCGGGAACACAAACCCTGTTCCGAAACCGAAGAATACCGTCCTCATGCAGTTTGAAGTCAGACTGATCATCCGAAATCTGATCCTTGATCTTCTGAAGGTTAACATCAAGCTGCTGAGCTTCCCTGATCTGAGACAACAATAAAGGCTGAATACGGAGATGTGAACACATCACGCCAACCTGAGTCAACTCCGGTCTCCAATAAGTGAATTCCTCCAGAACTTCCCACTTTTTGACAGCCAAACAAGAAATACTAGCCTTCCGGCTGAGAGCATCTGCCACAACATTTGCCTTGCCAGGCAGATAATTGATAGAACAATTATAATCTCCAAGAAGCTCCATCCACCTCCGCTGGCGCATATTCAACTCCTTCTGTGAGAATAAATACTTTAGACTCTTATGATCAGTGAAAATTTCAAACTTACTTCCCCACAGATAATGACGCCACTTTTTCAGTGCGAAGACAACTGCTGCCAACTCAAGATCATGAGTCGGATAATTCACCTCATAAGGCTTCAACTTCCTGGAAGCATAGGCAATAACTCGGCCATCCTGCATAAGAACACATCCCAAGCCCTCCTTTGATGCATCACTGTAAATGACCATATTATCGGTCCCCTCTGGTAGAGCAAGTACTGGAGCGGTAGTTAACCTCTTTTTCAACTCCTGAAATCCACTCTCACACTTCTCGTCCCAATTAAAGATAGTCCGTTTCTGAGTCAACTTAGATAGTGGCCCCGCAATCTTTGAGAAGTCCTTGACAAACCTACGGTAATAACCCGCCAAGCCAAGAAAGCTACGGACATCAGTAACACTCTCTGGCCGCTTCCAAGACATCACCGATTCAATCTTAGTGGGATCTACAGAAATACCACTCTGTGTAATAACATGGCCAAGAAAAGAAATCCGTTGCAGCCAAAATTCACATTTGCTGAACTTGGCAAACAACTGATGCTCCTGCAACTTCTCTAATACAAGCCGTAGATGTTGCTCGTGCTCCAATTCAGATTTAGAATAGACCAAGATATCATCAATAAAAATCACCACGAACTGGTCCAAGTACGGCTGAAAGACTCGATGCATAAGATCCATGAATGCTGCCGGTGCATTAGTCAATCCAAAGGGCATAACAACAAACTCATAATGCCCGTACCGAGTCCTGAAGGCAGACTTCGGAACATCGTCTGTGCGAATCCGAAGCTGATAATACCCCTGCCTCAAATCAAATTTAGAATAGACTTTGGCTCCCTGAAGTTGATCAAACAACTCATCAATCAGTGGCAAAGGATATTTATTCTTGATGGTCACCTGATTCAAACCACGGTAATCTATACACAACCTCAAGGTACCATCCTTCTTCTTCACAAATAAGACTGGTGCTCCCCAAGGTGAAGAACTCTGCTGAATAAATCCTTTCTCCAACAACTCCTGTAACTGAGTCTTCAACTCCTTCAACTCAGCTGGTGCCATCCGGTACGCCGATTTAGAAATAGGTTGAGTACCGGGAACAAGATTAATCACAAACTCTATATCCCTCTCTGGCGGCAATCCTGGCAACTCCTCGGGAAATACATTAGGATATTCCCGGATAATAGGGACTTCCTCTAGCTGTAGCTTATCAGATGGCTTGTTGATCAAATAAGCTAGATAACCCGAACACCCCTTACTCACCAACTTAACGGCTTTAGTTGCTAAGATAACAAAACTCGTCTTAGCACCCCGGTTTCCCGCTACCTTAACTACTGGCTGATCTGGCAAATAAAACTGTACTACCCTCGTTCTACAGTTTAACTGGGCATCATACTTAGAAAGCCAATCCATACCCAAGATAACATCATACCCCCGGATAGGAAATAAAATAAGGTCCGAAGGAAAATTATGCCCCTTAACATGTATTATACAATCCTTACATACTAAGCCAGTAACATACTTATCAGTCAAAGAGGTACTAATTTCAACCACATAAGGCAATCTTTCAGGTTGCAATTTAACACGTTGCACACAAGCAGGAGTAATGAAAGAATGCGTAGCACCAGAATCAATCAACACTTTAACAAGTTGATCAAGTATAAGGAAGTTACCTTCCACAACTGCAGTCTCCTCAGGCATCTCCTCTAAGTCAACTGCATAAGCCCGAGCCTGAACCCGCTGCTGCTGTGGTACACTGCCCGTAGGCCTACCCTGGTAACCCTGAGTCGCTGCCCGACCCTCAGTCCTCGCATAACTAGGGCAATCATTCGCCCTATGCTCGATGCTACCACAACCCAAACATGTCCCTGACTTTACCCTGCACTCGAACTCCACACGCCTTGGACGCGTGCAGTCATTACACTGCGATGATGTGGAACTAGCAATGCCCCTAGAATAACCACAAGCTGATGAAGCAACCGATTCAGCCTGCTACTGAGGTCTCACCACACTAGGCCTCTACTGAGCCTCAGACTGGGCTGGCCTATACTGAGTCTGAACCTGATATGGGCCCTGCTGAAACTGAGGCCGATAGTAACTCTGCTGACCTTGTGGCCTATAAGAACCCTGCTGGGCTGGTGGCCTGTAGACAACCTGCTGTACTGGAGGCCTATATATAACCTGCTGGCCCTGTGGCTGATACGGCCTCTTACTAGGCTGACTGGAGACAATCTGATCCCCTTTCCTCTTCTCTAACCTAGAAGCTGCCTCAAAAGCCTCAGTGAAAATATCATATCGATTCAGAGCCATCACATCCTGAATCTCGGGCCGCAACCCCAACATAAACCTGCGAGTCTTCCGCTCCTCGTCTGCCACATACTCCGGTGCATACCGGGACAATCGAGTAAATGTGGCCTCATATTGAGCCACTGTAGCATCTCCCTGGACCAAGGCTAGAAACTCGGCCTCTCTCCGTTCCCTGCAAATCCTCGGGACATACTTTGCTCGGAAAGCCATCAGAAAGGTACCCCAAACATAAGGAATACCCTGTGCCGCCCAGCTAGTCCTTACCGTGCGCCACCACTCCTCTGCCTCGTCATCTAACAAATACACGGCAAAAGAGACTTTATGCTCATCAGTATAGCCAAGTGGATCATAAATCTTCTCCAACTTGCTAATCCATGCCTCCGCCTTCCTATCATCCGGCTCCCCCTGAAATCTCGGTGGGTGATATCCTAAAAACTCCTTCAGGGTACCACGCCCGTGGTTACCACCCTGAATATTCAGAAGCTGAGCCTGCATAGCCTGATTCTGGGCAGCCTGCCCTGCTAACAACTGTGCCTGACTAGCCACTAACTCTGCAATCCGCTCCATAGCTGCTCCTAATCGGTCATCACCCCCGTCACGGCCCGGTGCCACGTTACTCGGAGTCTCATCAGCCATCTCAGGCCTACCTCTGGTTCTCGGTCGACCGGCCATTCTACTAATCAAAGAGTTAGCACAGTTATAGCACGTAGACAGGTTATAAACAACTATTAACACATAAATAACAAACTCATATAAAACACATAAACAAATTGATCACATAATCACATAAGCACTTTAATCATATAATCACTTATCACTTAATCATATTAACACATATTTCACTTTTCTTTCTTTTGATACATATTCCATGCTAAGACCATTACCCACATTCCGAGAATACCCCGGTTGACAACTAACATGAGCTCTGATACCACTTAAATGTCACGCCCCAACTCGACCCCACCTATAATCAGTCAGGACGCAACGGAATTTCGGCGGCATAACGACAGTAAACAGATTTCCGAGGTTCTAAACCAACCTCATTAAACATCATACATCCAGTAATTCCTCAATACAAACAACAACATACAACACAACCATATTATACAATAAAACATCTTCGTTATACGCCTCCGTTCCAACATGACATACAATACCTCAACTTTATCATACATTTCAAAAGTAAGTTGAGACACAACTACAACTTAACCATAGACAAAAGAAAGCCACTAAATTAACATCATTTGGATCATCATCTTTTCAACAACTATTACACTAAGAACCGTAAAGCATATAAGAGTCTATTAAGCTAATATACATGACGTTTAACAACATAGAATCATGGATAAGACTCAGGGACATATGACTCATCCACGAAAGGCACGTTTTCCACATTCTCCTCTTCAGGAGGCACGTACCCGTAATCTTGTGAAAGTACACCTGAAAACATGCAATAATAGAGAGTGAGCTTATATACATAAGCCCAGTGAGGATCCGATAGATCTCGACAGTATTCACTACGCTCCTTGGATTTAGTCCTTTGAGCAAGTAAACACACAACAACATAAATAATGCTATCATCACATAACTATATAACCAATCAATAAAGGATACTCTATTTGGTGTAGCTCCAAACGCCATCACGATCTCAACCGTTCTTCTTATAACTCCCCATTACTCACGCACCCGAGGTACCTCACTAGCCCCTCCCTCCATGACACCTCCGTCATGCGAGCTGGGGGTAGCCTATGGCAGTCATGCCGTTATCAACCCGACAGCCCGACGCTGCCCGAGAGGTGGCACACACATACCAAGACTCCATAATCATCAATCATCAATCAATCATCAATCAATCAATCAATTGGGAGATCAGCAACAAGAGTGCCCGATTCCCGCATTCAATAATAATCAATCAATAACATCAATATTAAATTAAACAACAAACAACGTAGTTAGATGACAAAGTAGGCCATCTAACCGGACATGCATAATATACATAATTAAACTCTAAATTACTCATCAACAACTCACCATTCATCACTCGAACACTACACAACCATCTAAGGCATCGTTCAAGAAATTAAAGAATGACAACCTAAACTTCTAAAATTCATAACTTACAATCTACTAATCCAAACATTGCCAAATCAGTTCCTATCACTCACCCATTCAACCTACTACATTAGCCCTCTCGGAAATCCACCATAACACCTCCAAATCATGCCCGATAACCCTAAAACCCTAAGATGTCATGGCTGGATTTTCCGGATTTTCACACAAGCAATGTAATCGAAAATTCGGCATTACAACAGCGCTAACACGTAATTATCAAGTATTTAGAAATCGACGACAATCGATTTCGATCAACACAACTCATTTAATTTAACTTTGAACATTTTAATCAAAATTAAATACCCGGAAAATAAAAATTATGCTATATCCTACAGAAACTCGTAGTATTAGTATATAATGATCCCTAGCATGCAAGGAGCAATAATCTAACATCAGATTACAATTCTAACGGTTCAATCTTCATTTATACGCAAAAACACAAAAATGACATTTTGAGATCTAGAATTTTTCTCTCACCTTAGATGCGATATAAGCCTAGGAATGCGTGCTATGCGTGCCCAACAAGCAGAATCCAAGTCGGTGCGAAGTTTCACGGACAAAAACTAGGTTTTTCTTTGAAAAATTGGATTAAAAAGCTTGAGTTTTTCTCTTTCTTTTTCTCCCTATTTTCTCTCGGCAATGTGTGTGTGTGTGATGGTGTTTTTGTGTTGTGTGAGTGTGTGTTGAGGACATTAGCTTATAAGGTCAAATAATTAATTAAAGTCAAAGTTAATTTAAATTAGTATTTTTGTGTTTTTAATGACTTTAATTGCATTTTATTGCTCACCAAGTTAAAAACAATTATGCAACCCCCAAGATATCTCAAGTGGGTTATTTTTAGGTGACAAGAAGTTTTACAATCCAATAATTTCACTCGAGTCGGCTTAAAACTCGATTTTCGCAAAAGTCGGTGTAAAACCCTAATAAATTCTTAAGCCGATTTTAAAACCGTTTTCATCAAACACATGTCTATTAAAGTCCGTGGACTAGGTCTAGAAGGGTTAAAAAGACCAGTTTCAAAATTATAGCGGACGTGTTTCGAAAACACTATTCACTAAAAATCGACGATAAAATTTCTGACTCCGTTTTTTATGAAAATTTCATGAATGCACATTTAGCACGTATTAGAAGTATTGACATCAAAATTATAACTTTCTAGGTCCTATAGCACATAAACAGATCATATGCACGCAAAACGAGGTAAAGCACGTAAAACGAGATAAGCAGGAAAGTGGGGTTTCACACGACGCAAATTAGCTATTCGGGCGGGGCTAATTTTCCCCGAATAAGAACTATTAGAGATGAGTTTCCCCCGAATAAGAGCTTTCCTATTAAAAGCTATTCGGGCAGAACTTCCCCTAGATAATAACTATTTGGGTCAGACTTCCCCATAAAAGTAGCTATTCGGGCAAAATTTCTCCGAATAAGAGCTACCTAGGTGGGACTTCCCCCGTATTCTACTACTACTTAATTAACTAAAAATAAAATTTAAACCTAAATAGAATTAACTCAGAATTATATCAAAAATATTGATAATACTCCAAAATTAACTCATGAATTCTCAAAGGGTTGAAACTCTATTTATAGGCAAAATTCTGAAATAGTTGACTTTTTCCCGTTTGTTGACTTTGACCAGATTGTTGACCGCAATATTTTCGGGCGTTTTTCACTGTTTTGACCCTCCAAACAATAGAATTTGGCTAAAATCACGTCGCGCGCTGGGCAAACTTGCGTTTTGCTCAGAAGGCCGTTTATACTCGAAAAACTAGTATGATTTGTCAAAAACGGACATAGGTCACTATTTAAGATTATCTAGGTCAATGTTCCAAGTCCGATTTCGCGCTAGTTTCAGCCAAATTTCTTCTCTATGAGCTTCATTCTTCAACCGCCTCTCATGCTTCCCCATTCTTACTTCTTGACTTGCAATTTGGATCATTTCGGGCCTGATTCTTCACTTTCCAGTATTTTCCTACATTGCATCCAAAGTATCAAAGTGTTGCATTTATTCTAGAGTTAAGATGCAAATGCAGTACAAATATCATGGTTTGAGTGCTGCAAATACAGTCACATCAACATGGATTATGAGGCCAAGATTGAGGAAAAAATGAATAAGGGCAAGCTTGTTTGCAACTGGTGAAGAGATTGAAGAACAAATAGAAGTAGCGCAGTCATGGCGCAGCTACGCAACGCCGCAGGAAATTTAAGGGCAATTTGGTAAAAAGACGCAAAAAGAAGAAAACCCTACGATAAAAGAAGATATCATACGTTGAAAAAAAGGAGTTCTGGAGGCTGGCGGCTATTTTGGAGAAAAAAAAACCATTTTTGGAGAGGAGAAAAATGCAAGTAATTGCAAGATTGACGGGAAAGGACGAATCAGAGACAAGATTAGCCACGACTTTCTTGAGATTTTCAGAGTTTTCTTTCTCTCTCATCATGAACTTTAATATATTTTAGATTTCATTCACATTTATTATGAGTTGCTAGATTATTTTTCTAAGGCTACGATGTAGCCAGATTTTGATCACTCAAATTATGTTGGATTGATTGATTGATTGATTATTCTATTTTTATGCTGAATATTTCACAATGCTTAATGTTTGTGATTGTCTAGCCAATAATTGCTTGTGTTGTGGTTTTGTTTGAGACTGAAAAGTGATAACTAAACTAGACCATGTGTGGAGTATCATTAAATTATCATAAGCTAGAGATAGTTATGAGGTCTAATGCAGCATTTAAATTTATAGGATTCAATGCATTCCATAAGTTCACAGTTATCACAGAGATATAGGTAGCTTGTTTGTTAGGATAGGGTATTGATGCTTGAGAAATATTAATATTTACCTTAGTGAAATTGCTGGCAACATAAGGAATAGTCATCAATTGGAATTATTCAACAGATTCGAGTAGGATAAATTTTGGTGAAATCATAATCCCTAGAACTCTCAAATTATTGAATCAAATTTTTCATCAAATTCGTGATTGTTTAGTTGTTAGTTTCATTAGTTTCGTTAAGTCTTTAGTTTTTAATCGCAATCTCTCACATTTTGATCATCTGAATAAAATTAGAGCTAGTTCAATTTCGGTAGTTAATAATCTCAATACTCGTGGGAACGATCTTTATTCATCATTTTATTACTTGTTGCGATACATGCACTTACGTTAGATTTCACACAACAAGTTTTTGGCACCGTTGCCGGGGACTGTTTCAATTATTAATATCGATACCAAATAGCTTTGATTTTACTTTGGATTTTATTTAGTTTTGTGTTGTTATCTTATTTTTGTTACGTGTGTTTCAGGAACATATTCCTTTACGTGCATGCAAAAGTCAAGAGGTAGTAATTTGTTGCCTTTCGATCATGAGATAGAACGAACCTGTCGGGATAATAGAAAGGAGAAAAGAGCTACTACAACTACCCATCAATTGTAAAGAAATATGGCTGACATCGTGGTAACACAAGAAGGAAATAATAAGGAAAATCCGCCTAGAACACTGCGAGACTATGCTTTGCCAGCCTCTGGAATTCAACTTGTGATTAGAAGGCCATCAATTCAGGCGAATGATTTTGACTTGAAGACAGTGATGCTATAGTTGATTCAGAATATTCAGTTCCATGGACTGCTTTCTGAAGATTCTAACCAGCACATTATGAATTTTCTAGAAGTCTGTAGAATAGTTAAGTACAATGGAGTAACTGATGAAGCTTTGCGCCTTCGCTTGTTTCCTTTCTCTTTAAGGGATCAAGATAAGGAATGGTTGAACTCCCTGCCTTCAGATTCAATCATTTCTTGGGAGGATTTGGTGCACAAGTTTTTGTCAAGATTTTTCTCACCTGGAAAGACAGCGAAGCGGCGCATAGAGATTAATAATTTTGCGCAACATGAAGAAGAAACTCTATGTGAAGCGTGGGAAAGATATAAGGCACTGCTGAAGAAGTGTCCTAATCATGGAGTACTTAGGTGGAAGCAAGTTCATAATTTTTACAATGGGTTAATTAGCTCCACAAGAACTTTGATTGATGCATCAGCAAGAGAAGCTTTAATGAACAAGACAGCAGATGAAGCTTATGCATTGCTAGAGGATATTGTTTTGAACTACTAGTAGTAGTCAAGCGAGAGAGTCGCACCAAAGAAGACAATTGGGATTCATGAGATTGATGCCATAACCGCCTTGACAGTGAAAATTGACAACCTGGCGAAACAGTTGCAAAATAATCAAATGACTGCAAATGTTGTCCAAGCGACAGTGGTGTGTGAGTTTTGTTGTGGTCCACACTATAGTGCATAATGTCATGTTGGAAATCCATTTGCGCACGGTACAGCAAAACAAGCACAGTATGTGGGGAATTTTAATGGGCAACAGCACAATCAGTACTCTAACAGATATAATCCAGAATGGCGTAATCATCCAAATTTCTTCTGGAGAAATAATCAGAATGTGTTCCAGCCTGAGCAAAATTATCCACCACCAGAGAAGAAGGTAAACTTGGAGGATGCATTGGCTAATTTGGCGACTTCGCAGACTCAATTCATGAATGAAACAATGACAAACTTTCAGAACTAGTCTGCACAAATCAGAAATTTAGAGGCACAGTTCAACCAAATGGTTACCATGTTTTCAGAAAGACAACAAGGGAATTTACCTAGCACTTTAGAGTTGAATCCTAGAAGAGAAGGTAAAGAGCATTACAAAGCAATCACTTTGAGAAGCGACAAGGAGTTAGAGGAGCCAGTGAAAACCAAGAAGGTTGAGAAAGATGAAGCAAAGAATGAGGCAGAAGATAAAGATAAAGTAGAAGCTCAGCCACAACCTATGAAAGAGCCACATGTGGTTGTTCCATTCCCTCAACGATTGCAGAAGAACAAGCTTGACAAATAGTTTGCTAAATTTCTTGAAGTCTTTAAGAATCTTCACATTAATATTCCATTTGCAGATGGACTTGAACAGATGCCGAGTTACGTGAAATTTATGAAGGACATCCTTTCAAATAAGAGGAAGCTTGGAGATTATGAGACAGTTGCACTTACTAAAGAGTGTAGTACTATTCTACAAAAGAAGCTACCATAAAAACTCAAGGATCCAGGGAGTTTTACTATTCCATGTGAAATTGGCAATGTTGTTTTTGAGCGAGCTTTGTGTGATATAGGTGCTAGTATTAATTTGATACCTTTATCTATTTTCAGGAAGCTTGGATTGGGAGAGACAAAACCCACAACAGTAACACTACAGTTAGCTGATCGTTCACTCAAGTACCCCAGAGGATTTATTGAGGATGTGCTAGTTAAAGTCGATAAATTCATCTTTCCTGCAGATTTCATAGTGCTCGATATGGAGGAAGATAAAGAAATTCATATCATTCTTGGAAGACCTTTCCTTGCAACTGGAAGAGCACTTATTGATGTTCGAAAGGATGAGTTTAGGTTGCGAGTACAAGACGAAGAGGTAACCTTTAATGTGTTCAAAGCTTACAAGTACCCAAAATCGAGTGATAGTTGTTTTCGCATTTATGACATACAAGCTATAGTGTCTAACCATGGGGGTCAATTGGATCCCTTGGAGGCTAGTTTGTTACAAGATAATTTTTTTGTTCCGGTGGGATTAGAGCACAATGAATATTGGTCTACTAAACAACTAAATATGGGTGTACAAGCAGTGGGTGAGAAAGAATTATTACAAATGAATAAGCTAGAAGAATCATGTGATGAAGCAAATGAGAAAACAAGAAGTTACAAGGAGATGACAAAAGAGTGGCATAACAAACCTGTTTCGGGAAAAGATTTATCTCCTGGGCAACAAATACTTCTTTATAACCCACGGATTCCTGGAAAACGCAAGTCAAGATGGTCAGGTCCTTTTGTTGTGACTAAGGCGTTTCCTTATGGTGCTGTTGAAGTCACCCATCCAGAGAAAGGGACATTCAAGGTTAACGGGAAACAATTGAAGATTTATTGGGATGATGGGTTTGACAAGCACAAGATCGTTGTCCACCTTAAGTTGTCATGAAAAATTGCTCTGTCGGGCTGTCGACGTTAAAACAAGCGCTTTTCGAGAGGCAACCCGAAGTTTTTTTACTTTTTCTTGATTTAATAATTTTTGTTTTTATTAATTTTTTAGATTTAGTTGTCATAGCTAGTGATTAATTTTTATTGTCATGATAGGATCAAGAAAAAGTTTGGGGGAAGTCGAGGCGCAAAGGAGTATTACCAAGTCGATTAAGGGAAAAAGTATGGAGAAATTGGTGTTGGGATTGCATGGGATACGTGCTTAGAGAGAAAAGCAAAGAAAATCAAAGCTGTGACTGTGATACCCCGAACTAGGCATGTATTCAATAGCATTTAAAGTTCATTTAAATTGCATTTTATTGACTTTTCACCTTCTTTGACCAAAATAGTTGACTTTTTATCTACATTGACCAACTAGGATATGGTGAAAATTTTTGAAATGTTTAATAAAGGGCAAACTTGGGATTAGAAATAAAAAAATGCAATGTTAAGTTAGTCAAATTTTGGGTCAACTTTGGAATTAAATCTGAACCCATTGGGGAAGAGTTAGGTAGAAAATTATATATGGTTGGAAAGCTCTATGAGTCTAGTTTCTGTGGCTTCAAACCGTTCGTGAATTGGAGTTTTCTAGAAGAAGTTATGTCCATTTTTGTAAGGTCGCGCATAGCTGTTTTGGTTTGGGGGGTTGACCGAAGCTTTGACTATTGTTGTCATCTTTTATAAGCATACAATAGCATAGAAAAACAAAGGAAAAGCTGAAAAATAAAGAGAGAAAACCAAGAGTTCAAGGAGAAAAGAAAAAAAAAGAATTTTCAACTTCAAATCTTCAAATCTTTGCGAGGGCTTGCACGGGATCGTATCCAAGGCTTCTAACATTGTTTTCCTAGCGTCTATTAGCAGCTAAGGTGAGGGATGCATCATTCATTGTGCATTAGAAAATATGATGTCAAGACTTTAATTTTTAGAAATTGCGTATAGAATGTAGTTTAATTCATTTTGTTGCTTGAAATATGTTCTATGATGTTAGTAGACCTTACTTTTGTAAGTTTTTAGCAATTTCTGCGGTTAAAATTGATTATTGTATTTCAAATGTTGAGTGAATAGTGAAAAACGTGAATAGTAAACCCCCGTTCGAAATTTTACTCCGAGTTGCGTTCTATTGATGCAGAAAGGTGCTAGATATGCTAGAATGCCTAAATGTGTGGTTTAATTGGAATGTGTAATGGAAAAACGGAGAAAAACGGCTTAGTGAAAGTCGGGGTTGTTTAGGTCGAGTTTGGCAATTTCTCGATTTACGTGTTGGCATTGTTTCGGGAGGCCATGGAAGCACTTTTGGTGCGATTATGGTGTTGGTTGGGTATTTGGTTGGTATAGTTGTAGTTCAAACGAGCAAAGGGAGAAATCGGGACTTCGCGTGAATTCTAGGGTAAAGTAGGGTTTCGGGGTCTTTAGACGTGCCTTATGGTGACCTAGGAGGATTGGTGAAGTCGGTTTCCAAAGCTCGTGGCCCGTTTGAAAGTAGTAGTGTTTTGAAGTTGGGGTCATTTTTGTGATTTTGTGTGTATTCTTAGAATATTGCTTATAGTATGTTTATATTGATTATACAATGCTTATATTGCTCATGTAATGATTGTATTGATTATAGAATGCTTATAATGCCTATAGAATGCTTATAATGCTTATAGAATACTTGTTATTGTTTGATAATGTTAGTTGATTATTGATTGAAATGTTTATCTTTTGTTGAGAACGCTTGATATCGCTCGTTTATCGCCTTGTATCGAGTCTTGCATTGCATAGTGTCTCGCGCGTGAGTGATGGGCCTCTCTGGGTAGCCTCGGGTTGCCAGTGTTGGTTGCTCTAGCTCCGCTGCTATTCCCTCTTCTCGCTTGGGTTGCCTCCTAGGGAGATTTGGGTCGTAGAATTGATGGATACTTCCGGGGTATTCCAAACTGGTGTTATAAGGTGGTTTGGGCCGGCGCGTCATCGTTAAAGTCATCGGAATCGTGATCGGTACATTACTCGCTCGAGTGAACCATAGCCTTCAAAGTGTGGTATAGCTTTGATTGGTTGTGTTAATGCTTTCTTTAGTTGTTTAATTGTATTGTTGTTTATATTGAATGGCTTTTATTGATTGTATTGATTAACTGTACCTATTTGTATTGCACGATATTCTTTCTCTCCAACTCGATATCTGTCTCGCCCTCACTGAGTATACGTGTTGTGTATACTCACTCCTCACCACCACATTTCAGGAAATGCCATGTTAGCTGGAAAGTTCGTGATTTCGTGAAAGTCCGTGCTTGAAGAGTTGTCTTGCGTGCCTATGTGACTTGAGTTGTCAAAGTTGTAAAGTTGTATGCTTTTATGTTGTATGTAATTATTGTTAAAAGAAATGTAATTTAAATCTAGCTAAGTAGTTGGAATGGTTTGATAAGTTAGATTATGTATATAGTTAATGTAGCTTAACTTCAATGCATGGTTGTAATGTCCAAAGGAAAAGAATTAGAATGGTATGATAGTTTATTTTATGCAGTAGCTTAATATGGTTTAATTGTCTAGTTTGAATGTACTTGTCAAAATGAAAAAGATAGGTTAATTTTTAAATTGGAAATGTATGTATACTTGCTGAGTTTAAATTGTTGAGAACCGAGGCTCGGATAGCCTTGAGGAAGTTTTGTATGGTTGGACACAGTGGTGGTCCATTTATATGCTATTACAGGTTTTACATTTCTCCTATAAACAGGGGAGACTCCATCCGTTTACCCTGAAAATTTTCCCCGGGTTTTGGTTTGGGTTGTGATGAGATTGAATGATAGAACTCCCGATCTCGAGAGGGATCGGGGTGTCACATGTGGTATCAGAGCTTGTCTAGCTTATAGCCGGGACTGGGTCCTCGGTCTGGTGGGTAGTGGTCCTTGAATGTGTGCTTGTTAAGTGTGTCTTGAAAGTGTATGCTTGTATGTGAGATTGTATGTCTTGACTTGAATGTATGCACTTATGTGATAAAATTATGTGTTTTGTGTTAAATGTTTCTCAGGAAAGTTGGAATGTCTAGTTGTCTATTGAATTGACCTATTGAATTGGCATCGTGAATTGAATCGACCTCGTGAATTGTAATTTGCTTGGAGTATTGCATGTAATGTGTGTATTAGATGTCTTGAATTGGTTATACCGTGATTTGAATTGATTATGTTGTGCTTGAATTGATTGTCATGTTTGAATGATTTTGATGATTAAATTGTTTTATAAACTCTCTTATAAACTTGCTTGCATAATAGCTTAAGGCATGTGTATAAATATGATATATTGGCATTCATACATGTCCTATAGAAATGGTAAGTAAGTCCTCTTCCTCCCCTGAAGAAAGTGGTTCACCGCTGGCTTTTCAAGGTGTATGGATTGGCAGGAAATGAATGGCATTTGACTAGCCTTTATTTGGGAATTGGTGTTTGCTTTTGGAGCTCGGTTATTGGAAAATCTCTATGGTCCTCCTCTGTGCTTAACAGTTGTGAAAGGGTAGCTTTCTCTTGGGGTTTTATTTGGTTATTCTTTGGAGCATTCTTTGGTTTTCTTAATGGGTATTCTTTGGAGACTTATGTTGGCATTTCTCAGTGGATTTGGCTATTGGGATTTTAATCGGCCTTACTGCACAGTAATATCTATGGTATATGTGTCTCGGTCTTTATTGGTGTGATACTGGCATCCTGATTGGAAATTCTTCAATGGTATTTTCTGGAATTCTCAGTGGCCAATTATTTAATATTTACTTATTAGGCAAACTTGGCTACTTTCTTATTGGAGCATTGTTTCGGATATCTTCTTTAGTGTTCCTCAGTAGGTTTGGTATTTGGAGTTCCTATCAGAGTTATTGTATAATACTACTTAGGGTATTCTTTGAAATTCTTATTGGGCGTTCTATTGGTATTTTCCTTATTGGCAAGGTTGCATGAAGTTTTCACTTGGCAAATAGTGAAGAGGCCTCAGAGTTTGGCTTTGGTGGGAAACTATGTTTGTTATTCAACTTGGTTGTTTTATTGGGCACATTATATTTTCTCTGCTATTTCCTTTGACATTCCTCTCAGCATTTGATAGCAAAACTCGAAATCTAATTGGGTGTCCCATGGGGTTATTATTTGGAAGGCTTCTTTAGAACTTTGAAATATATTTGATTGGGTTCTTAGTATTTTCTTCAGCACTCTTAAGAGGGCATTCTTCTATGAAATTCATGACCAGTGGGGTACTTATTTGGACCTCTGGATGGAACCTTTGTTTGAGCCTTTATTTGGCTTCTTGTTTGGGAATTCTCGGGCAGTAATAGTTGAACTTCTACTCGAGATTCGTGTATGGGGTATTCATTCGGTATTCTTCTTATCATTAATATGTGATGTGATTTGATCTACAGTATTATTGCTTAGGTCTTTATTGGTATTATCTCGGCGCTTTTGGTTGGAATTTTATTCTTCTTCGGTATTCGTGTAAACGGGATTCTTCAACCGATGAAGATTAATCAGAATTGGATTTCAGATGATGCTGAGTTCTATTGGAAGAAGAATTGCGAGGACACAATTGTTTTAAGGGGAGAAGGATGTGATACCCCGAACCTGGCATGTATTCAATAGCATTTAAAGTTCATTTAAATTGCATTTTATTGACTTTTCACATTCTTTGACCAAAATAGTTGACTTTTTATCTATATTGACCAACTAGGACATGGTGAAAATTTTTGAAATGTTTAATAAAAGGCAAACTTGGGATTAGAAATAAAAAAATATAATGTTAAGTTAGTCAAATTTTGGGTCAACTTTGGAATTAAATCTGAGCCAATTGGGAAAGATTTAGGTAGCAAATTATATATGGTTGGAAAGCTCTATGAGTCTAGTTTCTGTGGGTTCAAACCGTTCGTGAATTGGAGTTTTCTAGAAGAAGTTATGGCCATTTTCGTAAGGTCGCGCATAGCTGTTTTGGTTTAGCGGGTTGACCGAAGCTTTGACTATTGTTGCCATCTTTTATAAGCATAAAATAGCATAGAAAAAAAAAACGAAAAGCTGAAAAATAAAGAGAGAAAACCAAGAGTTCAAGGAGAAAAGAAAAAAAAAGAATTTTCAACTTCAAATCTTCAAATCTTTGCGAGGGCTTGCACGGGATCGTTTCCGAGGCTTCTAATGTTGTTTTCCTAGCGTCTATTAGCAGCTAAGGTGAGGGATGCATCGTTATTTGCGCATTAGAAAATATGATGTCAAGACTTTAATTTTTAGAAATTGCATATAGAATGTTGTTTAATTCATTTTGTTGCTTGAAATATGTTCTATGATGTTAGTAGACCTTACTTTTGTAAGTTTTTAGCAATTTCTGCGGTTAAAATTGATTATTGTATTTCAAATGTTGAGTGAATAGTGAAAAACGTGAATAGTAAACCCCCGTTCGAAATTTTACTCCGAGTTGCGTTCTATTGATGCAGAAAGGTGCTAGATATGCTAGAATGCCTAAATGTGTGGTTTAATTGGAATGTGTAATGGAAAAACGGAGAAAAACGGCTTAGTGAAAGTCGAGGTCGTTTAGGGCGGGTTTGGCGGTTTCTCGTTGTACGTGTTGGCATTGTTTCGGGAGGCCATGGAAGCCCTTTTGGTGCGATTATGGTGTTGGTTGGGTGTTTGGTTGGTATAGTTGTAGTTCAAACGAGCAAAGGGGGAAATCGGGACTTCGCGTGAATTCTAGGGTAAAGTAGGGTTTCGGGGTCTTTAGACGTGCCTTATGGTGACCTAGGAGGATTGGTGAAGTCGGTTTCCAAAGCTCGTGGCTCGTTTGAAAGTAGTAGTGTTTTGAAGTTGGGGTCATTTTTGTGATTTTGTGTGTATTCTTAGATAATTGCTTATAGTATGTTTATATTGATTAGAGAATGCTTAAATTGCTCATTGGATGAGTGGATTGATTATAGAATGCTTATGTTGCCTATAAAATGCTTATAATGCTTATAGAATACTTGTTATTGTTTGATAATGTTAGTTGATTATTGATTGAAATGTTTATCATTTGTTGAGAATGCTTGATATCGCTCGTTTATCGCCTTGTATCGAGTCTTGCATTGCATAGTGTCTCACGCGTGAGTGATGGGCCTCTCTGGGTAGCCTCGGGTTGCCAGTGTTGGTTGCTCTAGCTCCGCTGCTATTCCCTCTTCTCGCTTGGGTTGCCTCCCAGGGAGATTTGGGTCGTAGAATTGATGGATACTTCCGGGGTATTCCAAACTGGTGTTATAAGGTGGTTTGGGCCGGCGCGTCATCGTTAAAGTCATCGGAATCGTGATCGGTACATTACTCGCTCGAGTGAACCATAGCCTTCAAAGTGTGGTATAGCTTTGATTGGTTGTGTTAATGCTTTCTTTAGTTGTTTAATTGTATTGTTGTTTATATTGAATGCTTTTTATTGATTGTATTGCTTAACTGTACCTATTTGCATTGCACGATCTTCTTTCTCTCCACTTCGATATCTGTCTCGCCCTCACTGAGTATACGTGTTGTGTATACTCACTCCTCACCACCACATTTCAGGAAATGCCATGTTAGCTGGAAAGTTCGTGATTCCGTGAAAGTCTGTGCTTGAAGAGTTATCTTGCGTGCCTATGTGACTTGAGTTGTCAAAGTTGCAAAGTTGTATGCTTTTATGTTGTATATAATTATTGTTAAAAGAAATGTAATTTAAATCTAGCTAAGTAGTTGGAATGGTTTGATAAGTTAGATTATGTATATAGTTAATGTAGCTTAACTTTAATGCATGGTTGTAATGTCCAAAGGAAAAGAATTAGAATGGCATAATAGTTTATTTTATGCAGTAGCTTAGTATGGTTTAATTGTCTAGTTTGAATGTACTTGTCAAAATGAAAAGATAGGTTAGTTTTTAAATTGGAAATGTATGTATACTTGGTGAGTCTAAATTGGGGAGAGCCGAGGCTCGGATAGCCTTGAGGAAGTTTTGTATGGTTGGACACAGTGGTGGTCCATATATATGCTATTACAGGTTTTACATTTTGCCTATAAACAGGGGAGACTCCGTCCGTTTACCCTGAAAATTATGCCCGGGTTTTGGTTTGGGTTGTGATTAGATTGAATGATAGAACTCCCGATCTCGAGAGGGATCGGGGTGTCACAGTGACAGTAGTACAATTGTGCTCACAGTGATAAAAGTTACGCTCACGAGAAATTGCTGGAGAAAGAAAATAGCGCAGGCGAAGCACAACTGCGCTTACGTCCTTCAATTTGACGTTTGAAAATACAGCGTAGGCGTAGCGCAGCTGCGCTTATGTCCTTGCGTTTTGACGTTGAAAAAAAAAAATTTGAAGTCACAAAATCTTCTTATTTCAACCCGTCTACCCATCAGCACCACACAACCCACATCATATTATTACCCAAACCCACACTCCTACAATCCCAAACTCTTAAACCCAACTCATATCACACCCATTTATCAAACCCACATATTAAACCCAAACCAAAATCTCACAAACTCTCAGATCTCAAAGCTCACGACTCTCTTGCCGATGACGCATTCCTACTAACAACGGAGTGCGAGTAATAGGTAGTAGTTGTTTTTGGTACAGGCTCTGTTTTGTTGTGCGTTGGCTGGTAACGACAGAAAACAAAAATCACACATCGATCAGAAACCTTGGAAGAAAAAAAAGAAAAAGAAAAAAAAAGAGTGACTTAATTGCAACATGCACGAAGAACAGGTGGTGACTGAGAACCTCAATGCTTTGGTGAGTGCTATTTCTTTTGTTATGTATTGCTAGATTGTAACAGACAAGAAAAAAAATAAACAAAGCACAAAAAAAGGCAAATCTTTTACAGAATTGCGCAAAGGGCATTGAAGCAATCTTGGTGTTTTTGATGTTATTGGTTATACTTGTGCATTTGTGGGTTGTGATGTCATCTTGCTGATTGGGGGTATTGACGAGTTATATCTGTTGGGTGGACAGATTTGTGGATTCGAATCGTTTGTATTTATGTTTGTTCAAGTCTTAGCAAAGTAGACAGAATAATTGGAGTCTTGCAGCATTCAGGCTTGTTGTCATTGTGAACCTTCATTGTGGTTATCGGATTTGTGACTGCCCTTGGGTTACTTAGTTGTACTCTAGTAGTTGTGGGTGTGTTGTGACAGAAGGGAGTACATGAGTTTGGTTGTATTCGTTCTTGAACTTATTTTGTGTTTGTTGGGTAACTTCTGCTTCCATTATGTTAATTGGCTGAAGTTCTAGTAGCAATGACACCCAAAGCAAACGGGGTTCAACATCTGGCACTTCCACATCTGGGTCTAAACAAACGATCAATGAATGTAGAGGCTATTCGAGGAAGTCCTCTGCTTTCTTTTCTTTACTTTCGCCATAGAGGACAATGTCTTGTTTAAAGTTTGAGGGTGGCGTCTCTTTACTTGTTTTGAGTTATGTGCTGTTTTTCGTGTTAGTGTTACATGTTTTAGTTATTGTCATTATGTGTTTTCGTTATTTAAAAAAAAAAAAAACCAGAAAAGAAAATTTTGAAAAAAAAAGAGTGAAAAACTGAATTTTTTTTTAAAGTAATGCTGAAAAGATAAGAAATAAGCCGATGATGAGTACCGTATGAATGACATGATAGTAATGAGCATAATTGATTGTTTTACGAAAAATTCCCCCTTATTACGCACTTAGCCTCGCCTAGTTATGTTGTGCTTAGAAAAGGATTATGTGAGCCCAAGTGAACAGAAGAAAGAGTATAGGACTTTAGAACTTGTTTAATTGTCACTCGAGGTGAAATCTTAGGTTGCATAGCATTAGAGAAATGATATAGGCCATCTTTGGATCGTTTGAGCCTTTCAAGCCAACCCTTGTAATAATTGAATATCCCTATTTCACCCCTTTGAGCCTAAGTTAGACTATTCTTTCTTATGCAACTTACAATATCTTCCTTAACTAGTCAAGTTGATTTCCCCAATTAATGACCTTCCTACTTGTAACATATGATTGTTCTAGGATGATTATATAGAGCCATGTTTTGTATTGAATGATGGGAGGTTTGATGATTTGATGATGTGTTGTATTGTTTTTGAGAAAAAAAGAAACATTGAAAAAAAGAGAAAAAAATGAAAAGAAAAGAGAAGAGCCACACTCCTTGTAGTTAATATCAAAGTACAAGTTTGGGAGAGTGTGGATTCTTTTTGTGTTTATAAAGGTTGTGAATGATTGTTAAGGAAGTGAAATGAAAGACGAAAGAAAAGAGATATGTTGAATAGTTTCTGTGGTACGAAGTAGAGTTGGCATGTGCTCCATTGAACATCCTCGAATAGTTGTGTGCTTGCAGGTAGTTTAGCCTTATATTATATCCATTATCGTACCTTGACCCTAGCCACACGTTACAACCAAATGTAAAGTCCTACTAATCTTTAATACTATGAGTAACCTATATTAGTGGAGAGTTGCATGAAAAGTGAGCTTATGAAGTCCTAAGTGATTGAAAATAAAAGATCCATATTGATGATTCACGTAACTTACATAAACTCATCCGGGTACAATTGATTAGGATAAAGGCTATTCACACACTCACTTGGAGGATTTGAAGTAAATTGAGACTTATGTGAAGTTGTTATTTCTCATGCTTATGGTTGAAAGTCACCTCTTGAGTTGGGAAAAAGATACTGAGGCCATGAAAATTTACTATCTTACTGCATTATTTTCATGAGTTATTTAGTGTCGAGTCTTTAGTTTTTTAAGTTTGTGTCTTTTTTTATTTGTGTCTTTTGCTTGAGGACAAACAAAACTTAAGTTTGGGGGTATTTGTTGGGTGTAATATTGACATATTATTTTAGTGCATTTTCACTTAAATTTTATTAGTTCTTGAGTAATTTATGAGCA
The DNA here is from genome assembly GCA_037974665.1 of Ehretia macrophylla. Lineage (NCBI taxonomy): Eukaryota > Viridiplantae > Streptophyta > Magnoliopsida > Boraginales > Ehretiaceae > Ehretia > Ehretia macrophylla. The sequence continues at coordinate 18,948,054 of CM075767.1, read as the reverse complement.
ATTTGATTGGTTTCATATTTGTTTTGCAATGTAGGTAAATTATATGAAAAGACATGGATTTTGAGGCCAAGATTGAGGAAAAATGAACAAGGGCAAGCTTGTATGCAACTGGTGAAGAGATTGAAGAACAAATAGAAATAGCACAGTCATGGCGCAGTTGCGCAACGTCGCAGAAAATTTAAGGGTAATTTGGTAAAAAAACACAAAAAGAAGAAAACCCTACGATAAAAGAAGATATCAAACGTTGAAAAAAAGGAGTTCTGGAGGCTCGCGGCTATTTTGGAGAAAAAAAAACCATTTTTGGAGAGGAGAAAAACGCAAGTAATTGCAAGATTGACGGGGAATGACGGATTAGAGACAAGATTAGCCACGACTTTCTTGAGATTTTCAGAGTTTTCTTTCTCTCTCATCATGAACTTTAATATATTTTGGATTTCATTCACATTTATTATGAGTTGCTAGATTACTTTTCTAGGGCTACGATGTAGCTAGATTTTGATCATTCAAATTATGTTGGATTGATTGATTGATTGATTATTCTATTTTTATGCGGAATATTTCACACTATGCTTAATGCTTGTGATTATCTGGCCAATAATTGTTTGTTTAGTGGTTTTGTTTGAGACTGAGAAATGATAATTAAACTAGACCTTGTATGGAGTATCATTAAATTGTCATAAGCTAGAGATAGTTATGAGGTCTAATGCAGCATTTAAATTCTGGGATTTAATGCATTCCATAAGTTCACAGTTATCATAAAGATATAGGTAACTTGTTTGTTGGGATAGAGTATTGATGTTTGAGAAAGATTAATATTTACCTTAGTGAAATTGCTGACAGTATAAGGAATAGTCGTCAATTGGAATTAATCAACAGATTCGAGTAGGATAAATTTTGGTGAAATCGTAATTCCTAGAACTCTCAAATTATTGAATCAAAATTTCCATCAAATTCGTGATTGTTTAGTTGTTAGTTTCATTATTTTCGTTAAGTCTTTAGTTTTTAATCGCAATCTCTCACATTTTGATCATCTGAATAAAATTAGAGCTAGTTCAATTTCGGTAGTTAATAATCTCAGTCCGCGTGGGAACGATCTTTATTCATCATTTTATTACTTGTTGTGATACGTACAGTTGCGTTAGAATTCACACAACACTATCTAAAAGTAAAATACTAGATAAGTTAGGTACATAGATCATGTATTAATTGAGCTATATTGATGCTAGTTAGTTATATGGATATTCGAATGGAATTAATATAGTTAATTGATAAAATGTTATACTTGTGTGAATAGACTAGGGTTGCACATTTGAGCTAAGTCAAAGAGGTTGAAGTAAACCTCAACTATTCTTTTACATACTTAGCTTAATCCAAGGTGAGGCAATTTTCATTCTTTTGTGCATCTTAGTTTATTTTATTGTTCATAAATTGTGTAGTTTAATATAATTGCTTATACTTATGTGTACCTTGTTAAGAATTGAGAGAATATGCTTATCTCTTGCTTATATTGTTATAATGCTTATTAATTGTAACATACGTGCGAGGGCAACCTACTTTGTTGTCCTTTGATTATGTGTTTATTAAGTTGTCTCGATTATTGTTACCTTATGTGCATTGCATCGTGGTTACGCAACCATTTGAGCATGGTAGTGTCGGGGAAAGTGGGTGGCATCGGGTTTATCGGTATATCTCGGCTACCATGGTACCCAGTCCCTTGCTCACCTGGTCTGGAGATTGTCAGGGGGTGTTAGGTCGTAGGATTATCTGGGTACATCCGGAGTACACCTATTGGAGTGTATGGGGAATATGCTGGCAAATTATGTTCATGTTCGTGGATAAGTTCGTGATCGTGGTCAAGACCAAGACTTTGGAGTGTTTAGGGATTGTTGGTATCGTATCCTTTTAAATGTGTGCTAAATAGTTGTTTATTTGATTAACTTCCTCGTATTATTATTCCGCTTTATGATTACTTGTTGTATTGCATGAAAATATTTTTGAAAACCTCCCCGAATAACTATCATCTCCCTCACTAAGCAATAGTATTTTGCTCACCCTTTTCTACTACCATCTTTCAGGAAAAGGAGAAGTGTTACCTCCGATTGCTGAACAAGGAGAAGAACAAGTGTTTACTTGATTGCTTACGTGCTTGAGTTGGATGCTTATGTGACAAGCTATTTAAGATGTACAATGATATAAAGTGTGTTGATATTATGACTTTATATGTATTTGTGGAATATAGAATTTGTAACTTAAGTTTAAATTAAAGTTATTAGACTGGTATGACAAGTGTATTAATGTTTAGCTTTCTTATAAATTGTAGAAACACTTTATATCTTTGCCAAGAAAGGAAGTTGAACTAGTCATATGAATTAAAGTTAGAACTTTATATAGGATGTGGTTGTTGTTTGTGGAAAAATCTTATGCTTGCAGATTTGTGGATAGGCCTAGAAACAGGAAAAACTCTATCTGTTTTTCCTCATTTTTCGTGACCTTGGGTTTTGGATCGGAGCTCCGGTCTCGTGAGGGATCATGGTGTTACACCTACCCCATAGTGTGTGACATGTGACAACTACTCATAAGTTCGAAAATCCTATTTATAGAAAACTAGTCTGAACCTTACAAGGATTAGAATAAGTATTTTTACTCTCATTGAACTTGTATTTGTAGTTGTATTCACCATGACTTGGGTTTGGAACTTGCCAAAAATCCAACAAGTATTTGAGTTGGCAGCTCTTTCCAAATAATTATTGACGAGCAATCTTGCTCTAGATTTGGCAGCTAGTTTATCTTCATATTTGAAATTTGTAGGAAAGCCACTTATTGAAATGGTTACAGCTAAATCTCTTAAAGGTTTGTTTTACTCTCAATTCTAGAAAACTCAAAGTTCATATCTCTTTTGAAAAGTGGACCTCAATCCCTCTCGAGCTATTGCAACTGCTTTTTACAGTTTTAAGGACCAATTTCAGTTAGCTTACATTTATCATGCATTGTTTCTCCTTCTCTAGCTCCAAACTGTCATTATATGGACATAGATTTCATTGGGGTCTATAATGAGATTTTTAGTTGTATCTACTGAGCTTGGAAATTGAAAAACCAAGGTATACTTTCAGCAGAAAATTCTTGAATCCGATTGAAGGGAAATGTTATATCGCATGAATCAAATTCTATAATTACAAGAATCAGCATGAAATATTCATGCATGGATATTTAAAATGAATAAAGTATGAAATAGGTACTTGAACATCTAAATAGTTCATAGTTAAATTATAAAAATAAATAAAGTTTTTAGGAATACTTTTATCGCGAAGAACGAAACGAGAAAACTTCACCTTTGCTGAAGAAGAAGCTCCAAGTGCCTGGAGTAGCTTATGCTCCTTAACTTTGATCTTCCCCTCTATTCCAGAATCCTACCATAAGTGTTGATCAAGTTGTAGGACTTGATCTTGCTAAACTAACTAAAAAAAAACTATTCGAGTTTCTTCAAAAATTGAAGCTTACTTGTGAGAGAGAAAGAGAAATATCTCAAAGGAGATGGTGCAATTGTAGAGCTTAGAGTAGAGGCCTTTATATAGGAAAAATCCATGAGGTAATTATGTCTGAAAACATAATCCTAAAAGTCAAAGGATTAGGACTTTGAATTATCCTTTAATTCCATAATTAAAAAAAAAAATCATTTTTTCCACCTTGCATTCATATTGGCTTAGCAAACTAAGCCCACCTACACGCCTAAGGCTAAATGGGCTGCCTAGCCCACTTTGTCCAAGCCTAAGCTCGTGTGTTAAGGCTATGGTTCAATTCACATGCTCTATCCAATTAAATTAATTAATTCCAATTAATTTCAAAATCCAAATCTAGTCTACTATTTAAGAATATAACTTTTCTCCAGGCTTGAAAGAACTATTTTAAATATTTAGTAGCTTTTAGACTTTAATTAATTAATTAAATATTTATTTAATTATTATTTATAATTATTTAATCCAAAATTCAACCAATAATAAAAATAGAAAATATCTTCCACAAATAGAAAATTCTATTTATGATCTTTAATTGTCAAATGATTAAATCCCTTCTTCAATTTAGTAATTCTTTATTTAAGTAATTATACTTATAAGGTAAATGGTTAGAAGAGGGACCAAAGACATAATTATCCTTCCACTGAAAATGACCAAAATACTTTTACTAGTCCCCTAGTAATATTTTGCGATTTTAACCTTAGTCTATTCTACTAAAAGACTATAACTGCATTACAAGATAATTATTATATGTATAGGAGTTAGTCAATAATACATGTCGCTTAGTCTTTAAACCAACTAAGTGATAATGACCACGCTGCCCCTCTATACTCACTCACAACCAAAACAGGTTCACCGATCTGTACTATCACCTCTTTGACTACATCTTATTCTCCTTAGAACCTCCAACCCATAATATAACCATCATCCAGAAATCATCCACTTGATCAAGGGAGCGACCTACAAGTATAACAACCAATACACCAAGTATTGCTGTGTGCACAAATTCAAGATGATCAACCCGGTTCATTCTAAAGGAGTGATTATTGTATAGATTCCTTATCGCATATGCATGTCCTTTCTAACCAAGTCCGGACACCTAAATCACGGAGCTATTAACCCATATATAAGATCTCACCTATAGTGACTCAAAGTGCAAGAAGTTGACTTCGTTAGTTCATCCACATATGCTCAAGATTAAGAATAGTGGCCCACTTATAAACTTGTAGGTATAGGTGATCTCTTTCTTTGATAGTACGTATTTAAAGTATCACACCTTGTGAGGAAGATGAGATTAGCTTGGAAGAGGTTTCATGAAAACTTCTTCTGTAAGGTCACCATTGAGAAAAACATTTTTAACATCCATTTGAAACAACTTCTACTGTCTGATGGTAGCAACAGAAACTAATGTCCGAACATAGGTAAGATGAGCAAATGGGGCAAATGTTTCTTCATAATCAACACCATACTCCTGAGTGAAACCCTTAGCCACCAAGCGATCCTTATAGCACTCTATAGAGCCGTCAGAGCGAGTCTTCACCTTGTACACCCATTTCTACCAAATAGCATTTTTTCCCTTGGGGTAGATCGACCAAATCCCAAGTATGTTTGGCTTCCAAATCCTGTAATTCATCTATCATTGCTTGTTACCAAAGAGGGTCAGAACTTTCCTCATGATAAATTTTAAGCTCATGAAGGGAAAGAATGGTAGCAAAGCAATGATAATCAAGAAGGTGAGAGGGAATAACTCTTACACGTGTAGAATGACGACAAGATGGATTAGGAGAGGTAAGGGGCAGGTCAGCAACAGAAGGCTCAACATCGGGCACAGACCCATTAGGTGGGACAGTATTCTTAGGAAGGATTGCGGCAGGTGTGGATTTAGGACTTGTAGGTGTACCTATGTCAGTGTCATCATCAGGGAATAAGGAAAAAGAAGGATTTGTGAAATACGGGGTAGTAACAGCATGAGGGAGAGAGAATGGTGAGAAAGATGAAAACATCTTATTCTCCCAAAAAATCACATGACGAGAGACTCAAAGATGTTTTGATAGAGGATCCTAACACCAATACCCCTTGTGCTCAATACCATACCCTAAAAAATAGTATAACCGGGCTTGAGGTTCGAGTTTGGTACGTTCCTGTGGGAGAAGTGAGACAAAGCATGCACAACCAAAAACTTGAAGGTGACTGTAGTCAGGTGGACGACCGTAGAGACATCCATAAGGGGTAAGGTTATTAAGAATAGAGGAAGGCAAACGATTTATAACGTAAACAACAGTGAGTGTAGCCTATCCACAAAAGCGCTCAATGCAAGAGGTAGATATAAGAAGGGTGCGAGTGATGTCAAGAATATGGTGATGTTTTCGCTCGACATGCCCATTTTGTTGAGATATGTGGGGAAAAAAGTGGTGTGAAATAGTTCCATGTTGACAGAGAAGGGCAAGTAAGGTTGACTCTTTATACTTCATGGCATTATTTGTACGGAGGATTTTAATACGTTGTTTATAGTGGGTGAACATCATGGCAGTGAATTCAGAATAGATGCGAGACAGATCAAACCTACTATGCATAAGATATATCCATGTAAATCTTGAAAAATCATCGACAAATATTACAAAATACCGAGAGCCTCCCATGGTAGATGCAGGAGAAGGACACCATATATCAGAATGGACCAAGTCAAAATACGCAGCAGATAAAGATTCATTGTTATTAAAATGTAAGGCAAGTTATTTCCCAAGGTGACATAATAAACAATCAAAAAGTTGCATAGAGGGTTTGCCTAATGCGCCATTAGATACTAAGGACTGGAATTTTTCTAAAGAGGCATGATCTAATCTAGAATGCCATAAGTGATTGAAAAAGAGTCTGATAAGGTAGTGGTTGATACGACAGTGCTAAGATGGGAGGGAATATGTAGATTAACAAGCTTGAAAAGTCATCCAACCTTGCGGCTTATCCCAAGAGTCTATCCTGTCTGAGGGTCCTGCACATGACAACCAAAAGTAGAGAAAGTGACAGTGAGGCCAAGTTCATATAATTGACCAATAGAGATAAGGTTAGGAGTTAGTTTAGGGACAAGATAAATATCTAGAAATGAGGCATAAGATGTAGACACAGAGCCGATATGACTTACAGGCATAGACATCCTATCAGTAGTATATATAGAAAGTGTAGAAGAATTGACAACTTTATTGGTTAAACAAGAAGAATCAGGAGTCATGTGATTAGAGTAGGGAGTATCAAAGAACTAGGAGGACTTACCGAGTATGGCTGAGAGGGTAGTGGAAGGAGAATGACAAGACAATATTAAAACTGTTTAAGAAGGTCTTGGAGGTTGGCAACCGTGATGGGTGATGTAGGAGGATTAAGGATGGGAACAAGAGATCCCTTGATGGTAGTGACAACATCAGAATCAAATGAGGTGTCTGATGTACTCTGAGTCTTGAAGAAAATATCTTGTGATCGATGTCCTTGAGAATTTCTATTGGGATTCTGATAGCATTCATGGAGGTAATGACCTGGACGAATTTTCTTATAAAGGTACACATTCGACTAAGGTAGTACAAGAGATAATGACCCGAGAAATGACAATGTTTGCACTCCAGTTAGGACGTTGCATTTTTGTTTGAAACATCCATATAGTCTATTATGGGGGCAAAATTGATATTTAGAGTGAGAATTTGAAGAATTTTTTTTTGAAGGAGAGTTGCTGACATGGCAGATTGCTAACGTGGCAGACAAATGGCAGTTGTTGTTGACGTAGTAAATAATGTGTCTACTGATGTGTTAGATGACATGGCAGATTGCTGATGACTAGTTGTCTACGTGGCTGATGACTGGACACCTACGTGGCCTGATGACATCAGCAAGGGGCTGTTTGGATGTGCAGAATTGCTGGAATTAGAGAACTTGCAGCAGTAAACTTCCGATTGCATGTGGGAGAGTGTGTAATGTCGGATGAAGGTGATTTTAGTGTCGTTGGAAAGCTCTTGATGAGATATTTCTTGTGATATGGCATGTATACCAAGAAAATGACAATATGGATTTTAAAATTTCCCGAACAGATTGATAGATGAGTGATGTTGTGTGAGCTTGAGAGCTTTGCAACGATTTTAATGAAAGATTGATAACAGTGGCACAGGCTACCAAGATGGTAGCTTTGATACCATGTCGAAAGAGAAACGAGAATGCACAGATAGAGACAAAATGTCTTTATGATATTGAGAGAAGATGTTATATTACAATTACAATGTACAAGAGCCTTTTATAGATGTAAGGTTACTTGGGCTCCAAGGTAAACTATGTATGGTTACTTGGGCTCCAAGCTAAACTATGTATGGTAAGAATCACCAATATACAACAATACACATTAATATATGCTATCATCGTCCATTAACCTACAAACTATTGAGACAGCCATAACAATTAAGGGTTCATTTGATACCCAATCAGGGGCCTCTTTAGTCACTATCTATTCCATGCCAACAAATGAAGTTGTTGGAAGCATCATGTAAGACGCTATTACGACACCATTTAGCTTCTTGAAAATATACTCCTCGAATGATGGAATATAGCTCTCATGACATCATTTAGCCTCTTGAAAATATGTTTGGTTTAACTTTTTCATCTGCAAAAATTCACGAAATTGACTAAATAAATTTAGTTGATTGATGGCTTTCTATATAAGGATCAGTGGATGATGATTTGTAAAAGAGATTTTAAGTATAAGATTGACCTCAGTTATGGCATATTGAGTTTGATATGATTTGCCTTCTTTGGCCACCTCTTCTTCTATTTTTGTATATAGATCTAGAAGGGCTTGATAATAAAGCCTCATGGAGGATGGTATAAGTTGATCTATGTCGCTTAATCATTTTTTTGAAGAGGCACAAAACTACGTCATTTTGACTTTAAGTATAAGTGGGTAGTGAGGTTGCAGTGGCACAAATTTGATCATTTATTTTAAGTGGAGATAATATTACTCTTTTAAATAATAATTGAAGGATCTTTCAATTTTATTATTGTGTTTATAGGTATGTCCTCGCAACTGCCGCCATTGGATTCTTGTACACATTGGTCCAAATTCCTTTCGCTTTCTACCATGCAATAAATAAGAAGAGGTTGATTCGTAATAGCTGGTTTCCACAAGAGTTCGATTTCTAGGAAGACAAGGTTCAGAAATCCTTACTCTAATCTCTTGCAATATTTACGACAATTACTATATATCACTGTTGTGACCTAATTTTAAACAATGTTATCGAGGAGTTTTATATTGTAACATGTCGTAAAACAAGTTGTGGGTTTAATAGATAATTACAAGAAAAACTGTCAAAAGTAACAGTCCGTCGCCAAAAAAGTGACAAAAATTAGACTGAAATTTTGATGCATGATTAGTGCCAATTTGGAGATGACATAGGTAAGTTGTCTCCAAACTGTCTCTTAATGGCGATGAAACGTCTCCTGTTGGCGACTACTTAAAGATGACATATCACAAGTTGTCTCCAAATAGTCACCAATTGTATACAGTTTGTGACTACTTGGTATTTGGAGACGACATGATAACTTGTCTTCAAAACGTCTCTTGTTAGCGACTACTTGGAGACGACATATCACAAGTCATCTTCAAACTGTCTCCAGTTGGCAATTATTTGAAGATGCATGATAAGTTGTCTCTAAAATTTCTTATGTTGGTGACTACTTAGAGACGACATATCACAAGTCGTCTTCAAACCATCTCCAATTGGTGACTATTTGGAGAGGACATGATAAGTCGTCTCCAAAATGTCTCCTGTTGGTGACTACTTGGAGACGATATATCACAAGTCGTCTCCAAATCGTCTCCAATTTGTGACTAATCAGAGACGACAAAGATAAGTCATTTCCAAACCATTTTCAATTGGCGACTATTTGAAGACGACATGGAAATGTTATCTCAAAATCGTCGTGACCTCTAAATACATCATATACATCTCCCAATGAGCTTATAGTCAGTATATCTCGGCCGTCTTGACCTCTAAATTAGTGGTTTTAAGTTTCAGCATTACGTAAAACATTAAAGAAAACAATTAAAATAAACACTGATTTTTATTAGTTTTGAATTATTCAAATAAAATTATAAATAATTAATTTTGAACAAAAATTGCTCGGTCCAAAAATAAGAACATAAAGTATTTAACGTAATGCAGAATCTAAACAATTTGTCTTTTAAAAGAAATCCTAAAATATTAGAATTATGATAAAAGAATTATTATAAAATAAAATGCAAATAAACCATTAACTTACAATTCCATTGATAATTAAGAATTACATTTGAGACGTAACAAAATACGAAATAACAAGTACATAATATCTAACAACGTACATCATCAGAAGTACATAATAGCTATTAATCAGCATCATCACAATAACACACTAGCATCATGTAATTAAAGAAAACTAAGTTGATATTCTTGACCTCCAAGATGCTCAACTGAACAGAAATATTAGGAGAAGAACTTGGGCAGATAAATCTTCAACATTTGAGAAACAACAAGTTGACGTCCATGAGCTTTAGAAATATATCTGTCTCCTTATGGTGGAGCATTTAGATCAAGCTGCAGTTTCAAGATTTTGTTCAAATTTGACTCAGTTTTACCTGTTGTGATCTCTTTATCTTCACTAAGACAAACATATTGTGAAGGGTGTTGTTCTTCCTTACTCATGGTTGAAAAAAAAGAGGATGAAAGCTAAAAATGAGAATTGGGGTACTTGAATGAAATTATGAGTTCTTTATATAGACACTAACTCATAAAGAAAAAAAAATTCGACGAATTGTGTTGGTCCGTCGCTTATTTAATTTCTTTTCAATTTTAATCTATGGACCAATTGTCCGCTGCCATGTGGCAGCGTACCATTGGTTCATCGATTTGTCCAATTAAAATAGACTTGACACGTACGCGAGGTCTTTTCAATTTCAGGCCACCCCAGGTCCCTTGTAAAATGGGGACCTGACAGTCCACTGGTACACTACCACGTTGCAGCGTACCATTGGTCTATCGATTTGTCTAATCAATTGGAGATGGCGTGCACGCAAGGTCCTGACAGTCCATAGGTCTGCTACAACGTAAGCGGACCTATGAACATATGCATGTTTTGTTTGATGGACCATTTGTGATGCCCGAGATTTTAGCTGTACATTCATTTACTATTGCATCCATTGTTTGAGCATTTCCTTCTGTGCTTTATTAACTGTCTTCTTTAGCTACTATTCATCTCGTTTTCAGACTACATTCTATTAGTGAATTAACATTTTTATTAAATCACATTAATTGTTAGAGGAGTAGGAAAAATGTGCAATTGAGCTAGAAGCGATAGGAGAGCTCGTTTAGAAAATGATTTTCATAGTTCAATAAATAGTGTTACGTAACTAACTTAGTGTTTTAATTAGCTAGTTTATGTTTTACACCTTAGGCTCGTTTTAAAGTTAGCAACGCGCATTTTAGCAGTCCACTTAAGCAACCACTTGACCCCACCTCACCTTAACCTCACTATATAACCTTATAAGCACCAAAACACAAAACAAAAGAAAACAAATGTGCAGAATTTACTATAACAGGGCCGAGAACACCAAGGAGAAGGAAAAAATGTGATTTTGCTCTTCAACTCTTCAAGCCAAGCCAATCCAAGCCTGGAGCTAGTAGTTTAGGGTGTGTGCAAGCTTCCTAGGTGCTCCTATGCGCATTAGTGAGGGATTTCACGGCTTATTTTTGTATTTTAAAATAGTTGTCAATTTCTTGATTTGTTGAAAATGTGACCAAATGTTATTGTATTGATTATCTATGCTATTATACCTTGTATATGAGTGCTAGAGAACATATTTGAGCCATTGTTTCGCCTTTTAAACGGTTAGAATCGTTATTTTGAATTATGAGGCGAATAGTGACGTTTTTTTCTAGGGTTTTTTGTAATTGCACGTATTAGCTCGATTCAACACTTCTAATAGATGCCTTAGGAGTTAATAAATGTAGTATAATAGCCCTGTACACTTGAATTGCTCTAATATCGCATATAACATGAATTAGCCGACTTTAACAAAGGGGTTTTGGGGTTAAGGAGAATCCGGGTGGACTTGGGCTTTACTTTTAGTATTCTTAGGCTACCTAGGTGCTATAGAAGCTTTGCTAGCCCCTATTTGAAGCCCGGATGAGGCATGTGTAGTTAAAAGCTAGAAGAGGAAAATTGGGACTTTCGGGGTAATTGCGGGCATTTGAATGGGATTGAGGGTTGAAAGGGTTCCTTGAGGGTTAGTTAGGAGGTTGGTATAGTTTCCCTTTGAAATTGAGTCGTTAACTTTGGTTTGGAAGAGAAATAGCTTGAATAACAAAGGGGTTTAGGTGCAATTTCGGTTGTCTCGCGCTTCTAAGACCTTGGCACGACTTCTTGAGTGTTTAAATGTGACTTCAAGTTGTTTTAGGGCTCTTGGCATGATTCTATGCTTGTCTTGCATATACTCCTTTGTAAAACTACTTGTTTGCCTGCATAAATTGCTTCTATTCTAACTGCATCGAGGTCAACCTACTTTGTTAATCCTCCTCTGTGTTATTGCTTATATTATTGATATTAACTTGCCATTGTAAAGTGCATTGCATAGTGGTTGCGCAACCATAGTGTCAGGGGCAGATGTGTTGAATATCAGCTGGGCGGCAGAGGGCTTGCCAGTGGATATTCAAACTCCGTGCTCTATTCCCTCACACGCCTGGTTCGGAGATTGCCAGGGGGTGTTGGGTCATAGGATTATCGGGGTACTTCCGGAGTACACCTACTGGAGTATTTGGGATTATGCCGGCTTATCGTGATCGTGATCGAGGTTCGTGGATTGTGGTTCATGGATCGTAATCGTGGATTGGAGACTTGGTGTTGGGGTTAAGTGAAATGTATCCTTTTTAAAGTGTGGTTATTTAAGCTATTGTTACTTCCTAAATTGTTTAATTACTATTGTTGTTTAACTGTTTTACTTGTTGCATTGCACGCCCCGGGAGACTTTATCCCTCACTAGGCAATAGTGGTTGTTCATACCTCGATATATGTTTCAGGAGACGCTGAGGGTGATCCCCAGCTTGTTGAGGTAGTAGTGGAGGAGGAAGAGGTGCAGACAGAGCCTTTTCCCTAGTTGCTGTGTGTGTGTTGTTCAGAGATAGATGTGCCTTCTTGTTGCTTTATCACACTTGTGTATCTGTTTTGTGGCCTCAGGGCTGTGTATATGTTGGTTGTTGCAAAGTTGAAAGATAGTTAGTCGTAGTGTAGATTTGGAAAACTATGACTTGTAATAACTTATGTTTCTACTTTTAATCATTTTGCATGCTTGGGAGTGAATGACCTAATGTAGGATGTTTCATCTTTTAAGAATGTTTTAATGTTATCTTAGAATTGCATGGCTATTAGATTATGTTGAAATCAAGTTACTTGCATGCTTGTGTGGTTATGAAACTGTTGAATGCTTCAAGGCTCGGATGGCCTTGAACCTTTAAATATTTAGTTATGAAAAGTTTGTTTTATCTTGTTGAGGCTTTATTTGAGAGTTTACAGGTTTCTTGAATGTCCACGGTACAGAGGAGACTATGTCCGTGTGTCGGGTCCGGACTTAACCATTAGCGCGCGGATGGGTCGGGGCGTTACATTTTAGGTGGTATCAGAGCTATAGATTGCATGAAGCCGGGTTAAATTTCTCGGTCTGTGGGTAGAGATCTATTATGTGACCTTGTGATTGTATGAATTTGTGGTCCTTTGATTTGCATATGTGGAATTTGAATTAGAAAGGAACATGCTAGCATGATAATGGAATGCGAAAAGTCTCTAGGAGTTAATGTTTGAAAGTGAAAAGTCTAGAATGTCAAGCATGATTGAGTGACTATGAATCTCTTGTATGTGAATATTCTTCTAATGTAATATGTGACTTCTGTGAATTTATTTGAACTTCTTCCTATGTGCTTTACCTGTAATTTATGTAAATGCCTGTCATAATACTTTGCATTCTAGCTGTTGAGATGAGGTGAAGGGGCAGACTGGGGAGAAAGCCGAAGGAAGCTCCTAGGCAGGGTGTACCGGGATAGGGTGAAGGAGTAGCAGAGAATGCACCACTGCAGGGACCAGAACCCAGCACTGCACAGATTCTGGCTACTATGGCTACTGCAATGAACACTATTGCACAGTTTGTAACTCAGCAGGGTCAGACAGGGGCTACTAGAGGTAATTAGGCCGCCAGAGCCGAGGATAGTAGTGCTGCTGGAGCTAATTTGAATGACCGATTTTTACATCACGGGGCCTATAGTTTCTTTGGAGAACCTGATGATATGAAGGCCGAATTATGGTTGAGAAAATTTGAAAGGGTGGCTGCAATTCTAGAGTGCAGTGATAAGAGAAAGATTACTTATGCTACATTTCTGTTGGAGGGTGACGCCGAGGAGTGGTGGCGTGTGATTAATGAGAAATGGGAAGCTGAGGCGGTTCAACATTCATAGGCTGACTGCGTTCAAGAGTTTCGAGATAAATATATATCCGTGGTTGCCCGTGAGAGGCGTCAGGCAGAGTTCATAGCTTTGAAACAGGGGAGTATGTCAGTGGATCAATATGAGGCTGCTTTTACTAGGCTTTCCCGCTATGTGCCGGCTTTGGTACAACCTGAGGATATGAAGATGCAGAGGTTCATTATGGGATTGAGGAAGGATATTATACTTAGTCTGTCTGCGAATGATTACCCTAACTATGCTGCAGTGGTCAAAGCTACCTTGAGGTATGAAAAACGCAAGGCAGACGTGTTGGCAAAGTCTAGTCAAGCGAGTAAGCGGCAGTTTTAGTCTCAGAGTCAGGGGTACCAGAGGCAGACTATTCCAGTTGGGCAGAGTCCACAGCCGAGGCAGACACAGAGTTATACAGGGCCTGTTTAGATTCAGTCGCGACCAGCCCAGAGTCAGAGTCAGAGTCAGGGGCAGACCCGACCAGCAGTAGTTCGTTCTCAGCAGGGTAGTTCAGCTACCTCTACTTACAGAGCTCCTTCGGGAGGCACTGTTGCAAGACGTCACCAGCAGTGCAGCTTCTGTCAACGCCAAGGTCATACTGAGGAGAATTGTTGGAAGAGATTGGGCCGATGTACTGGATGCGGCAGTGATCAACACAGGGTTAGAGACTACCAGAAATTCAAGAATACCAGGAGTCAGACATCTGGTCAAGGCAATCAGACCAGGGGTTCAGTTGCAGCACCAATACCGCGGGGTTAGGCCCGAGTATTTGTCTTAGATGCTGAGGAGCTTCCGGATACGACCGCTGTACCTTCACATTCATTTATTACACATATTTGTGCACAAAATGCTAAGTTGAAGCATGATAAACTATTGCATAATATTGTGGTTTACACTCCTATGGGGCCGAAGTTTGTCACCAAATCCATCTGCAAGGCATGTAATATTTTTATTCAAGGTCGTGTTTTTCCTGCCGATTTAATTATTCTACCTTTCCACAACTTTGAAATTATATTGGGGATGCACTAGTTAGGTAAATATTATGCCCAACTTGATTGTAGAAAGAAGATTGTGAAATTAGAAATGCCCGGCCAGCCCGTACTTGAAATGGTGGGTAGTAGAAAATCTACGGGGACTCCTATCATATCTTCTATTAAAGAATAAAAAATGTTAGGGAAGGGTTGTGAGGCTTACTTTGCTTATTTGATTAATCAACCTAGTGATTAATTGAAACTGAATGATGTACCTATCGTGAGAGAGTTTCCGGGGGTGTTTCCTGAGGAGTTATTTGGTTTACCACCTGATAGAGAGATAGAGTTTGTGATCGACTTATTACCAGGGGCTACGCCTATCTCTAGGAATCCGTACAGAATGGCTTCACCTGAGTTACAGGAATTGAAAATTCAGTTGCAGGGTTTACTTGAGAAGGGATTCATTCAACCGAGTTCCTAACCTTGGGCTGCACTGGTCTTGTTTGTTAAAAAGAAAGACGGATCTCTTCGTTTATGCATTGATTATCGGGGTCTTAATCCAATAACTATCAAAAACAAATATCCATTGCCTTTGATTAAGTTATTTGATCAGCTGCAAGGTGCCAAGGTATTTTCTAAATTCGATCTGAGACAGGGCTATTATCAGTTAAGGATTAAGTCTGATAATGTTCCCAAAACTGCTTTCAGAACTCGGTATGGTCATTATGAGTTTGTTGTTCTGCCGTTTGGGTTAACTAAAGCTCATGCCGCATTTATGGATCTGATGCAGAGAGTATTCTGCCCCTATCTGGATCACTTTGTAGTTATTTTCATTGATGATATTCTTGTCTATTCTAAATCTGAGGCGAAACATAAACACCATCTCAGGATTGAACTGCAGAATATTCAAGAGAATCCGTTATTTACAAAGTTTAGCAAATGTGAGTTATGGTTAAGAAAAGTCATTTTTCTGGGCCACATTATTTCTCAGGATGGAATTTCTGTTGATCCAGCAAAGATTGAGGTTGTCATGGCATGGAAACGGCCAGAGACTGTTACAGAAATTCGCAGTTTTCTGGGTTTAGCGGGTTATTACAGAAGGTTTATCAAGGATTTCTCTAAAATTGCTGGCCCTTTGACTCAACTCACTCGGAAGAAGACTATATTTGACTGGAATGAGAAATGTGAGGCTAGCTTCCAGGAATTAAAGAAGAGATTAACCAAAACTCCTATTCTCGCTCTACCTAAGGGTACCGATAATCTGGTAATCTATAGTGATGCTTCTAAGGAAGGTCTGGGCTGTGTATTGATGCAGAATGGGAGAGTTATCGCTTATGCTTCCAGAAAACTGAAACCTTATGAACTTAATTACCCGACGCATGATCTCGAGCTTGCAACTATCATCTTTGTTTTAAAGAAATGGCGACATTATCTTTGGGGTAATAAATTTGAAATATTTACTGATCACAAGAGTCTGAAATATCTCTTTTCTCAGAAAGAGTTGAATATGAGGCAGAGGCGTTGGTTGGAGTTGCTTGAGGATTATAATTGTACTATCAATTATCTGCCAGGTAAGGCTAATATTGTTGCTGATGCCTTAAGCCGAAAGGCTACAGTTGCTAGTCTAATCATCAAAAATTGGGAGTTCATGGAGGAATTATGTTTATGGAGGCCCAACATTTCAGATTCTGGTGTTCAATTTGCAAGTTTGCATATTCAGTCTCTTTTATTATCCAGGATTAGAGAGGCTCAGCAAGCTGATCTGCAATTGATGGAAATCTTAGAAAAGTCAAAAGGGAGATAGTCGGATTTCAAATTACATGATGATGGACTTCTTAAGTTCAAAGGCAGAATTTGCTTTCCTTCTGAGCCAGCTTTAAGGAAAGAAATTATTGCAGAGGCTCATAATTCTAAGTATACTATCCATCCAGGCAGTACCAAGATGTACAGAGATCTAAAACAGAACTACTAGTGGAACAACATGAAGAGAGAGATTGCTGACTATGTAGCTAAATGTCTTACATGTCAGAAAGTTAAAGATGAACATTAGAGACCAGCAGGGTTGTTGCAGCCTTTGGCTATTCCTGTTTGGAAATGGGATCACATTACCATGGATTTCGTGTCAGATTTACCGCGGTCTTCAAGGGGTCATGATTCAGTCTGGGTTGTTGTGGATAGATTGACCAAAACCTCTCATTTTATTGCTACTAAGAAAACTAAATCTCTTGATAGGTTGGTTGAAATTTATGTTGAGAATATTGTTAGACTTCATGGAATTCCTAAGAGTATTGTGTCAGATAGAGATCCCAGATTCACATCTCAGTTCTGGCAGAAGATTCAGAAAGCTTTGGGCACGGCATTGAACTTCAGTACTTGTCATCATCCTCAAACTGACGGACAATCTAAAAGAACTATCTTAATACTTGAGGATATGCTCCGAGCGTGCATCTTGGACTTCGGTAAGAGTTAGGAGAAATACTTACCTCTTGCAGAATTTGCTTATAACAATAGTTATTAAGCTACTATCGGTATGGCACCGTATGAGGCTTTGTATGGGCGGAAATGCAGATCTCCTTTATATTGGGATGAAGTTGGAGAGTCAAAATCTATTGATCCTACTTTATTGCCAGAGATGAACAGAATGATTGATAATGTTTAGCTTATCAGAAAAAGAATGCTTACAGCACAGAGTCGGAAAAAGAGTTATGCAGATAGACGCCATCGTGATCTGAAATTCACCGTTGGGGATCGAGTATTTCTGAAAATTTCTCCTCGCAAAGGTTTGATTCGGCATGGTAAAGGAGGTAAACTCAGTCCTCGTTATGTGGGACCATTTGAGATAACTGAAACCATTGGTGATTTGGCTTATCGACTAGCTTTGCCTCCTAGCCTGGGCAAAATTCATGATGTCTTCCATGTTTCTATGCTTCGAAAGTATAAGCCAGATCCTTCTCACATACTTGAGCCAGAACCGCTAGAGTTCAGTGAGACTTTGATGTACACATAGAAACCTTTTCGGATTGTGGATCAGAAAGTGCAGGAGCTGAGGACTAAAAGCATTCCGATGGTTAAAGTTTTGTGGGATCATCACGGCGTAGAGGATGCGACGTGGGAGAGAGAGGATCAGATGCGGGAGCGCTATCCAGAGTTATTCGCCGATCCATGTAAGAATTGCGTGGACGCAATTGGTTTAAGGGGGAGAGGATGTGACGCCCGAGATTTTAGCCGTACATTCATTTACTGTTGCATCCATTGTTTGCGCATTTCCTTCTGTGCTTTATTAACTGTCTTCTTTAGCTAATATTCATCCCGTTTTCAGACTACATTCTATTAGTGAATTATCATTTTTATTAAATCACATTAATTGTTAGAGGAGTGGAAAAAATGTGCAATTGAGCTAGAAGCGATAGGAGAGCTCATTTAGAAAATGATTTTCGTAGTTCAATGAATAGTATTACGTAACTAACTTAGTGTTTTAATTAGCTAACCTATGTTTTACACCTTAGGCTCGTTTTAAAGTTAGCAACGCGCATTTTAGAAGTCCACTTAAGCAACCACTTGACCCCACCTCAACTTAACCTCACTATATAACCTTATAAGCACCAAAACACAAAAAAAAAAGAAAACAAATATGCAGAATTTACTGTAGCAGGGCCGAGAACACCAAGGAGAAGGAAAAAAGGTGATTTTGCTCTTCAACTCTTCAAGCCACGCCAATCCAAGCCTAGAGCTAGTAGTTTAGGGTGTGTGCAAGCTTCTTAGGTGCTCCTACGCGCATTGGTGAGGGATTTCACGGCTTATTTTCGCATTTTAAAATAGTTGCTATTTTCTTGATTTGTTGAAAATGTGACTAAATGCTATTGTATTGATTATTTATGCTATTATACCTTATTTATAAGTGATAGAGAACATATTTGAGCCATTGTTTCGCTTTTTAAACGGTTAGAATCGTTATTTTGAATTATGAGGTGAATAGTGACATTTTTTTCTAGGGTTTTGTGTAATTGCACTTATTAGCTCGATTCAACACTTCTAATAGATGCCTTAGGTATTAATAAAGGTAGTCTAATAGCCCCGTACACTTGAATTGCTCTAATATCGCATATAACATGAATTAGCCGACTTTAACAAAGGGGTTTCGGGGTTAAAGCGTATACGGGTGGACGCGGGCTTTACTTTTAGTATTCTTAGGCTACCTAGGTGCTATAGAAGCTTTGCTAACCCCTATTTGAAGCCCGGATGAGACATGTGTAGTTAAAAGCTAGAAGAGGAAAATCGGGGCTTTCGGGGTAATTACGGGCATTTGAATAGGATTGAGGGTTGAAAGGGTTCTTTGAGGGTTAGTTAGGAGGTTGGTACAGTTTCCTTTTGAAATTGAATCGTTAACATTGGTTTGGAAGAGAAATAGCTTGAATAACAAAGGGGTTTAGGTGCAATTTCGGTTGTCTCGCGCTTCTAAGACCTTGGCATGACTTCTTGAGTGTTTAAATGTGACTTCAAGTTGTTTTTTGGGTTCTTGGCATGATTCTATGCTTGTCTTGTATATACTCCTTTGTAAAACTGCTTATTTGCTTGTATAATTGCTTCAATTCTAACTGCATTGAGGTCAACCTACTTTGTTGATCCTCCTACGTGATATTGCTTATATTATTGATATTATCTTGCCACTGTAAAGTGCATTGCATAGTGGTTGCGCAACCATAGTGTCAGGGGCGGATGTGTTGAATATCGGCTGGGCGGCAGAGGGCTTGCCAGTGGATATTTAAACTTCGTGCTCTATTCCCTCACTCGCCTGGTCCGGAGATTACCAGGGGGTGTTGGGTCATAGGATTATCGGGGTACATCCGGAGTACATCCACTGGAGTGTTTGGGATTATGCCGGCTTATTGTGATCGTGATCGTGGTTCGTGGAACATGTTCGTGGATTGAAGATTTGGTGTTGGGGTTAAGTGAAATGTATCCTTTTTAATGTGTGGTTATTAAGCTATTGTTACTTCTTAAAATGTTTAATTACTATTGTTGTTTAACTGTTTTACTTGTTGCATTGCACGCCCCGAGAGACTTTATCCCTCACTGGGCAACAGTGGTTGCTCATACCTCGATATATGTTTCAGGAGACGCTGAGGGTGATCCCCAGCTTGTTGAGGTAGTAGTGGAGGAGGAAGATGTGCAGACAGAGCCTTTGCCCTAGTTGCCGTGTGTGTGTTGTTCTGAGGTGGATGTACCTTCTTGTTGCTTTATGACACTTGTGTATATATTTTGTGGCCTCAGGGCTGTGTATATGTTGGTTGTTGCAAAGTTGAAAGATAGTTAGTCGTAGTGTAGATTTGGAAAACTATGACTTGTAATAACTTATGTTTCTGCTTTTAATCATTTTGCATGCTTGGGAGTGAATGACCTAATATAAGATGTTTCATCTTTTAAGAATGTTTTAATGTTATGTTAGAATGGCATGGCTATTAGATTATGTTGAAATCAACTTACCTACATGCTTGTGTGGTATTGAATCAGTTGGATGCTTCAAGGCTCGGATGGCCTTGAACCTTTAAATATTTAGTTATGAAAAGCTTGTTTTATCTTGTTGAGGATTTATTTGAGAGTTTACAGGTTTCTAGAATGTCCACGGTACAGGGGACACTCTGTCCGTGTGTCGGATCCGGACTTAACCTTTAGCGCGGGGTTGGGTCGGGGCGTTACACCATTGGTCTGTGTGACATAACCACTGCCAATTCTCTGGGTAACGATAAATGGCAGCATGGTACGAATTGGAGACGATTCAATTGGCGCGTCGTGTTTAATTCGTCATGTGTTTGTGTCTTATACTTTTATTTGGTTCTTTGAAGTCTTGTATAGTTTGGGTCCAAATATGCTTTTTGTTTAATTAATAAATATGTTACTTGACCAAAAAATATACTCATAGACTTTGGGACAAATTTCATTATTATTTTTTATCAAATGAATCAATTTATAATTTAGTCTTTGGTAACTGAAAAGTTGAATAAGCTTTTATTTTTACCAAATGAATCAATTTTTAATTTAATCCTTCATAATTGAAAAGTCGAATAAGCTTTTCTCACAATGTTTACGAAAAAAATATTCAAACTGATCCTTGTGTCAATTTTTTCGTTAGGGTAAAATATTTTAGGATTCACTAAACTATGCAATTAGTCTTATTTTAACTATTGAACTATTTTTTGTTTTAAAGGAGCCATTAATTATTTAAAATAGTTTCATATAAGTCACGCTGTTAAAATACTGTTAAAAAACTAATGGAAAGGGGCTAAAACATGAATAGTAACGTATTTTTTCGTTAGGATAAAATATTCTAAGATTCACTAAACTATTTGATTAGTTCTATTTTAACCATCGAACTAATTTTGATTTTAAAAGAGCCACTAATTGTTTAAAATAGTTTCATATAAGTCATGCTGTTAAAATACCGATAGAAAACGAACGGAAATGGTTAAAACATGAATAGTGAAAGTTAAAGAGCTCAAAAGAATTATTTCTCTTTTTAATTATACTATTATTCTTTTCTCAGGGTCTTCTTCCGTTTATTATTCTTTGCTCTTTTTTTTTTTTTTTTTTTTCTTATCTATTTCTTCTTCTTTCCCAAATCTATTTCCTCCTTCCACTTTATGCTTTCCAAACAATGCACGGATCTACAAAATCTTTAACACTAAACATTATCTACAACTTCATTTAATCCACAAGCGTAGGATCCCTTCTAGACTTCACACCTAACCCAACCGGCTTACCACTCAAGTCAAGCTCACACCCAATTGCTTTAATAAACCCATTGTTGCTGATACACAAGCAATGGTATCCAATGCTTTGGCCTTGAATTTTGAATCCCTTTTGATGAAACCCGGGAGGTGTTTTTGCGAGAAAGTGGGCGTGAAAGTGCCGGGACGATGAAGAGGATGATTTCGGGGTTGGTGGTGAGGTCGGAGATGGAGACATTTTTACATTTTAACCCCTTTCGATCTGTTAGTTTTTTTGATATTATATGATGGAATGTCTAGATCGATATCATTTTAAAAAAAACTAATGGTCCTTTTAAAAACAAAAATCGTCGAGTGGTTAAAATAAGATTAGCCGAATATTTTAATAACTTCTTTTGTCACAAGGGCTTTAATCTAGTGATAATATTACTTATTATATGTGAGAGGTTACAAATTTAAGTCTAACTAATTACATGGTAGTTACACTTTTCGTTTATCTTTTTTTCGTTGCATGGGGCAATTTTTAACGACAAAATGAAAAAGAAATGCTCTATCCTGCCCCTTGTATCTTTTTGATGTATACATGCAACACATGAAACGAATATCAGTTTAGGGTACAATTTGAACTAATCAACCAAAATTTAGCACTATAATTAAAACAAAATTGTAGAATCCCGTTACATATCTATCCCCGACAAGCACACATATTAAAACATTCTGAAATACTTTTCCCGTGGGAGTTCTTTGTAAAATATAATATTTATTTACATTGATTTTCAACCTACATTGTTAAGGTAGAAAACTGGTATACTGGAACTACAAGCTTGTGACGGGATTTCGAATTCGATCTGCAACCAGAAAATAAACTGCAGTCTTTCCGCGTAAGCATTTCGACCCTTAAGTTAGTCTTTGATTGACTTGGTGAGAGAGTAAAAAAATTGAGAGTGTATTTAGTAAATAGTAGTTATATTCTTTTTGTGAATGAATGAAGTATTTATACCTTCCCAAGAATATTCTTTTGGATTTTGTGAGACTATATTTCAGATTATGCTTAATCATTTTTCCGAAGTCTGAGATGTGGTCAGGAAACTGGTGGTGGGACGTACCTGATTTTCTAGAACTAATAGGACATCATCCCTCTATACAAAGAAAAAATCAGTGATTTATATCGGGTCGAGATTTATCCCACATCATACCTACTTTGTCCTAACTATTGAAGACGTAAACAATGAACCTAGCTTCAATAGCCAAAAATGATACGTATCACGAGAAACTAAAATCTTTGAATCAATTTTATTTGTTATGGACAAATTAGGCAAGATGCAATCAATCGTGTATGGTATAGACCTTCTAAAAAAAGAAGCAGCCTATGGATTTACGAGGCATAAAGAGGAAATGCCAACCCCTAAGACGTCGTATATACCAATTCAAGCATGACTGCACAGTTATTATGCTACAGTTGGTTGGGGACCATCTAAAAAATGAGATGCTGTACACCATTTAGATCTCTAAAATAGCTACTAGAGTGAAGTTAATATGCCAACATGCATTTGGAAGATATTAATTAGTTGTTACTCGTTAGTCAATCTACCGTAGATTGAGACTATCATATTGAATTTTCTTTTGGACTATCATAGTATTGAAATCTTCCTGCATGATAAAATTAAAGATTTAAACTATGAGTTGT
This sequence comes from Ehretia macrophylla, assembly GCA_037974665.1. Classification (NCBI taxonomy): domain Eukaryota; kingdom Viridiplantae; phylum Streptophyta; class Magnoliopsida; order Boraginales; family Ehretiaceae; genus Ehretia; species Ehretia macrophylla. The sequence goes on along the minus strand of CM075767.1, from coordinate 18,924,660 downwards.
GGTCCATATGGTAAGTGGACTACTAATAGGCGAACTTTACCTACAAGGTTAGGGGTTCGAAACTCACTAAAAACAGATCGTGGCAAATATCCTTGAACGAGGATTAGTCACATACTTTCGGGTGTGAGAACACCTTGTGACTTTAACCAAAACCAAAAAAATTAAGATTTATAACCCGTTGCTTAATAACGAGAAGGATACTGATATTCTTATTTTTTTTTTTTGTATTTCGGATCAATTTACTGTCCTGATTTAGATTCTAAATGTTTTCACAAGATATTGTTGACTCCAATTTTTTGAGTCATAACGTACACGATGCCAAATTCTTTGCGAAGACCAAAAAAAAATGTAATCATGGAATTCATGAAAATCTCACGCTTAGTTACCCACGTAATCTCTATATTATCTGATATATTTAGTTTAGTGGGTAAACTTTCATATAAAATTTTTACAAGATTGGTCGTTTATGGAAGTCTCTCTCTCAGTTGGTGAATCCACTCACTCTCTCTCTCTTCTTTTATAAAGATCATGCAATATCAAACTTTCTAAGTCAAATTTTTATTGGGAGATTAGCGGAACGTCATTTAAAAATTGAATTTGCACACTTATGGAACTCTAGGACCCTAAAGTCTAGGGCATCTACACAAAAAAAATAAAAAAAAAATCTAGGACCTAGAAGTCCCAAAATAAAAATTTATTGTCAAATGAGAATAACTTTGACAGTTTATGAGAGATTCAAGAATAGTCTAATAGTATATTACTGCCATTCATAATTGATTAAATGTTTCATGAGTGAAATTCTTATTTTTATTGACTAAACAAAATTCAAAATCTACCCTTGAGAGTTGCTTTATGAAGATAATCGAAAGATGACGGACCCAAGCCTCAGTCTTAATTAAGCAATTAAAACTTGTCAATCCTAGCAGAAAACTTGTTACGAAGCATATAGACTCATAGTATAAATACAGCAATCGCTAACCGAAATGTGTAGAATATCCTAAGTAACTTACTTTCATTGTATTCACCTGCCAACCAAAACATGAACGCTCAATTTCCTGCCTCAGCTGTTCCTCTCTCCTATCAAAATTCTGGTCATGAGGTTCCTCGACGTTCGGCAAATTTTCATCCATCCATCTGGGGATATTTTTTCCTTTCATACGATTCTAGCCCTGCGGTAAATAATATTAGTTATTTGTTCATTTTCATTAAGTTCTCGAACTTCGTGCAAATTTAGTAGCCTGTAACGCTATTTACCCTATTAAATATGTCAAGTTCGTGTTACAGGAAAATGGTTCTCATGAAGAAAGTGAACATGAACTACTAAAAGAAGAGGTGAGGAAAATGCTATTGGCAGCTCCAGGCAAGTCCTTGCAAAAGCTAGAGTTGATTGATGCAATCCAACGCCTAGGGGTGTCTTACCATTTCGAAGGCGAGATTGATGCCTCATTAAAATACATTTATGATTTTTATCATGAATGCTTTGAAGAAGATGGTAATGACATTTATGCTATGGCGCTTCGATTCAGATTACTTAGGCAACAAGGCCATCCTATCACTTGTGGTAAGCAATTATTCACAACTTCATTTTTTACTAGTATAGCATTACAATGTATATATCAATATTTTGCGCGCCCCAGCTTTTACCATATATGTGAACGATTTAAAATAAATATATACCCTCTTATCATACATACAAACCTCTTATCATACATACAAACAAGGAGTGAAAAGATGATATAAAACATATTACAAGTATATCCGTGCAAGCAGTCACTTATGTCCTTGTCCATAAAAAACCTGAAGCATTTGACCAGCAAAAAAAAAAACAAAAAAGGTTCTCTTTCATATGAATCTAGTTATCTTATGCGTAAAAGGTAATAGATAAGAGTACATTGAGGTTAATTCATCGGGTTAATTAGACAACGAGTTTATATATGCACGGTTCTAAATACTTGAGGCAACTTGCATAGTGGAGCCACATTGATATGTGAAAGCCCTCAACGTTTTTTGGTAAAAAAAAAAGAAACATCATTATATTGTCAACCCCTCTTACTCTATATAAGTGCACCCTAATCTCTCACACTATATGAGTGCACACCTTAAATTTAGGATTCTGACTCCACTCGTACATAACCAAAATTATGGAGGTGTAAATATTTTTCATGCATGGCCCCTTTCTTATCTCAAATCAAGCTTTTGGTTTTGAATCAGACGTGTTCAACAAATTCAAGGATACGAAGGGAAAATTCGATGAAGCTCTATCAAGCGACGTTCGAGGAATTCTAAGCTTGTACGAGGCAGCTTATCTTAGAATGCATGGGGAAGACATTCTAGTCGAAGCACTAACATTCACCACCACTCACCTTGAGTCCATGGTGTCCAACTTGAGCAATTTTCTTGCAGCACAAGTCATTAAAGCTCTTAAGGCTCCAATTAGATTGACGGTGCCAAGACTTGGAGCGAGAGAGTACATATCTATATACCAAGAAGATGAACTACGTAACGACGTATTGCTTAAGTTTGCCAAATTGGACTTCAACATATTGCAGAAGATGCACCAAAAAGAACTAAGTGGTATTACAAGGTGATTAAATTCCTTGACCAGTGTTAAACTTTGAGTTGAATAAAGTATTTAAGTTATTGAAAATTCTTCAAACCACTTGGGTTAACCATCAGCTCTAGATACATAGATGGGCCCCATATACTGTGGGATCCACTTCTATATGAGTGAGTTGATGATTCGCTCGTGTGGTTTGATTGAATTACTCTTTAATTGTATATTCTGTAACACTTTTATATTTTTAGGTGGTGGAAAGATTTGGATGTCCCCAAAAATTTCCCTTTTTGCAAGAGACAGATTGGTAGAGTTATACTATTAGATAATAGCAGTTTATTTTGAGCCTCAATATTGCGTTGGTAGAATAATATTAACCAAAGTAATTGGTATGACTTCCATTATCGATGACATTTACGATGTATACGGAACATTTGATGAGCTTCAACTTTTTACAGATGCGATTGAGAGGTTAATTCAAATCCCTTCTTTTTATTCTTTTCTTTTTAAATATGTGGATATCCGAGCTTTGTTCCATTAATCTCACGAGACCCTGAAGTTAACAATCGAGTAAACCTCCAGCAGTCCTGAGGGGACTCAAATGGCGACCTTTGGTTACACCCCCAAAATTTTTATCAATTGAGTTTAATTCAAATCCCTTATCATTTTCAACTTGATTTGCAGTTGGAATATTTCTGCCAAACATCAACTGCCGTCATACATGAGACATTGTTATCTTGCGCTACTGGATGTTTACACTGAAATAGAACAAGAAATGGCCAAACATGGCAAATCATACGCCACATACTATGCAATAGAAGAGGTGAGGATTATAATATTGCATCCTTTCCATAAATTAGCAATGGACTATATTTTATTCGCATTATTTCAATTAATTTTCAGATGAAGAAATTAATTAGAGCATATTTTGAAGAGGCTAAATGGTATCACACAAACTATGTTCAGAAATTCGAGGATTATATGAAGGTTGCACATGTATCTGGGGTTTACGTGATGCTTGCAATAACTTCATTTCTTGGAATGGGGAATTTACTCACACGAGACGTCTTCGAATGGGTATCAAGTGAACCTCTAATTATTCGAGCTTCATCAGTAATGGCCAGATTAATGGATGACATGGCAGGCCACGAGGTAAAACAGACGAACATGCTAACACAATTACCGCTAACAATATACTAACATGGAATGTTTGAAATGTTACTGATTGTTACATACTGATCTAATATGCTATGCAGTTTGAGCAAGAAAGAGGACATGTGGCATCAGCTGTTGAAAGTTATATGAACGAATATTGTACCTCAAAGGAAGATGCTCTCGTAGAGTTTCGCAAACGAGTTACAAATGCATGGAAAGATATAAACAGAGAATGCCTTGAACCCATTGTTGTACCAATGCCAATCCTCCCACGAATTGACAACTTGACTCGAGTATTAAATACCATATATAAAGATAATGATGGGCATACTCATTCCAAGGTCAGACTTGAAAAAATCATTTACCTGGTGCTTGTCAACCCTGTGAATGTATGATTTATACTCCTTCTTGGTTCATTATCATATTTGTATGCTAATAAAGCATAAAGTTGTGTACGTTGTGACAATGTATTTTAAGTATTCCAAATAAAAATTTGGACCTCTTTTATTTAATAACCTCAAGAAAATTGAATAAAATTTTAACATATTGCTTATCTCAGTTAATCAGTTACTCTTTGATATCATCTATCGAAAACCAAAAATTAAATTGTATTACCAGTGGCAGTAGTTCAGCTATACAATAAAACTTTGATGCTGGAGTGTCCTAGATGTATGTATGCCTGCTTGGGTTGATGCAAAGGAGAGAGTCAAAGAATGTTGTAATGTTGCAAACTTTAAGTTAATCTTGTTGTCACATGGACTTAAGTTGATTCAAATCTAATTCATTATCTAAAAAACTGAGACCTTGATCGAGGCTAGAGTTAATTATTAATCGTACTAGTATTTCGTGAAGATGACAATTATTACACAATTATCAATTTACAGTGAATAGGTCCAAAATGTCCATGCGCTCTAATGATCATCATCTTTTTCCCATGAACATTTGTAGGTTTTGTTTGACCACTAGTGGAAAAAAATTATAATTGAAAGAGGAACAAGAGTGAAGTAATTCTTTTTACCTCTTGTTAATATGGTTTTCTCAGTTCAATACATGCAATAGCTATGACCATGAGCAATTGATTAATTACCAATTTGGACTAACAAACCGAGATATTTATCAATGTCGCCATGAGTTACAATTATGCACAGCTAATGTGAATTTTTTTTTCTAACGTAAAAATTCAGTTGACGGAGCCTGAGTATAGATTGTGGCTAATGTACTAATACTTTGTTTTTGAAGTCTTGATAAGATGCTTCACCACCTCATAGTCTTGTATAATGGCACATACTATCAATATAGTCAGGAAAGGGGATAGATATATCCGGGTTTTAATCATTTGATTTTCTTTATTATCCTTTTCCTCGTGAGTCTAGACAAATCCTTAATTTGTTATTTTGTGCATTGTTAGATTGTATTATTTATTTAATGTGGGTAATTTATTTAAATTATTATTATTATTATTATTATTATTACAACTAATTTAAATAAAAGTCCTTAAAATAATATTTATAAATTATATTCTTATGGGTAAGATTTTGAGTGACACAATCAATATTTATAAATATAGTATAAAAGTAGTCCCCCATTGTAAGATAAATTAATTGGGTGTTAGTTTATCCGGTTAGATTGAATTATAATCTACTATCCAAATAATTAGAGATATTGATTTGGACAATTAGTCTCATATCGTAAGACTAAATGTATAAGTGTTTGTTGAGAACAAGTGATTGAACATGACCGTTGATACAATGAATTACATGGATTAGTCAATAACTCATTGCACAATGTAATAGTGTGATCAGCTCTTAGACCTGAGACACCACAGTTATCTTGTATTAGGAATACCATGATTTGCTAGCGTAATTAAGCTAGTCCTAATTAAGGATTAGATATTGTACTCAGTGGTTACAATCTATTCCGGTATAGAGATAGGTGTGTGTAAATATAGAATCTGTCAATTAAGGATCCTATATGATCTACTAATCAAGTAACTGGAAATCATTGGCCAATAATAGTAGAAGTCGTTTTACGAATTATTCATAAGTTACTAATTAAATAGATTTAAATATATGATTGAGTAATAGAGTTTGACGACCCTATCCATCATTCTAACTCAATCGGGATGATTTAGATAGAAGGAATTGCATGCATGTTAATTACTTATTCAAAGGGTTTGTAAAACAGAAGAACATACTAATTCAATTACCGGTAACGATATACTAAATGAAAAAAAAAAATTGAACATGAAAGAATTTAACAAGAATTCTATTATCTCCTATGATACGACATATGGTTTGATTATTCTCTTATATGTGATTAAAAATCTATGTTTTAAAATAAAAAGTCACGTCCTCCATTCTTTTACCAAGAAGAAAGAAGTCAATTTTAATCCAAAGAGTAAATGACTTAACACTCTCATTTGTTTAGTTAAAAGTGCACAATACCCTCATGTGTTATATAAATAAGATGATTACCACACTGTGTTTTAAAAATATAGCTGATCATTAACCCCTTATATTTTAAAAATGTAATTAAATATCCCTTGTTAAAATGAACGATTTTCCTAATAGAAGCAAGCATTCAGTTACGTTTGTAAACATACAAGGAGTATTCAAGTACATTTATAAAATACAAGGGGATAATCAACTTATTTATTGAACACATGGGGATATTCAACTTCATTTTTAAAACACAGATGAGTAATTAGGTTATTTATAAAACATAATAGGGTATTATACACTTTTGGCAAAACACATGGGGTGTTAAATCGTTTACTCTATTCCAAATAATGTCTCTACCTCTCTATTTTGATAAGCTTACAACACTCTCTAATGAAAACTAAAGAAATGATAGTTAAGATGGTTTGAAAAAACACAAGGGCTTAGTTCTTGATAATCTTTTCAAACAAGAAGAGATTACCACTAAGTTTCATGACTTAATTTTACCATTTTGCCACTAAGTGTCACATACTGATCTAATATAATATGTTGTTTGAGAAAGAGAGAGGACATATGGCATCAGCTGTTGAAAGTTACATGAACGAGTATGGTACCTTAAAGGAAGATGTTCTAATGGAGTTTTGCAAACGAGTTACGAATGCATGGAAAGATATAAACAGAGAATGCCTTCTCTATTAGAATTAAAGAATCTAATATCAGAAAATAAAATACTACAACAATTAATATAATTAAGTTGATTAAATCAGAAGCGTAATTTTATACGAAGTCATTGATGACAAGGTGATAATTTTGGTCATATTAGCATTTTCTTCTATAGTGTTCTACTTTTCAGCGTAATTTTATATGAAGTCATTGAAACTACATATCAACCTTGAGATTTGAAACATACCGTAAATCCATGTCATGTACATTTATTTGTTGCAGGCATTTCCTGAAGAAACCATAATCCTGCATGAAAACTTGAGCGGCATGTTATGGTAGACATGCCTAGACTAGCTACTCCTTCTCCCTATCCAACTTCTGTATGGTGGCTCTCAATGGGGCAAGCCAACCCTGATAGCCTATTATTTATAGATTATTAGTATTTTGGATGGGAGAGAGGGTCTAGCCTAAAAACTGTATTACGCCTCTTATCAAGCTGCCCTAATATTAAAACAGGTTGTACACATTGCATACCATATCACTAAATAAAATAATATCCATGAGTCGGACCTAGGCCAACTGGAGTGGATGACTATAAATTATGCTTTGGGCTTTAACGATTAATCTCAACCTATTTTTTGAAAATAACAAAATATCCAATTAGTAGTAATCCATAATTTAAAAACTTCAAACAATCTCCTACTTGGGCAACACTGATTGGTTTTATAGTTTGAAAATATTTTATTTCACAAAAAAACTCTCGAGTTGAAAACAACTTTAGTGGCCACAAAATAAATGTCTCAATCTAGAATTTAGTCCAACAAGTATATCAATATCGAACCATAACAATCGTTAAACTTTATTTCGGCAAACCCCCTTTAGTGCTTCTAATTCGAAGCCACTTCAATAATGAAGTCTGTAACTATATATATCAAGATATAAAACTTTGAACATGCGTAAGCTCACAATAACTTTATATGTGTATACATAAAATAGTTATCAGAACTTAAATATAATGGAAACAAAACTTTAATATACTGTAAATTACTCAAAATAAACTATACCCTTACATTTTACACTTCTAACCTAAAGCCTTTCAATTGAAGCATTAATCTAAGTGTATAACCTGCTTACACTTGCATAAGCATACCAAACACACAACTATAACTTAAATACTTGTTGGCAATAAATATTCATAGCATATGCCTTTATAACCCATCAACATATCCAAATTGTGTAAATAATTAAGCAGGTAACAATAACATGATTGAATCACAATCACCACCATTAGTTTAGATAAATAGCTCTATAGTAATAACTGTAAATATTCAAATAACTGAATATAAGAGTGACAATCATTTATTAACACTTTAGTAAAAACAAACCATACTCCCACTAACCAAATGCTTCAAAATCTATAAACATTCATGTACTTGATGATAACCTTTCTTGGTTAGTGATATTACAATCTCGTAAAATATGTTTTGAATATTGTAATCTTCAAGTTTAGAACTATTGAATTTTCAACTAACGTAAGGGAGAGATTTCATCAATTCCATCTCTATATAAAAACACACTTTAAGAATATGAGGATGTGAGGAATAGAAAAATTCTCATCAATCAAATGCTATTAAAGCATTTCAATCGCTTTATAGATCTCTAACCTTAAAGGACTTGACTTTAGGAGACAATAAACTTTATATCAGTGGTTTGTCTCATATCTTTAAGGGAGATTTATTTCATATGCATCATGCTCATACTCCCACTATGACATATGCAAGTGCAAATAAAATGCATTTCAAGCATGATACTTTATAACCTTCCTAAAAACAATACACATTTTTACATGCGTGAGCACATTGTCAGACATATATATTACAACCACTGACCTTAAAGTTCACTTGATATTTTAAACTTTATTTCCTTTTTGTCATCAGACTTGTATCACGCTAGTGAAACTATATAGCATACCCGATTGAGATGTAAATATCAATGAACTTTATCCCTTAATAATTATAATCACAAAATCATGCACTACTAAAATACATCATCAACATATTTCACTTTTATCATGAAAAAGTTCTAGAATAGTACTCTTTCATCAAACCTTTAAATTTGATAAAAAATAAATAATATAACCATTCAATCTATTGACTATGAAATTTGTCAGCAACTTTAGTATTAGATAGTCAATATAAGGAATGTGAGCTTTGTCTTCCTTTTATGTATTATTATGAAATAATCCACTTAAAATAATACTGAAGTACTTGATTTAAAACTAGGATACCTTAATATACATTCTTTCAAAGTGATATAATTAATATATTATACCCTTTATATGGAAGCCCTTAAAAAACATCTCACAAACGAGACTATACACTTGACACTTTAATTCACTGTAACTGTCTTTATTGAATGAAGGCTCTGGAATACATGGTTACTAATTTGACATAATCATTTACGCATGTATTAAAAACAAAAGTACAATAGTATAAAATTATGATTATATACCATTGAGCAAAAATAATGCAAACAACATGAACATCACTTTAACATTCCAATTATAAAGTTCTCCCACTTTGTTGACTCTAATGTTCATATAAATGCCTTCAAGAAAAGCCATACATATATTAGAGAAGTGAATAATCATAGAAGGATAACACTTTTAAGCAAGCAAGGTTTTATAAAAAAATTATTCCCTTACTATTCGCTCTTACTTCTCAAAAGTTACTACAAGAAGTAAACTATCCCAGAATCCTTATTGGATTACTTATGAACTACAATGGATAACCCACTTCGGCCAAGTTATCCATCCTAATCCAAAAAAAAAATCATTTTCTTTGGGAAAAACAAGACATCCTAGAATCCTTATTGAAAATCTTCAAAGGCTTTATGAATAACCTTTTATGGCAAGTCCCTTGTATAGGCTCATGAAGATACCAACTAGGACAACTTAATAAAAACTTCTATATTATTGAAAAAGGTTCCATGTACCTTCAAATATAGTTTATGGGGAGTCTTTACATAAACTAGAGTGACGTTTATATTATCAACCTTACCTTGCCTTCACGGTTATAGGTCTAAAACAAACTTGATAAATTTTATATCTTCACAAAATAAAATGATTTATAATTCCACATATAGAATTATATCATACTCTTGATACATGGTAAGAAGTCAATCAACACTTTCATATAGAATGTAACAAATACCTCAGGTAACTTTTCAATCTTACAAATTTTAATTGCTTAAAGGATCTCAAATTTTCTTTTAAATAAAATTAACTTGATAGAGACCTCATAATAAAATCAAAACTGATAACATTCATATTGTGTAATCACTAAAATATAATTATTGTCAGTCATAATCTCAATTAAACATATTGATCCTTCATAAGAATTATGCTAGCCGTAATAGAAATCTAAAATAATGACATCATTAAGAAGTTGATAAATTTTAACAACAACATCCTCATGAGAGTCTAAATGAATCACTGCATATTCCCCTTCAGTCAAAACATACAACATACAACATCAACCTCTCACTCAAGTGAAATAGTGAGACAACTCTAAATGAATCTATCTCCTTTGGGCAGACAAATCCCTTTAAAGTCAGATAAAATAACTTCCACTTTCACTTCCACTTCTACTTCCCTTAAACTAATACACACAACTACCTCATTCAGGCAGGCAATGACATATAGCTAACATCCTAGGATCCTTAACAAGTAAGAACAGGTAAAATCAAACAAACGAGAAACCGCATGTGCCATATAACAGTAGCACAATTGTCACATGGACTAGACTTTAATACTAGTTTTATACGCATGAAATTTGATGCAATAATTTTCCCCAAGCATCATATATCTGTATAAGTACTGCTTCAATATTGTTTCATCAGTATAAGCTTTATCCTTCATGATAAAAGTAAAAGAACTTGAGAATTTCTCAAATAAAAAACTTATTGCCTAAAACCATATATAGAGACAATTCTAAGTTAAGTCACTCCATAAGAGTGGCCAACCTTTATTTTCAATGAATCTATATTATCTGGAAGTGCAAGCAAACACTTTTGACAAAATTTGTGACATAAATATTAGCTGAAATAACAAATAAAAATGACGTCCACATCGACCTCTGGTGTTGTTCCTTTTGGAGATTCGCACAATACAATAGCACTGGAGAAGTCTAGAGCGTCCACTGGAATCCCATTTATCATGCTTCTAAAAAAATCATAATTTTCCCCATTTACATTATTATTTACCATTACATTAAGCTGAAATAGAACTAAACTCAAATGGCCAATTAGATTGAATCTCACAAGTTTAGCATAGAAAGAGTGTCAACTTGGTAGCTGCATTAAGTTAACAAGAGGTGAGACTACTATGGAAAAAATGTATTCTTGTTTGCGAAGCAACCAGCTAGAAACCTTAAGACTAAAAGAATTTCTAGCTTTGCCTGAACCACTAACATCGCTCTCACAAATAAAGTACTAGTATCAAGTTCGCTAATCCCCTTGACTATATATTCAAGTCTGATATATGGGTTGTATAGTGCCTTTATATTAGAAAGATCGAGGAGCTTTTCAGTGTCTAAAATTCAGATAGCAATGCACAGATCCAACCGGAGTGAAAAGAAGAGGAATTATTAAAGTATCTTATGCATTGAATTAAAGAAGGCAGGATTAGTCGACTTCACGAGCAGTATCTAAAAAGAGTCTTGGAGGTAGCTAGTAGTTATGATTAATACTTGAATTCAAGCATGAAAGTTACTAAGGTTCTACTAATGACCTATCACGCTGTCTGCCAATTTAATTCCAAAATAGAGGACATTGCATCCTTATCCTTACTAGTTCAGAAAGGAAAAAAAGAAAAAAAAAGTAATGTAAAATTATCTAGCAATTGTTACCTTCAGGTAGCTAAATCAAATTAGCTTAGGATTTTTGAACACAAGATGAAATAGCCATGATTCAACAAAAACAGATGACATCGCTAATTATATGCAACAAAACCAGGCTTGAATCATTGAATTAATAACATATTAATATGTGGAGAATCAAGCTTTTACGAACAAAGAAGAATAACACAACATATCAATGATTCGCACAGACGATACAAGAATCATGTCAACCAGTCAATTGACCAAGAAATAAAATTTCTTTATGCAGGTTTAATTTTGATTATGATATTAGTGGCTCTGATACCACTTGTTAGAATTAAAGAATTTAATACCAGAAAATAAAACAATGCTGCAATTAAGTTGATTAAATCGGAAGCGTACCTTTATATGAAACCATTGAAACTACATATCAACCTTGAGATTTGAAATATACCGTAAATCCATGTCATGTACATTTATTTGTTGCAGGCATCTCCTAAAGAAATCATAATCTTGCATGAAAACTTGACCGGCGTGTTATGATAGGCACGCCTAAATTAGGTGTTCCTTCTCCCTCTCCAACTTCTGTATGGTGGCTCTCAATGGTGCAAGCCAACCTTGATAGTGTATTATTTATAGATTATCAGTATTCAAGATGGGAGAGAGGGCCCAAACTAAAAACTGTATTAGGTCCTCCTATGAAGTTATCCTAATATTAAAACACGCTCTACACCTTGCATACCACACCACTAAATAAAATAATATCCATGAGACAGACCTAGGTCCAACTGGAGTAGATCATTATAAATTATGCTTTGGATTTTACCAGTCAACGTCAACCCATTTTTTTTAAAAAATAACAAAATATTCAATTAGTAGTAGCCTATGTTGTCGAAATCGTACGATTCAGCTAAGAATCGATACGAATCGAATAAGAGAATCGTGAATCAACATGAATTGTATGTGAATCGTACCGAATCATAACGAATCGTAGGATTCACTGAATCGTTCGTAATTTAGCTACACTCACAAACTGCAACTTGTTTGCATATCCAGCTTTGTTGTTGCGCTTATTAATGGCGAAGTGTTCAAGATATTATACCTGTGGATCATTTGCTTTTATTGGAGTCCAACAAGCAACTGAATGCTGCAAAGATGGATTGAATTTGTTGTCTGAAATGCTACAGTATGAACCGTCAAAGCGGATCTCCGCAAAGAAAGCCATGGAGCACCCTTATTTTGATGATCTGGACAAGGCATATCTCTGAACATCATTGACTTCTCAGTCAATTTGTCTATGAATTAGGAATTTTTCTTGAGTAATTTCCGTTAACTAGGATATGTAACTGTTGTTTTTGTTGCTTTTCTCGAGCATATTTCTGCTCTTTTTTAGTTGCTTTTGAGCATTTTGCTACTGTTTTGAAGTACTTGAAGGCTCTAACAATGAGCACTATCTAACTTCACTTCCAATTTTGTCAATGACTCGTTTAGTTTTCTGACAAAATTTTTTATGAGATTCAGAAGCAATTGTATATGATGTGGATAAAAGATAGCTCAAGAGATTTCAATTGGCCCAAGGCCCATGGATGAAAGGAATGGTCCACACAACTGGACACTTGTCATAAAGATGGCATATGAGGACAAAAGATGACCACACCAAGAAAGGTAATCGTACTACTATAAATAGCATAAGGAAGGTAGGTAAAGGGAGTTCTCTAGAACCTTACAATTCTCTCATTAAATTTATTGATTTAGCGGAGAACCGAGTAAAAGTTCTAATTCTTATGCCCGATGAGGGATGCGGGAAACAACCCCCGCTATTTCTTTCCTTTCCTGTGCAAGTTCTCAACTCGGATCGGGACATCGCACAATCAGATCGGCTCGAGAATTCAACATTCAACAGTATTTTTTTTTATATATATATTCACAAGCAATCGTATGTGGTCTTTGTAGTTTGGACATAAAATTGTTTTGGAATTTAGTTTGCAAGATAGTGATTATTAGAAAAGTAACAAAAAACATATATTAATATTAATTCAAAAGAAGAATTTCAACTAAAAACAGTTAATAGAAACATAATATATCAAATTAATCTAGTTTTACATTTGTGACCGAATCGGTACGATTCACGATTCGACACGATTCACGATTTAAAAAAATGACATTTCGATTCACGATACACTTCACAATTTGACAACTATGATAGTAGCCCATAATTTGAAAATTTCAAACATTCACCCCTTTGTTGTTCCAATGCCATTCCTCAAGCGAATTGACAATTTGACTCGAGTATTAAATATGATATATAAGGGCGACGATGGGTATACTCATTCCAAGGTCAAGCTTGAAAAAATCATTTACTTAGTGCTTGTCAATCGTGTTAATGTTTGATTTGTATTTTATAGTCCTTCTTGGTTCATTATCATATTTTTGCTAATAAAATGTAATTTTGTGGAAGTCATTGAGAATAATTTTTTGTACCTAGAATTTGAGATTTCTACTTGAAAATAGAATAAAATAAACAGAGAAATGTAAGTTGTGACCTGTATTTGGAATAAAAAGTTTTTGAGTTTGTTTTCTATCATATTAACTTTATGTATTAATAAGTTAAAGATAATTGAAGGATAAGTTGTGACCAACATGTTGCCCATGTTTCAGCAGACCAGAGATACTTGGCTCAGCATAAAGACACTCTAGTAGGCCAGCCAAGAAACTCTTTTACAACTGGATGTTAGTGCTCTAATTTTTTATCGTTGAGGATCATTTCCCACTTCTTCAATGTACCTCCATCAATTTGGGTCCAAGGCCTAAGGCTTCAAATTGGAAAGCTTCCTTCATGCCTATATCGAGCACTAACCTCAACCTTATTTATTTCCAAGCCGAGATCATTAAGGGTAAGAAAGTTGCATCTCCCACTTCGGATGTCTATGATGAAGGTTCCCGACTTTGAAAATGTTGCTTGGTAGGTAAATATATTGGTAAACCCCCAACCTTCTTTCTCATGAAGAATATGGTACGGATTTGCAATGGAAAGACTTTGGGAAGTCAAGATTCAATACATGGATAATGGTCTCTTTATATTTTGACTTGATAATGAAAAGTTTTGTAATCTTGTTCTCAAACAATTATGACATATAAATCTTTTATCGTTGCTCTTCAGAAAGTGGGAGCCAAATTTATAACTTATCAATTTCTTAAGTGAATGACTGTCAATGTGGCTCAAGCTTAGGAACATTCCTCTCGTCCTAGCTTTAGACTCAACTTGGGTTCCATTATGTTACTAGCATCATTGGTTTCCCTCTCCAAATGGACTCGAAAATTGCCTCACGATCTTATCTGGGATATTCTTGAGTTTGTGTGGAAATGAATCATGAAAAGCACTTGCCAAATGTGATGTATGTCAAGTTCCCAAATGGTTGTATCATAGAAATTGAATTGAATATGCTTGCAAGCCATCTAAATGCACTTTATGCAAGTTACTTGGTCACACTGCCTCAACAAGTCCTTCCAATCCAAATTAGTCACACATTATAAACAATCGAGCTAGAAAAGAATCGAGCCTAACCACCCGATTGGATTGATATCCAAAAAAAGAAAAGGGCTCCTATGACAAGCACGCATGAATCTCGCCCTTTTAGTGCCAAGACTCCCTCGAGGCCCTCTTCTAAGCAATTACCCACCCGATTGTCTTCCAAAGCAACCCATAGCAAGTTTGAGACTTTGAACAAGATTCAAGAAGATAGGAACATCCTCAACTGTCGAACAGTCCTACATCTTCAAAATTGGCCGGCAAAGATCACTGTTTAGAATCCATTGAACTTTCCGCTACTGAGACTTCCAATTGCTCACCTCCTTAAGCACCGCCAGACCTCTCGGGGTCTATTCATAATATCTTTGTTGGCATGCCCATTGATCCGGGAGAGTGCTACTCTAGATCGCTTACCACTAGGGCCTTGTTGCTTGTTTCTACTAGTCTCTTGCCTCAATGTACTTCTCTCTTAGACTTTGTTAAAATATAACACTTGTATTATATTGAAAAATCAAAACTCTTAAACCATTTAATAAGATTTTGGGTTATTCTAATTGGCACCAATTGATTTTAGGATGGAACCTCAGTTATTTTAACATGGTATCAGAGTTGGGTCCTTGGTCCAGTCATATTTATTTGCGTTCGATCCATCCCAAATTAAGTACACTTGTATTCAATCTTTCGCGTGTGTCATGTTCAAAGCATTTTCAATCTTCCAAGTGTGTCCCACGCGTTCTCAATCTTACAAGTGTGATCCATATCAAGAATTACGCCCACGAGTGTTCAATCTTTCACGTGGAGAATTCTAATATTGTGTAGTCAATTGCTTACAAAAAGATGATTTTGCCCTCAAAAGAAATTAATGTCCTTGCTAAAAATTGCCATGTACTGTGCATGTGATTAAACCGTTAGATTTTTTACAGAAAGACTAACGGTGACACAAATTTAAAAGATAAGGGACTGATATATAGTCGTTTAAAAAATAAAAGACTAATTAGATAATAATGAAAAAAATAAGAGTAGTCATTAACCCTATTAAAAAAATAAAATAAACAACTCATTAATTACTATTCTTAAATTCTCACTATCCAAACTTTCTTCAACTCTTTCTCTCTCCCTTTTTTTTTTTGCCCCTCTTTTCAACTCTGATGCCTTGGGCAACTCAAGTCAAAGTGTCTATTTATAGTAAAGGGTGAACAGGTTTTCAACACTGCATTAAATTAAAAAAGAACAGCAACCGCCTTTGCCTTCTCGATTTGCTAGCAGCCTTGGCCGTCCCCATTTGATATTTGCTATATTTTTTAGACTTGGCGACCTTAATCTTTCGTGTTAGAATATAACACTTATTCCATTTTGAAAAATTATAAAATTTTAAATCACTTAATAAGATTATGGGTTACTCTACTTGAAATCAATTAGTTTTAGGATGAAACCTCAGTTATTTTAACAAATTTGTAACACTTTGATGTTTCTTTGTTTTCTTCTTTGTAATGGTCTTTGATCCACCTATGTAATTTTTATTCTTTATTGAAACCTTTCCCTTGCTGGCTTAGCAAAAAATAAAAATAAAAGTTTGAGGTAATTGAATACAATTGAATATATTACTTAGCTTTGTTTTCTCTATCTTCAAGTTTTTCTTTTTTGCTAAATTAACAAGCAAAATATTTTTTTAATATGAATATGAACAACGTGATACCATACCATTCATCTTTTAATAGATCTATCCACGACTATTACTTGTATATTCCTGATTTCAGTTTTATGTGTGTATATGTATACCGTAGCGAAACGTATGAATCGTACAATTCACTGAATCGTTCGCGATTCGGGTCACAATTAAAAAAAGCCCACTTTAATTTTTTTTTAAGTAAAATAAAATCAGCTCAATTTTAACAAATAAAATCAGAAAAGGCCCATTAATATTATCATTTGTCACTTAATTATCAAGTTGTCAATTTTCAACTACAAAATCCCCAAAATAGAAAGCCTTAACTATTAAAATAGAGAGAGAGAACTTAGTTGTAGCCTGTAAGTGAGCTAATCGCGGATAAGAAGCAGACTTGAGAGATTTTCTTGGTCGTATGAAGAACTGAAAAGAAGATAGCTTGTAAATTGTAATTAGTGGGCTGTGTGTTTATTAGTTTGTATGCTGATCTTTTTTTTTTTTTTTTGCTGAGGTACTACGCTAGCTGATTACTTTGTTTTTTTTAAAAAAAAATATTTTGGAATCTTGTTGGTTTAAGGTTGGTCAGACTTTGCTTTTGGTCTTTTGGAATCTTGTTTGGTTTAATTTGTTGGTCAAACGGTGGTATTTGGCATTATATGGCATAAAAAATTGTTTGAGACTTTGGAGTTTTGCTAATGGTTCTTAAGGCTTGGACCACTTTGGAGTTTGTTAATGTTATTGTCTTTATAACTAAGTTACAATTAGTTTTTTTTATAAACTAAACTACTAAAGTTTAAATATTATTTTTTAATATCTAATTGTTTCGGTTACTAGGGACAAGTGAACTAGTGAACCACCTAAAAAAGTAACATAAACATATATTAATATGCATTCAAATGAAGAATTTCAACTAGAAATTGTTACTGGAAACATAATATATCAAATATCATCTAGTTTTAAATTTATGACCGAATTGATACGATTCATAATTCAATTCGATTTACGATTCAAAAAAATGACATTTTGATTCACGATTCGACAACTATGGTATATATGATATTATTTTTTTTGTCAAATGGTATATATGATATTAGATATTTCTATTTTACATGCAATTACTATTCCACTATATATTAAGTGAAAATACACTTGACATCTCTTCAACTTCGATGAAAATACGTCTTCAGTAACAGTGAATAGTCCTACCTTTTCTAATGCTAAGTCACAGCAATAGAAAACATGACAGTAGGGATATGCATGTAATTCTTCTCCAACATCCAACATATGTCTATTCATTCTTGCCTTTCACCCGAGCACAAAATACCAAGACTGCGTGCACCTCTCTCACTCTAGCATCCTCATCTTAGAAATCTTTTGCTTTAGCAACAAGAAAACAATTTCTTTGGTGATAGTAACAACCAACATATCTAAGTGCAATAACCAATCAAGCTTCAATGAGTTTTAACGTGTGTGACTAGGAATATTGAATGACACCCTCTAATACCACTTGTTGGGAATCATGCACAAAGATAGCTAGCAAAACAATATTTCTTAACGTGGGTTGATGAACTTACCTCCTTCACTTTATAAATTAATGGTTAACCACTTGTAACGTTACAATGATTTGGCTTATATAAGGAGAAAGCTGAAACCTTCTTACTGTTGGTAATATACATGACAATTAAAATAATTGCGCAGCGAAATATTAATTATGTATCCGTCTATGTTTAATTATGCAGATCTAAATCAGATAATAATTTAATCTAATTAAATTAAACCAGCAATAGTTCTAGGATTGCCTCTTGAAGCGTAGTTCGATGTAGAATCTGAATCAAGCTCCTCACGTGTGAAGCCTCCAAGATTGATCCACACAGAATTTGCACTTGTTAATTGGATTTCTACCCTCACTAGGTTTCTAAAGAAAACCTATATATTTTTCGGACTGATAAATTGTGCTAGCTATTTATCTGTCATAATAGTTCTATATATAGGAAAACACATATGACCTAAGTCATAAGTGAGCTGGTCTTAAACTTACTAGTCTTAGGCTCCATATTAATCAGATCACCATCTAATTACTACGAGCCCAACTAAATTAATATTTAAGACAATTCTAAATTTAATTTAATCTCTTTATCTAATCCAATTAATCTACAAATTCTATTTGTGTGTGACCTCTCGGGTTCATAATTAACCGGTAGCAAATAATTAATTAAATTAGAACTCTTTTTAATTAATTCGCAAATCGTGAGTGACACTTAGCAGTGTATCACGATTACCTAATTAAAGATGAAGTGCAAGCATGCGAACCCAAATAGTAATTTATATGCAATCAAATCCTAATGTCTCAATTATTCCGATCGAGCCAGAGTCATGGATTGGGTCGTCAAACTCTTTTACTCGACCATATGCCAAAACCCAATTAATTATTGACTAATGAATAATTCGTGAAACGACTTTCACTATTTTACCTTGGCTAAGGATTTCAAGTTATTCAATTAATCAGATTGCATAGACACCCAATTGACAGTTTCCGTATCTACACATGCATTTCTGCATGACGGAATAAATCACAACCACTGAATACATTGTCTAATCCATGATTAGGACTAGCTTATTTGCACCAACAAATTATGACATTCCTAATCATGAGATAATCGTAGTGTCTCAAGTCTAAGGATTAATTGCATAATTACATGATACAACAACGACATTCCATATAATTTGTTGTATCGGTGGTCAAGTCAGTTACTTATTCACAATAGGTACTTATACATCTACTACAACGATATGAGACAAATCACCCAAACTGATATCTCATATAATTTGGTTAATAGACTGTAATCCGATTTATTCAGATAAACTAATGCCCAATTAGTTTATCCTATGATCGAGGACAACTTTTAGAATATATTTATGATTATAGATTCCGTCTCTCATATCCTTACTCCTAAGGATGGAATGTATAAATAGTATTCTAAGGACTTTATTTATTTAATCAAAATATTTATAATAAATAAATAAACTCTATATATTAAATGAATTAATAATTAAATAACATATTATTCATAATTCCAAAATACAAATTTATTGGCTTTTGGACATTATTTCTAACAATCTCCCACTTGCACTAAAGCCAATCAGAATGGTATCTCATACCCATCCCCTCTAAGTGTCGATCCAAAGACTGCTTAGTCAGAGCCTTGGTCAACAGATCAACAGTGTTATTTGTTGAAGCTACTTTCTGCATCACTATGTCATCTCTTCCCACAATTTCTCGGATAATGTGGTAACACCTCTCTACATGTTTGGATTTTTTGTGAGACCTTGGTTCCTTAGTTTGCGCTATCACTCCATTATTATCACAATATAAAGGCACTGCGACCTCAATGGAAGAAACCACTCCAAGTTCCGAGACGAACTTCTTGATCCAAACTACCTCTTTTGCTGCATCTGATGCTGCGATGTATTCGACTTCTGTAGTGTAATCCGCAGTCGTACTCTGTTTGGAACTCTTTCAATTGACACCTCCTCCATTACAAATGAAGGATTTACGATCATCCACATCAGACTAAAAATCCGAGTCCGTGAACCCCTCGATTTTCAATTCCCCTCCTCCATATACCAAGACCATATCCTTAGTCCTATTCAAGTACTTCAGGATATTCTTGACTGCTATCTAGTGTTCCTCACCTGGATCTGACTGATATCTGCTAGTAACACTTACAGCATGAGCGATATCAGGCCTAGTACATAGCATGGCATACATAAGGCTTCTAATTACTGAAGCATATGGAATCCTATTCATCCTCTCTCTTTCTTCAGCTGTATTAGGACTCATAGCCCCAGAGAGATGAATGCCATGTCTAAAAGGTAACAGCCCTTTTTAGAATCATGCATATTAAACCTCTTTAACACCTTATCTATGTACGTACTCTAGGAGAGACCTATTAATCCTTTCGATCTATCTCTATAGATTCGAATTCCTAGGATATAGGTTGCTTCTCCCAAGTCTTTCATGAAGAATGTTCCTGATAACTAGACTTTGACAGATGACATCATACCAATTTCATTCCCAATCAGTAGTATGTCATCTACATACAAGATGAGGAATGTAATTTCTTTATTGCTGACTTTCTTGTAAACACAAGGTTCGTCTTCATTCTTGATGAAGCCGAATGTTTTGACGACCTTGTCAAAACATTTGTTCCAACTCCTTGAGGCTTGTTTAAGTCCATAGATAGATCTCTTTAGCTTGCACACTTTTTGACTTTCACCCATGGATTCAAAACCCATTGGTTGTTCCATATAAATGTCTTTTTCAATGAAGCCATTAAGAAAACCCGTTTTGACATCCATCTTCCATATCTCATAATCATAGTGTGCAGCTATAGTCAATAAAATCCTAATGTATTTGAGCATTGCTACTCGCGAGAAGGTTTCCTCGTAGTCAATTCCTTGTCTCTAACGGTAACCTTTTGCCACCAACCTTGCTTTGAAGGTCTCTACCTTCCCATTTGCACCCCTCTTTCTCTTATAAACCTATTTGCACCAAATAGGTACAATACCCTCAGGTGGGTCTACAAGATTTCAGACTTGATTGGTGTGCATTGAATCCATTTTAGATTTCATGGCCTCAAGCCATTTTTCTGAGTCCCTATCAGAAATAGCTTCTTCATAGGTTAAGGGATCATCAACATGACCACCATCATCTAATGTGAACAACTATTGTCCTTGGCTATGAAGGTAGCTATATCTTGTGGGGAGACGAACAGTCCTTAAATATTTGCGTATTTGTAGTGAAGTAGTTGGTTCTTCTTGAACAATTTCATCCTGGATCAAATCTCGGGTTATACTCTGGTCAATTGGTTGTTCAATGTTTCCCTCTTTGAGCTTTCCTTTTATTCCCAAACCACCTTCTTGGATGAACTCTTCTTCCAATAATATAATGTGTCTGCTGACGAAGACTCTTTAGTCAGTAGGGGAATAAAATTTGTATCCCAACGAATCCTTGGGATAACCAATGAATCTAACTTTGTGAGATCTGGCTTTCAATTTCTCAATTTTAAGCCTTTTAATGTAAGCGATACAACCCTATAGTCTAATGTGATTAAAGCTGGGCTTCTTATTTCTCCAGATCTCATAAGGAATGCTTATAACTGATCTGGAAGTAACCCTATTCAAGATGTATGCTGCAGTAAGAAGAGCATGGCCCTAAAGGCTAATAGGTAAATAAGTATAACTCATCATTGATTTGACCATGTCCAACAAAGTTCTATTTCTCCTTTCTAATACACCATTAATCTCTGGTGTTCCAGGTGGAATCAATGATACGATTATACCATTTTCTTTGAGATATTCCTGGAATTTAGTGCTAAGGTATTCTCCTCCTCGATCTGACAGAAGAGCCTTAATCCTTTTGCCAGTTTGGTTTTCGACTTCTACTCTCTATTCTTTGAACCTTTCAAAGGATTCAGATTTGTGTTTCATAAGATACACATACCCATATCGAGACATATCACTAGTAAAAGTAATGAAATAGGCAAACCACCTCGGGCCAATTCACCAAAAGGCCGACACACATCATTGTGTATTAATTCTAAAGTGTTTGTAGCTCTTTGCCTTTGTCCCACCAAGGGTGATTTGATCATTTTACCAAGGATGCAAGATTCACATGCTGGGAATGGACTCGGGCCACATGGTCTTATAAGTTTTTCTTTCTCCAACTTAGTGATTCTAGTTTCCCCTATATGACCCAATCTTAAGTGCCAAAGATATTTAGAATTAGGAGTTTCTCTAGACCTTTTAAAAGTCTGTATATTCATGCATTGCTCATTTACATTGTCCTCTTTCTTTATATCAAGTATATAAAGCCCATTTACTAATTTGCCAGTGCCAACACATTTATTTCGCAAATAAATAAAACATCCATTATCCATAAACTTCAATTCAAAACCATTTTGAACTAAAACTGAAACGGAAATGATGTTTCTTAAAGCATTTGGCAAAAATAAACAATTATCCAGAACTAAAGTAAATTCAGACGACAAAGGAAGACAACATGTCCCAATAGCTAACGCAGTAACCATTGCTCCATTTCCCACCTTCAGGACCACGTCGCCTTTTCCCAAAACTCTACTTCTCCTCAGTTCCTGTATAGAAGTATAAATATGAGAAGTGGCTCCAGAGTCTAGCACCCATGAAGTAGAATCATGATTAATCGAAACACTAATCTCAAACATGAGCAATCGAGACATACCTGCAGAAGCTTTGCCCTTTCCCTTCAAACTCTTGAGGTACTCTGGACAATTCCTCTTCCAATGTCCTTCATTCTCACAGTGAAAGCAAGTTCCAAGCTTTGCAACCTTCCCCTTCTTCTTGGACACGCCTCCAGTAGGCTTGCTGTGAGGGGCCTTTTTACCTTTCTTCTTGTTCTTTTTCTGCTTCTTAGCAGATGAAGAAGAGGCAAATGCCAACACAGTTTCCTTACCTTTTCCTTTCATCTGCCCTTGATATATAACCAGCATATTTAAGAGCTGAGGTAAGGGGCGCTCAATGTCATTCATCTGGAAATTGACAATAAAGGAGTGGAATGATTCAGGTAAAGATTGAAGTATCAAGTCAGTCTACAAGTTCGAATCCATAGATAAATTCAAGGATTCAAGACGCTCGATCAAACCGATCATCTTAAGAATATGCGTATTGATATCTGATCCCTCACTCATCCTCAATCAGAACAATTCCCTAGATATCTCATACCTAGCAACCCTGTTCTTTACACCATACAACTCTTGTAAGTGTTTGATGATTTCAGTGACATCTTCCATGTCCTCGTGCTGACGTTGAAGCTCATTTGTCATTGAAGCCAAAACGTAGCTTTTGACCTTCAACGCATCATCACGCCATTTCCTAATGGTTTCCAGTTCCTCTTTAGATGCCCCTTGAGCCTCTTCATGAAGTAGGCCATCAAGCACGTACTCAATCTTTTCAGAACTCAGTATGATTTTCAAGTTACAGAACCAATCAACATAGTTTGGTCCGATCAAATAGTTCTTATCTAGGATAGTTGCAAGATGATTCATTTTTGATATGTAACTGCATAAAACAATTAATTGAAATTAGATGACATATTATTATTACTTGACTTAGGTCTTTACATCAAATAGTGCCCCCACTAAATTTTTTCGGATCCCGCACTTCCCTAATAGAAAATGGAAAATCAAATAAATGATTTTCTTAGTGGATTAGGGGGCCCATTAATTTTTTGTTTCACCTCACATTATAGATTCTTGGTGATACAAGACTAATGACTGAATAACACCTTATTCAATGCATCACATACAAATTTTAATTTACTTGCCTACAATTCCCTTGACCTCACATTATAGATTTTTGGTCTATAAGAATTGTTTAAGTCAAACCCATTATCCTAGAAAATTTGGATCAATGCAATACCAACCCCTCACATGATAGATTTTTGGTAGCTAGTAAGAATCCAAATTCTCCTACTTCTCAGGTTTTATAGACCTAGTTTACATATTAATACAAATAAATAGTCCCTATATGTCCACAGTCAGCTACTCACTTGCCTAACACATAAACTAATCTATGATAATGGAAGGCAATGATATAATCTACTCTTAGACTACATCATTATTAACTTAATATTTGGAGTGGAAAGTTTTGTCGGTCTTTAATTAAGTTCTCACTTTTCACATGCTTCTGGTTTCAATTTATCACATAAACTAAACTAGAAACATTCATGCATTTAATATATATATCGCATAATAAATAAATACATGTAAATAAATAGGATGATCATGGACTAGGACTACTATCAACCTGAGCCACTGTGTTGAATTCGTAAAATAAAATTAGGGCCTAATAGTTGGGCTACTCCTTGTAGGGCTTCAAAAAACTCTTTCTGCGAATTGGGTCCACCAACTCCTTGATGCGTCTTGCTTGGTCTCCTTGTTACATTTATGTATATCGATTCCTAATCTAGTGGGATACATAAATTGGAATAGGGGTGATAGGGGTAGATCTCGAGCCCTGAAAAGATCCAGCGTACGGAGCTAGGGTAACCACACTGACGTCCTGACCTGGGCTTGTAAGGGGCACTGGGCAGTAGACAAAAAGATCCGGCCTACGGAGTTGGGATAACCGTGCCACTATTTGGACCTGGGCTCATAAGGAACTCTAGGTAGTAGACGAAAAGATCCAGCCTATGGAGTTGGGAGCCCCGTTAACGTCCTGACCTGGGCTCACAGAAAGTGTTGGGCAGTAGACGAATAACAAGAGAGCTTTGAGATAAGGATAAGAACACAATGATTTTGCTGGATTCCTGAAGATAAGGGATATGAATATTATCCCCTTGAGCCTAAAGATAAGGGATTTGTCTTATCTCCTTTGATATTATCTCTTTTAACCTAATATCATGGGATTTATGTTTATCCTATCTTACAACTCTATATTTCAGCAACTATATATATAGGTAGACATTAAAAGTACAGGTATCTTATTCTAACACTTACAAGCTCTCTTTTAATTTCTCCTAAACAACCACTTTGCTCTCACGCAATACTTTAAAGCTCTTAGCAATCTCTTGCTCCCATAACTGACTTGAGCGTCAAAGGGGCCCCCGGGTACCCCCCAGGGGTCTTTGTTTTGCAGGAAATAAGCTGATAGAGCCTCAAACAATAGATTCCAGCCCCCACAGTCCGTACAACACAGGCTAACGGGGCTCGTCCAGCCCTGCTAGACATATTAGCCCGGGACGTCGAGCCCCGATGACAGAAGGTCAGACCTCAGAGTTCTAGGATAACAGGACCTGATGCACAAATTTGATACAACCCTCGCTAACATGGTAACAAGCAGGGACCTAGCAGAGCACTTAGCAAAAGGGGGTAAACCCCTAAGACCAGGATGAGGAGCAGGGCAGACGTGCCATCCCCGTCAGGAATAGAGGACCGGAGCTGTAGCCTTAGGTAAGGTTTGCCTACGAGGCTGATGACAACCCCGCTAATAGTCTATCCCGGATTTACGAGGACTACAAGGTGGACATAGCATACAAAATATTATGCGGATAAGGGAACTCGTTCAACCTCAGAAGGAGTTCGGGGCTGCCAATTTTTGCATTAATAGTTTGACGCCGTCTGTAGGAACGAAAAATTGACCCACTGAGAAACCACCATCAATACGAGTAAGATGAATAACTTTAATACTCATGTCATGGTAATTGCTATCAATCTATCGCTTGGCATTTTAATGCTTCCATTTTTATGTGCATTCTTGACAATGCATTGCAGCTCACAATAATTTTTATGCTATCATAGTTGATTATATGTTTACCATATCCTAGCCCTATGCATCGCAGACTCTTTGTCAAATATGCATATCTTTAAATCAATGTTTCAAGAATTATGAAACCTAGTTAAAGATCACATATGAGCATATTCAAAAGTCCACGTAGCACAACTCACAAGCATGGATAAAAAGTGCAATATTCTCATCAGTGCATTGTTCATTTTAAATGTGGATGCACATCCTAAATTCGAGAACATGCGGACATAGTAGAACTTCTTATTTGAATGCCCATGCTAAATATTTTTGAACAAGAGGCTTTCATGAGATGTACCTAAGGTGTTTGACAAAATGCCAAGGTGAACTTGGCACCAGGAAACTTAGACACAAATTATATATCTCTTATGTTATGTGTCGAAGATGTTTGATAAAATGTTGATGTGCAACTTGCATGGAAAAACTTATACAAATACATGACCCTCATCATATGCACTCAGGGTGTTTGATAAAACACTTGGAGAAAATAAGTGCTTTATGGAACAATATGTCTGAGCTAATTTAAGTCGCCTATAATTTTGGTTTGACCTGCAGTGCATATATTTGACATGTGTAATGACAACTTAGTTGGTCATATTACTGCATTTTGAGATAGTGTAAGAAGCAAAAAATTACACTGTGAAAGAAGTATGAAATATAGCAAGAATCAAATCTCCCAAGATTAGCGGAGCTCTTCTTAGCCCAATAAAGTATCGGAGCTCTCCTAAAATCAGCGGAACTCTTCTTACCTCAAAGGGTAAGAGCTCCCCTCGTCTAGCAGAATATCGAAGTTGTCTCAAAATCAGCGGAGCTCTTCTTAGTCCAACAGAGTATCAGAGCTCTCCTAAAATTAGCGGAGCTCTCCTCAACCCAGCCAAGCATCAGAGCTCTCCGTACCTCAAAAGGCAAAAGCTATCTTCAGCCCAGCAGGGTATCGGAGCTCTTCTAAAATCAGCGAAGCTCTTCTTACCTCAAAGGGCGGGAGCTCTCCTCAGCCCAACAGAGTATCGGAGCTCTCCCAAAATCAGTAGAGCTCTTCTTACCTCAAAGGGTAGGAGCTCTCCTTGGCCCAGTAGAGTATCGGAGCTCTCCTAAAATCAGCGGAGCTCTTCTTACCTCAAAGGGTAGAAGCTCCCCTCAGTCCAGCAGAATATCGGAGCTGTCCCAAAATCAACGAAGCTCTCCTTAGTCCAGCAGAGTATCGGAGCTCTCCTAAAATCAGCGGAGCTCTCCTCAACCCAGCCAAGCATCGGAGCTCTCCGTACCTCAAAAGGCAGGAGCTCTCTTCAGCCCAGCAGGGTATCAAAGCTTTCCTAAAATCAGTGAAGCTTTTCTTACCTCAAAGGGCAGGAGCTTTCCTCAGTCCAGCAAGGTATCGGAGCTCTCCCAAAATCTGCGGAGCATTCCTTAGCCCCTCTGAGGATCAAGGCTCTCCGTACCTCAAAAGGCAGGAGCTCTCCTCAGCCTAGTGAAGTATCGAATCTCTACTAAGATCAACGAAGCTCCCCTTAGCGCAAAAAGCAAGAGCTCTCCGAATCCCAGCAGAGCGACAGAGCTCTCCTAAGATTAGTAGAACTTTCCTTAGCTAAAAAAGAATGGGTTCCCCCAACTTTAGTGGAGCTCATCCAGTATAAATAAATGGGTGACCAACTTAGCCCAATCATAACAGAAGTCTCCTAAGCTCTTCCAGGCTACGGGAGTTGGCCTATGAGCTATAAGAGCTCAACACTATCACGGATTGCAGCACCACAACAGGCCAAGACGAGAATGCTTTCGGTTCTCACCAGCCGCTATAGGGGATATTACTTCCCAGGCCAAGACGAGAACCCTCCGGGTTCTCACCAGCTACCATTTGGGACATTACTCCCTAGGCAAATACGAGAACCTTCGGGGTCTCACCAGCTACCATATGGGACATTACTCCCTAGGCCAAGATGAGAACCGTCGCGGGTCTCACCAACCATCACAAGGGATATTATTCACCAGGCTAAGACGTGAATCTTACGAGTTCTCACTACCACCATCGGGATCATTTTTTCCCTAAGCTTAGATAAGAACCCTTCGGGGTCTTCCCAGTAACTATTCAAGTTATCATCCCTCAGGCTATACATCGAGGCCGACAAGGGACCAAACAATAGAAGGTATAGCTAGAAGCATCCAAACACCAGATGGAGCTCGACATAGCCCATTTCGGTCACGATGCTCATTGAGCTCTTTGCTTCAAAAGTCAAGCATAGCCTGGAACAATTGAGCACCGAATGGAGCTTGGTTTTAGCTCACTTAAGTTGCAACATTTGACAAGCACTACAACCCCGTAGGTCCTACCAGGAAGAAAAGACCTTCACTAAGGCTTAAAGCATCCTTAGCAAGTATGCAGGAAGCTAACTAAGGAATTCCTAAGCTAAATAACCGAGAGTCTATACTTAAGTACTAGGTCCGAAATCAAAGAATCATCAGCATCCTTACTTAAGGACCTGCAAATTGTTGGTCCAAAATCAGAGAGACCTATTTCACAAGCAAGAGATCATATAATGGTCTGAAATGCTGAATAGCACCAACTTTTGAGCTAACCCACGAGGTTGTAAGAGATCAAGGCCGACTACCCCCAACTATCGAGTCAGCCCTCAAGGACATAAGATTTCAAGGCTACTTGAATAAAAAAAACTTCAAGATGTTGGCATCAATTTAAAGGTCATCAAGATAAATTAGGCCAAACGTAAGGCCCATAAAGATGTATCTTACCCAAAAGACCATTGGACATGCCAAAATACTCCTCAAGCCTTAAACTAAAGAGGGGTTAAACTTTAGCACATTCTCGAAGAGGTTGGAACTACCAAAGCTAGAATTGCATAAAGGATCTCAGCCGCATAAAGGCCTTTCGCCAAAAAAGTGGATTCTACAACAAAAATATAATGAGCTCAAGGTCATAAAAAGGACCCCCTATAAGTCCCTAGGCCTTAATAATGCTAGCAAGAAGGTTGGAACAGACCTTTAAATTCCCTAAGACCTTAAAAAGAACTTAGAAAAAGATCGAAAAAGGGCCTCCATGAGACGCCTAAACTACTCTGAGCTCAAAAGGAACTGAAATAAAGTCGACTCAAGGCTAACTTAAGTGAGCTGAGTTGGAAACCAACTCGCGATAGATCAAGGCTAAGCACAATGACCAAGCCAATCCATACATGGCCAAGGACAAATCCTAACATATCTCGAGGGTTAAGAAGAACATGTCGAGATCCAAGAAAGGCCAAAATGAACATAGGCCAAGGGTCGGAGAAGGGGCCCCAAAAGTCCTTTAGACCTTCGAAATCAAAGGTAAATTCGGAAAAGACCATTGAAAGGGCTCCCACAAGTCCCAAATGCTAAGAAAACGTAGCTAAAGATAGAGCCCGATGATGAGCTCCGAAAGAGCCAGGGCTGAACGACCAAAATCAAGTTAACTAGAGCAAAGTGTTCAACGCTCCCCTCTTATCAAGAATGTCCAACTTAAAAGAGTTTCAAAAAGCTCAAGTATGAGTGAAACCCATGGAAAACTTGGGAAGGTCGAGCCCAAACTCAAGCACAAGGCAAGGCCAAGAGGTTGGACATATGCCGGAGGCCACAAAGCCAAGACTGAGCTGAAAATGGCAAAGTCGAATTATCCTTAGCTAAAAAAAAAAAAAATTACATGTCGAATGTCATTTTGAGCCAAATACTCGAGCGTTACAAGAGTAATAAAACACCAGAGGTGGGACCATAAGAGCCCAAGATAAACATGGGATGAGGGCTAAACCAAGCTTAAAAGTTAGTCCTAACATCATGTGCTTGTACTTACGGGCTCGTAATGCACGCTCCAATTGAAGAGGTTTGCGCCTCGAATTGTTCCATTAGTCGACTTCTCTTCTCAATCTCACAGCGCCTCTACATCCAACTTGAATAGTCACAACAAGCTCTCCAACCTCTCTAAAGAAGACTTTGGGGGGGGGGGGTGAGGGGCATACCAAAGCTCACCAAAATATCAGTAGGAGCAACTTCAAAATTGAATTCCCTGATATGAGGGTCTGAGGCTCATCGACCAGACCACAAAAATAAAGCCGTGAGCTGAATTCAAAAATAAGGTCATTAGCCCGAGTCATGCAAAAACCATATCATGAAGGAGATCTTTTTGATGACATGGAGTTGGGGGCCACGAATCTTAGGGTACATAAACTAGTAGAGATAGCGGTATATAGATTGTACAAAGTAGCGATTATAACAACTAAACTGACGAGGGAACCAAAGAGCTCTACCCACATGACAATCCCCTGACCTCTTGTGGAGCTCAGGAGATTGGGGAGGGGGCAATTGATAGGGGTGGATCTCGAGCCCTGAAAAGATCCAGCCTACGGAGTTGGGGTAACTGCGCTGATGTCCTGACCTGGGCTCGTAAGGGGCACTTGGCAGCAGACAAAAAGATCCGGCCTACGGAGCTGGGGTAGCCGTGCCACTGTTCGGACCTGGGCTCACAAGGAGCTTTGGGTAGTAGACGGAAAGATCCAGCCTATGGAATTAGGAGCCCCGTCAACGTCCTGACCTGGGCTCACCAGGGGTAGCCCCGTCAACGTCTTGACCTGGACTCACGGGAAGTGCTGGGCAGTAGACGAATAACAAGGGAGTTTTGAGATAAGGATAAGTACACAATGATCTTGCTAGATTCCGGAAGATAAGGGATATGGATATTATCCCCTTGAGCCTAAAGATAAGAGATTTGTCTTATCTCCTTTGATATTATCTCCTTAAGCCTAATATCATTGAATTTATGTTTATCCTATCTTACAACTCCATATTTCAGCAACTATATATATAGGTAGACATTAAAAGTACAGGTATCTCATTCTAACGCTTACAAGTTCTCTCTTAATTGCTCATAAGCAACCACTTTGGTCTCACGCAATACTTTAATGCTCTTAGCAATCTTTTGCCCCCATAACTGACTTGAGTGTTAGAGGGGGCCCTGGGTACCCCCCAGGGGTCCTTGTTTTGTAGGAAATAAGCTGATGGAGCCTCAAACAATAGATTATAGCCCCTACAGTCCGTACAACACAGGCTAACGCGGCTCGTCCAGCCCCGCCAGACATATCAACCCGGGACGTCGAGCCCCGATGACAGAAGGTCAGACCTCGGAGCTCCAGGATAATGGCACCTGATGCACAAATTTGATACAACCCTCGCTGACATGATAACAAGTAAGGACCTAGCAGAGCACTTAGTATGAGGGGGTAAACCCCTAAGACCAGGATAAGGAGCAGGGCAGACGTGCCAGCCCCAACTATCAAGCCCTGTCAGGAACGGAGAACCAGAGCTGTAGCCCTAGTTAAGGTTTGCTTATGGGGCTGATAACAGCCCCGCTAATAGTCTGTCCTGGATTTACGAGGGCTGCAAGGTGAACAAAGCATACAAAATGTTATTCGGATAAGGGAATTTGTTCAGCCCTGGAAGGAGTTTGGGGCTGCCAATTTTTGCATTAACAAGGGTTTTACATTATCAAAATGGGTAAGAGGCATGCAAGCCCCATTTAAATAATTACATAAAACCCAAATTAATAAATAAATAAATAAACATACATCCATTCATTCATCCATTCTAGTCCATGATCATCCCAGCACATAATCATAAAATACTAGGTAATCCATGAATATGGCACAATTAATTTCCTTGATATAATCTCATTATATCTAGTTGTCTAAATTTAATAAACTATTTATTAAATAAACAAAATATCTCATATTTTAAAAATTAAAAAAAACACCTTTTATTTATTTACTATAATTAATAAACAATTTATTAATTAAATCTCTTAATATCCTTTTTGGGCTTCAAAAGTTGAGTTTTATCAAAACAAAGTTTTTGGGCTTAAATTAATAAAACAATCCTTTCATTAAAACAACTCAGCCCAATTAGTTGAAAGACCCTTTTAAAATAACTCAAGAAAGCCCAAAACTTTAATAGCCCAATTTAGAACAGAAATAAAAACAAAACCAGCCCTCAACCCATGAATCCCAACCCTTGGGGCATGGGTTTGGACCTGGATCCAAATCCCCACTTGGATTCGGATCTGGGTCGAAAACCTAGATCCCAAAAAAACATTTTTTTTCTTTTCTTTCTTCCCTGCGCCCCCCCTCCCCCCCCCCTCCCATTTTTTTTTTCTTTATCCACCATGGCTGCACCTTGCAGCCATGGTGGCAGCCTTGGCGGCGGCGCTGCTTCCAAGGTAACGCCGCTGCCTCCTTGTGTAGTGCTGCTGCCATAGCAACGCTGCAAGCAACAGCCACGCTAACTGGCAGTGCCCAGTGCTGCTGCTGCTGCAGCAGCGCTGGCGGCGCCACTACAGAGGGAGAGGGCAAAAGGTTTTTTTTTAAATAATAAAACAGATTTTTCCATACTTAAAAATCTAGAGAAAATAAAAATTAAAACCAGATTACAGAAAAAACAATTTTTCTATAATAACATCCTATGAATTTTTTATTTTTTTCATAAAATAAGGGAAGAATAACTTTTATTAGGCTACTATAAAATTAAACAACTTTAATTTTAAACATAAGAGATATGGGATATTGTGTCATAAACGCTAAATCACATAACAAACATGAACGGTGGTTCTGATACCACTGTTGGCAATATACATGACAATTAAAATAATTGTGCAGCGAAAAATTAATCATGTATCCGTTCATGTTTAATTATGCAAATCTAAATCAGATAATAATTTAATCTAATTAAATTAAACCTGCAATAGTTCTAGGATTACCTCTTGAAGCGTAGTTCGATGTAAAATCTGAATCAAGCTCCCCACGTGAGAAGCCTTCAAGATTGATCCACACAGAATCCGCCCATGCTAATTGAATTTCTACCCCCACTAGGTTTCTAGAGAAATCCTATATATTTTTCTGACTGATAAATTGTGCTAGCTATTTCTCTGTCAGAATAGTTCTATATATAAGAAAACTCATATGACCTAAGTCATAAGTGGGCTGGTCTTAAACTTACCAGACTTGGGCTCCATATTAATCAGATCACCATCTAATTACTACGAGCCCAACTAAATTAATATTTTGGACGATTCTAAATTTAATTTAATTTTTTTCTCTAATCCAATTAATCTACAAATTCCATTTGTGTGTGACCTCTCGGGTTCATAATTAACTGGTAGCGAATAATTAATTAAATTAGAACTCATTCTAATTAATTCGCAAATCGTGAGTGACACTTAGTAGTGTATCACGATTACCCAATTAAAGATGAAGTGCAAGCATGCGAACCCAAATAGTAATTTATATGCAATCAAATCCTATTGTCTCAACTATCCCGATCAATCCAGAGTCATGGATTAGGTCGTCATACTCTTTTACTCGACCATATGCCGAAACCCAATTAATTAGTGACTAATGAATAATTCGTGAAACGACTTTTACTATTTCACCTTGGCCAAGGATTTTAAGTCACTCAATTAATCAGATTGCATAGGACACCCAATTGACAGTTTTCGTATCTACACATACATTTCTGCATGATGGAATAAATCATAACCACTGAATATATTGTCTAATCTATGATTATGACTAGCTTATTTGCACGAGCAAATTATGACATTTCTAATCATGAGCTAATCCTAGTGTCTCAAGTCTAAGGATCAATTTCATAATTACATGATACAATGAATCATCGACATTCCATGTAATTTGTTGTATCGGTGGTCAAGTCTAGTTACTTTTTCGCAATAAGTACTTATACATCTACTACAACGATATGAGACAAATCGCCCAAACTAATATCTCTTATAATTTGGTTAGTAGACTGTAATCCGATCTATCCGGATAAATTAATGCCCAATTGGTTTATCCTATGATCGGGGATAACTTTTAGAATATATTTATGATTATAGATTCCGTCACTCATATCCTTACTCCTAAGGATGGAATCTATAAATAGTATTCTAAGGACTTTATTTATTTAATCAAAATATTTATAATAAATAAATAAACTGCCTATATTAAATAAATTAATAAATTAAATAACACATTATCCATAATTCCAAAATACAAATTTATTGACTTTTGGGCATTATTCCTAACACTTACAACTAGTTTTATACATGAAAATTTGTGTACCCTTCAACAATTGGCTTTTGCAAGAAAAGAAACAAAAAAATCTCTTCACAAGTTGATCTTGTTAGATGGGCGAAAGACTATAGAAAAAGCCTCTAAGGCTGACACCTACCCCATAGTGTGTGGCATGTGACAACTACTCATAGGTTCAAAAATCCTATTTATAGAAAACTAGTTTGTGTTGAAAAATTTTAATATGTGGGACTACACATGTAAATATTTAAATGTGTTATGTTATCTATTAATTAAACCTAATTAAAGTAATCTAATTAAGATTTAAGTTTAGGCTTATGGGTATAATTGTCATGGAATTAATGTATGAAAACCTTAGTGATATTTTTAATTTAATGAGAGACCAAATTAGAAATATCTAAAACTTATAAGTTATATTAGGGTTATGGTCCTCAAATTGTATGTACGTTATTTTTCTCTGCATCCCATCAACAGAGAAAATAGGCTACAACTTGGACAAAAGTTCTTACCAATTTGGAAGATCACTACCCATTCATCTACCTTCGGCAATGGATTCAGGTACACTTCTTCTTTCTACATCTCCTTATTCTCTTGAATTGAAGTGGGTAGTAACATGTGTATTAGAGTTTTTTGAAGAACTTATAGAAACATGTTTTAGGTCTCTTTTGTGTTAAATTTATGAAATTATTGATGTTATTAGGAACTGTAAACATGTTAATTATTTTTGGCAAATCCTAACAGTGTGAACCTTACAAGGATTAGAATAAGTATTTTTACTCTCATTGAACTTGTATTTGTAATTGTATTCACCATGACTTGGGCTTGGAACTTGCCAAAAACCCAACAAGTATTTGATTTGGCAGCTCTTTCCAAATAATTATTGACGAGCAATCTTGCTCTAGATTTGGCAGCTAGTTTATCTTCATATTTGAAATTTGTAGGAAGGCTACTTATAGAAATGGGTACGGCTAAATATCTTAAAGCCTTGTTTTACTCTCAATTCTAGAAAAATCAAAGTTCGTCTCTCTTTCGGAAAGTGGACCTTAATCCCTCTCGAGCTATTGCAAGTGCTCTTTACAGTTTAAAGGATCAGTTCAGTTAGCTTACATTTATCATGCATTGCTTCTCCATCTCTAGCGCCAAACTGTCATTTGGATATAGATTTCATTGGGGTCTATAACGAGTTATTTAACTGCATCTACTGAGATTGGAAATTGAAAAACCAAGGTTTACTTTCAGTGGAACCGGACCTAATAGTAACCCATACTTTAGGGGACTAAGCAGTTATGCAACTGTTACAAGCATTGAATAATGTAAAACCTTTTCTGGACTATATATAAAATAACTTCTCGTTGCTTATCTTTCCTATGCTGTTCGCTAATCCAAAATCCACAAGAATTTCAAAATCAATGACTTTTGCGAATGTTGATCCTTTAATTGGATGGTCAAATTACACTTTATTGGAACAAAGATATCTAGATAAGCTCCTAAGGACACAAATAATTTATATAGGATTAACAAGCACTAAGGAAATGTTGTTACTTGTCTTGGTTTTGGAATAAGTATACCAATCTTTGTGTTTATATAATAGATTTATTACACGAGCCAAATTGATAATTCTTGTCATGAGTGGCATTGGGACAGGAGTGGGATAAAGGCATTCTGCATTTATGTCTTTCCAAGCATTGGTAACTTGTTCGTTGAACTCGATGTATGCATCTTCCTTCGAGGAACCATATTGATTCATATAACATTCGACGGCCGAGGCTACATGTTCTCTTTCCTGTTCAAACTGCATTTGGGAAATCAGTGTTAGAAATCATAAATATTTATGTTGTTTTGTTTGGAAATGTAAAATTAGAATATTTTTGTCAAAAACATTAAGTAGGTTTGAAAATTCAATTTAGTGAAGATGTTAAAGCTAAGTGGAGATAAATTAATTGATTAAATTAAAAACATAAATTTTAAAGCATTTGTGGGGTCAATGGGGATGAGAGTTAAGCCCTACAACACAAAGAATAGATGTGTCCTCATTTTCTAAAAATGTGTATCTTTAAGATATGTTTAGACTAAAAGATTAATTTAGTTCATATGAACAAATTATTTGTAAAAAATATTAATTTTTTAATTTGTTATTAGTTTAAACTGAACAGAAATCTTGGATCGAACCCTATCTACCCTACTAGTTTGCATTTTATTCCAAACATTTTTCCTCTTTATCATGTTAGAACTTTAAGAATCTAAGTCAAAATAACACTTCATTGTATATTTGTTCAGCAGATCCAGCTCTAGCTTCTTTTTTTTTTGTCTTATTTTAGTTCTTTGTAGAAAAAGTGAAGAATATATATATATATATATATATATATATATATATATATATATATATATAAATCACTTTTACCTCGTGTGTAACGGGGTCGTCCATTAACCTACAGACTATTGAGACAGACATAACAATTAAGGGTTCATTCGACACCCAATCGAGGGCCTCTTTAGTCACTATCTCTCCCATGCCAACAAATGAAGCTGTTGCAAGCATCATGTAAGACGCTGTTACAAGTGCAACTTTCATATACTCCTCGAATGATGGAATATAGCTCTCATGACACCATTTAGCCTCTTGAAAATACGCTTGGTTTAACTTTTTCATCTGCAAAAATTCACCAAATTGATTAAATAAATGTAGTTGAGTGATGGCTTTATATATGAGGATGATGACTTGTAAAAGAGATTTTAAGTTTGAGGTTGACCTCAGTTATGGCATAGTGAGTTCGATATGATCTGCCTTCCTTAGCCATCTCTTCTTCTATTTCTATATATACATCTATAAGGGCCTGATAATAGAGTCTCATGTAAGATGGCAGTTGATCTATGGCAGAAATTTCCCACCTGTACGTCAATGCAATACATCTTAAGGATTGTAGTTTGAGTATTGAATTGAACAGTAGTTCTATCAGCAGGGTCGGATTTATTTTTGGGGTTGCAGGACATGTTTAAAATACTCAGAGATATATTTTAGTCTATCAAATCATTTTGTTCCCAATTAGCGTCTACATTTTCTCTAATTTTAGTTCTTACAACTACTTAAACTCCATTAATGAAAAATTTTAAACACGCAACACACACACTCACGTTTGAACACACTCAAGATTCATGATAGTTGGGAGGCCTATATTCGAATATCACAGAAATAGGGGTAAAAAAATATTTTAAACACGCTCGACTAAATTAAAGAGAAAGAAAAAGAAAAAGAATTACAGTTGTGAGGTTTCAATTTAACCTCTTGATCGCATCTGTGAGGAGGTGAAGCTCGTCAATGGTTGCATATACATCGTAAATGTCATCCATAATGGAACCCAAAGCGATTATTTTGGTTGTTATCTTCCTACCAAGGGAGTATTCGGGTTCAAAGTATACTCCCAATATCCAAAAGTAGCATTCTACCAATCTGTCTCTCGCAAAAGCGAAATTCTTCGCTACATCCAAAGCTTTCCACCACCTAAAAGTTAGAAAATATCACAGAATTTACAAATATAATTTGTTGAGTTAATAAATAAATATAATAAACCCTTCTATTACAATTTAGACTTAGTCAAGTTACCAATGATCATGATCGGTTCAAATCTCATTGCTATCTATTAATATTTCAACGTGCAAGGCCATAACCTCACCTTATATGAGGAGGCGTGATCATGAATCAATAAAAGAAAATAACAAATTCATTTCTAATAGTTTAAACTTTCAGGTAAAGTGATAAAATAATATAATTATGTGTCTAAACTCAAAAGGGTTAATAACCATTTTAGTCCTCTAAATTTGACTTGATTTACAAAGTGATCACTTATTTTTAAAAGTGATATATTTTAGTCTATTATCTTTTATCCTAATAACACCGTTAGTATTTTTTAATAATTTCGTTAAAAAAATAATGAAAACATGCACATGCTAATCACGTGAAATTTGGAAGAAAAAGAAAAAGAGAAACGTGCTAATCTTGTGCGTTTGACGTCTTTTAACGAAATCACTAAAAATGACTAACGGTGTCACTCAGACAAAAAATAAGGAATTGAAATGTATCACTTTTGAAGATAAATGACTATTTTGTCAATCATGTCAAAGATAGAGGACCAAAATATGTATTACAAAAAAAAGAAGGGTATATTGAAGTCCAGCGGATTTAACTGAAATCAAAATTAATAAAGGGTCAACGAATTTGCCTTGTAAGATCACTAAGCTCTCTTTGATGAATCTTTTGCAGTATATTGAAGTCCAGCTTCGCAAACTTAAGTAATACTTCATTATGCAATTCGTCTTTTTGAAAAATTGACAAGAACTCTCTCCCTCCAAGCCTTGTTAAGGTCCTTCGAATGGGCGTTTGTAGGGCACGGTAGACTTGTGCTGCAAGCGGATCGCTCAGGTTGGGGATCATCGACTCAAGCTGGGTGGTGGTGAACATATTTGCTTCGTCTAGAATCTCTTCTCCACGCACTCTAAGATGAGCTGCCTCGTACAAGCTTAACATGCCCTGAATAGTACTTACCAAAGATTCATTGAATGTTCCGTTCTGATCCATGAACTTTTTGAACACGTCTGTTTCAACAGAGAAATCAAACCACGAAAGGAAGCGCAGAGGAGGTGAAATGCATATTCGGCAATTTGTTCACAAGGATGGATTTATATATATATATTTTTTCTAAGTACGGGATATATCGGCCCTTTCTTTTGTTTTCGAGTTTTCGTTCAATTAATTAGGAGGATAAAAATGATGGTATTTTGCTTATACATAATTTTAAAATCATATGAGTACGTTTTTTTTTTTCCTATGTACGGGCTATATTCATCCTTTCTTTTGTTTTCAAGATGTCTTTCAGTTTATTAGGAAGAATTGATGATGGTATTCTACTTGCATATAATTTCAAAATTATAAGAACATATTCTTCTTTCAATTGAACAAGTACAGACTGCAACATCCACAAGCTGAATTCATCCATGTGGGAAAAGCATTTGTCGATAACTAGAAAAGTTTTAAACATAAGGGATAACTAGCATATTCGACAAAACACGGTAATGTATAGTTTCACCCTGGAAACGAAAAAATTGCATGCTCACCACAGGATAGCGGGTGCCCTTGTTGTCTAAGTAGTCGGAAACGAAGAGCAACTCTGTAAAGATCATCACCATCTGCTTCAAAGTATTCATGATAGGCATCATACATATGCTTCAGTGATGAAGCAATCTCGTTTTCAAAATGGTACGACACGCCTAGGCGTTGGATTGTGTTGATCAGCTCTAGCTTTTCCAAGGACCTGTCCGGAGCTGCCAGCAGCATTTCCCGCACTTGATGTTTTAGTACGTCGCGTTCTTTTTCTTCACGGGGATCAATTTCCTGCATTGGACAATTTGACGCATTAGATATTGGAGAATTCAATTGTTCTAAACAAAGAAAATCTTTCAAAACGGGATATATATAAGTTTTCACGTTATTACACCTAACCCTTATTGATTCAGTATAAAAACTATTGAAGACAACAAATAATTATAATAATTTTTCTAATATATTAAATTTTTAGATGATGTAATCATTTAATATATATGGTACAGAGCCCATATTACTAAATGGTCTTAATTTCAAGCCACAGCAGCTTGCATTTTTAAAACATTAAAAAAAATCACGTACAAGGTTCAAAAAATAATCCCGCCTACAAGTGAAGAGGGTTGTTGAATATAATAAATAAATATAACAATTGCTCTACACATGCGGGGTATCAAAGGCAATAAATAAGTATGATAGTCCCTCTCTAACAGCTAAAGCAGTTAGATGGGGCGGTAATTTAATAGCAGCCCTTGTCTCTTATGATTCGAAACATAATTTTCCTTCTTTTTTTTCTCTACTCTTTTGTTGGAAAAAATAGACTAACATAAAAATGCAAGAACTTCAAGAAGATACACAATAAATTACAGTGAGTTTAGAAGCATATGGAAGGAAATAATCTCCCCAAATGGTCGGATGATAATTTGCAGAGCGACGACTTATCTCGACCCCAGCATTGCTCTGAAATGAGAAAGGAGCAGCTGACACTTGAAGATTAGCATCCATATTTTCTGTTTGCTTGGAGAGGTTTAGGAGAGGGATAATAATAAACACCAAACTTATTGTTGGCTATTTAATTTCGTATGAAACCAATAAGCTCTGCTATGTCCTTTTTCAATTTGTTAGGAGGCATTTTATAGTAGTATGCTACCACGTGTTTCATATCCTTCATCGAGGATACACATGAAGCAATCCTTTAGGGTCTTTGTCAATTCAATCAATATTACAGTCCATTTTTAGTATAAAATTTATCCGTTTGTCAGGGTGCCATTGGCCCGTATGTTTTTTTATATGACTCTGATTATGATTGTAATCCTCATTTGGCCTCTCAAGTACAGTATTGTTTTTGGACTACGAAAGCAAGAAAATTCACGTTTTTGAAAACTTTACAAAACCTTTTCTAAACGCAGGATAAAGAGAAATATAGTGAGACATGATATTCTGTCCATTTTTCTTGTCAACTATAATTACGCAATTAGTCTCCATTGTTACTATTCATATTTAATGTATTCTCCACTATTTAAAAGTAACCAATTTAACCCCGATTGTTTTACAAAGTTAACCAATTTAGACCCACGATTAAAAACTTGGTTAAATTTAATAAAAATTACATAAAATGATTAAATTACCCTTCTATAATTTGGGTCTAGTTACACTAATAGTCCCCAATGTTACCTCAAATTTTAAATTTAGTTTTCATTGTAAAAAAGTAGTCACTTTAATCCTCATTGTTTTAAAATATAAGTCAAATTAGTCCCTCTGCGTGCACACACACACACACACATACATATATATACATACATTAGGGAACATAA
Organism: Ehretia macrophylla; assembly: GCA_037974665.1. Classification (NCBI taxonomy): domain Eukaryota; kingdom Viridiplantae; phylum Streptophyta; class Magnoliopsida; order Boraginales; family Ehretiaceae; genus Ehretia; species Ehretia macrophylla. The sequence goes on along the minus strand of CM075767.1, from coordinate 18,883,440 downwards.
GATAGTTCATGTGTATGTGCGTGTATGCGTGTGTGTGTGATGGAGACAAAGAAGGAGAAAAAGAAAAAGGTTGAGTATTAGGTTGATTTTTTTCTAAAATGTTAGGGATTAGTTTGAAATGTTTTTTTTTTGTACAACATGAGGGATTGCTAATTTGAACTTTTATCCAAATATTGAGGATTAAATTACAGTTATTGTTTTTTCAAGTCTATCCCTCACTTCTCCAGTTTAAATTAACCTACTTTCTAACATTGAGTACTAACTTGACTAACTTTTAAAATAATGAGGACTAAATTTAACACTTTTAAACAATTGAGCCCAAATAAAAAATTTGTGGTAACATTAGAGACTATTGGAGTAATTATCCCTAATTGTTTTGTCAACCATTCTATTTTTTCAATAGTTTTTTTTATATTTTATCTACTTTTATAGATATATACTTTCCAAATTGTTAAAAACTATATGAAAGAATCACTATTGGGTATTAACACATATGTGTAGAACTCAATTATTGATCCAAAATTTTAAACTATTAAGTCTTGAGCCTACACATGTTTATTAATAGTTCATTTTTCTCTTAATCTTTCTATGTAGGAGAAATCCTTCTCTTTTGCTCTCTAATTTACCATGTGAAACTCATAATATAGAAGAACCTTTTATTTTATTCCACAGCTTATAGTATAATGTAAAGTGGCTAGATATTACATCATAAGAAGATACGTAATATCTTTCATATACGACTATAAGAAATACTCAAAATTTACTCCAATAACCTCGTTAGGTGCTCTTTAAAATTTGGAGTCCCTACTTTTTGTGTCAATCAGTCTAAAAAAATTTAGGGAGTCATAAAGTTACTCCCTATTTTTGTGCATGCATGTAGAAAGTGTTGCTAGAGTAATGTTAAAATAGCGAGTACCATAAAGTAGGATAACTAGAAATAAAGAGTGTTGTTGAAATGAAATTAAAATAGATTATCTCTAAAATTATAAAGTTACTTGTTTGGCTTCCTAAACCATTGGAGATGGCTTTACTGTTGCATGAATATGACAACTTAACTAGTGGATAATAAAGAAAATGAATTAGAGATCATATAAGATCATAATAGATTATTCAAATGTACAGCTCCGTAACCACCTGAATCCACCTGAATCCCTTCGATCACCGTCATGCATAAAACTAATTTTTGCTAGAATGTCTTGGGCCCAGGCATATGAGTAAGTGCATTATTATCGAGTGATGTTTGGGCTTGCTTGTTAGTTTTGGCTTGCACCTACAATCCTCTTTCTCTGCTTGTTTTCAGAGTTGGTTTCCAGAGTTGCATTCTCCCTTTTGCTTACTTTTTTGTAGTTCTTGTGTTCTTGTTCTAATGGCTGATCAGTGGCGGGTTGATGTTCTTCCGAAAATTAGGTCTCCTTTGTTGATATTCAAGGTTTTTGGTTTGTTGATATGTGGTGCATGATGCAATTTTCTTTCTTGTTTTTCTTTCTGGGTTGTGGTGTGCCGGCCCACTTCTGATACGTTTAGTTTGGACTCTGCCACTCATCTAGTTTCAGATGCTTCTTGAGGTTTTTTGAATTGTGCTCGAAGCATTTCTTCTGTTCTTCACAATATGTAATGTCTATCATCCTCGTCTGGCCACTTCCGGCTCCTGTTCTCACAAGCTACTTATGTGGTGACCTGGGTTGTTGTTGCAATTATGATATGTTTCTTTCACCATGGTTGGTGTTTCAACCCTCTTTTAGCATTCTTTTTGTTGATTTTACGTGTACAATCAGTTGTCTTGATATTTAATTTCGGTTAAATCTCTTGTACTATTTTGTATTTATAATAAATTTATCTTCCGACAAAAAAAAGAAAAAGAAAAAAGTAAGTGCATTATCTAAGTTAGTGGGGCCAGACACCTAATTTTTGATAGCATCTCGTTCAGGTTAGAATATATTGGATTGATATGACAAAAAACATGAAAGAATTTATAAGATTGATGAGTAAATAACGTGTGTCATCATGCATCAAAAAAATCACATTTGATTATATTTGATTTAGTGGGGAGAAAAGGGATGCGACTAGTGAGTGGTCAACATGTCTAAGGACTTTAAGAAACGCGTCTTGGATCTTCCAAAAGGGCGATTGAAACAGATTCATACGATCTTTACCTTGCAATTAAATCAAAGGACGCTTGGACAAGTTGGAAAAATGCACAAGTGATTTAGGTTATATTTGGCGGTACTATGAAATTTTAATTTTTAAACTGCAGAATTTTTAGATGTAGACATTTGATTAGAAGTTGTTGTGTAATTTTTAATGTAAGTATACGTATCGCAACTAGTAATAAAATGATGAGTAAGATTGTTCTCACGAAAAATGAGATTATTAACTACCGAAATTGATTTAACTCTAACTTTATTCAGATGACCAAAATTTGAGAGATTGTGATTAAAAAGTAAAGAATCAATGAAACTGATAAACTTAACAACTAAACAAATACGAGTTTTATGGAAAAGCTGATTCAATAACTGGAAAGCTCTAGGGGTTCTGATTTTACCAAGATTTATCCTACTCGAATCTGTTGATTAAATCTAATTGACGACTATTCCTTATACTGCCAGCAATCTCACTAAGGTAGATATTAATATTTCTCAAGAATCAATAACCTATTCCAATAAACAAGCTACCTACATCTCTGTGATAACTGTGAACTTATGGAATGCATTAAACCCTAGAAATTTAAACGCTGCACTATATCTCATAACTATCTCTAGTTTATGATAATTTAATAGTACTCCACACGTGGTCTAATCTAGTTATCATTTTTCAGTCTCAAACCAAACCACATAACAAACAATTATTGGCCAAACAATCACAGGCATTAACCATAGTGTGAAATACTCAGCATAAAAATAAAATAATCCATCAATCAATCAAATCAACATAATCCAAGTGATCAAAATATGACTACATCGTAGCCCTAAAAAAATAATCTAGCAACTCATAATAAATGTAAATGAAATCCAAAATCTATTGAAATTCATGATGAGAAAGAGAGAGAAAAAACTAGAAATCTCAAGAAAGTCGTGGCGAAATCTTGTCTTTAATCCGTCCTTCCTCGTCAATCTCGCAGTTTTCCTTGCGTTTTTTCCTCTCCAACGTTGGTTTTCTCTCTTGAACTAGCCTCCAGCCAAAGAACTCCCTTTCTAACGTTTGTTGTCTTCTTTTTAACGTAGGATTTCTTCTTTTCGTGCCTTTTTACAAAATCGCCCTTAAATTTCCTGCGACGCTACGCAGCTGCGCTATGACTGCACTACTTTTAACTTCTCTTCAATTGTTTCACAAGTCGCATGAAAGCTCTCCCATAGTCATTTTTCTTCAATCTTTGCCTCAAAATCTATGTCTTCTCATATAATTCACCTACATCGCCAAACAAACAGGAAACCAATCAAATTACTCATAAATTACTCAAGGATTAACAAGATTTAAGTAAAAATGTGCTTAAATAATATATTAATAATACACCCAACAAATACCCCCAAACTTAAGCTTTGCTTGTCCTCAAGCAAAAGACACAACTAAAGAAAGAACAACAAAAAAAAAACTAAAGACTCAACACAATACAACTCATGGAAACAATGCTGTGAGATAATAAATTTTCACGACCTCAGTAGCTTTATTTCACAACTCAAGATATAATTCTCAATCATAAGCATGAGAAATCTCAACTTCACATAAATTTTATTTTACTTCAATCCCCCAAGTGAGTGTGTGTATAGCCTCTATCCCAATCAATTGTACCCGGATGAGTTTATACAAGTTAAACGAATTTCCAATGTGAATATTTTATTTTCAATCACTTAAGACTTCATAGGCTCACTTTTCATGCCACTCTCCACTAATGTAGGTCAATCATAGCATTAAAGATCAGTAGGACTTTACATTTGGTTGTAACGTGTGGCTAGAGTCAAGTTAGGATAATGGATATAAAGGAAGGCTAAACTATCCGTAAGCACACAATTATTCGAGTATGTTCAATGGAGCACATGTCAACTCTACTTTTTACCACCATAATTATTCAAAATATCTCTTTTCTTTTTTCTTTCATTTCACTTCCTTAACATTCATCCACAACTTTTATAAACACAAAAAGAATCCACACTCCCCTAAACTTGCATTTTGATATTAACTACAAGGAGTGTGGCTCTTCTTTTTTCTTTTCATTCTTTTCTTTTTTTTTCTCAATATTTCATTTTTTTTCTGAAACAAAACAACACATCACCAAATCATCAAACCTCCCATCATTCAATACAAAACATGGCTTCATATAATCATCCTAGAACAATCATATGTTACAGGTAGAAGGGTCATAATTTGGGAAAATCAAACTTGACAACTTAAGGAAGATATTGTAAGTTGCATAAGAAAGAAAAGGCTATCTTAGGCTCAAAGGGGTGAACTAGGGATATTCAATTATTACAAGGGTTGGCTTGAAAGGCTCAAACGATCCAAAGATGGCCTAAATCATTTCTCTAATGCTAAGCAACCTAGGATTTTGCCTTGAGTGACAATCAAGCAAGTTCTAAAGTCCTATACTCATTTTTCTGTTCACTTAAACTCACATAAACCTTCTCTAAGTATCAACATAACTAGGCGAAGCTAAGTGCACAATAGGTATGGATTTTCCGTAAAACGAAGCTATGTTTTAGTCAATTATCCTCATTACTATCATGTACTCTTTACGCTACTCATCATCGGTCTATTTCTTATCTTTTCAGCATTACTTTCAATTTTTTTTTTGGTTTGTTTTTTTTCTTATTTTTTTTTAATAACATAATAAAAATAACAAAATAAATAAAAAGACAAACACATAATACGAATACTAAAAGAACAAGTTCATACAAGAAAATACATAATATCCACCCCCAAACTTTAAACTAGGCATTGTCCTCAATGTCAAAAATAAATAAAGTAAACAAAAGACTTCCCTGAATGCCCAAGTCGTTCATTGTCCAAAGGTTCCTCAAATATTTTAGCTCCAATTATACAAAGCAGCTTGTTCCAGTAGATGTCATTGGCATGTTGATCTGGTAAACGACTTCTTCCAGTTGACACCACCCCACAACACAAGCTATGCACACAATTAACAAAACCAATCCCGGTATACACCAATCACCAGAAGACAATGACAGCCACCACAACGCATCCAAACCGTATAGTTCAATCACAAATCACCCAACAAATATAAGCTAGATATAGTTACCAATCACCCAATCAACCCGAAGTCTCACAATGACAACAATTTTAAATGCCACAAAGTTTTTAACTAATCTGCTCATTTCTATCAGAAAGACCAAATCCACAAACCACCCCATCCAACAAACAGAATGCACTAAGACCCCCAATCAGCACAAGTTAATCACAACCCCATCATATCAAAGCTACCAACACAACAGACCACCAACTCAAAACAAAAGAAACTTGTGTACAACGGCCCCTGTTCTCAAGCGTTCTTCAATATTTTTTTTTTTTGTTCCTTTTTTTTTTTCAATCCACAAATGCACCAACATAACCAAACACAAGAAAACACTTCCAATGTGGGAATCCTCAATTATCTGCCTAGCTTGACCGTCGGCAACCTCTTCACATCTAAGGACGTCACTACTGCTGGCGAAGGTGCTACATGGGAGGTGTTTGTTTTTGTTGTTGTGTGAGAGATAATGGCAGGAAAGAGCTGCGCCATCGACGTTGTGAGAGCCGACGGATGGTTTGTTCTATATATTTTTTTGATTTTTTTTATACGGCTATGGCTGTGTGATAGAGTTCGTTCGTGAGAGATAGAGTGCCAGAATGAAGGGTTCTGATTTGAATTTTTGATTTGGATGGTAGGGTTAGATAAGTAGGATTTGGGTTTAGGTATGATTTGGTGTGAGATGGTTTTGGGTATGAATCTTTTGGTTTGCTAGGTAGGTTTATTAAGTGGGTTGTTGGGTAACTGGGTTGAAATAAGAAGATTTTTTGATTTTCAATTTTTTTTCTTGGACGTCACTGTAGGGACGCCAATGCAGCAGCGCCATTTTTTAACGCAACAATGCTACTCACCAACGTGACTTGGCATTAGCATCAATGCAGCTGCACTACTTTTTAGCGCAACAGCGCTACTTAAAAAACGTAACTTCAAACAGCGTCAGCGCAGCTGCGCTACATTTTGGCACAACAACGCTACTTTCACAACTCTATTTTTTCTTGCTTTTTCTTCAACGTACACATCCCCTTCAATCCAAACACCATCTTTTTCATATTTTCTCCCTTAATTGACTTGGTACCACTTCTCTTTGGCTTGGCTTCCCCCAAACTTGTTCTTGAACCTAACATGAATTTTTTTTAAAAATGCAAAAATTAGCTACGACAACTATAACGTGAAAATAAACTAAAAACAAACACAACTATTAATGAAAGAAAAGTAAGAACATTCAGGTTGCCTCCCTAAAAGCGCTTGTTTTAACGTCAACAGCCTGACATAGCAATTTCTTCATGACGAGTTAAGGTGGACAACAGACAAGCTTATCAAACTCATCATCCCAATAAGTCTTCAATCGTTGTCCGTTGACCTTGAACGTCCTCTTCTCTGGATGATTGACTTCGACAGCTCCACAGAAAAACACCTTAGTCATAACAAAAGGCCTCGACCATCTTGACTTTCATTTTCTAGGAATTCCTGGGTTACAAAGAAATATTTGTTGCCCAAGAGTAAAATCTTTTCCCGAAATGAATTTGTCATGCCAATCGTTTGTCCTCTCCTTATAACCTCTTACATTCTTATTCGCTCCATCACGGAATTCTTCTAGCTTATTCAATTGCAAGAAGTCTTTCTCACCCACTACTTGCACACCCATGTTGAGTTGTTTAATAGACCAATATTCCTTATGCTTCAATCCCACCGGAATAAAAGAATCATCTTGTAACAAGCTAGCCTCCAAAGGATCTAATTGACCCCCATGGTTAGACACTATAGCTTGTATGACATCAATGCAAAAACAACTATCACTTGATTCTACGTACTTGTGAGATTTGAAAACATTAAAGGTTACCTCTTCCTCTTATACTCGCAACCGAAGCTCACCATTTCGAACATCAATAAGTACTCCCCCAGTTACAAGGAAAGGTCTTCCAAGAATGATGGAAATTTTCTTATTTTCATCCACATCTAGCACTATGAAATCTGCAGGAAAGATGAATTTATCGACTTTGACTAGCACATCTTCAATTATTCCCTTGGGGTGCTTTAACAAACGATCAGCTAATTGTAGTGTTACAATAGTAGGTCTTGCCTCTCCCAATCCAAGTTTCTTGAAAATAGATGAAGTCACCAAATTAATATTAGCACCCAAATCACATAAAGCTCGCTCAAAAATAACATTGCCAATTTCACATGGAATAGTAAAACTCCTTGGATCCTTGAGCTTTTGGGGTTATTTCTTTTGTAGAATAGCACTGCACTTCTCAGTAAGTGCAACTGTCTCATGATCTCCAAGCCTCCTATCTTATTTGAAAGAATGCCTTTCGTGAACTTCACATAACTCGGCATTTGTTCAAGTGCATCTGCAAATGGAATATTAATGTGAAGCTTCTTAAAGACCTCAAGAAACTTAGCAAATTGTTTGTCAAGCTTGTTCTTCTGCAATCATTGAGGGAATGGCACCACCACAGGTGGTTCTTGTGTAGGTTGTGCTTGAGATTCTACTTTCTCTTCATCTTTCGCCTTATCCTTCGCTTCACATTTTTCAACCTTCTTGGTTCTCATTGGCTCCTCTAACTCCTTGCCACTTCTCAAGGTGATAGCTTTACAATGCTCTTTACCATCTCTTCTAGGATTCACCTCTGAAGTGCTAGGTAAATTCCCTTACTGTGTTTCTGATAACATCGTAGCTATTTGGCTAAATTGTGCCTCTAAATTTCCGAATTGTGCAAATTGGTTTTGGAGGGCAGTCTTGGTTTCATTCATAAACTGAGTGTGGGAATTAGCCAACTGTGTCTGCCAATTTGCCAACTAAGCAATTACCTCATCCTGGTTCACCTTATTCTCTGGTGGGGCTTTATGCTGTTCAGGCTGCAACACATTGTGTGTATTCTTGTATGACAAGTTGGGATGAAAATGCAACCCAAGATGATATCTGTTGGAAAACTGATTGTACTGCTGCCTATTAAAGTTTCCCACATACTGTGTTTGTTCTATTATGCCTTGCGCAAATGGATTGTCAACCTGACATTCTGCACTATAATGCGGACCACAACAAAACTCACATACCACTACTGCTTGGACAGTATTAGCAGTTACTTGATTATTTTGCATCTGTTTCACGAGATTATCAGTTTTTGCTACCAAAGCAGTTATGACATCAATCTCATGGATCCCAACTGTCTTCTCTGGCATGACTCTCTCGCTTGACCACTGCAGACTATTCAAGACAATATCTTCAATCAACTCGTAAGCTTCATCTGCTATCTTGTTCATTAAAACTCCTCATGTTGATGTATCAATCAAAGTTCTTGTGGTGCTAATCAACCCATTGTAAAAATTGTGAACTTGCATCCACTTGGGTACTCCATGATTAGGACACTTCCTCAACAATATCTTATACCTTTCCCACGCTTCACACGGAGTTTTTCCTTCATGTTGCGCAAAATTATTGATTTCAATGGGCAGCTTCACTGTCTTGGCAGGTGGGAAAAATCTTGACAGAAACTTGTGCACCAAATCCTCCTAAGTGGTGATTGAATCTGAAGGCAGCGAGTTCAACCATTCATTCGCTTGATCCTTCAAGGAGAAAGGAACCAAGCGAAGGCGCAGAGCTTTCTCAGTGACTCTATTATACTTAACAGTTCCGCAGACTTCTAGAAAATTCACGATGTGCTGATTAGGATCTTCAGTGGGCAGTCCATGGAACGAGATATTCTGAATCAACTGTAGCGTCACTGTCTTCAAGTCAAAATCATTCGCCTGAATCGTTGGCCTTTTAATCGTAGGTTGAATTCCAGTGGGTGGCAACGCATACTCTCGCAATGTTCTATGCGGATTTTCCTGATTGACTGCTTGATTATTTCCTTCTTGCCTTACCACGAGGTCAGCCATATTTGTAACGACCCTAACCCGACTTGTAACGCCCCGATCCCTCACAAGACCGAAAGCTCTAATAGCCATGCTACTTTCAACCCAATTCCAAACCCCGGCACGAAATTTGGGGAAAAAAACGGACGGAGTTTCCCCTATATATAGGTCTATCTAGAAAGCTACCAACAGTCACATACAAGTCCTGAATTACAATCAACCATTCATACAACTTAGCTTTCAAGATTCATAAAGCCAACCAGCTCCTCAAGGCCATCCGAGCCTTGGAACAACAAAATTTACTTATAGCACACAAGCATGCAAGACAAAATTAATTTTAACTATAAGTAGTTGGTTATGACTATAACCAAGGTTTCGTATCAAGTTAATAAACACCCAAGCATGCAATAAGAAAAGTGAACTAGGATTCATTATTACATGCCATCTAACTTAGTCATCCATCACATAAGATTACAAGATACTACATTCACCAACTATACATAAGACCACAAGGTCTCAAAAGCACATCAACCAACAACTTCAAACAAACTGCACACATAATCAACCTCATCACACAGGAATCAAAGATTCTGATCTACGTATACTTCTTCTTCTTCCTCTACTGCTATCAGTTGGGGATTCTCCTCAGCTTTTCCTGAAACATGTTAAATGAGGAGTGAGCAACAATGTTGCCCAACGAGGGAGATGATGCAACATACCGGGGCGTGCAATATGATATGAAAACACAAGAAGTCATATATATATAACATAAAACAACAATATTAAATAGCAAGTGATTAACCACATTAAAAAGGATACGGTTCCACTTCAAGTCTTCAATCACGAGCCACGAACCACGAACTTCACGAACATGCCGGCAAACCCTTACTCCAACAAGTTGGGATACTCCGGATGTATCCCGATCCTACGACCCTTTCTCCTGAGGTAGGTCTATGCCCAGCAGGTGAACCACGCCTCTGGGGTAGTGGAGTATGCCTCAACGAAAAGGGAATAGGCACCATGGTAGTCGAGGGAGCACGGCAAGCCTGATGCTGCCCGTGTTTCTCGACGCTACCATGTCCTAAAAGGTTGCGCAACCCGATATTCGATCACAATAATTCAAGCAATGACAATATAATTCAAGAATCATATAAATGAGGGACAATAAAATAGGTTGCCCTCACACGTAGATTACAATAAATAAGCCATATGACAATATAAATAAAAGACAAATGTATATTTAGTCTATTCATATTAAAGTACACGTAATTATAAGAAATTATATTAAAACTATACAATTTATGAGCAGTAAAACAAATTAAGATGCACAAAATAATGTAACTCCCTCACGTTGGATCCGACTAAAAATGCAAGAAATAGCTCCGATTACTCCAACCTCCTCGAACTAGCTTGGACATGTACCCTAGGGTGTTCATATGAGTTTAGCACTTTAGCAATTATCTATATTAATTTCTAACTTAACTTCACTTTTGCTTAACTCAATCCACAACAATAGAAGTTATATATAATCACATTTATATCATATTGTCACATAGCCCAAGAAATCACACAAATGACTCTAAAGCATTTTCTTAGTCTTGTAAGGGCATTAGCTACGTTGCAATCTAACAAGTTAAACTTCCTAACTAACTTAACTTCCTTTATACCACAAGGAATATCAAGTTAAACTTCCAATCAAGACAACTACTTTAACACTTAAATATAATTCAACTATAACATGTTCTAAGAGTCATTATCATGCTTATTTACTCAATACATCATATATAACTCAATTAAAAATAAAATATATCAATTAAGTAGTCCAATTAACTAACTAAGCAACAACTTCAAACAATTCATATAAATTCTAACAAAACTCTTTTCCAATTGCTTACAAATTAGGTTCTAAACTTCACGTACGATATGAAACTTCAAAACTAACTTTACCAATCCTATTTAGCCACATTTTGATACACCTAAATGCCCTGAACTCACATTTCCAAACATGATTACACAAAAATACCAAAAAGCTCCCTAAGTGATTTGAACTACAGTTACCTAATTCGATTAACCAAACCACGTCATAAATACATTTTAGAGGCTTCCTAACACGTCTAAGGTCATCTAGCTATTCAAACATGACAAATTCAAACCTTCGTTCCAAAGTCCCATTTTTCAACTAGGCAATTCTACTTCCATATGAAATTCAAAACTCCGATTCTATAAACCCACCATACTACATCTCTAAAGATATCAAAAGTCACCTATTAAAGCCATGAAAACCCACTTTGGAGGCAAAAGCTCGGAAAGGCCCCGAGTGGATTTTAACTACGACTACCCTATCCGGACCCCAATTTCACGTAACGAAAGCACCATAAGTGCTTCCATGCCCTAAGGATACCCAAACCATAGCCCAAACGTGCCCGGATTGCACAACGAGAAAAGTCCTCTTTTTTTAAAGTCGACTAATTTTGCATTTTAACTCATTTTCGGGCAATTCAACCTCATGTGAGTCTTTGTCTAGTTTCACTAATGTCTAAAGCACCTAAAGGAAGCCTCAATTCAATTTAATTAGCAAATTATATAATAAAAAAACCCCTAAATTTTCGGATTTCACTATTCACTACACTATTCATCATCTTTTTCAATCAATCTATGCATTCTACCATAAAATTTGCTAATAAGCTATATAAGTTAGTTCTAGAGGCTCCAAATAACATATAATAAGCATTCATAACAAGTTTTATAGCTATAATTGACAAATCAAAAAAATTCAACATGTGAACATAAACTTTGAAAGCAAATAAAGTGCATCTCCCTCACAAATTATATGATGAAGACAAGACTCTGTTGCAGGTTTTGGTTGATTAAAGAATCCTCTCGTTTATATTAGTCAAAGATGTGACTTTCACAGGTTCGATTGCTCTTTGACTGGTGTGCCTGAGAATGTGAGGTTGAAGCTCCCAAGTGCGCTAGAAGCCTTCCCAAGCAAGCCAAGAGATCAACTCCAAGGTTTAATGAAGATTTTTTTCCTCTTCTTTTGGCCCTTAGGGGTCATGGGTTCAAGGGGGGGGGGGGGGGGGGGGGGTTTGGGATTTTTTTGTTTTGTTTTGGTTGAGTAATAGCTTGTATACATTATATAAGATATATATGTATGAGTATGTGTAATTAGTTGTGGTCAAAAACCATTAAATCCTAGTCAACTAAGTTAAAAACTCATACAATTGCTATCTAGTTGAAATTAAGGTTGTTAGGTACGGAACACTATTCAAATGGCGCGAAAACTATTTTCCAAACGCATGCTCCCAAGCTCAAAAGTCTAAAATGACAAGTTCCCGATTCCTTTTATGGGTCATATGACTTAGGAAAAATATTAAATCGAATTTTTAAAACATTCGAATTTTCTTATGAATAGTGCTCAATAGTAAATCAATTAAACAAGAAGAGTAATGCACATAAGATGCTCAAGTAATTTATGCAACAGTTATTTAAATGATGTGATAAAATTATCGGGCGTCACACGACCTTTCTCAAGATTAGGTCAGAATCTATGCTCATCAACGTTGCGGTCCCATGTAAATAACTTTTATAACATTATAAGAAGTAAAGTATAAAAATCTTCAATAATAACCAGTTATCAATAATATTCTTGATACAAAAGTTGTTATATCATTTGAGACCTGAGAACTACTCGGCTACGTTACAAACTAGGAATCCAGCACAACTACCCTTCTACCCGAGTATAATACATACCAACTTTAACTCTTATATCTTGGATCAAAACATGACAGACAAGAGGCCTCGAGCACGTATCCATATAATGTCGACCTGTTTCGAGCTAAGCCGCACCTGTAATGGAGGGTGAAAGGATCGTAAGCTCAAACGAACTCAGTGCGGGAAAGTCAACTAGGGTAGTTTTGAAAACATTTTCGAGTTTTGAAAATCATGATGCAATGCAAGTATATCAAGTATATCAATAACATGTAAAAATCACGTTGCAAATGATACAGATTGTCTTCAAGGTGGCCGACCGAATCAAGCTTACAACTTCTTATCTCTCCCAAGAGGGTACTCCGGATTGTACCCAAATTCTACGACCCAACTCCCCGAGGGTGGAGATCACCAAGCGGGAGAGGGAATACGACCACGATAGGTACGGGAGCACCGGCAAGCCCTATGCCGCCCGGCGTTCGTATCAGCTATCGTGTCTGAGGTTGCAACCCCCAAAAAGCATACAAGCATGCACAAGTAACCACGTAATACATGCGCGTACAAGTATGAGAGTACGACAAAGTAGGCCGTCCCTCGAGGATATATTCATATAGACATTAAAAATAAACTCATTGTTGTCACTTAGAATAATAATTAATAGATAGTTAATATAAAGATGGATAATATATTAAAAGTAGATAGTAATCTGAATAACAGATAAGTAGGTATTAGGGTTAATTCACAGTTGTTACTAAATGTCAAGTTTCACATTCAACTGAGTTGTCCCTTCCTGATTAAGCTAAGAACCTAATAAGTAACAAGTGACGTAGTTGTATTATACAAAATAGATAGAATTAATTCCTATCTAACTAACTGTTAGGGTGACCTCAACTTACTTAATCTAACTCATAGTGTAGCTCCTGCTGGGTTCATTTCCATAGTTATATTAAGGCAAGTACTTAAATTTAAGGCTTTCACCCGACAAGCTATAAGCATGCGTTAACATGGAGTAAACTTTTAATATTCCCTATACACAGCCAACCTAATAGCCTAAAGACTCATCGGGCTTATAAGCTTCTTATTGTTAATTCCCACCAAAATTATCCACGTGAACCTCATATATATTTACGTTAAGAGAATTAGTTGATGCGTGGGTAACAAATCATGTTAGTGGTTAATGTTAGTGGTTAAAGGACGAAGACTATATATTTGATGTACATATATTCATAAATATATTATTTAAATACTCAAGCTATACGATATTATATTCTTAAATATGTAACCTATCATATAATATATCAAAGTTTTAAAAAGCGTTGTTAATCTCTTTGATTAATTGTTATACTCTTTGCCTTATATTCTACTAGGGAAAGTTTATATAAATGAAGTTTGATTATGAGTTGACTTTTATATACATTCTTTCACATTGCATTTTGAAAGAAAAGTCAACTCATAATCAAACTTCATTTATATAAACTTTCCCTAGTAGAATATAAGGCAAAGAGTATAACAATTAATCAAAGAAATTAACAACGCTTTTTAAAATTACCGCACCTGTTGGTGTTGCTTTGCACACGAAAAGAAAGGAAAAATAAAGTTAAAGTCTAAGAGCTTAATGAAGATCTACTATCTTTCCTTCGGTTTCTTTTTTTTTTTTTTTTTTGGTGTTAAAGTCGATAGTTAGCATCCTAGTTATACTAACAAGGTTTTGATCTTATTGGCCTATCGAAGTTTGAGCTCATCATTATCCTAAGTGCTTCCGTGTAACCACGGCAATGCAGCCTAAGTGCTGAATCAAATCTAATGCATTTGCTATTTGACAACGTTGGTAAGCTATTGTAGGTAGTGGTGATTATGATAACTAGGTCCAAGCTGCTACGTGCCCATGGAAGATGTAGTGGCCTCATGCATGCACTCGGAAATGGACAGCAACGTCACGAGAGCAGCCTGCCTATACACGATGAAGCGCTGATTCCTAATCAAATGTCGACAGTTAAGGCAGTCTACTGTAAGTAGTTAATGAGCAGCTATGAAGGTCTACATACTATCGTGTCTCTCATGCAACACATGAATATCCGATGATGAGGTGGTGATGATAATGGATGGAGTAACTTAGGCGGCAAGGTGACTTAGGCTAACAACACTTATACATGCATGGTGACAAATAATGAGTAAATTCACTTATATTTTATTGGTTACGGTTTAAACAGGCTGCTTATTAGGCATTGTTTAAGCATGTGATGGCTGCTACTAGAAGAACGCATGATGATACGTAACAAGGTGTTTGATAATGACGTGCTTTTAGTTCAAGGTGGCAACGGGTGATAATTGATGAAAACTAGCTATTGACTAAGCAAGGCTATAGATAATCTATTATTATAACTATAACTAGTGTACTTGAGTAGAAGTGAGGCGGCGGACTTGTATTCTTCTAGCAAACTGCTCAATTACATGGGTAAGACTGTGAGGGTGCGTCGAGTGTTAACAATTAATATTTTTAATTCGCAGCAAATTCAAAAACTACTACCATACCGTTTAACTTTGAATAATTAATCAGATAAAACCACGTCTAGCACGGCCTCCAATTAAACCATTTACGGAATTTAACCACCCAAAATCATTTATTCTAATAAGCTATTCAGTCTTTATTGAAATTCCCAATTTATTTTTAGTATTATATGTAACAAGTCCTTTATTAAAGGCTCTTCCGTACAAGTTCAAAACATATACCACCCCAACACTCACATCTTTAACAGATTTAGAAAATGTACATACTAATTTAGTTAATTATTTTCTTACAGCTACCTAGCTTGTTACTTTTCTTCCAATCCATCTAAATTAAGTCAATCACTCAGCAAAGTTACGGAGGTTACCGAAGATAATAATATATAGTACTTTATTTGATCATCAACTTTTGTTTAACCAGATAATATACTTAACAGTTTCAATCACTTTACGAGATATCAATTACTACATTCTACTAGTTCTAACTAATTACTTGTAAGGTTAACAAACTAAGTATCATTCTTAAAATAGGATGGTTCAGCTAATATCTATAACTAATCTTAAAAACCTATTATAATCTAACTACAAAATCAAATAAATTCAACTATTCCTAACTACAAAGTTGCAAATTCAAATAGGAGATAAATGCTATCTCTTTGAAATGAATGCCTAGCTTGATATGTTAGTTGTAACCCATCTTCTTATTGTAAAGATACCAAGCACATAAGTGAAGTAAGGCAAACACATAAGTGAAGTAAACCAAACATATAAAGAACTCTTATTCCATATACTATTATTTGGGATTTAGGTACGGGTCCTTACATCTTCCCTTGCAAATGATGGGTAATAGCTCTTTTATCCTTTTTGTTCTTCTGACAGGTCCGTTCTATCTTAGAATCGAAAGACAATAACTTACTACCTCCTAACTTTCGCATGCACATAAAGGAATATGTTCCTGAAACACACGTAACAAAAATAAGAAAACAAAAAAATTAAATAAAATTCAAAGTAAAATTAAAGCTATTTGGTATCGATATTAATAATTAACACAATTCCCGGTAACGGCGCCAAAAACTTGTTGTGTAATTTCTAACGCAAGTACACGTATCGCAACAAGTAATAAAATGATGAGTAAAGATCGTTCCCATGAGGACTGAGATTATTAAGTACCGAAATTGTTTTAGCTCTAACTTTATTCAGATGACCAAAATTTGAGAGATTGTGATTAAAAACTAAAGAATTAACGAAACTGATAAAACTAGCAACTTAACAATTACGAGTTTTATGGAAAAGCTTATTCAATAACCTGAAAGCTCTAGGGGTTCCGATTTCACCAAGATTTATCCTACTCGAATCTGTTGATTAAATCTAATTGACGACTATTCGTTATGCTGTCAGCAATCTCACTAAGGTAGATATTAATATTTCTCAAGAATCAATAACCTATCCCAATAAGTAAGCTACCTACATCTTTGTGATAACTGTGAACTTATAGAATGTATTAAGCCCTAGAATTTTAAACGCTATACTAGATCTCATAACTATCTCTAGCTCATGACAATTTAATGGTACTCCACACATGGTCTAATCTAGTTATCACTTCTCAGTCTCAAACCAAACCACAGAACAAGCAATTATTGGCCAGACAATCACAAGCATTAAGCATAGTGTGAAATACTTAGCTTGAAAATAGAATAATTCGTCTATCAATCAACCAACATAATTCAAGTGATCAAAATCTGACTACATTGTAGCCCTAGAAAAATAATCTAGAAACTCATAATAAATGTAAATGAAATCCAAATTCTATGAAAGTTCATGATAAGAGAGAAAAAAAAACTAGAAATCTTAAGAAAGTCGTGGCTAAATCTTGTCTCTAATCCGTCCTTCCTCGTCAATCTTGCAGTTTTCTCGTGTTTTCTCCTCTCCAACGTTGGTTTTCTCTCTAGAACTAGCTGCCAGCCAAGAACTCCTTTTTCACATTTGTTTTCTTCCTTTTAACATAGAGTTTCTTCTTTTCGTCCCTTTTTACAAATTTGCCCTTAAATTTTCTGCTCAGCTGCGCTATGACTACGCTACTTCTATTTTCTCTTCAATTTCTTCACCAGTTGCATAAAAGCTTGCCCTTATTCATTTTTCTTCAATCTTTGCCTCAAAATCCATGTATTCTTATATAATTCACCTACATTGCAAAACAAACACGAAATTAATCAAATTACTCATAAATTACTCAAGGACTAACAAGATTTAAGTGAAAATGTGCTGAAATAATATATCAATAATACACCCAACAAAAGTATTGTTAAACAAAAGTAGCTGGATATTTGGTCTATGTCTAGCAATGTTGAACTTTTAAAAATTTTAAGGGTAATGTTGGACTCCTAAAAACTATGGACGGGTATATTTGAAAAAAGAAAAAGAAAAATAGCTTCCAGCATTATGTAAAAATAGTTTAGCAAATGCCTTTTTAAAAAGCTCCAATTTGGAGTTTCAAGTTTTTTTTAACTTTTTTCAACTTCACCTTTTAACTAAAAGTACTTTCAAACATAGGTCAAACAAGTCAACTTCTAAACTGATCACAAGAATCTTTTTTGAGTATCTAAAATTTAGGCCAAACAGGACCTTGAAATATCATCACTCTTACATCTAGTTTGTCAAGATTTAACACATGTTTGATAAGCAGATTAGCTAATATGGCTTCTGATCATATTGCTGTATTTGTTAGGGTTTCTCTTTTGCGCCGAAGTATTGTAAATCCTGAGATAGACAAGCTTTTTGTCATTATGTCTTCAATTTGATCAACCATAGAAATAAAGTGAACGTGTAGTTGTTTAACTTCCACCTTTTTACAAACAAAATGAACATCAATCTCTATGTGTTCTGAAGTTCTACTTATTATCAACGAGCTTGGACTTAAACTTTTAACCAAAAACCCAACACTGCCCTTTCCTCTTATTCTTGTTGTCTAATGTATATGTCGCATGAATTCTATAACGACCCCAAAACTTAGTATCAATTTTTAGGCTAATTAAGATTTGGCTTGTAAAAATCCCTAAGATTATTAGTGGGCTGAAGTAGGGCGGCCTTAAAATTTGTATGTGCTACACGACAAGATAAAAGAGGAGAAAGATTACCTTTAGGGGACGTTTGGTTCACGAAATATTACAAGATTTTTGGGAATGTGAAGTCTCGAATATAACATTCTCATGTTTGGTTCACAGAATAAAAAAATACTAGAGTTGTTCTCGTGCGATGCGCGGATGTGACAGTAATATACAGTTACTTTAAATAATTTACCAATCTACTTAACTTTCTAATCACATTCTCGCTTTTAATTCACAAATATGTCTCATTAGCTTGGAACGAATTAGTAATATTTAAAGTAGATTTGTCATATGATTTAAGTGAAATTCAAATAACTGAGCAAATCACGTGAGAAGTCATATAGTATAAGATTTTATATTTATTGTTACCAATATATTATAAGATAAACAATAATGAATAAAGAACATAAACATATTAAATCAAATCAAATCTACGATTAAAATAATAAGAGATACATATTTTGCTAATTTATTATTCAAAATACTTCTTTGAAAACCACATTATTTGTAGTTCTTAATACTTTGTCATTATCAAAATCTTTAATCCTTTTTTACTTGTGACTCTTGAAAGTACAATATATAGTAACTCATAACTGAAAGCATGACTTGAAAAACATAACCCAATGCAAGAAAGAGTTTAATCTTGACTTTTATTTATAGTCATGGAAAAACTTACAACCAAGCAAAATTGTCTTTGCTAGAATTTAACAGAGAAACTTTAATTAGATGAGATCATAGTCGTCCAAGGTATATTTTGAAGGATCTCATATATTTAGAGCTATTTACATTCCCTAGCTAAGAATCGAGCGGAAGCGAAACATGACATTCAAAAATTTCTGAAATTCAAAGCATAATGTTCATATGAAACTCTAATCTTGATATCATATTATTAACATATGCAAAACATATATATATATATATATATATATATATATATATATATAGCAAATATATATATTGACAAGAGATAGGAGAAGAAAATACCTTTTGAAGACAACTCAAAAGAAGGAATGAATCTGAAATTTTTCTCACTTGATGGAAGACACCATCCATTGAAAGCACAAGAGCTCTAGTATGTCCACACGAGCAAAGAATGACTTCTCATTCTTCATGGCTGTTTTGTGCTAAATCTACCATGGAAGATTTATGAACTTGTTTGTGAAGAAGAGAGTAAAACTATTTCCTTCTTCTTCCTTGTTCTTGGTTGCGTTTTTATGAAGAAGAAAAGAATACAACTTCTTCTCATTTTTGCTTCATTTTTCAGCCATGTATGATGAAGATGATGAAGATGAGAAGACTTCTTCATTGCTATGTTTTTTCTCTTGGTTAAGGAAGAAGAAGACAAATATTCTTTTTTTTTAATGTCTTGTCACTCTCTTGGTTTGTCAAAACCGAGAGAATAACAAAAAAAAAGGAGAAGACAAGTTGTCATCTTTTCTTATTCTTGTCTCCTTGGGTGAAGAAAAAGAAGACAACACTCCTTGAATTAAGATTGTGTTTTTTGTGTATTGTCTCTATCTTATAAGACAATGAATATATTTATACATATATATATACATCATACGTATATATATTGTGTAGTATTTTTCCACTAAGGCATTTAAATATTCAACCTAATCACCATTAATAAAAATTATGAAAACAACCTTTTCATATTTTCACATTAGCCCCAACACTTAATAATAATTACATCTTGGCCCCCAATAACTTTTAAAGGTCAATTACACCATTGTTACTACTTAACAATTCAAGAGAAAATTAAATGCAATTGTTAACACTTTAACAACTCAAGAGAAACTAAATCAAGCTCAATAGAAAAATCATTCACCATGCTCTATTGTGTGTAACTTTCTAGATTCACTGCTATATAGCACTGAAGAAACATTGAACACTTTCAATGTTAATCGAGCTGATCAATTTGTTTAGAGAATGTCTCCCGTCATTCTCAAAACACCCTCAGAGTTCTTGAGTGATGTTCTAACTACTAACGTATCAAGACAATTTATAAAACAATGAAGTCCTATTCAAGTGAATCTATTTATGGTCGTCGATTATTGTGCAATTCAATCATTCCATTAATTATCCTGTCGAGCAAGAACCATGATACGATTAAGTTCATAAACTCGATACTATACATAGATCTAATTGGTGTAATGAGAGATGACACATGGAAAACTCATTTTCGTCATTCATACCTCGGCCAAGGATTTCCTCATTAAACAACCAAGCTTAGATCGCATAGGACATTGCCTCACGCCGGAAGTTAATGGATCCTATCTTGACCACTACCTGTCAATCACTATACCGGACGAATGAAACTGCGAGATGACATATCTCATCTCGTTTATCGAGACAAGCATTATCCAAACGCTTGAATCAAATCCCAATACATATGGCAGCCGTAATGTCTCAAGTTTAAGGATTACATACAAAATCGCAACGGATAACAAATTATTAATCCAAAGTCATGTCACATTCAGTGATCTATTCAACTAATAGTCACTCACATGTTTGTTAATTGCATCGCTATGCTGTTATGGCACATGGCTTACCATCCTTTATCATTAACATTCTTATGTTAATCAAAAGTAACAACACATGTTATAGTCCGTAATAGATTATTGAAGTCCCGATCAAATAATCTAAGGACTATGAATACTTTAAGTATTTATCATATTAAAAAAATACGCCAACATATTCTAAACGCTTTTAGAATATATTCATCTAATGAAAATACTAGGGACTCATTCATACACATAAAGAAGGAGAATATGAATGTGCTAATTATGTCAATATGAAAACACACATATAGACATAAATGCCATAATGTACAAGTTAATTTCAAAATGCCCCAATATATGTCATCAAAATATGTAGCATTAGGGCATATCTCTAACATATAACTCCAAAAATTGATATTTAACAAATGAAATGTTTCAATAAATTATAAAAGACTCAAATATTAGTGTGAAGTGCAAAAATGTTTATTCTTAGTATATATGATTTTAATATATTATTCTGGTCTACTTATATTATTCTATATAAATAGAGTTGTAAAAATTCTTCTAATATAGAACTATGATTCTCAAGTATTTTTATTCATTTATTTCGTCAATATTCTCTGTACATCTTCTAATAAACAGAGTGCATAGAAAGATTTCTTGTAAATACTAAGATAATAATCCTCCCTATTGGCTAGAGGTACGTGTGATATTATTCCAATAACAAAGTTTTTTTTTTTTCTTGGATATCACTTATACTCACATTCTTTGTAAATAAGTTTTATTTGAAAACTCACATTCTTTGTAAACAAATGCTTGTGTTTATAATATTTGGCTGGAGCAGAATGACAAAGTCTTTGGCTCTAACCTACAAATGAATAAACAAATTATTACTAAAATCTTATCAGACGTTAAAGGTAAAGTTAGCTTGCTTCGTACATATAGGAGTACATTGGATAATATTATTTTATGTAGGGATTGGAATATTTGTTTTTCCTAAACTTGTGCCTTGAAGAGCTTTCTTGTTGTACATGTTTTGTTGTGGAATGAAATATTTATTTGCCGAGCAAAAAAAAAATTATTTGGAAACTCTAAATACATTAGCTCGTCGACTTCCTCATACTCTTATTTGCATACATCCAAAGTTCAAACATTAATTTATTTGAACTTCTCTATTTGATTTATTATCCTTATAGATAACAATATTTTTTAAGGGAAAATTAAATGACAAATTTGCACAATTGGACATCTAAAATGAATATCAAAGAAAAAAGTTCCCAAGCAGCCTCACAATGGGATATTTGTATGCGATTAAATGACAGATTTGTACAATTGGACATATAAAATGAATATCAAATAAGTCTATCGTATAAAGTAGTTGTCACTCGATTATGATCATTGGGAATATATTTGAATACATATTTAATTGCAATTGTTTGACATATGTAGTCAATATTGATATGAGCATTATATTTTAGGGAAACACTAAGTAATAAAGGAAGATATATCAATTATCAAGCTCAATCCTTTTTCTTATAATAGTTCGTCCATCTTCTCTTATTCTATATTGAGGAAATCTTCTTCATCAATAGTGAAGAGAAATTTTGATTTTGTTCTTAGCAAAAATGGATGCATTGAAGAAAACAAAAATTAGAAGCCAATAATAACATAGAAAATAAATTCAATATAAGAAGACAATGATAAAAATGATAGTTTTTGATAATACCATTTCTTTTATGTAGTTAGAATGCTTTCATCAGACTCGAAGATGACACCTTTGTTTAGTAGATATAGGTGTCAGAATGATTTTTTTTTAGATTCAAATATAATAGTAGATATTTGAGAAAAAATTTCTACTGAATAGTATCATAATATTGATATTTATAAAAGATAAAACAAATCAAAGTGTTCATAAATCATTTCATACATTCAGCGATTAAAATTTGTCTCAATGGAGGTCTAGAATTTGATCAATGGAGATGTTCGCCTTTTTGTACCTCTCATTTTTGCTTGCTTACTTTGCTATTGTCTTAGTGGTAGGATTTTTCAATAATTCTAAAAGCAGATTGAGTGCGGGGTCAGAACCCAAGCCTACTAGAGTCCATGTCATTAGTTGGATAGACTAATAAAGAAAATGGTATGCCATGACATTAAAAAGATAAATTAGATTAGATTATCATTCTCCTCCGCAAGCGCTTTTCTAGCATTATAGATTTTCTTTTCATCCCTTCATTCATCATGCTCCATTGGTCCCTATTTGTGAGTTATCCATAATTAAAATTAAGACATAAAAATGGTGAAATTATATTACCCAAAAGTGAAATATAAGATAGTGAAATTATATTACCCAAAAGATAGGACAATAACAATGAGAATTCTGAAGGAGTCTCGTTGCAATGAAATTATATACACCAAATAAGTTGTATTTCATGAAACTCACCATATGCATTTTTTTCACTCCATTTCGAAATACAACAAACGAAATCATAAGATAGAAATATACTCATATAGCAATTCATGAATTTTAAAAATACTACCCAAGTAGATAATTTGGATTAAATTAGGAAGATTACATTATTTGTCCCAAACTATGTGCAAAATATTGACTAACTCCCCATTGCCCTGCTTTTAATTTTTATTGCTTTGGTTAAAAGAGTAGTTTTGGTGTAAATGTAAAGTTCCTATGTGAGTTGTAGTTAATGGTTTTGAGTTGTGGAAATAACTTCTTGCATAATAAAAAATGTTATAAAAGAAAAAAGTTAATGGATTTTTTTTAAAGAAAAAAAATAGATTTCGCTCCCGCCCCCCCCCCCCCCCCCCCCACCCCACCCCACCCCACCCCACCCCATCCCAAGTGAAAGGAAAAAACTTTATAAAAGTTTTCAAAAACTTGGAGTTAGCTGTGATGATTAAACACAAATATATTCATATTGTTGGCGTGAGTTTGAATCACTGACTGAGCCTTATCTGACTAGGTGGGATCGGCACAGTACAAAAATTATTAAATCAAACCAAACCAAATTGGGCCTTTTCCCACTAGGTGGGGTCAGCACTGTACAAAAGATACTAAACTAAACTAAACCAAACCAAACTAAGCTTTATTCCACTAGGTGGGGTCGACACTATACACAAAATATTGTACAAAAAAAATCTCGACCCCTCCAATATTAGATTTCTGGCTCCGTCCCTTGATGAGGTGTATGATGAGCACTATCAGATTTTCTATTTTTGATATCAATCATTCATTTCAAATTGATTTTGACTACTTTTTTTAAAATTAATTTAAAATGAATGCATGAGATTTAAAAACATCAAATCATATGACCCATAATGCACATCATCTAGTAGATGAAAGAATTAACAAAGGAATGGATCCAAATTAACCCATGCATCTTGCCATGCCCGACATACTTTTTTTTTTGGTTTTTTTTTTTTTTTTTTTGTTGAATGGACATTTCACTCGATCAAAACTATACGAGCTAACAAATTCCAGCATTGAAAAGGTTAGAATCCAAAAGATTATATAAATGTGGAGGAACAATTGAAATCCAATATACGACACGACATACTTCTTATATTCGCAAACTGTAAAATTAATTTAAACGTCTCAATTATACACACATTCTCTCTCAACACATGCACACTCTCTCAACTCTCTCAGGAGGATTTCTTCTTACCTCTAGTTGAAGGTTATCCCACCAGTACTGTGTGGTCATTTTAGAAGCTCTGGCAATATGGTCGGTATGTAGTACCCAACTCTCCCCTTCCTCTCCTCTTTTGTTTTTTCTTGCTTTTCTTTTTTTTTTTTATCTTTCGTTCTTACTACTTTTGTATATATATATATTTTGTGTAAACTTATGTTGATTTTGGTATTTTCTATTGTGGGTTTAGTTGTGATGGTGTGTGTTTGGGTTAAACCCATGTATGCCTTTGTAGCCTGCTATTTTTGGTTAACTACTACTGCTGCTTCTCACCCCAACCCCTGTGATGTATTTGTTATGTATTTGTGTCATGTACTTTTATTTTGTTCTTTGAAGTCTCGTATGTATAGTTTGGGGGCAAATTGCCTTTGTATTTTTGTAATTTAATTAATAAATATGTTACTTGATAAAAAATATACTCGTAGACTGTGGGACAAATTTCACTATTATTTTTTATTGAATGAATCAATTTTTCATTTAGTTCTTGATAATTGAAAAGTTGAATAAGCCTTTTCGCAATGTTTATGAAAAAAATATTCAAATTGATCCTTGTTTTGGACAAAAAGAAAAAAAGGATCCTTGTTGCAATATTTTGGTTAGGTTAAAATATTTTAAGAGTCTCTAGACTATTTGATTGGTCTTATTTTGACCATCGAATTATTTTTAATTTTAAAAGAGACATTAATTGTCGAAAATAGTTACATATAAGTCATGCCTTTAAAATATGGTTAAAAAACTAACGGAAAAAGGGTTAAAACATAAATTAATAGTGAAATTTAAAAACCTCAAATGAATTATTTTTTTCTTTTTCATTATATATTTTTTATGTTTTTCTCAGGGTCTTCTTCCTTTTATTATTCTTTTTTTATCTTTTTTTTATTTCTTCTTCTTTCCCAAATCTGTTTCCTCCTTTTTGTGCTTTCCAAACAATGCACTGATTTACAAAATCTTAACAATAAACATTGTGTACTACTTCATTTTTATTCATAACACCATTTTTATTTCCACTAATTCTTAACAAAAACATTATGTACAGCTTCAAAGCAATCACAACACCATAACCCACAAGCGTAGGATACCTTCTAGACTTCACACTTAACCCAACTTGAACTGGCTTACCACTCAAGTCAAGCTCACACCCAATTGCTTTTATAAACCCATTGTCGCTGATAGGCAAGCAAGCGGGCGTGAAAGTGCCAGGACGATGAAGAAGATGATTTTTTGGTTGGTGTTGAGGTCCGAGAAGCAGATGTTTTTGTTGGAAAATTGAAACTGAATTCTTTTTTCATTGATATGATGGAAGTGGATTACAACAGTTGATAATTTGATATGTTGTATCGGAGGATCTCTCCGATATTGATTCGGATATCATGGCTCGTGACTCCAGGATTGTGGAGCTCTCGTAGGCTCCTTGAATATGGAGCTCAATGGCTCACAATTTAGGAGCTCTTGTTGGCTCCTTTCTTGGAGCTTAGTTTATCTAGCTCACTTACAAATGATGAACAAGCTCTCTATTTATAGCATACATGAGGCGGTTATAAGCTTCTTCAATTCTCTATACGCTGATTCAATAATTAGCCACTTTTTTTGGTTGGCCCTTGTGTTATAATAACTGAGGTTTTATATTAAAATCAATTGGTGCTAAGTAGAGTATCCCAAGATCTTATAAGACAGTCTTAGAGTTTTTGATTTTCTGATGTGAGACAAGTGTATATTTTAACACTCTCCCTCACCAATGACTTGATTTAAGAGAGGTCACACGTGGAAGATTGAATTTTACACGTGGAAAGGGCTGCACGTGGAAGAGATTGAATACACGTGAAAAGGCAGCATGTAAAAGATTGAACACGCGTGGTATACAAACGGAAGATTAACAAGATTAATTAGACCATGGACCTAACTCTGATACCATGTTAAGATAACTGAGATTCCAACCTAAAACAAATGGGCTTTAAGATGAAAACCCAGTTATCTTAACACATTGCAGCACAATTATTGTGGCTTTTCTATTGATAATATCTCTTGCCTTTTGCTCTAGAATAATCCAGCACTACAAATGAGCACTAATATTGCGGCAGTTTTTACGTTTTATCCCCTTTCTCTTGGTTTTATTGAGATTATGTGATAGAATGGCTTGACTGATATCATATTAAAAAACTAGTGGTATTTCGAAAACAAAAATTATGGCGTGGTTAAAATAGGATTCGCCAAATAATTTACCCATTTCGTTAATCTTGACGTTAAATGATCACGTGTCGTTGCATAGGGCAATTTTTTATGACAAATTTTTTTTTTTAAAAAGCTCTATCCTGCCCCTTGCATCTTCTTGATGTATACATACAATACATGAAATGAACATCAGTTTATGGTACAATTTGAACTAATCAACCAAAAATTTAAAAGTACTTATACGTAATAAAAACAAAATTGTAGGATCCCGTCACATATCTATCCACAACTATCACACGGACTTGGCTCCTCTACAATTTTATTCTTTATAATTTCATACAATACTCCTCTTGATTAATTTCATGTCTCACTAGATCTCATCTATAGACCACATTAATCTTGCTCAACTAACTTTCTAACCATAATTAGAAAGTATTAAATACAAAATCTAAACTACCATATTTAATTGGCAAAAAAATATAGAAGCATGTGATTCTAAAAAAAATAGAAAAAAACACTTTTTGTGCTCCAAGAACAACCATTCCGGAAAAAAAATGCAAGAACAAGTTGGAAGCTCAAATCAAACAAATATCATATGGCTTCCTTTTTAAAAAATAAAAAGAAAAAAATTGTATGACTTGGAGAAAAAGAATCTAATGGTTTCATTTTTTTTTCTTGTCCAACTTATTCGATCATTTTAAAGCTACTAAATCTACAACATTAACACGAGTTAACTCAAGCAAATATCATATGACTTCATTTTTTTTATAAAAAAAAAGGAAATCGAATGACTTGGAGAAAAAAATGTAATGGCTTCAAATTTTTTTTTTCTTGTCCAACTTCTATATCATTTCTAACATATACTTTAAGTACTGACGAAAATGTATTTCTTGGAACACAAAAATATATAGGTTGAAAGCTTCCAACTTGTTCTTGGGTTTTTGTCTTTTGTTTTTGAGTAAAATGCATCATATTCCCCTATGTTTTCATAAAGTTGTATCATAAACCATGTGTTTTAAAAAGTCGCGTTATAAACCCTTTGTTATGAAAAACGTTGTATATCACCCCCTACCGTCTATTTTCCCGTGAAATTTAACATGGGTGTAATACACACGCCTAAGATGCAAGTATGACATTTATCAAGCTATAAAACACATGGAGAAGGAAAAAAATACCTATTTTCTAACATCAGTTGCTAATTTCCCCTTGTGTTTTTATAAGGTAGTAAATTGCCCCCTCCAAATTTAAAAAAATAAAAATAAAAACCTTAGAGAGAGAAACTCTTTCAAAGTGATTTGATTTCCTTTAATTTGAAGCCGATTTTGCATCGATTTAAAGGTGTAATTTGCTTGTAGAAAAACGTGGTTCTAAGTAAAGACACGATTACTGCTTAATCGCAATATAACTTTGGATCAATTCCGTTTTCTTGATTCTTTTGCCTATTTTTTTTTCAATTTCAAAGTACAGAGTAATGTCTGTTCTTCTTATGCATAAGGTTGTAGTTGATGAACATTTTGTTGGTGGACATCAATGTTTAGTTGTAGATCTCTTCACGGGCCTTGAACTTCAAGCATAAGCTTTACATGTTTATGGTGGACATCGATATTCTTTTAAATAAACTTTACAATTTTTTATTCTTTAAATTAAATGATATTCATTAGTTTAAGGTTGTAGATCTTCTCACTGGGTATACTAGCACATGGTTCGAATATTACAACTGAAGAATGTTACAAAATAAAAAACATTGTAAGTACCTCCATCTGATATTAAAAAGTGGCAATACCCACTTCAGATACTAAAAAGGTTGCAAATACCCCCTCTACTGATTTATCTTTAAACGAGGACAATTTTATCATTTTACAAGGCTAATCAACAGAGGTGAACAGAATTGAGTTTGGGGCATGTGTGTAATATTTTTTATAACACAGGGTTTATAATGCTATTTTTAAAACATAGAGTTTATAATGCAACTTTATAAAAACACAGGGGGATATGGTGCATTTTACTCTTTGTTTTTTTGGAATCATTGTTCTTGGAGTAGAAAAAGAGTTGTTTTATTTTATTTTTCTTGTTCTTTAAATCATATGTTTCCATATTTATTTGCTAATTAAATATGGTAGTTTAGATTTGGTATTTAATACTTTTTAACTATAATCAAAAAGTTAATTTAGCAAGGTTAATGTGGTCCGTAGATGAGATTAGTGACACATGCCATTAATCAAGAAAAATATTGTATGAAATTGTAGAGGAACTAAATCTAATTTTTTGTGTTATGGGTACAAATTCGGCAAGATGCAATCAATCGTGTATGGTATGGTACTTGTAAAAAAAAGAAGCCGCCTAGATTTACGAGGCATAAAGAGGAAACACCAACCCCTAAGACGCCGTATATACCAATTCAAGCATGACTGCACAGTTATTATGCTACACTAGGGAGTTGGGTTGGGTGGACATAATATGCTTACCAATTTGGGAACATAATACGCTTTCCAATTTAGATCTCTAAAATAGCTACTAGAGTGAAGTTAATATGCGAACATGTATTTGGAAGATATTCATTAGTTGTTAATCAATCTACCGTAATTGAGTCTATAATGTTGAAATTTTCTTTTGGACTATCATAGTATTGAAATCTTCTTGCATGATAAAATTTAAGATTTATAACCCGTTGTTTAATAACAAGAAGGTTGATCATACTGATATTCTTATTTTTTTTCTTGTTGCGAATCAATTTTCCGTCATGATTTAGATTCGAAAAATGTTATTGACTCCAATTTTTTGGGTCATAACGTACACGATGCCGAATTCTTTGCGAAGAGAAAAAAAAAATCATAAAAACCTCACGCTTCGTTACCCATGTAATCTCTATATTATCTTATTTATTTAGTTTAGTGGGTAAACTTTCATATAAAATTTTTACACCCTATATTTTAATAAGAGTACAAGATTGGTCATTTATGGAAGTCTCTCTCTCACTTAGTCACTTCACTCACTCTCGCTCTCTTCTTTTATAATGATCATGCAATATCAAACCATCTAAGTAAAATTTGTTTTGAGAGATTAATGGAACGTCATTTAGAAATTGAATTTGTACACTTATGAAACTCTAGGAGACCCTAAAGTCTAGGGCATGTAAAAGTTAAAAAAAAAAAAAAATCTAGGACCTTGAAGTCCCAAGATGAAAATTTATAATCTAATGAGAATAACTTTAAATTGTTTAGTGAAAATTCAGGAGTAGTCTAATAGTGAGTTATTCTTCTTGCCAGTTAGGAGATCAGGGTCTACATTTATGGTAGTAGGTAGAGCTGGCAAATGGGCTAGCCTGGCACGGCCCGGCATGGCCCGGCCGAATTATGGGTTAAGAAAAATGAACCCGACTCAGAATATATGTTTAGTGGGCTGAGTTGGGCTGGGCTCAATTCTTAAAATATAGAACCTAGTTCGGCCTACGAGCCCACTACCACGAGTTGCGAGCTAGGCTGGGCTGGCCAACCTATATTTTATTTATTTATTTTTTATTAGTGTGTTCTGAATTTTGATAGTTAGATTAATAACGAAAAACAGCTTAAGCTTAACTTTTTTTACAAAAAAGTTAATTTAACAATTAACAAGACATAAGTTGATTGATTATATTAATATAAATGATAAAACATTACTTAACAAACCATAAGTTCACGAGACACGGATACGTTACTAATAAACATAGAAAAAGAACATTACATAAATGCTTGAAGAAAGTTGGTAGAGAAGTTCTCCATTTTATTATGTTCCTTGTGTGGGTGCTAAGCCTATTGGTGGCGGCGGCAGCGATGGTTGAGGATTAAAATAATTTGGAATATTTGAGTGTTGAGATACAAGATGTCTTACAAGTGTTCCAGTTCTAAATTGGTGACGAAATATATATTTACGTTCACAATAGTTATAAATTACATACCCATGTTTTTCAAAGTAAGCAAAATGATTCCAAACATTTGAACGTGATCATTGTGAAAGATTTTCTTCCCCCATAGCCATAGATATTGTGTATTCTCTTGTAGTAGAATAAAGAGACAATAGGTAATAAAATAAATATATAGTTTTGTAGGAAAATGAAGTTGAATACACTAACTATTTATAAGAAAAATTACATGTACAAATTATAATCTCAAGATGAGCTTTATCTGGGCTCGAATTGGGCCTGAGCTGGGCTCGAGCTAGGTTCGAACTGGGTTGGGCTGAGCTTATGGGGTGAACTGGGCTTGGTTTGGACACAAATGGGCTTGGGCACAAATGGGTTGGGTCCAAAAATATATGACCCAGCTAAGTCTACCTATATGTGGTGGGTTGAGTTGAGTCGAACCCACTTTCATTTGAGTTGGGCTGGACCCGAATTTTTGTGTACTGAATTGAATTGGTTATGTGTCGGCCTGACTCAAATGCCACATCTAGTAGTGGGGCTGGTGGGATGTGAGGTTAAAAAAAAAAAAGAACTTCAACACTTTAGGGACGATTTATGTATTTGACCCCAAATTTTTAAACGCATATACGTGTACACAAGCACATATTTGTATTGCTCATGGAAGTTTTTCTTGCGATAAACATAGTTGATGTACTGTTTGACGTATTGACAAAAAAAAAAAACAAATCAAAATCCACCCTAGCTAGAGAACTCCTTTATGAAGATAAAGATGACGGAAACCAAGCCTCAGTCTTAATTAAGCAATTAAAACTTGTTCTGAAGCATACAAAATCGTAGTATAAATATAGCATTCGCTCAAGCGAAATGTGTAGAATATCCAAATAACTTACTTTCATTGTATTCACCTGCCAACCAAAACATGAACGCTCAATTTCCTGCCTCAGTTGTTCCTCTCTCCTATAAAAATTCTGATCGACGTTCTGAAAATTTTCTTCCATGCATCTGGGGGGATTTTATCCTTTCATGTGATTCTAGCCCCACGGTGAAGAATATTAGTTCTTTGTTCATTTTCATTAAGTTCTCGAACTTAGTGTAAATTTAGTAGCCGTAACGCAGTTTACCCTATTAAATATGCCAAGTTCGTGTTACAGGAAAATGCATCTCATGAAGAAAGTGAACATGAACTACTAAAAGAAGAGGTGAGGAAAATGCTATTGGCAGCTTCAGGCAAGTCCTTGCAAAAGCTAGAGTTGATTGATGCAATCCAACGCCTAGGGGTGTCTTACCATTTCGAAAGCGAGATTGATGCCTCATTAAAATACATTTATGATTTCTATCATGAATGCTTTGAAGAAGATGGTAATGACATTTATGCTATTGCGCTTCGATTCCGATTACTTAGGCAACAGGGCCATCCTATTACTTGTGGTAAGCAATTATTCACAGCATAATGTTTTTACTAGTATAGCATTACAATATATCAATATTTCACGCGACCCTTATATAACAGTGCTTTTACTGTATATGTGAACTATTTGAAATAAATATATTACCCACCCCTTATCATACCTACAAACAAAGGGTAAAGAGAGAACGTAAAACATTATTATAGAAAACCTGAATTTATCTTCTCATGATTCAAGACATGAAGCATTTGATCAGTAAAAATAAAAAAATAAAAAAGTTCTATTTTGTATGAATCTATTTATCTTATGCTTAAAAGGTAATAGATAAGACTATATTGAGGTTAATCCATCGGGTTTATTAGACAACGAGTTTATATGTGTACGTTTTTAAATATTTGAGGGAAACTTGGGCAGAGCCACATTGATATGTGCAAGCCCTCAAATTTTTTGGTCCAAAAAAACAAAAATTATTATATTGTGAACCACTCTTACTCTATGAGTATATTCCTGAATTCTCACTATATGAGTGTACACCTTAGGTTTAGGGTTCTGATTCTACCCGTGATATGTGTAACCAAAATTATGGAGGTAAATTAGTTTGTTCCCTAGCTTGCTTAAATGTTTTTCATGCATGGCCCCTTTCTTATCTCAAATCAAGTTTTTGGTTTTGAAGCAGACGTGTTCAACAAATTCAAGGATACGAATGGAAAATTCGATGAAGCTCTATCAAGCAACGTTCGTGGAATTCTAAGCTTGTGTGAGGCAGCTCATCTTAGAGTCCATGGAGAAGATATTCTTGAGGAAGCACTAACATTCACCACCACTCACCTTGAGTCCATGGTGTCCAACTTGAGCAATTTTCTTGCAGCACAAGTCATTAAAGCTCTTAAGACTCCAATTAGATTGACGATGCCAAGACTTGGAGCGAGAGAGTACATATCAATATACCAAGAAGATGAACTGCATAACGTTGTATTACTTAAGTTTGCCAAATTGGACTTCAACATATTGCAGAAGATGCACCAAAAAGAACTAAGTCATATTACAAGGTAATTAAATTTCTTGACCAGAAAAAAAATTTGAGTTGAATAAAGTATTTTAGTTGTATATTCAATTACACTTTTATAATTTTTAGGTGGTGGAAAGATTTGGATGTCCCCAAAAGTTTCCCTTTCGCAAGAGACAGATTGGTAGAGTTATACTATTGGATAATAGAAGCTTATTTTGAGCCTCAATATTGCATTGGTAGGAGAATATTAACCACAGTAATGGGTATGACTTCCATTATCGATGACATTTACGATGTATACGGAACATTTGACGAGCTTCAACTTTTTACAGATGCGATTGAGAGGTTAATTCAAATCCCTTCTTTTTTTTTTTTTTTTTTTTTTTTTTTTAATCTGTGGGTATCCGAGCTTTGCTCGACTAATCTCACGGGACCTTAAAGTTAATAACCGAGTAAACCTCCAGCCGCCATAAAGGGACTTGAACTAGTGGCCTTTAGTTATACCTCTAAAATTTTTACCAGTTGAGCTTAATTCAAATCCCTTTATCATTTTCAACTTGATTTGCAGTTGGAATATTTCCGCCACACATCAACTGCCATCATACATGAGACATTGTTATCTTGCGCGACTGGATGTTTACACTGACATAGACCAAGAATTGGCCAAGCAAGGCAAATCATACGCCACATACTATGCAATAGAAGAGGTCAGGATTATAATATTGCATCCTTTTTATAAATCAGCCTCTTCCATAAATTAGCAATGAACTATATTTGATTCCCATTTATTTCAATTAATTTTCAGATGAAGAAATTAACTAGAGCATATTTTGAAGAGGCTAAATGGTATCATACGAACTATGTTCCGAAATTCGAGGAGTATATGAAGATTGCACTTGTATCAGCGACTTACATGGTGTTTGCAACAACTTCATTTGTTGGAATGGGAGACATATTAACTCAAGAGGTCTTCGAATGGGTATCAAGTGAACCTCTAATTATTCGAGCTTCATCAGTAATTGCCAGATTAATGAATGACATGGAAAGCCACGAGGTAAAACAAACGAACAATATACTAAATGAAATATTTGATATGTTTTTTCGGTAACATATGTTGTTTCCATTGGCATGCAAATGAAAATTAAAGTTAAGTAGCTTATTGGAGGAAAATTTCACTTATAGTCCAAAAAGCTTTTAGTAAATACTTAATTACGTCCGCCACATTCATTTTCTATCACTTAATTTGAAATTATTAATTCCTGCTTATTCTTTGTCGTTATTATATCCAATTTTGGTGAATCCTAATTAAATTTAATTTATGATTAATACCACTTTTGGTCTCTTATCTTTAACTTCATTGATAATATGGTCTTTTATCTTTAATAATGATATATTTCAGTCACTTATCTTTTCAAGTTGGGACATCGTTAGTCCTTTTGTGTGAATCTATTAAAAATTTGATGGCAAACACATTTGTCTAGTGTCCCAACTTGAAAAGATAAGAGACTTAAATCTATCACTTTTAAAGATAAATGATCACATCGTTAATAGGGTTAAAGATAAGGGACCAGAAGTGATATTAACCCTATATTATCTTGGTACAAGTTATATTTATTTACCTCATGACATAGGAATTATAGGTTTACTGAAGACTAAAAAATGATAACAATTATAAGTTAGCTCACATAAATGTAAAAGTTGAACATGAAAGATTTTAATAAGAATTCTATTATCTCGTATGATATGAGATATAGTTTGATTATTCTCTTATGTGATTTAAAATCTATGTTTTAAATAAAAATTCATGTTTTCCATTCTTTAACCAAGAAGAAAGAAGTCAATTTTAATCGAAATATAGTGCCTCTACTCTTTATTTTGATAAGCTTATTACACTCTCCAACGAAAACTAAAGGAAGGATAGTTAAGATGGCTTCAAGAAACACAAGGGCTTCGTTCTTGATTATCTTTTCAAACAAGAAGAGATTACCACTAAAGTTTCAGGAGTTAATTTTACCATTTTGCCACTGATTGTCACATACTGATCTAGTATAATATGCAGTTTGAGCAAGAAAGAGGACATGTGGCATCAGCAGTTGAAAGTTATATGAATAAGTATTGTACCTCAAAGGAAGATGCTCTCGTAGAGCTTCGCAAACGAGTTACAGATGCATGGAAAGATATAAACAGAGAATGCCTTGACCCCATTGTTGTACCAATGCCATTCCTCACGCGAATTGACTATTTGACTCGAGGATTAAATATCATATATAAGGATGATGATGGGTATACTCATTCCAAGGTCAGGCTTGAAAAAATCATTCACCTAGTGCTTGTCAACCCTGTGAATCAATGATTTATACTCCTTCTTGGTTCATTATCATATTTGTATGCCAATAAAGTATAATGTTGTGTACGTTGTGACAATGTATTTTAAGTATTCCAAATAAAAATTTGGACCTCTTTTATTTAATAAGCTCAAGAAAATTGAATAAAATTTTAACATATTACTTATCTCAGTTTTTATGTCGCGCAAGTTAGTATGCACTTGGCAATTATATGTTAGATGTATTTCAATTATCGTGCAAATTGAATAAAAATCAGTTACCCTTTGATATCATCTATCGAAAAACAAAAATTAAATTGTATTACTAGTGTTAGTAGTTCAGTTGTACAATAAAACTTTGATGCTGGAGTGTCCTAGATGTATGTATGCATGCTTGGGTTGATACAAATGAGAGAGTCAAAGAATGTTGTAATGTTGCAAACTTTAAGTTAATCCTGTTATCACATGGACTTAAGTTGATTCAAATTTAATTCATTATCTGAAAAATTGAGACCTTGATCGAGGCTAGAGTTAATTATTAATCGTACTAGTATTTCATGAAGATGACAATTATTAATCAATTATCAATTTACAGTGAATAGGTCCAAAATGTCCATGCCCCCTAATGATCATCATCTTTTTCCCATGAACATTTTTAGGTTTTGTTTGACCACTAGCGGAACAAGAGTGAAGTAATTCTTTTTACCTCTTGTTAATATGGTTTTCTCAGTTCAATCCGTGCAATAACTATGACCATGAGCAATTGATTAATTACCAATTCGGACTAAGGAATCGAGATATTTATCAATGTCGCCATGAGTTACAATTATGCATAGCTAATGTGAATTTTGTTTTCCTAACGTGAGAATTAAATTGACGGAATCTAACTATAGATTGTGGCTGATGTACTAATATTCTATTTTTGAAGTCTTGATAAGATATTTCACCACCTCATAGTCTGTATAATGGCACATACTATCAATATAGTCAAGAAAGGGGGCAGATATATCCGGGTTTTAATC
Organism: Ehretia macrophylla; assembly: GCA_037974665.1. Classification (NCBI taxonomy): domain Eukaryota; kingdom Viridiplantae; phylum Streptophyta; class Magnoliopsida; order Boraginales; family Ehretiaceae; genus Ehretia; species Ehretia macrophylla. Next base: position 18,846,997 of record CM075767.1, on the reverse strand, counting down.
CTTTGATTTTCTATATTATCCTTTTCCTTGTGAATCTAGACGTATCCTTAATTTGTTATTTTGTGCATTGTTAGATTGTATTATTTATTTAATGTAAGCAATTTATTTAAATTATTATTATTAATACAATTAACTTAAATAAAAATTCATAGAATAATATTTATATATTCTATTCTTAAGAGTAAGAATATTAGTGACTCAATCAATATTCATAAATATAATATAAAAGTAGTCCCCCATTGTAAGATAAATTAATTGGGTATTAGTTTATCCGATTAGATTGAATTATAGTCTACTATCTAAATAATAGGAGATATTGATTTGGACGATTAGTCTCATATCGTAAGACCAGATGTATAAATGCTTGTTGAGAACAAGTAATTGAATATGACCGTTGGTACAATGAATTACATGGATTAGTCAATACTCATTCCAAGGTCAGGCTTGAAAAAGTCATTTACTTAGTGCTTGTCAACCGTGTGAATATTTAATTGATACTCCTTCTTGGTTCATTATCATATTTGTATGCCAGTAAAGCATAATGTTGTGTACGTTGTGACAATGTATTTTAAGTATTCCAATTAAAAATTTGGACCTCTATATTTTAATAAGCTCCAGAAAATTGAATAAAATTTGAACATATTATTTATCTTAGGTTTTTTATCGCGCAAGTTAGTATGCAATATTTTTGGTCATGGAATGAAATTATTACTTACCGAGAAAAAAAAGAAAGAAGTCAGTATGCACTTGGTATGAGGGTAAAAAATTACTCTATGATATTATCTATCGAAAACCAAAAATTAAATTGTATTACTAGTGCCAGCAGTTCAGCTATACAATAAAAATTTGATGCGAAGGAGAGAGTCAAAGAATGTTGTAAAAGCGCTCTCACTCTCAAATAGATAATCAGAAAAAATAAAGATGCAAATAATATTATACCTAACAAAAGATACAGACGAGAGATGGGGTAGTCAAATCAGGAGAGATAATTGACGATGGAGACATAGGAAAAGGACTAAAATAGATAAGGTAGAGAAGGAAAAGAGTGTAGTAGAGTACAAAGATCATATAACCAAGGTGTGTGAGTTATTAGAGTTTTTTCTTTTCTTTTGCAAGGCAAATGAAAGATTATTTATAGAAATTCTTTGATTTTTTGGTTTAAGTTAATCATGTTGTCACATGGACTTAAGTTGATTCCAATCTAATTCACTATCTAAAAAACTGAGACCTTGATCGATATTAGATTTTGACTACTAAAGTGAGTAGATTTCACTTAACTGCTATCAATCTTCTCATATTGCACGTTAATTATTAATCGTACTAGTATTTCATGAAGATGACAATTATTACCCAATTATCAATTTACAGTGATTAAGTCCAAAATGTCCATGCCTTCTAATGATCATCCTTTTTTTCCCATGAACATTTTCAGGTTTTATTTGACCACTAGCGAAAAAAAATATATAATTGGAAGAGGACCAAAAGTGGAGTAATTAGTCTCAATTCAATTGAAAATGTGACACTAACTTGAGGTCCAAAAGTTAAGTTTTCTAGTCATGTTTTTTTCCTTTCTCTCCTCTCAGTGCACGATAGCTTTCTAACGTACGCCATCTTTTTTTCAGCTCATCTCTTCTTTTTTTTGAGCGCACGATAGATTTGCTACCCTGCGCAGCCCCTTCTACCTCCTCATGCTCCTGGTTTCTTCTAAACCAATAGCTTCCTTTTTTTTTTTTCATCGTTTCCATGGCTAGAAAGAAGCAGAGTTTGAAGGGTTCGCCTAGTGGCTCAGTGCAGATACCAGCCAATGAGTTGTCTGGAGAGCTAACTGCCTCTCCCATCGATGGCGAAGGCCTTGTTGAGGTTCAGATCCAGAGTTCGGAGGAGCATTCTACACTCTCGAAGTTTGACTTTCCTCCTCTGAATGATTCTGGTGTGGCTCATTTTGTTGTTCATGAAGATGGTATTGGATTAGTTGATGTTTGTGTTGAGCTATCGAACTTGACCCCTAGAGTAACTTCTACTCTTGTTGAAGCTGGTGGAGGTCCTGTTTTACCTTTCCCTGCTACCACAAAAGAGGATTTGAGTGTTGGTGCTAGCGAAGCTAAGGTGGAATAAAGAGGACTTTTTGGGCGACCCTCTAAAACTCCTAAGCTTGCCTATTACCCACCACAAAAGATTGATGGTAAAGTGGTAATTAACCCTCCCCTTGAGGTAAGTGCAGCTGGTTGTAAATTATGGCGTTCTTGTTTGGTAGGGCAATTTATTGAGCAATCCCTTCCCTACTACCATGTTAAAACTATGATAGAGAATCAGTGGAAGAAGTATGGCAAAGTTGATGTGATGTCTATAGAAGAAGGACTATGACTGTTCAAGTTGAGTAATGAGCAGGATTGTGAAGAAATCATAGATGATTTCTAGCATGTGAATGGTAGGCCTCTGTTTTTAAAGAAGTGGCAGCCAAAGCTTGAGCCTGCCCTATTGAAGTTGGATCACATTCCTTTGTGTATCCAACTGTAAAATATTCCGACGGAGTACTAGACTGAGAGAGGTCTTAGTTACTTGCTAGCAGTGTGGGTATTCCCTTGTAGTTGGATAAATTTACTGAAGCATATACAGGTTTGAGATACGCTCGTATATGTGTTGAAATAAATTTAAGAGAAGAACTTGTGGAGAAGCTAACTCTAAACATGGGGGGAGGCGAAGTCGTAGAAATTTCTGTCGAGTATGCGTGGAAACCTCATATTTGCTACGAATGCAAAGGCATTAGTCACTTTGAATCAAAGTGTTTGGCTAAGCCCCAATGGAAAGCTGAAGAGGAATTAGAGGCACCGGGGCCCTCTAATCCTGGAAATTCTCCAATTTGTGTAAATGAGTCCAGGTAGAAAGAAGCCAAAAATCACCCAGACCCAGTGGTTTGAATTGTTCTAATAGCTCTAATGGGACTCACAAAGTTGTTGGCTCTGGTAGTAGAGATCATACATCTGATTCGGATAAGGGTTCCAAGAGGAATGGAAGAGCTAGCTCAAGTAACATTTCTTCAAGAGAAGTCTCTGCTTTGGGTAACAAATATGCGGTTCTGGATGGTGAGGGTGAAAACTTAAGTGGGGCTATTCAAGATTTGGTTTCTAAAGCTAAAGCTAAGCCCAAGGATAAGGGTAACTCTACTGCTACCTCCCCCTCCTAATGAAGTGTGCATCCTAGAACATCCAAGGACTTAACAAGGTCCTTAAACAATTAGAGATAGGTCATTTTGTAAATAAGCACAAAATTGATAAGTTAAAGTCGATTATGCACCCTATATTTTGAAAAAAAATTATTTACAGACTGGGAGTTTGTCAACAATTATGACTTTTCGCCTAGAGGCAAGGTTTGGATTATTTGCAGGAAGAATAATGTGAAAGTGTCCCGGATTCATGTTATTGACCAAGCCATCCACTATTGGGTCAAATGTGAGAACAGAGCCTTTTTTTCTTACGGTGGTCTTTGTGGATAATGAGATTCTGAGAGTTGAGGATTAGCTAAGATGTACCTATCGTAATCCTGGAACAAGGGAGTTCAAAAGTTGTGCTGATAACTTAAATTTGATGGAGATTCATACAAAGCTAGCAAGATTGATAGATTGTTGATTAATGCAGCTTAGTTGCAAAGCTTTCCTCTGTCTGGTTTACATGTTGATGTCCCTAGAGTTTCGGATCATAACCCACTTAGGCTCTGTTTGGCCTAACTATCAAATTTCAGCTTTTGAACTGTAGAGCTTTTCTAAGAAGTGCTGTTAAATAAAAGTTGTTGATTGTTTGGCCTGTGTTAGACAATGTTAAGCTTTTAAAAATTTTAAGGGTAATATTGGACTTTAAAAATATGGAGAGGTATATCTGAGAAAAAAGAAAAGAAAAACAATGTAAAACAGTTTTGCAAAAACTTTTTTTGAAGAGCTCTAATTTAGAGCTTCTCAATTTTTAGCTTTTTTCATCTTTAGCTTTTACTTAAAAGCACTTTAAAAAATGGGCCAAACAAGTTAATTTAACTTCTAAACTCACAGAAATCGCTTTTGGCCGTCTAGAAGCGAGGCCAAACAGAGCCCAAGATTGTCCAGATATACCCTAAGGTTGTGATAAAAAAATTTTGGATCTGATAACGTTAAACACATTTGTAAAGTTACATATGTGGCCCAGTGGGAGATTGTTGGAAAATTTCAACATGTGGGGCCACACATGTAAATATTTAAATATATTGTGCTATCTATTAATTAAGCCTAATTAAAGTGATCTAATTAAGAATTAAGTTTAGGCTTGTGGGTATAATAGTCATGGAATTAATGTGTAGATACCTTAGTGATATTTCTAATTTGATGATGGGCCAAATTAGAAATATCTAAAACTTATAAGTTATATTAGGGTTATGGTCTCCAAATTATACGTGCGTTGTTTTTCTCTGCATTCCCATCAACAGAGAAAAGAGGCTACAATTTTGGCAAAAGTTCGTACCAATTTGGAAGATCACTATCCATTCATCTACCTCTAGCAATGGATTCAAGTACGCTTCTACTTTCTGTATCTCTTTATTCTCTTGATTTGACATAGGTAGTAAAAGAAAAATTTTAGGGTTTCTTAAAGAAGTTCTAGAAATATGTTTAATTATTTTTTGGCAAATCCTAACATTGAATCCCATACTTCTTAAAAAATGATAGTTACACCCTTCTATAAAAAATATGTTAATTTTTTTTTGTTAAAATCTCATAAAATGACTTCGCTACCCTCACAAATCCCTAACCCAACCTAACCAATTCCATCCTATTCCCACCCTAAACACCCCCTGCGCCTCACATCACTACAACCACCTTTATACCAAAACATAAAAAAATTTGTTGGCTCGTCCCCTCTTCCCAAAATTCGAAATTCAACACCCAAAATCCCAACCCTAACCCTCAGCCCCAATATTGCCACCATTGATGCCCTATTTTCCATCCCAATAAGTGTGTATGTGTGAGTCTATCAAAGTGTCATTTTCTCTATGTGTGTCGTGAGTCTATTGCTATGTGTATGGGTATGTGTGATGTATATGTCTGAGTGTGAAGGCCATTTGTGTTTGAGCGTGAGTTACCATAGAGATTTTTTTTTGTTCGTGGCTATGTCTACTATGAGATACCATAGGGATGCGTGTGGTAAGTCTACTATTGTGAGTGTGGTGTATGTGTCTGGATGTGAAATATATGTCTGTGATTTTTTTGTGAAAGAACTGTGAGTGTTCTCTTTTTGATTGACGTAGAACCTTGTGTTCAACATAATGAAAAAAAGAAAGATAGAAAAAAAAGACAAAAAGACAAAGAATTGTGTGTGTTGAGTAATGTTTTTTGAGTAGGGATATTGGGGATGGAGAGGGTAGAATTGTCATTAAATTGTATTTAACACAAAAGTTAACTAATTTTTGACAAGTATGAAGTGTAAGTCTCATTTTTTCAATACCTGAAAGGGTGTAAATCTTATTTTTTCAATGCACAAAGGGGTATAAGTCTCATTTTTTAAAAAGTATGGGGTTTAAGTCTCATATATATAAAAGTAGAAGGGGTCTAAGTCAAAATATCCTATTATTTATTATGTTCAATTTGCTCTCGCAAGTGCAAACAAAGTTAATTTTTTAGTCTTACACTTGGACAATTTTAATGTTTAAATTGGTGACAATGAGTTTTGAACCCATAACATTTTGGTACTTAAATTCTAATATTATGTTATGTAACCACCTCATCTAAAAATTTAAAATGTTAGAGAAACATTTATTATATTATTTTCTATCTTCAACAATAATCAATGTTTCAAACCTCCACATCCGTTAACGAAATCATATATCTAGCTACCTTTCTTTGCCCATATCAAGAAATACTTTGGAATAGTCATTAAACTTATACATGTTTACGAATATATTGTGACACAAAATCCCAAAATTAAGTATTAAAGAAATGATTGATAACATTCTTTATTGTGAAAGATTAAAACTTGAGAAGCCATATATAGACGTACGCATTTTGACTTCTTAAAGTTATCGAAGAAATATGAGAGTAAAAAAAATGAAAAATTGAAAGGCTACTATATTCCCGAGTGAATTGCTTGTCACCCTCATGTGTTTTGGTCGAAATACTCATTCACCCCCTGTGTTTTTAAAATAGGCTTCTTACCCCCCTGTGATTTTCGGAATGTAACTGACCGCCCCCCTCCGTTAGAAAAACCATTTAATTTAACGGCAATTGTAACACACGCGCTTAAAATGTGATTTTTTTATGTTTTTGGTTAAAATAAATTCTTTCTGGACAAAAATACCCTTTTAGTAAATTGCTTGCCGCCCCTCTGTGTTTTTCCTAAAATACTCATTCACCCCCTGTGTTTTTAAAATAGGCTCATTACCCTCCTGTGTTTTTTCGATTTTAAGTTTATGTAAGGGTATAACGATCAATTAACTAATTTTGTAACATTTGCTAACGGAATAAGCATTTTGGGTGCGTCAGCTTAATCGATAAAAACACAGGGGGGTAATGAGCCTATTTTAAAAACACAGGGAGTTAATGAGTATTTCGGACAAAACACAGGGGGACAGCAAGCAATGCACTCCTATATTCCCAAATGAATACAAATTATATGAGCTTTAGTAATGTTACTAAGGGAAGAGCTCACACGTAATTTTCGTGTACAGTCAACTATCATATATGTTAATCGAATATTTTATTAAGCTAATTGTCAAAATGTCACGCGTTGACGTCGGTTTAAAAATTTAGCCTCAACCCAAGATTCATTTGGGTTTAAGTTTATAAATACACCTTTTGAAAATCACGTAAGAATAAGTTATGCTTTTGTAAAAGAAGAGATTCCTAGCCTAATTTAAAGAATTTTTTGTCTTTTACAGGCTAAACACTCTTCACAATCAACATTTGGTGTCTACATACACTCACACAATGCTGAATCGAAGCCACCCTTAGTCACTCTTCCTAACATCTATCTACTATAGGAAGAAAGTGTGTTATAGTTATAAATGGCCTTTGTTTTACCTTTGCTTTATATTTTATTTTGTTTTTTGGGTGTTGGGAACATTTTATGATAAATCTTGGTACATAACCTCTATGCAATTGGTATCTTTTGTAAGAGACTGGTCATCTATAAATTTAAATTGTTAGAGAGACTCTAATATATATTTTACAATGTATTTAATACTAACTTTGCTCACTTGGAGATTTCCTTTTATTAAGTCTCACGAGTAAAATATATATGTAACTATACTTTTGGTTGCCGTCTCATTTTTTTTCTTGTAATACTAACACTTTTGGTTCAGGTTTCAGTTTTCGCTTTTAATATTCCATGCATTTTCAGTTCACTTTTTGTTTCTTTCTTTTTCCTTCCACTTTCGGTTCACTTGGTAAAACTTCTGATACCCAAACAAACCCTACGTATTTGCAACTGGAAAAGGAAAGTACGTAGGCTATCGCGTCCTACATATGCCTTCGCTTGCATTAAACAACAATTAAAGTTAGACTATCGCGTACTACATATGCCTTCGCTTACATTAAACAACAATTAAAGTAAAGTACTATGTTACACAAATCCCTTCTTCTTTTACACGTCAAGTTTGGTTTGATTTACGAGGTCAACACATATAAAAATCTGATAACAGAATAGAAAATTTATGAATTTATGATTTTGATCCGATCCATCTCTATATATATAGTGATGTTGGACTTTTAAGTGCTATTACGAGGCTTTGGCTTAAATTAAAATTTTAATTTAGCATCTTAAATGCAAGGTTTCCATACCAAGGCTCAATCTAATTAAGTGCCTAGTAACAGTTGGACAATAGTAAAAGGTCATAACAAATCATGTAGGTACTTGTACTAAAAAACAAGTAAGCGTAATTCTCAATGTTTCACTAAGATTTTGAATAGCAGTTCCGAATTCAAGTTGATAATATTTCGCCTCTTCAATAAAATTGGTGCTACATTTGTTTCTTCAATAAGTTCAAAAGACATACAGTATTTCAAATTGATCGTACATTTCTTAGAGAAGAATCGTGAGATTAAGACTCTGTTTGGCATAAATGTAAAATTTTAAATTTCGAATTGTAGAGCTTTTAGAGTAGAGTTTTTGTTAGAAGTATTGTCAAACAAAAGTCATTGACTGTTTAGCCTGTGTTTGGCAACATTGAGTTTTTAAAAATTTTGAGGGTAATATCGGAATTTAAAAAAATATGAAGAGGTATATTTGAGGAAGTAAAAGAAAAACAACTTCTCGCATTATATAAAAATAATGATCAAGTTTGACAGAAAGACTTTTTCGCCTTCTTCCATAATTGAAGCTAAAGTATAAATTAAATAATTTTTTTGCATTGAAAACCAAAATCTATTATATCTCATACACAGTGTTACGTGCCAAACGTACAATGACCCACGTTTGGACATTTAAAAACATCCCAAAACGGGGCATGTTTTCAAGAAAAATCTACTGATGGGTCCAACTAGACTGTTGTTATACAGACTTCTCGCATCATATAAAACAATGATCAAGTTTGACATAAAGAGTTTTTCGCCTTCTTCCATAATTGAAACTAAAATATAAATTAAATAATTTTTTGCATTGAAAACCAAAATCTATTATATCTCATACACAGTGTTACATGCCAAACGTACAATGACACACGTTTGGACATTTAAAAACGTCCCAAAACAGGACATGTTTTCAAGAAAAATCTACTGATAGGCCCAACTAGACTGTTGTTATACAAATTTCTTAAAACGGGGCATGTTTTCAAGAAAAATCTATTGATGAGCCCAACTAGACTGTAGTTATACAGACTTTTTATGTGATATTGTCCATTGTTGAGTACTTGTGTCCTTATCAACAATTGTTAAACTAACGATTAAAAATTAATTGCTACACTATCCATTGGGCTTTGTACACTTGTAGATATTGGTCTCCGTCCACCGACAGCGTGTGGAAGACATTTGGTGACTTTTTACACCAAGATTATTTGTCAAATTTGTATCTACTCATAATGCAACAAGTGAACATAATATGCTTACCAATTTGTGAACATAATACGCTTACCAATTTAGATCGGTAAAATAGCTACAAGAGTGAAGTTAATATGCGAACATGCATTTGGAAGATATTCATTTGTTGTTACTTGTTAATCAATCTACCGTAGATTGAGTCTATCATGTTGAAATTTTCTTTTGGCCTATCATAGTATTTAAATCTTCTTGTATGATAAAATTTATGATTTATAACCCGTCATTTAATAACGAGAAGGTTGATCATATTGATATTCTTATTTTTTTCTTATTGCGAATCAATTTTCTGTCATGATTTAGATTCTAATTTTTTTTCAGAAAATGTTATTGACTCCAACTTTCTTGGGTCATAACGTACACGATGCCAAATTTTTTGCTAAGTGAAAATAATATAATCATAAAAATCTCACGCTTAGTTACCCAAGGAATCTCTATATTATCTAATTTATTTAGTTTAGTGGGCAAACTTTCATATAAATTTTTTACACCCTATATTTTAATAAGAGTACAAGATTGGTCATTTATAGGGTGTTTGGATTGAGGGGAGAAAATTTAATAAAAGAGAGGAGAGGAGAGTATTATAAAGGAGAGGAAATGAGATGATTAAATCATGTTTGAATTGGATAATTTGATGGAAGGAGAGTATCATAAAAGAGTATGAGTATCTTTTGTTTGGATTAGGAAGAAGTGTAAAATGAGTTTCATAAAGGAAATTTACTATTCCTCCCATCCATTTTATCCCAAATTAGAGGGGAAGAAAAAGTGAACATGGAAGGAGTTGCTTTGACCCCTCCACTTCCTTCTCCTTTAAAAAACTTCCAAACCAAATAGGAAAATGACTAAACTCCTTCTTTACTAAACCTCTTCTTCCCCCCATTCCCCTCAATCCAAACACACCCTTATGGAAGTCTCTCTCTCACTTAGTCAGTTCTCTCTCTCTCTCTCTTCTTTTATAAAGATCATGCAATATCAAACCATCTAAGTCAAATTTGAATTTAGAGATTAATGGAACGTGATCTAAAAATTGAATTTGTACGCTTATGAAACTCTAGGACCCTAAAGCCTAGGGCATGTAAAAGTAAAAAAAAATAAAAAATCTAGGACCTTGAAGTCCCAAGATGAAAATTTATAATCTAATGAGAATAACTTTAAACAGTTTAGGAGAGATTGTGAGTTAATCTTTTTGGTAGTTGGGAGATCAGAGTTTGCATCTATGGGAATGGGGCTGGTGGGGTGTGAGGTTAATAAAATAAAGAGTAATGTTATATACCACTTTACTTTTCACACCTTTATACCACTTCTTAGTTGGCATATTGATATGGCATGTCAAGTTGACAAATTTAACTTTTTTTCTCTCCCTTATTTTATTTATTTATTTTTTCTCTCTCTTATTAACGTTTTTTGTCAACATTTCTTACTATCGTTTTCTCTCTCTTACAAACGTTTTTTTCTTACTAACCCTAACCAAAAATCCCCAAACCAATTTAGCAAAAAGAAGTTTATTATTCTCTTTTATTGTTCACTGTTACATCCTCTCCGATTTATTCCCCTTTTTTTTAACGAAATGGTGTTGTAAAAGATGAATGAGATTGTTGACATTGGTACATTATCTTTATGGTTCATCTGCATATTCTTCTGCTAAATTGCACTACTATTACATACATATATTTACTCTTTTATCAATTGAAACACTTTACAAAATATATTGTCACAGTTTGACAAGAATATATAAACATATAGATGTCCAATCAAATTACAATCACCATTTGCATTCACATCCTCAAAGGAAACTATTTCTCCTTATTGAGGATTTAAAAGCATGAAAAATAAAACTTTGTCAGATATGAGAAAGATTTTCCAATGATATTAAATAAATAAATAAATACACAGATGTAGGGTCCCATAATAGACAGGACTAAGTCCATTACTTCCAAGAGATGTAAAGGGACATGATTACCTATAGAAGAGAATAATAAATTTCATTTGGGATTTTTGGTTAGTGTTAATAAAAGAGAAAACATTTGTAAGAGAGAGAAAATGATAGTAAGAAACGTTGACAAAAAACGTTAATAAGAGAGGAAAAAAAACAAGGAAGAAAAAATTAAAATGATATATAACATTACTCTAAAATAAAAAATAAAACTTCAACACTTTAGGGACTATTTATGTGTTTGACCCAAATTTTTTATTGAGTGAAATTCCTCTTTTTTATTGACAACAAAAAAAAAAAAGCAAAATCCACCCTAGAGAACTCATTTATGAAGATAAAGATGACGGAACCCACCCTAGATATAGAATCGTAGTATAAATATAGCATTCGCTCAAGGTATAAATGAGAGAATGAGATATTATATCGCTTTTCCAAGTAACTTACTTTCAGCGTATTCAACTGCCAACTAAAACATGAACGCTCAATTTCCTGCCTCAGCTGTTCCTCTCTCCTATCAAAATTCTGGTCGTGAGGTTCCTCGACGTTCGGCAAATTTTCATCCATCCATCTGGGGAGATTTTTTCCTTTCATATGATTCTAGCCCCGCGGTAAAGCAGTTTACCCTATTAAATATATCAATTTCGTGTTACAGGAAAATGGTTCTCATGAAGAAAGTGAACATGAACCACTAAAAGAAGAGGTGAGGAAAATGCTATTGGCAGCTCCAGTTAAGTCCTTGCAAAAGCTAGAGTTGATTGATGCAATCCAACGCCTAGGGGAGTCTTACCATTTCGAAGGCGAGATTGATGCCTCATTAAAATACATTTATGATTTCTATCATGAATGCTTTGAAGAAGATGGTAATGACATTTATGCTATTGCGCTTCGATTCCGATTACTTAGGCAACAGGGCCATCCTATTACTTGTGGTAAGCAATTATTCACAGCATTACAATATATCAATATTTCACGCGTCCCTTATATAACAGTGCTTTTATTGTATATGTGAACTGTTTGAAATAAAATATATAACCCCTTATCATACTTACAAACAAGGGGTAAAGAGATAATGTAAAACATTATCATTACAAGTATATCCGTGCAAGCAGTTACTTAGGTCCTTGTCCATAGAAAACCAGAATTTATCTTCTCATGATTCAAGACATGAAGCATTTGACCAGCAAAAATAAAAAAATAAAAAAGTTCTCTTTTGTATGAATCTATTTATCTTATGCTTAAAAGGTAATAGATAAGACTACATTGAGGTTAATTCATCAGGTTTATTAGACAACGAGTATATATGTAAGTTTATAAATATTTGAGGGGAACTTGGCAGAGCCACATTGATATGTGCAAGCCCTCAACCTGAAGTTTAGGGTTCTGATTCTACCCGTGATGTGTGTAACCAAAATTATGGAGGTAAATTAGTTTGTTCCCTAGCTTGCTTAAATATTTTTCATGCATGGCCCCTTTCTTATCTCAAATCAAGTTTTTGGTTTTGAATCAGACGTGTTCAACAAATTCAAGGACACGAAGGGAAAATTCGATGAAGCTCTATCAAGCAACGTTCGAGGAATTCTAAGCTTGTATGAGGCAGCTCATCTTATAGTCCATGGAGAAGATATTCTTGAGGAAGCACTAACGTTCACCACCACTCACCTTGAGTCCATGGTGTCCAACTTGAGCAATTTTCTTGCAGCACAAGTCATTATAGCTCTTAAGACTCCAATTAGATTGACGATGCCAAGACTTGGAGCGAGAGAGTACATATCAATATACCAAGAAGATGAACTACATAACGATATATTACTTTAGTTTGCCAAATTGGACTTCAACATATTGCAACAGATGCACCAAAAAGAACTAAGTCGTATTACAAGGTAATTAAATTTCTTGACCAGTAATAAACTGAGTTGAATAAAGTATTTTAGTTGTATATTCAATAACACTTTTATAATTTTTAGGTGGTGGAAAGATTTGGATGTCCCCAAAAGTTTCCCTTTCGCAAGAGACAAATTGGTAGAATTATACTATTGGATAATAGAAGCTTATTTTGAGCCTCAATATTGCGTTGGTAGGAGAATATTAACCAAAGTAATGGGTATGACTTCCATTATCGATGACATTTACGATATATACGGAACATTTGACGAGCTTCAACTTTTTACAGATGCGATTGAGAGGTTAATTCAAATCTCTTCTTTTTTTTTTTTTAATACAAAATCTATAGGTATTCGAGCTTTGCATGACTAATCTCATGGAACCCTAAAGTTAACTACCGAGTAAACCTCCAGCGACCTTGAGAGGACTCAAACTGACGACCTTTAGTTACACCCCCAAGATTTTTACCAATTGAGCTTAATTCAAATCTCTTATCATTTTCAACTTGATTTGCATATAAAGAACCACATCGTCAATAGGGTTAAAGATAAGGGACCAAAAGTGATATTAATCCTATATTATCTTGGTGCAAGTTATATTTATTTACTGCATGACATGGGAATTATAGGTTTACTGAAGAATAATAAATGATAACAATTATAAGTTAGCTCACATAAATGTAAAAGTTGAACATGAAAGATTTTAATAAGAATTCCATTATCTCGTATGATATGAGATATAGTTTGATTATTCTCTTATGTGATTTAAAATCTATGTTTTAAATAAAAATTCATGTTTTCCATTCTTTAACCAAGAAGAAAGAAGTCAATTTTAATCGAAATATAGTGCCTCTACTCTTTATTTTGATAAGCTTATTACACTCTCCAACGAAAACTAAAGGAATGATAGTTAAGATGGCTTCAAGAAACACAAGGGCTTCGTTCTTGATTATCTTTTCAAAGATGAAGAGATTACCACTAAAGTTTCAGGAGTTAATTTTACCATTTTGTCACTGATTGTCACATACTGATCTAGTATAATATGCAGTTTGAGCAAGAAAGAGGACATGTGGCATCAGCAGTTGAAAGTTATATGAATGAGTATTGTACCTCAACGGAAGATGCTCTCGTAAAGCTTCACAAACGAGTTACAAATGGATGGAAAGATATAAACAGAGAATGCCTTGACCCCATTGTTGTACAAATGCAATTCCTCACGCGAATTGACTATTTGACTCGAGTATTAAATACCATATATAAAGATAACGATGGGTATACTCATTCCAAGGTCAGGCTTGAAAAAATCATTTACCTGGTGCTTGTCAACCTTGTGAATGAATGATTTATACTCCTTGGTTCATTATCATATTTGTATGCCAATAAAGCATAATGTAGTGTACGTTGTGACAATGTATTTTAAGTATTCCAAATAAAAATTTGGACCTCTTTTATTTCATAAGCTCAAGAAAATTGAATAAAATTTTAACATATTACTTATCTCAGTTTTTATATCGCGCAAGTTAGTATGCACTTGGCAATTATATGTTGGATGTATTTCAATTATCGTGCAAATCGAATAAAAATTAGTTACTCTTTGATATCATCTATCGAAAACCAAAAATTAAATTGTATTACTAGTGTTAGTAGTTCAGTTGTACAATAAAACTTTGATGCTGGAGAGAGAATTGACGATGGAGACATTGGAAAAGGACTAGAATGGATAAGGTAGAGAAGGTAAAGAGAGTAGTAGAGTACAAAGATCATATAACCAAGGTGTGTGAGTTATTAGAGTTATTTTTTTCTTTTGCAAGGCTAATGAAAGATTATTTGTAGAAATCTTTTGATTTTGTGTTTTAAGTTAATCTTGTTGTCGCATGGACTTAAGTTGATTCAAATCTAATTTATTATCTGAAAAACTAAGACCTTGATCGAAGCTAGAGTTGATTATTAATCGTACTAGTATTTTGTGAAGATGGCAATTATTAACCAATTATCAATTTACAGTGAATAGGTCCAAAATGTCCATGCCCTCTAATGATGATCATCTTTTTCCCATGAACATTTTTAGGTTTTGTTTGACCACTAGCGGAACAAGAGTGAAGTAATTCTTTTTACCTCTTGTTAATATGGTTTTCTCAGTTCAATACATGCAATAGCTATGACCATGAGCAATTGATTAATTACCAATTCGGACTAAGGAATCGAGATATTTATCAATGTCGCCATGAGTTACAATTATGCATAGCTAATGTGAATTTTGTTTTCTAACGTGAGAATTCAATTGACAGAATTTGACTATAAATTGTGACTGATGTACTAATATTCTATTTTTGAAGTCTTGATAAGATGCTTCACCACCTCATAGTCTTATATAATGGCACATACTATCAAAATAGTCAGGAAAGCCGGCAGATATATCCGGGTTTTAATCCTTTGATTTTCTATATTATCATTTTCCTCGTGAATCTAGATGTATCCTTAATTTTTTATTTTGTGCATTGTTAGATTGTATTATTTATTTAATGTTGGCAGTTTATTTAAATTATTATTATTAATACAATTATTTTACATAAAAGTCTATAGAATAATATTTATATATTCTATTCTTAAGAGTAAGAATATCAGTGACACAATCAGTATTCATAAATATAATATAAAAGTAGTCTACCATTATAGGATAAATTAATTGTGTGTTAGTTTATCCGATTAGATTGAATTATAGTCTACTATCCAAATAATAAGAGATATTGATTTGAACGATTAGTCTCATATTGTAAGACTAGATGTATAAATGCTTGTTGAGAACAAGTGACTGAACATGATCGTTGGTACAAAAAATTACATGGATTAGTCAATAACTCATTGCACAATGTCATAGTGTAATTAGCTCTTAAACCTGAGACACCACAATTATCTTGTGTTAAAGATACTGTAGTTTGCTAGTGTAATTAAGCTAGTCCTAATCAAGGATTAGATATTATATTCAGTGGTTACGATCTATTCTGACATAGAGATAAGTGTGTATAGATACAGAATCTGTCAATTAAGGATCCTATGCGATCTACTAATCAAGTAACTGGAAATCTTTGGCCAAGAATAGTAGAAGTCGTTGCACGAATTATTCATAAGTTACTAATTAAATAGATTTGAACATATGATTGAGTAATAAAG
Source organism: Ehretia macrophylla (assembly GCA_037974665.1). Taxonomy (NCBI): domain Eukaryota; kingdom Viridiplantae; phylum Streptophyta; class Magnoliopsida; order Boraginales; family Ehretiaceae; genus Ehretia; species Ehretia macrophylla. The sequence goes on along the minus strand of CM075767.1, from coordinate 18,830,970 downwards.
TTTGACGACCATATCTATCACTCTGGCTCAATCGGTATGATTTAGATAGAATGAATTGAATGCATGGTAATTACTTATTGAAAGGGTTTGTAAAATAGAAGAACTTACTAATTCAATTACCGGTAACGATATACTAAATGAAAAAAAAAAGTTGAACATGAAAGAATTTAATAAGAATTCTATTATCTCCTATGATATGACATATGGTTTGATTATTCTCTTATATTTAATTAAAAATCTATGTTTCAAAATAAAAAGTCACGTCCTCTATTCTTTTACCAAGAAGAAAGAAGTTGATTTTAATTCAAAGAGTAAATGACTTAACATCTTCATTTGTCTTGTTAAGAGTACACAATACCCTTGTGTGTTATATAAATAAGATAATTATTTCCTGTTAAAATGAATGATTTTCCTAACAGAAGCGGGCATTCAGCAACGTTAGTAAAAACACATAGGGTATTCATCTACGCTTATAAAACACAAGGGGATAATCAGCTAGAACACAGGGGGATATTCAACTTCATTTTTAAAACAAAGAGGAGTAATCAGCTTATTTATAAAAATATAAGAGAGTATTGTACACTTTTGACAAAACACATGTGGTGTTAAGTCGTTTACTCTATTCCAAATAATGTCTCTACCTTTCTATTTTGATAAGCTCACAACACTCTCTAACAAAAAGTAAAGGAATGATAGTTAAGATGGTTTGAAGAAACACAAGGGCTTAGTTCTTGATAATCTTTTCAAACAAGAAGAGATTACCACTAAGTTTCTCTAGTTAATTTTACCATTTTGCCACTGAGTGTCACATACTGATCTAATATAATATGTTGTTTGAGAAAGAGAGAGGACATGTGGCATCAGCTGTTGAAAGTTACATGAACGAGTATAGTACCTTAAAAGAAGATGCTCTAATGGAGTTTTGCAAATGAGTTACAAATGCATGGAAAAATATAAACAGAGAATGCCTTCACTATTAGAATTAAAGAATCTAATATCATAAAATAAAACACTACAACAATTAATATAATTAAGTTGATTAAATCGGAAGCGTACCTTTATATGAAGTCATTGAAACTACATATCAACCTTGAGATTTGAAACATACCGTAAATCCATGTCATGTACATTTATTTGTTGCAGGCATTTCCTGAAGAAACCATAATCCTGCATGAAAACTTGAGCGACATGTTATGATAGGCATGCCTAGACTAGTTGTTCCCTCTCCTTGTCCAACTTCTGTATGGTAACTCTCAATGGGGCAAGCCAACCCTGATAGCCTATTATTTATAGATTATCAGTATTTTAGATGGGAGAGAGGGTCTAGCCTAAAAACTGTATTACACCCCCTATTAAGCTACCCTAATATTAAAACAGGTTCTACACATTGCATACCATACCACTAAATAAAATAATATCTATGAGTCGGACCTAGGCCAACTGGAGTGGATGACTATAAATTATGCTTTGGGCTTTACCGATTAATCTCGACAAGTTTTTCGAAAATAACAAAATATCCAATTAGTAGTAACCCATAATTTAAAAAATTCAAACAGTCTCTCACTTGGGCAACACTTATTAGTTTTATAGTTTGAAAATATTTTATTTCACGAAAATACTCTCGAGTTGAAAACAACTTTAGTGGCCATAAAATAAATGTCTCAATCTAGAATTTGGTCCAACAAGTACATCAATATCGAACCATGACAGTCGTTAAACTTTATTTGGGCAAACCCCCTTTAGTGCTTCTAATTCGAAGCCACTTAAATAATGAAGTTTGTAACTATATATCTCAAGATATAAAACTTTGAACATGCGTAAGCTCACAATAACTTTATATGTGTATACATAAAATAGTGATCACAACTTAAATATGATGGAAATAAAACTTTAATATACTGTAAATTACTCAAAATAAACTATACCTTTACATTTTATGCTTCTAACCTAAAGTCTTTCAATTGAAGCATTAATTAGAGGTCTTTCAATTGAAGCATTAATCTAAGTGTATAACCTGCTTACACTTACATAAGCATACCAAACACACAACTATAACTTAAATACTTGTTGGCAATAAATATTCATAGCATATGCCTTTATAACCCAACAACATATCCAAATTGTGTAAATAATTAAGCAGGTAACAATAACATGATTAAATCACAATCACCACCATTAGTTCAGAAAAATAGCTCTATAGTAATAACTGTAAATATTCAAATCACTGAATATAAGAGTGACAATCATTTATTAACACTTTAGTAAAAACAAACCATGCTCCCACGAACCAAATGCTTCAAAATCTATAAACATTCAGGTACTTGATAATAACCTTTCTTGGTTAGTGATATTACAATCTCGAAAAATATGTTTTGATTGTAATCTTCAAGTTTAGAACTATTGAATTTTCAACTAACATAAAGGAGAGATTTCATCAATTCCATCTCTATATAAAACACACTTTAAGAATATGAGCATGTGAGGAATAGAAAAATTCTCATCAATCAAATGCTATTAAAGCATTTCAATCCCTTTATAGATCTCCAACCTTAAAGGACTTGACTTTAGGAGACAATAATCTTTATATCAGTGGTTTATCTCATATCTTTAAGGGAGATTTATTTCATATGCATGATGCTCATACTCCCACTATGACATATGCAAGTGCAAATAAAATGCATTTCAAGCATGATACTTTATAACCTTCTTAAAAACAATACACATTTTTACATGTGTGAGCATATAATCAGACGGATATATTACAACCACTGACCTTAAAGTTCACTTGATATTTTAAACTTTATTTCCTTTTTGTAATCAGACTTGTATCACGCTAGTGAAACTATATACCATACCTGATTGAGATGTAAATATCAATGAACTTTCCCCCTTAATAAAAAAAAAAAAAATTATAATCGCAAAATCGTGCACTACTAAAATACGTCATCAACATATTTCACTTTTATCATGAAAAAGTTCTAGAAAGATCTTTCATCAAACCTTTAAATTTGATAAAAATTAAATAATATAACCATTCAATCTATTGACTATGAAATTTGTCAGCAACTTTAGTATTAGATAGTCAATATAAGGAATGTGAGCTTTGTCTTCCTTTTATGTATTACGAAATAATCCACTTAAAATAATACTGAAGTACTTGATTTAAAACTAGGATACCTTAATATACATGCTTTCAAAGTGATATAATTAATATATTATACCCTTTATATGGAAGCCCTTAAAAAACATCTCACAAAATAGACTATACACTTGACACTTTAATTCACTGTAATTGTCTTTATTGAATGAAGGCTCTGGAATACATGGTTACTAATATGGCATAATCATTTACACACGTATTAAAAACAAAAGTACAATAGTATACAATTATGATTATATCCAATCAAACCTTCCATGACCGTCCTTGAATGCAAGTATAATGTGAAATAATAAGAATAACTTTAAATGTACCATTGGGCAAAAATAATGCACACAACATGAACTTGCCTTCAACATTCCAATTATAAACTTCTCCCACTTTGTTGACTCTAATGTGCATATAAACACCTTTAAGTTACAACAAGAAGTAAACTATCCCAGAATCCTTATTGGATTACTTATTAACCATAACGGATAACCCGCTTCGGCCAAGTTATCCATCCTAATCCCAAAACAAAATCATTTCCTTTGCGAAAAACAAGATGACCTGGAATCCTTATTGAAAATCTTCAAAGGCTTTATGAATAACCTTTTATGGCAAGTCCCTTGTATAGGCTCATGAAGATACCAACTAGGACAACTTAATGAAAACTTCTATATTCTTGAAAAAGGTTCCATGTACCTTCAAATATAGTTTATGGAGAGTCTTTACGTAAACTAGAGTGATGTATATATTATCAACCTTACCTTACCTTCACAGTTATAGGTCTAAAAAAAACTTGACAAATTTTATATCTTCACAAAATAAAATGATTTATAATTCCACATATAGAATTATATCATACTCTTGATACATGGTAAGAAGTCAATCAACACTTTCATGTAGAATGTAACAAATACCTCAAGTAACTTTTCAATCTTACAAATTTTAATTGCCTAGAGGATCTCAATTTTTTTAAAAATAAAATTAACTTAATAGAGACCTCATAATAAAATCAAAACTGATAACACTCATATTGTGTAATAACTGAAATATAATTATTGTTAGTCATAATCTCAATGAAACATATTGATCCTTCATAAGAATTTTGCTAGCCATAATAGAAATCTAAAATAATGACATCATTAAGAAGTTGATAAATTTTAACAACAACATCCTCATGAGAGTCTAAATGTATCACTGCATATTCCTCTTCGGGCAGAACACACAACATACAACATCAACCTCTCACTCAAGTGAAATAGTGAGACAACTCTAAATGAATCTATTTCCTTTGGGCAGACAAATCCCGTTAAAGTAAGATAAAATAACATCCACTTCCACTTCCCTTAAACCAATACACACAACTACCCCCTTCGAGCAGGTAATGACATATAGCTAACATCCTAGCATCCTTAACAAGTAACAACAGGTAATCAAACAAACAAGAAACCGCATGTGCCATATAGCAGTAGCACAATTGTCACATGGACTAGACTTTAATACTAGTTTTGTACGCATGAAATTTGATGCAATAATTTTCCCCAAGCATCATATATCTTTATAAGTTGCTTGAATATTGTTTCATCAGTATAAGCTTTATCCTTCATGATAAAAGTCAATGAACTTGAGAATTGCTCAAATAAAAAACTTATTGCCTAAAAAGATATATAGAGACAATTCTAAGTTAAGTCACTCTGCCAGCCTTTATAATTCTAAGTTAAGTCACTCCATAAGGGTGGCCAGCCTTTATTTTCAATGAATCTATATTATCTGGAAGTGCAAGCAAACACTTTTGACAAAATTTGTGACATAAATATTAGCTGAAATAATAGATAAAAATGACGTCCACGTCGACCTGTGGTGTTGTTCCTTTGGAGCTTCGCACAAAACAATAGCGCTGGAGAAGTCTAGAGCGTCCACTGGAATCCCATTTATCATGCTTCTGAAAAAATCATAATTTTCCCCATTTAAATTATTATTTACCATTACATTAAGCTGAAATAGAACTAAACTCAAATGGCCAATTAGATTGAATCTCACAAGTTTAGCATAGAAAGAGTGTCAACTTGATAGCTGCATTAAGTTAGCAAGAGGTGAGACTACTATGGAAAAAATGTATTCTTGTTTGCAAAGCAACCAGCCAGAAACCTTAGACTAAAAGAATTTTCGGCTTTGCCTGAACCACTAACATCCCTCTCACAAAGAGAGTACTAGTAGCAAGTTCGCTAATCCTCTTTCAAGTCTGATATATGGGTTGTATAGTGCCTTTATATTAGAAAGATCGAGGAGCTTTTCAGTCTCTAAAATTCAGACAGCAATGCACAGATCCAACCGGAGTGAAAAGAAGAGGAATTATTAAAGTATCTTATGCATTGAATTAAAGAGGCAGGATTAGTCGACTTCACGAGCAGTATCTAAAAAGAGTCTTGGAGGTAGCTAGTTATGATTAATACTTGAATTCAAGCATGGAAGTTACTAAGGTTCTATTAATGACCCATCACGCTGTCTGCCAATTTAATTCCAGAACAGAGGACAGTGCATCCTTATCCTTACTAGTTCAGAAAGGAGAAAAAGAAAAAAAAAGTAATGTAAAATTATCTAGCAATTGTTACCTTTAGGTAGCTAAATCAAATTAGCGTAAGATTTATGAACACAAGATGAAATAGCCATGATTCAACAAAAACATATGACATCGCTAATTATATGCAACAAAACCAGGCTTGAATCATTGAATTAATAACATATTAATATGTGGAGAATCAAACTTTTACGAACAAAGAAGAATAACACAACATATCAATGATTCACACAGACGATACAAGAATCATGTCAACCAGTCAATTGACCATGAAATAAAATTTCTTTATGCAGGTTTTGATTATGATGTTAGTGGCTCTGATACCACTTGTCAGAATTAAAGAATCTAATACCAGAAAATAAAACAATGCTGCAATTAATATAATTAAGTTGATTAAATCGGAAGTGTACCTTTATATGAAACCATTGAAACTACTTATCAACCTTGAGATTTGAAACATACCGTAAATCCATGTCATGCACATTTATTTGTTGCAAGCATCTCCTGAAGAAATCATAATCCTGCATGAAAACTTGAGCGACGCCTAAATTAGGTGTTCCCTCTCCCTCTCCAACTTCTGTATGGTGGCTCTCAATAGAACAAGCCAACCCTGATAGCGTATTATTTATAGATTATCAATATTCTAGATGGGAGAGAGGGCCCAAACTAAAAACTATATTAGGTCCCCCTATGAACCTACCCGAATTTTAAAACAGGCTCTACACCTTGCATACCACACCACTAAATAAATAATATCTATGAGACGGACCTAGGTCCAATTGGAATAGATCACTATAAATTATGCTTTGGATCTAACCGGTCAACCTCAACCCCATTTTTTTTTTTTAAAATAACAAAATATTCAATTAGTAGTAGCCTATAATTTGAAAAAATCTAACATTCACCCCCTGTTGTTCCAATGCCATTCCTCAAGCGAATTGACAATTTGACTCGAGTATTAAATATGATATATAAGGGCGACGATGTGTATACTCATTCCAAGGTCAAGCTTAAAAAAATCATTGACTTAGTGCTTGTCAATCGTGTTAATGTTTGATTTATATTTTATAGTCCTTCTTGGTTCATTATCATATTTTTGCCAATAAAATGTAATTTTGTGGAAGTCATTGAGAATAATTTTTTGTACCTAAAATTTGAGATTTATACTTGAAAATAGAATAAAATAAACAGATAAATGTAAGTTGTGACCTGTATTTGGAATAAAAAGTTTTTGAGTTTGTTTTCTATCATATTAACTTTATGTATTAATAAGTTAAAGATAATTGAAGGATAAGTTGTGACCAACATGTTGCCCATGTTTCGGCAGACCAAAGATATATGGCTCAGCATAAAGAAACTCTAGTAGGCCAGCCAAGAAACTCTTTTACAACCGGCCAGCCAAGAAACTCTTCTACAACTGGATGTTGAGTGAATTGCTTGCTGCCCCCCTGTGTTTTGCCCGAAATACTCATTCATCCCCTGTGTTTTTAAAATAGGCTCATTACCCCCCTGTGTTTTTATCGATTAAACTGACGCACCCAAATCACTTATTCCGTTAGCAAACGTTACAAAATTAGTTAATTGATCGTTATACCCTTACATAAAGTTAAAATCGAAAAAACATAGGGGGGTAATGAGCCTATTTTAAAAACACAGGGGGTGAATGAGTATTTCAGGAAAAACACAGGGGGGCGGCAAGCAATTTACTAAAAAGGTATTTTTGTCCAACAAATAATTTATTTTAACCAAAAGCATAAAAAAATCGCATTTTAAGTGCGTGTGTTACAATTGCCGTTAAATTAAACGGTTTTTCTAACGGAGGGGGGCGGTCAGCTATATTCCGAAAATCACAGGGGGGTAAGAAGCCTATTTTAAAAACACAGGGGGTGAATGAGTATTTCGACCAAAACACAGGGGGGCGGCAAGCAATTCACTCACCGGATGTTAGTACTCTAATTTTTTATCGTTGAAGATCATTTCCACTTCTTCAATGTACCTCCATCAATTTGGGTCCAAGGCCTATGGCTTCAAATTGGAAGGCTTCCTTCATGCCGAAATCGAGCACCAACCTCAACCTTATTTATTTCCAAGCCGTGATCATTAAGGGTAAGAAAGTTGTCTCTCCCACTTCGGATGTCTATGATGAAAGTTCCCGACTTTGAAAATGTTGCTTGGTAGGTAAATTTATTGGTAAACCCCCAACCTTCTTTCTCATCAAGAATATGGTACGGATTTGCAATGGGAAGACTTTGGGAAGTCGAGATTCAATACATGGATAATGGTCTCTTTATATTTTGACTTGATAATGAAAAGTTTTGTAATCTTGTTCTCAATGTGGCTCAAGCTTAGGAACATTCCTCTCGACCTAGCTCTAGACTCAACTTGGGTTCCATTATGTTGCTAGCATCATTGGTTTCCCTATCCAAATGGACTCGAAAATTGCCTCACGATCTCATCTGGGATATGCTAGAGTTTGTGTGGAAATGAATCTTGAAGAGCACTTGCCAAATGTGATGTATGTCAAGTTCCCAAATGGTTGTATCATAGAAGTTGAGATTGAATATGCTTGCAAGCCATCTAAATGCACTTTATGCAAGTTACTTGGTCACACTGCCTCAACATGTCGTTCCAATCCAAATTAGTCACACACTATAGAGACAATCGAGCCAGAAAAGAATCGAGCCTAACCAACCGATTAGATTGATATCCATAAAAAGAAAAGGGCTCCTATGACAAACATGCATGAATCTTGCCCTTCTAGTGCCAAAACTCCCTCGAGGCCCTCTTCCAAGCAATTACCCACCCGATTGTCTTCCAAAGCAACCCATAGCAAGTTTGAGACTTTGAAGAAGATTCAAGAAGATAGGAGCATCCTCAACTGTCGAACGGTCCTACATCCTTAAAATTGGCTGACAAAGATCACTCTTTAGAATCCATTGAACTTTCCGCTACTGACACTTCCAATTGCTCACCTCCCAAGCACCGCCAGACCTCTCGGGGTCTGTTCATAACATTTTTATTGGCATGCTCATTGATCCGGGAGAGTGCTACTCTAGTTCGCTTATTACGAGGGCCTTGTTGCTTGTTTCTACTAGTCTTTTGCCTCAATGTACTTCTCTCTTAGACATCTTTGTTAAAATATAACACTTGTAATATATTGAAAAATTAAAAATTCTTAAACCACTTAGTAAGATCTTGTATTATTCTATTTGGCACCAATTGATTTTAGGATGAAACCTCAGCTATCTTAACATGGTATCAAAGTTGGGCCCTTGGTCCAGTCATATTTATTTGCATGCGATCCATCCCAAATCAGGTTCACTTGTGTTCAATCTTTCATGTGTGTCATGTTCAAAGCATCTTCAATCTTTCAAATGTGTCCCACGTGTTCTCAATCTTACAAGTGTGACCTATATTAAGAATTAGGCCCATGAGTGTTCAATCTTTCACGTGGAGAAAGTGTTAGAATATAACACTTGTCCCATTTCGAAAAATTCCACTTAATAAGATCATGGGCTACTCCACTTGACATTAATTAGTTTTAGGATGAAACTTCAGTTATTTTAACATACTTGCTACACTTTGATGTTTCTTTGCTTTCTTATTTGTAATGGTCTTTGATCTTTGTTTTCTTCTTTGTAATGGTCTTTGATCCACCTATGTAATTTTTGTTCTTTAGTGAAACCTTTCCCCTGCTGGCTTAGCAAAAAAAAAAAAAAAAGTTGGAGGTAATTGAATACAATTGAATATATTACTTAGCTTTGTTTTCTCTATCTTCAAGTTTTTCTTTTTTGCTAAATTAGAAAGCAAAATAATTTTTAATATGAATATGAACAACGTGATATTATACCATGCATCTTTTAATAGATCTATGCATGACTATTACTTGTATATTCCTAATTTCAGTTTTATGCGTGTATATGTATATCGTAGCGAATCGTATGAATAGTATGATTCATTGAATTGTTTGCGATTCGGGTCACAATTAAAACAAGCCCAAAATATATCAAAATTAGGAAATAAAAAAGCCCACTTCAATTTTTTTTAAGTAAAATAAAATCAGCCCAATTTTAACAAATAAAATCAGAAACGGCCCATTAATATTATCATTTATCACTTAATTATCAAGTTTTCAATTTTCAACTACAAAATCCCCAAAATAGAAAGCCCTAACTATTAAAATAGAGAGAGAGAACTTAGTTGTAGCCTGTAAGTGAGCTAATCGCGGATGAGAGGCAGACTTGAGAGATTTTCTTGGCTGTGTGAATAACTGAAGAAGATAGCTTGTAAGTTGTAATTAGTGAGCTGTGTGTTTATTAGTTTGTATGCTGATCTTTTTTTTCTCTGAGGTACTATGCTAGCTGATTTTTTTGTTTTTGTTTTTGTTTTTTTATCTTTTGGAATCTTGTTGGTTTAAGGTTGGTCAGACTTTGCTTTTGGTCTTTTGGAGTCTTGTTTGGTTTAATTTGTTGGTCAAAGGTGGTATTTGGCATCATATGGCATAAAAAATTGTTTGAGACTTTGGAGTTTTGCTGATGCTTCTAAGGCATGGACCACTTTGGAGTTTGTTAATGTTATTGTCTTTATAACTAAGTTACAATTAGTTTTTTTATAAACTAAACTACTAAAATTTTATTATTTTCTAATATCTAATTGTTTCGGTTACCTATAAAAGCAACATAAACATATATTAATATGCATTCAAATGAAGAATCTCAACTAAAAATTGTTAATGAGAAATATAATATATTAAATATCATCTAGTTTTAAATTTGTAATTGAATCGATTCGATTCATGATTAAAAAAATGATATTTCGATTCACGATTCGACAACTATGGTATATATGATATTAGATGTTTCTATTTTACATGCAATTAATATTCCACTATATATTAAGTGAAAATACACTTGACATCTCTTCAACTTCGATGAAAATACGTCTTCAGTAACAGTGAATAGTCCTACCTTTTCTAATGGTAAGTCACAGCAATAGAAAACATGACAATAGGAATATGCAAGTAATTCTTCTCCAACATCCAACATGTCCCTTTTCATTCTTGTCTTTCACCCGAGCACAAAATTCCAGGACTGAATGCGAGCACCTCTCTCACTCTAGCATCATCTTAGAAACTTTTGCTTTAGCAACAAGAAAACAATTTCTTTGGTGATAGTAACAACCAACATATCTAAGTGCAATAACCAATCAAGCTTCAATGTATTTTAACGTGTGTGACTAGGAATATTCAATGACAACCTCTAATACCACTTGTTGGGGATCATGCACAAAGATAGCTAGCAAAACAATATTGCTTAACGTGGGTCGATGAACTTACCTCCTTCACTTTATAAATTAATGGTTAACCACTTGTAACGTTACAATGATTTGGCTCATATATGGAGAAAGCTGAAACCTTCTTACAACTAGTTTTATACATGAAAATTTGTTTACTTCAACAATTGGCTTTTGCAAGAAAAGAAACAAAAAAATCTCTTCACAAGTTAATCTTGTTAGATGGGCGAAAGACTATAGAAAAAAGCCTCTAAGGCTGACACCTACCCATTGTGTGGCATGTGATAACTACTCATAAGTTCGAAAATCCTATTTAAAGAAAACTAGTTTGTGTTGAAAAATTTCAACATGTGGGGCTACATGTGTAAATATTTAAATGTGTTTTGTTATCTATTAATTAAGCCTAATTAAAGTGATCTAATTAAGATTTAAGTTTAAGCTTATGGGTATAATTGTCATGGAATTAATGTATAGATACCATAGTGATATTTCTAATTTGATGAGAGACCAAATTAGAAATATCTAAAACTTATAAGTTATATTAGAGTTATGGTCCCCCAATTGTATGTACGTTATTTTTTTCTGCATCCCCATCAACAGAGAAAAAAGGCTACAACTTGAGCAAAAGTTTGTACCAATTTGAAAGATCACTACCCATTCATTTACCTTCGACAATGAATTCAGCTACACTTCTACTTTCTACATCTCCTTATTCTCTTGAATTGAAGTAAGTAGTAACATGTGTATTAGGGTTTTTTGAATAACTTATAGAAACATGCTTTAGGTCTCTTTTCGGTTAAATTTATGAAATTATTGATGTTTTTAGGAACTGTAAACATGTTAATTATTTTTGGCAAATCCTAACACTTTGAACCTTACAAGGATTAGAATAAGTATTTTTACTCTCATTGAACTTGTATTTGTAATTGTATTCACCATGACTTGGGCTTGGAACTTGCCAAAAACCCAACAAGTATTTGATTTGGCAGCTCTTTCCAAATAATTATTGACGAGCAATCTTGCTCTAGATTTGGCACCTAGTTTATCTTCATATTTGAAATTTGTAGGAAGGCTACTTATAGAAATGGGTACAGCTAAATATCTTAAAGCCTTGTTTTACTCTCAATTCCAGAAAACTCAAAGTTCATCTCTCTTTCGGAAAGTGGACCATAATCCCTCTCGAGCTATATATAAAATAATTTCTCATTGCTTATCTTTCCTATGCTATTCGCTAATCCAAAATCCACAAGAATTACGAAATCAATGACTTTTGCGAATGTTGATCCTTTAATTGGATGGTCAAATTACACTTTATTGGAACAAAGATATCAAGATAAGCTCCTAAGGACACAAATAATTTATATAGGATTAACAAGCACTAAGGAAATGTTGTTACTTGTCTTGGTTTTGGAATAAGTATACCAATCTTTGTGTTTATATAATAGATTTATTACACGAGCCAAATTGATAATTCTTGTCATGAGCGGCATTGGGACAGGAGTGGGATAAAGGCATTCTGCATTTATGTCTTTCCAAGCATTGGTAACTTGTTCGTTGAACTCGATGTATGCATATTCCTTCGAGGAACCATATTGATTCATATAACATTCGACGGCCGAGGCCACATGTTCTCTTTCCTGTTCAAACTGCATGAGGGAAATCAGTGTTAGAAATCAAAAATATTTATGTTGTTTTGATTGGAAATGTAAAATTAGAATTTTTTTTTGTCGAAAAGATTAAGTAGGTTTGGAAATTCAATTTAGTGAAGATGTTAGAGCTAAGTGGAGATAAATTAATTGATTAAATTAAAAACATAGGTATTTTAAAGTGTTTGTGGGGTCAATGGGGATGAGAGTTATGCCCTACAACACAAAGAATAGATGTGTCCTTATTTTTTAAAAAATGTGTATCTTTAAGATATGTTTAGTCTAAATGATTAATTTAGTCCATATGAACAAATTATTTGTAAAAAATATTAATTTTTTAATTTGTTATTAGTTTTAATTGAACAAAAATCTTGGATTGAACCCTATCTACCCTACTTGTTTGCATTTTATTCCAAACATTTTTCCTCTTTATCATGTTAGAATTTTAAGAATCTAAGTCACAATAACACTTCATTGTATATTTGTTCAGCAGATCCAGCTCTAGCTATTTTTTTTGTCTTATTTTAGTTATTTGTAGAAAAAGTGAAGAATAATAAATAAATAAATAAATAACTTTTACCTCGTGTGTAACCGGATCGTCCATTAACCTACAAACTATTGAGACAGCCATAACAATTATGGGTTCATTCGACACCCAATCGAGGGCCTCTTTAGTCACTATCTCTCCCATGCCAACAAATGAAGCTGTTGCAAGCATCATGTAAGACGCTGTTACAAGTGCAACTTTCATATACTCCTCGAATGATGGAATATAGCTCTCATGACACCATTTTGCCTCTTGAAAATACGCTTGGTTTAACTTTTTCATCTGCAAAAATTCACCAAATTGATTAAATAAATGTAGTTGAGTGATGGCTTTATATATGAGGATGATGACTTGTAAAAGAGATTTTAAGTTTGAGGTTGACCTCAGTTATGGCATGGGGAGTTCGATATGATCTGCCTTCCTTAGCCATCTCTTCTTCTATTTCTATATATACATCTATAAGGGCCTGATAATAGAGTTCCATATACATCGTAAATGTCATCCATAATGGAACCCAAAGCGATTATTTTGGTTGTTATCTTCCTACCAAGGGTGTATTCGGGTTCAAAGTATACTCCCAATATCCAAAAGTAGCATTCTACCAATTTGTCTCTCACAAAAGCGAAATTCTTCGCTACATCCAAAGCTTTCCACCACCTAAAAGTTAGAAAATATCACAGAATTTACAAATATAATTTGTTGAGTTAATAAATAAATATAATAAATCATTCTATTACAATTTAGACTTAGTCAGGTTACCAATGATCATGATCGGTTCAAGTCTCATTGCTTTCTATTAATATTTCAATGTGCAAGGCCATAACCTCACCTTATATGAGGGGGCATGATCATGAATCAACAAAAGAAAATAACAAATTCATTTCTAATAGTTTAAACTTTAGGTAAGGTGATAAAATAATATAATTATGTGTCTAAACTCAAAACAGTTAATACTTATTTTAGTCCTCTAAATTTGACTTGATTTACAAAGTGCTCACTTATTTTCAAAACTTATACATTTTAGTCTATTATCTTTTGTCCTAGTAACATCGTTAGTATTTTTTAATAATTTCATTAAAAACAATAACGAAAACATACACATGCTAATCATGTGAAATTCGAAAAAAATAAGAGAAACGTGCTAATCATGTGCGTTTGACGTCTTTTAATGAATACACTAAAAATGACTAACGGTGTCATTCAAATAAAAGATAAGGGACTAAAATATATTACTTTTAAAGATAAATGATCACTTTGTCAATTAGGTCAAAGATAGATGATGAAAATGTATTAAAAAAAATGGGTATATTGAAGTCCAGCGGATTTAACTGAAATCAAAATTAATAAAGGGTCAACGAATTTACCTTGTAAGATCACTAAGCTCTCTTTGATGAATCTTCTGCAGTATATTGAAGTCCAGCTTCGCAAACTTAAGTAATACTTCATTATGCAATTCGTCTTTTTGGTAAATTAACAAGAACTCTCTCCCTCCAAGCCTTGTTAAGGTCCTTCGAATTGGCATTTGTAGGGCACGGAAGACTTGTGCTGCAAGCGGATCGCTCAGGTTGGGGATCATCGACTCAAGCTGGATGGTGGTGAACATATGTGCTTCGTCTAGAATCTGTTCTCCACGCACTCTAAGATGAGCTGCCTCGTACAAGCTTAACATGCCCTGAATATTGCTTACCAAAGAGTCATTGAATCTTCCGTTCTGATCCATGAACTTTTTGAACACGTCTGTTTCAACAGAGAAAATCAAACCACGAAAGGAAGCGCAGAGGAGGCGAAATGCATATTCGGCAATTTGTTCACAGGGATGGATTTAGAATTTTTTTTTTTTTTTTTTTTAAGTACGAGATATATCGGCCCTTTCTTTTGTTTTCGAGTTTTCGTTCAATTAATTAGGAAGATAAAAATGATGGTAGTTTGCTTATACATAATTTCAAAATTATATGAGTATGTTTTTTTTTAATTTATTTCTAAGTACGGGCTATATTCATCCTTTCTTTTGCTTTTTAAGATTTCTTTCAGTTTATTAGGAAGATTGATTATGGTAATCTACCTATATATAATTTCAAAATTATAAGAACATATTCTTCTTTCAATTGAACAAGTACAGACTGCAACATCCACAAGCTGAATTCATTCATGTTGGAAAAGCATTTGTCGATAACTAGAAAAGTTTTAAACATGAGGGATAACTAGCATATTCGACAAAACAAGGTAATGTATAGTTTCACCCTGAAAACGAAAAAAATTGCATGCTCACCACAGGATAGCGGGTGCCCTTGTTGTCGAAGTAGTCGGAAACGAAGAGCAACTCTGTAAAGATCATCACCATCTGCTTCAAAGCATTGATGATAGGCATCATACATATGCTTCAGTGATGAGGCAATCTCGTTTTCAAAATGGTAAGACACGCCTAGGCGTTGGATTGTGTTGATCAGCTCTAGCTTTTCCAAGGACCTGTCCGGAGCTGCCAGCAGCATTTCCCGCACTTGATGTTTTAGTACGTCGCGTTCTTTTTCTTCACCGGGATCAATTTCCTGCATTGGACAATTTGACGTCGCATTAGATATTGGAGACTTAAAATTGTTTTAAATAAAGAAAATCTTTCAAAACAGGATATATATATATATATATAAATTTTCACGTTATTCCACCTAACTCCCTATTGATTTCAGGATAGAAACTATTGAAGACAACAAATAATTATAATAATCTCACTAATATATTAAATTTTTAGATGAGGTAATCATTTAATATATATGGTACAGAGCCCATATTACTAAATGGTCTTAATTTCAAGCCCAAGCAGCATGCATTTTAAAAACATTAAAAAATATCACATACAAGGCTCAAAAAAAAATCCCACCTACAAGTTTAGAGGGTTGTTGAATATAATAAATAAATATAACAATCGCTCTACACATGCGGGATATCAAAGGCAATAAATAAGTATAATAGTCCCTCCCTAATAGCTAAATCAGTTAGACGGGGTAGTAATTTAATATCAGCCCTTGTCTCTTATGATTCGAAACAGAAGTTTCCTTTTTTTTTTCTCTACTCTTTTGTTGGAAAAAATAGACTAACATAAAAATGCAAGAACTTGAAGAAGATAGATAATAAATTACAGTGAGTTTAGAAGCATATGGAAGGAAATAATCTCTCCAAATGGTTGGATGACAATTTGCAGAGCGACGACTTATCTTGACCCCAACATTGCTCTGAAATGAGAAGGGAGCAGCTGACACTTGAAGATTAGCATCCATATTTTCTGTTTGCTTGGAGAGGTTTAGGAGAGGGATAATAATAAACACCAAACTTATTGTTGGCTATTTAATTTCGTATGAAACCAATAATCTCTGCTATGCCCTTTTTCAATTTGTTAGGAGGCATTTTATAGTAGCATGCTACCACGTGTTTCATATCCTTCATCGAGGATACACATGAAGCAATCCTTTAGGGTCTTTGTCAATTCAATCAATATTATAGTCCATTTTTAGTATAAAATTAATCCGTTTGTCAGGGCGCCATTGGCCCGTATGTTTTTTTTATAGGACTCTGATTATGATTGTAATCCTCATTTGGCCTCTCAAGTACAGTATTGTTTTTGGACTACAAAAGCAAGAAAATTCACGTTTTTGAAAACTTTACAAAACCTTTTCTAATCGCAGGACATAGAGAAATATAGTGAGACATGATATTCTGTCCATTTTTCTTGTCAACTATAATTACGCAATTAGTCTCCATTGTTACTATTCATATTTAATGTATTCTCCACTATTTAAAAGTAACCAATTTAACCCCGATTGTTTTACAAAGTTAACCAATTTAGACCCATGGTTAAAAACTTAGTTAAATTTAATAAAAATTGCATAAAATGATTAAATTACCCTTCTATAATTTGGGTCTAGTTACACTAATAGTCCCCAATGTTACCTCAAATTTTAAATTTAGTTTTCATTATAAAAAAGTAGTCAATTTAATTCTCATTGTTTTAAAATATAAGTCAAATTAGTCCATCTGCGTGCACACACACACACACACACACACACACACACATATATACATACATTAGGGAACGTAAGATAGTTCATGTGTATGTGCGTGTATGCGTGTGTGTCTGATGGAGACAAAGAAGGAGAAAAAGAAAAAGGTTGGGTATTAGGTTGATTTTTTTCTAAAATGTTAAGGATTAGTTTGAAATGTTTTTTTTTGGTACAACATGAGGGATTGCTAATTTGAACTTTTATCCAAATATTGAGGATTAAATTACAGTTATTGTTTTTTCAAGTCTATCCCTCACTTCTCGAGTTTAAATTAACCTACTTTCTAACGTCGAGTACTAACTTGACTAAATTTTAAAATAGTGAGGACTAAATTTCACACTTTTAAACAATGGAGCCCAAATAAAAAATTTGTGGTAACATTAGAGACTATTGGAGTAATTATCCCTAATTGTTTTGTCAAACATTCTATTTTTTCAATAGTTTTTTTTTATATTTTATCTACTTTTATAGATATATACTTTCCAAATTGTTAAAAACTATATGAAAAGAATCACTATTGGGTATTAACACATATGTGTAGAACTCAACTATTGACTCAAAAGTTTAAACTATTAGGTCTTGAACCTACACATGTTTATTAATAGCTCATTTTTCTCCTAATATTCTATGTAGGAGAAATCCTTCTCTTTTGTTCTCTAATTTATCATGAGAAACTCATAATATAGAAGAACCTTTTATTTTATTCCGCAACTTATAGTATAATGTAAAGTGGCTAGATATTACATCATAAGAAGATACGTAATATCTTTCATATACAACTATAAGAAATACTCAAAATTTACTCCAATAACCTCGTTAGGTGCTCTTTAAAATTTGGAGTCCCTATTTTTTGTGTCGATCAGTCTCAAAAAATTTAGGGAGTCATAAAGTTACTCCCTATTTTTGTGCATACATGTAGAAAGTGTTGCTAGAGTGAAATTAAAATAGCGAGTACCATAAAGTAGGATAACTAGAAATAAAGAGTGTTGTTGAAATGAAATTAAAATAGATTATCTCTAAAATTATAAAGTTACTTGTTTGGCTTCCTAAACCATTGGAGATGGCTTTACTGTTGCATGAATATGACAACTTAACTAGTGGATAATAAAGAAAATGAATTAGAGATCATATAAGATGATAATAGATTTTTCAAATGTACAGCTCCGTAACTTCCTGAATCCACCTGAATCCCTTCGATCACCGTCATGCATAAAACTAATTTTTGCTAGAATGTCTTGGGCCCAGGCATATGAGTAAGTGCATTATTATCGAGTGATGTTTGGGCTTGCTTGTTAGTTTTGGCTTGCACCTACAATCCTCTTTCTCTGGTTGTTTTCAGAGTTGGTTTCCGGAGTTGCATTCTCCCTGTTGCTTACTTTTTTGTAGTTCTTGTGTTCTTGTTCTAATGGCTGATCAGTGGTGGGTTGATGTTCTTCCGAAAATAAGGTTCCCTTTGTTGATATTCAGGGTTTTGGTTTGTTAATATATGGTGCATCATGCAATTTTCTTTCTTGTTTTTCTTTCTGGGTTGTCATGTGTCGGCTCACTTCTGATATGTTTGGTTTGGACTCTGCCGCTCGCCTAGTTTCAGATGTTTCTTGAGGTTTTTTGAATTGTGCTCGAAGCATTTCTTCTGTTCTTCACAATATATAGTGTCTATCATCCTCGTCTGGCCACTTCCAGCTCCTGTTCTCACGAGCTACTTATGTGGTGACTTGGGTTGCTGTTGCAATTATGATATGTTTCCTTTACCATGGTTGGTATTTCAACCCCCTTTTAACATTCTTTTTGTTGATTTTATGTGTACAATTAGTTGTCTTGATATTTAATTTCGGTTAAATCTCTTATACTATTTTGTATTTATAATAAATCTATCTTCCGACCCAAAAAAAAAAAAAGCAAGTGCTTTATCTAAGTTAGTGGGGCCAGACACCTATTTTTTGATAGCATCTCGATCAGGTTAGAATATATTGGATTGATATGACAAAAAACATGAAAGAATTTATAAGATTGATGAGTAAATAACGTGGGTCATCATGCATCAAAAAACTCACATTTAATTATATTAGATTTAGTGGGGAGAAAAGGGATGCGACTAGTGAGTGGTCACATATCTAAGGACTTTAAGAAACGCGTCTTGGATCTTCCAAAAGGGCGATTGAAACAGATTCATACGATCTTTACCTTGCAATTAAATCAAAGGACGCTTGGACAAGTTGGTAAATTGCACAAGTGATTTATGTTATATTTGGCTTTACTATGAAATTTTAGTTTTTAAATTGTAGAGGTTTTAGATTTAGACCTTTGATTAGAAGTTATTGTGTGATTTCTAACGCAAGTGCATGTATCGCAACAAGTAATAAAATGATGAGTAAAGATCGTTCTCATAAGGACTAAGATTATTAACTACCGAAATTAATTTAGCTCTAACTTTATTCAGATGACCAAAATTTAAGAGATTGTAATTAAAAAGTAAAGAATTAATGAAACTGATAAACTTAACAACTAAACAAATACGAGTTTTATGGAAAAGCTGATTCAATAATTGGAAAGCTCTAGGGGTTCCGATTTTACCAAGATTTATCATACTCTAATCTGTTGATTAAATCCAATTGACGACTATTCCTTATGCTGCCAGCAATCTCACTAAGGTAGATATTAATTTTTTTCAAGCATCAATAACCTATCACAATAAACAAGCTATCTACATCTCTGTGATAACTGTGAACTTATGGAATACATTAAACCCTAGAAATTTAAACGCTGCACTAGATCTCATAACTATCTCTAGGTTATGACAATTTAATGGTACTCCACATGTGGTCTAATTTAGTTATTACTTTTCAGTCTCAAATCAAACCACGGAACAAGCAATTATTGGCCAAACAATAACAGGCATTAAGCATAGTGTGAAATACTCAGCATGAAAATAGAATAATTCGTCAATCAATCAACCAACATAATTCAAGTAATCAAAATCTGGCTACATCGTAGCCCTAGAAAAGTAATCTAGCAACTCATAATAAATATAAATAAAATCCAAAATCTATTGAAATTCATGATGAGAAAGAGAGAGAAAAAACTAGAAATCTCAAGAAAGTCGTGGCGAAATCTTGTCTTTAATCCGTCCTTCCTCGTCAATCTCGCAGTTTTCCTTGCGTTTTTTCCTCTCCAACGTTGGTTTTCTCTCTTGAACTAGCCTCCAGCCAAAAAGAACTCTTTTTTCACATTTGTTTTCTTCCTTTTAACATTGGGTTTCTTCTTTTCCCGCATTTTTACAAAATTGCCCTTAAAATTCCTGCGATACTGCGCAGCTGCGCTATGATTGCGCTACTCTATTTTCTTTTCAATTTTTTCACCAGTTGCATAAAAGCTTGCCCTTGTTCATTTTTCTTCAATCTTTGCATCAAAATCCAAATCTTCTCATATAATTCACCTACATCGCAAAACAAACACGAAACCAATCAAATTACTCAAGGATTCACAAGATTTAAGTGAAAATGTGCTGAAATAATATATCAATAATACACCTAACAAATACCCCCAAACTTAATATTTGTTTGTCCTGAAGCAAAAGACACAACTAAAGAAAGAACAACCAAAAAAAAAACTAAAGACTCAACACAATACAACTCATGAAAACAATGCTGCGAGATAATAAATTTTCACGACCTCAGTAGCTTTATTTCACAACTCAAGATGTAATTCTCAATCATAAGCATGAGAAATCTTAACTTCACATAATTTCATTTTACTTCAAATACACAAAGTAAGTGTGTGTATAGCCTCTATCCCAATCAATTGTACCCGGATGAGTTTATGCAAGTTAAGTGAATTTTCAATGTGAATCTTTTATTTTCAATCACTTAGGACTTAATAGGTTCACTTTTCATACCACTCTCTACTAATGTAGGTCAATCATAGCATTAAAGATCAGTAGGACTTTACATTTGCTTATAACGTATGGCTAGGGTCAAGGTAAGATAACAGATATAAAGCAAGGCTAAACTACCTGTAAGCACACAATTATTCGAGCATGTTCAATGGAGCACATGTCAACTCCACTTTTTACCACAATAACTATTCAACATATCTCTTTTCTTTCTTCTTTCATTTTACTTCCTCAATATTCATCAACAAACTTTATAAACACAAAAAGAATCCACACTCCCCCAAACTTGCATTTTAATATTAACTACAAAAAGTGTGGCTCTTCTCTTTTCTTTTCATTCTTTTATTCTTTTTTTTCTCAATATTTCATTTTTTTTCTGAAACAAAACAACACATCACCAAATCATCAAACCTCCCATCATTCAATACAAAACATGGCTTCGTATAATCATCCTAAAACAATCATATGTTACACGTAGGAGGGTTATAATATGGGGAAATCAAACTTGATAAGTTAAAGAAGATATTGTAAGTTGCATAAGAATGAAAAGGCTATCTTAGGCTCAAAGGGGTGAACTAGAGATATTCAATTATTACAAGGGTTGGCTTGAAAGGCTCAAACGATCCAAAGATGACCTAAATTATTTTTTCTAATGCTATGTACCCTAAGATTTCGCCTCGAGTGACAATCAAGCACGTTCTAAAGTTCTCTACTCATTTTTTTGTTTACTTAAACTCATATAAACCTTCTCTAAGTATCAACATAACTAGGCGAAGCTAAGTGCGCAATAGGTAGGGATTTTCCGTAAAACAAACCTATTTTTTAGTCAATCATTCTCATTAATATCATGTCATTCCTTACACTACTCATCGTCGGCCTATTTTTTATTTTTCCAACATTACTTTCATTTTTTTGGGTTCAATTTTCACTTTTTTTTGTTTCAAATTTTTCTGATTTTTTTTTAAAACATAATAACAATAACAAAACACATAAAAAGAAAAACACATAATACGAATACGAAAAGAACAAGTTCACACAGGAAAACACATAATAACTACCCCCAAACTTTAAACTAGGCATTGTCCTCAATGTCAAAAATAAAGAAAGTAAATAGAAGACTTACCTGAATGCCCATGTTGTTCATTGTCCGAAGGCTCCTCAAATATTTTAGCTCCAATTATACGAAGCAGCTTGTTCTAGTAGATGTCATTGTTATGTTGATCTGCTAAACGACTTCTTCCAGTTGACACCACCCAACAACACAAGATATGCACACAATTAACAAAACCAATCTCGGTACACACCAATCACCAGAAGACAATGACAACCACCACAACGCATCCATACCGTATAGTTCAATCACAAATCACCTAGCAAATGTAAGCTAGATACAGTTACCAATCACCCCATCAACCCGAAGTCTCACAATGACAACAATTTTAAATGCCACAAAGTTTTTAACTAATCTGCTCGTTTCTATCAGAAAGACCAAATCCACAAACCACCCCTTTAACAACAAAATGCACTAAGACCCCCAATCAGCACGAGTTCATCACAACCCCATCATATCAAAGCTACCAACACAACAGACCACCAACTCAAAACAAAAGAAACTTGTGAACAATGGCCCCCCCTATTCTCAAGCGTTCTTCAATATTTGTTTTTTTTGTTCCTTTTTTTTTTTCAATCCACAAATGCACCAACATAACCAAACACAAGAAAACACTTCCAATGTGGGAATCCTCAATTACCTGCCTAGCTTGACCATTGGCGCCTCTTCACATCCAAGGGCGTCATTATTGTTGTCGAAGGTGCTACGCGGGAGGTGTTTGTTTTTGTTTTTGTGTGAGAGAGAATAACAGGAAAGAGCTACGTCGTCGACGTTGTGAGAGCCGACGGGTGGTTCTATATATTTTTTTGGTTTTTTTTTTATGCGGCTATGGCTGTGTGATAGAGTTCATTCATGAGAGATAGACTGCCAGAATGAAGGGTTCTGATTTGAATTTTTGATTTGGATGGCAGGGTTGGATAAGTAGGATTTGGGTTTGGGTATGATTTGGTGTGAGATGGTTTTGGGTCTGAATCTTTGGGTTTGCTAGGTGGGTTTATTAAGTGGGTTGTTGGGTACTGGGTTGAAATAAGAAGATTTTGTGATTTTCAATTTTTTTTTCTCGAACGTCATTGTAGGGACGCCAGCGCAGCTGCGCCATTTTTTAGCGCAACAACGCTACTCACGAACATGACTTGGCATTTGCGTCAGCGCAGCTGCACTACTTTTTAGCGCAACAATGCTACTTAAAAAACGTAACTTCAAATAGCATCAATGCAGCTGCACTACATTTTGGCGCAACAGCGCTTTCACAGCTCTATGTTTTCTTGCTTTTTCTTCAACACATGTATCCTCTTCAATCCAAATACCACATTCTCTATATTTTCACCCTTAATTGACTTGGTACCACTTCTCTTTGGCTCGGCTTCCCACAAACTTGTTCTTGAACCTAACATGACAATAAAAAAATGTAAAAATTAGCTACAACAACTATAACGTGAAAATAAACTAAAAACAAACACAACTATTAATGAAAGAAAAGTAAGAACATTTGGATTGCCTCCTGAAAAGTGTTTGTTTTAACATTGACATCCTGACATAGCAATTTCTTTATGACGAGTTAAAGTGGACAACGGTCTTGTGCTTATCAAACTTGTTATCCAAATAAGTCTTTAATCATTGTCTGTTGACCTTGAACATCCCCTTCTCTGGATGATTGACTTCGACAGCTCCACAGGGAAACACCGTAGTCATAACAAAAGGCCCCGACCATCTTGACTTTCGTTTTCTAAGAATTTGTGGGTTATAAAGAAGTATTTGTTGCCCAAGAAAAAAATCTTTTCCCAAAATGAGTTTGTCATACTAATCGTTTGTCCTCTCCTTGTAACCTTTTGCATTCTCATTTGTTCCATCACAGGATCCTTCTAGCTTATTCAATTGGAAAAAGTCTTTCTCACCCACTGCTTGTACACTTATGTTGAGTTGTTTAATAGACTAATATTCATTGTGCTCCAATCCCACCGAAACAAAAGAATCATCTTGTAACAAGCTAGCCTCCAAATGATCTGATTGACAAACATGGTTAGACACTATAGCTCGTATGACATCAATGCGAAAACAACTATCACTCGCTTCTAGGTACTTGTGAGCTTTGAAAACATTAAAAGTTACATTTTCCTCTTGTACTCGCAACCGAATCTCACTATTTTGAACATCAATAAGTGCTCCCCCAGTTGCAAGGAAAGGTCTTCCAAGAATGATGGAAATTTCTTTGTTTTCCTCTATATCTAGCACTATGAAATTTGTAGGAAAGATGAATTTATCAACTTTGACTAGCACATCTTCAATTACTCCATTGGGGTACTTTAACGAACGATCAGCTAATTGTAGTGTTACAGTAGTAGGTTTTGCCTCTCCCAATCTAAGTTTTCTGAAAATAGATAAAGGCATCAAATTAATATTAGCACCCAAATCACATAAAGCTCGTTCAAAAATAACATTGTCAATTTCACATGGAATAGTAAAACTCCTTGGATTCTTGAGCTTTACGGGTAATTTTTTTTGTAGAATAGCACTGCACTCCTCAGTAAGTGCAACTATCTCGTAATCTCCAAGCCTCCTCTTATTTGAAAGGATATCCTTCATGAACTTCATATAACTCGGCATTTGTTCAAGTGCATCTGCAAATGGAATATTAATGTGAAGCTTCTTAAAGACTTCGGAAATTTAGAAAATTGTTTATCAAGCTTGTTCTTCTGCAATCGTTGAGGGAATGGCACCACCACAGGTAGCTCCTATGTAGGCTGTGGCTGAGCTTCTACTTTCTCTTCATCTTTCGCCCCATTCTTCACTTCACATTTCTCAACCTTCTTGGTTCTCACTGGCTCTTCTAACTCCTTGTCGCTTCTCAAGGTGACAACTTTACAATGCTCTTTACCATCTCTTCTAGGATTCACCTCTGAAGTGCTAGGTAAATTCCCTTACTGTGTTTCTGATAACATCGTAGCTATTTGGCTAAATTGTGCCTCTAAATTTCCGAATTGTGCAAATTGGTTTTGGAGGGCAGTCTTGGTTTCATTCATAAACTGAGTCTGGAATTTATTCAACTGTGTCTGCCAATTCGCCAACTGAGCAATTACCTCCTCCAGGTTCACTTTCTTCTCTGGTAGGGGTTTATTCTGTTCAGGCTGCAATACGTTGTGCGTATTCTTGTATGACAAGTTAGGATGAAAACGCAACCCAATATGATATTTGTTGGAAAACTAATTGTACTGCTGCCTATTAAAGTTCCCCATATATTGTGCCTG
Source organism: Ehretia macrophylla (assembly GCA_037974665.1). Taxonomy (NCBI): domain Eukaryota; kingdom Viridiplantae; phylum Streptophyta; class Magnoliopsida; order Boraginales; family Ehretiaceae; genus Ehretia; species Ehretia macrophylla. Next base: position 18,805,465 of record CM075767.1, on the reverse strand, counting down.
TTTTGATGTGCCTTGCGCAAATGGATTGCCAACCTGACATTCTGCACTATAATGCGGACCATAACAAAACTCACACACCACTGCCGCTTGGACAGCATTAGCAGTTACTTGATTATTTTGCATCTATTTCACGAGATTATCAATTTTTGCTGCCAAAGCAGTTATGGCATCAATCTCATGGATCCCAACTGTTTTCTTTGGTATGACTCTCTCGTTTGACCATTGCAGATTATTCAAGACAATATCTTCAAGCAACTCATAAGCTTCATTTACTATCTTGTTCATTAAAGCTCCTCTTGCTGATGCATCAATCAAAGTTCTTGTGGTGCGAATCAACCCAATGTAAAAATTGTAAACTTACATCCACTTGGGTAATCCATGATTAGGACATTTTCTCAACAACGTCTTATACCTCTCCCATGCTTCATACAAAGTTTTTCCTTTATGTTGCGCAAAATTATTGATTTCAATGCGCAGCTTTGCTATCTTGCCAGGTGGGAAAAATCTTGACAGAAACTTGTGTACCAAATCCTTCTAAGTGGTGATTGAATCTGAAGGCAGCGAGTTCAACCATTCATTCGCTTGATCCTTCAAGGAGAAAGGAAACAAGCGAAGGCGCAGAGCTTCATCAGTGACTCCATTGTACTTAACAGTTCCGCATACTTCTAGAAAATTCACGATGTGCTGATTAGGATCTTCAGACGGATACTCTAATCACAGGTTGAATTCCAATGTGTGGCAACGCATACTCTCGCAGTGTTCTAGGCGGATTTTCCTGATTGAGTGCTTAATTATTTCCTTCCTGCCCTACCACGATGTCAGCCATATTCTCTTGCAAATGATGGGTAGTAACTCTGTTCTCCTTTCTGTTCTTCTGACAGGTCCGTTCTATCTCATAATCGAAAGGCAATAAATTGCCACCTCTTAACTTTCACATGCACGTAAAGGAATATGTTCCTGAAACACACGTAACAAAAATAAGAGAACAAAACAAAACAAAATAAAATCCAAAATAAAATCAAAGCTATTTGGTATCGATATTAATAATTGACACAATCCCCAGCAACGGCGCCAAAAACCTATTGTGTGATTTCTAACGCAAGTGCACGTATCGCAACAAGTAATAAAATGATGAGTAAAGATCGTTCTCATGAGGACTGAGATTATTAACTACCGAAATTGATTTAGATCTAACTTTATTCAGATGACCAAAATTTGAGAGATTGTGATTAAAAATTAAAGAATTAATGAAACTGATAAACTTAACAACTAAACAAATACAAGTTTTATGGAAAAGATGATTCAATAACTGGAAAGCTCTAGGGGTTCTAATTTCACCAAAATTTATCCTACTCGAATCTGTTGATTAAATCCAATTGACGACTATTCCTTATTCTGCCAGCAATCTCACTAAGGTAGATATTAATTTTTCTTAAGCATCAATATCCTATCCCAATAAGCAAGCTACCTACATCTATGTGATAACTGTGAACTTATGGAATGCATTAAGCCCTAGAAATTTAAACTCTGCACTAGATCTCATAATTATCTCTAGCTTATGACAATTTAATGGTACTCCACACGTGGTCTAATCTAGTTATCATTTGTCAGTCTGAAACCAAACCACAGAACATGCAATTATTGTCCAGACAATCACAGGCTTTAAGCATAGTGTGAAATACTCAGCATGAAAATCGAATAATTCGTCAATCAATCAACCAACATCTGGCTACATCGTAGCCCTAAAAAAATAATCTAGCAACTCATAATAAATGTAAATGAAATCCAAAATCTATTGAAATTCATGATGAGAAAGAGAGAGAAAAAACTAGAAATCTCAAGAAAGTCGTGGCGAAATCTTGTCTTTAATCCGTCCTTCCTCGTCAATCTCGCAGTTTTCCTTGCGTTTTTTCCTCTCCAACGTTGGTTTTCTCTCTTGAACTAGCCTCCAGCCAAAGAACTCCCTTTCTAACGTTTGTTGTCTTCTTTTTAACGTAGGATTTCTTCTTTTCGTGCCTTTTTACAAAATCGCCCTTAAATTTCCTACAACTTTGCGCAGTTGCGCTATGACTGTGCTACTTCTATTTTCTCTTCAATTTCTTTACCAGTTGCATAAAAGCTTGCCCTTATTCATTTTTCTTCAATCTCTGCCTCAAAATCGATGTCTTCTTATATAATTCACCTACATCGCTAAAAAATACGAAACTAATCAAATTACTCATAAATTACTCAAGGACTAACAAGATTTAAGTGAACAAGTGCTAAAATAATATATTAATAATACACCCAACAGAAGTATTGTTAAACAAAAGTAGTTGGATATTTGGTCTATGTCTAGCAATGTTGAGCTTTTAAAAATTTTAAGGGTAATGTTGGACTCCTAAAAACTATGGACGGGTATATTTGAAAAAGAAAAAAAAAAACTTCCCGCATTATGTAAAAATAGTTTCGTAAATGCCTTTTTAAAAAGCTCCAATTTGGAGTTTCATGTTTTTTTAAAAACTTTTTTCAACTTCACCTTTTAACTAAAAGTACTTTCAAACATAGGCCAAACAAGTTAATTTCAACTTCTAAACTAATCGCAAGAATATCTTTTGAGTATCTAAAATTTAGGTCAAACAGGACCTTAAAATATCATCACTCCTACATCTGGTTTGTCAAGATTTAACACTTGTTTGATAAGAAGATTAGCTAATATGGCTTCTGATCATATTGCTATATTTGTTAGGGTTTCTCTTTTGCGCCGAAGTATTGTAAATCGTGAGATTGACAAGCTTTTTGTCATTATGTCTTCAATTTGATCAACCGTAGAAATAAAGTGAACTTGTAGTTGTTTAACTGTCACATTTTTACAAGCAAAAGGAACATCAATCTCTATGTGTTCTAAAGTTCTACTTATTATCAACGAGCTTGGACTTAAACTTTTAACCAAAAACCCAACACTGCCCTTTCCCCTTATTCTTGTTGTGTAATTTATATGTCGCATGAATTCTATAGTGACCCCAAAACTTAGTATCAATTTTTAGGCTAATTAAGATTTGGCTTGTAAAAATCCCTAAGATTATTAGTGGGCTGAAATAGGGGGGCTTAAAATTTGTATGTGCTACACTACGAGATAAAAGAGAAGAAAAATTACCTTTAGGGGACGTTTGGTTCGCGGAATGTTACAAGATTTTTGCGAATATGAAGTCTCAAATATAACATTCTCATGTTTGGTTCACGGAATAAAAAAATACTAGAGTTGTTCCCGTCCGATGCATGGGTGTGACAGTAATATGCAGTTACTTTAAATAATTTACCAATCTATTTAACTTTCTAATCACATTCTCGCTTTTAATTCACAAAAATGTCTCATTAGCTTGAAACAAATTAGTAATATTTAAAGTAGATTTGTTATATGATTTAAGTAAAATTCAAATAACTGATCAAATCACGTGAGAAGTCATATAGTATAAGATTTTATCTTTATTGTTACCAGTATATTATAAGATAAACAATAATGAATAAAGAACATAAACATATTAAATCAAATCAAATCTACGATTAAAATAATAAGAGATACATATTTTGCTAATTTACTATTCAAAATACTTCTTTGAAAACCACATTTTTTGTAGTTCTTAATATTTTGTCATTATCAAAATCTTTAATCCTTTTTTACTTGCGACTCTTGAAAGTACAATATATAGTAACTCATAACTAAAAGCATGACTTGAAAAACATAACCCAATATAAGAAAGAGTTTAATCTTGACTTTTATTTATAGTCATGGAAAAACTTACAACCAAGCAAAATTGTATTTGCTAGAATTTAACAGAGAAACTTTAATTAGATGAGATCATAGTCGGCCAAGGTATATTATGAAGGATCTCATATATTTAGAGCTGTGAACATTATCTAGTTAAGAATCGAGCGAAAGCGAAACACGACATTAAAAAATTTCTGGAATTCAAATCATTATGTTCATATGAAACTTTAATCTTGATATCATGTGATTAACATATGCAAAACATATATATATATAGCAAATATATATATTGACAAGAGATAGGAGAAGAAGATACCTCTTGAAGACTACTCAAAGAAAGCATAAATCTGAAATTTTTCCTCACTTGATGGAAGACACCATCACTTGAAAGCACAAGATCTCTAGTTTGTCCACACGAGCAAAGAATGGCTTATCCATCTTCATGGCTGTCTTGTGCTAGATCTACCATGGAAGATTTATGAGCTTGTTTGTGAAGAAGAGAGCAAAACCATTTCCTTTTTCTTCCTTGTTCCTAGCTGCGCTTTTATGAAGAAGAAGAGAAGACATCTTCTTCTCCTTTTGCTTCATTTTTCAGCCATGTATGATGAAGATGATAAAGAATAGAAGACTTCTTCATTGCTGCATTTTTCTCTTAGTGTAGGAAGAAGAAGACAAGTCTTCTTTTGATATTGTCTTGACTCTCTCTTGGTTTCTCAAAATCGAGAGAATAACAAAAAAAAAAAAATAGGAGAAGACAAGTTGTCATCTTTTCTTATTCTTGTCGCCTTGGGTGAAGAAAAAGAAGACAACACTCCTTGAATTAAGGTTGTATTTTTTGTGTATTGTCTCTATCTTATAAGACAATGAATATATTTATACATATATATATATTGTGTAGTATTCTTCCACTAAGGCATTTAAATATTCAACCTAATCACCATTAGTTAAAATTATGAAAATAACATTTTTATATTTTCACATTAGCCCCAACACTTAATAATAATAATTGTATATTGGCACCAATAACTTTTAAAGGTCAATTACACCATTGTTAACTCCTTAACTATTCAAGAGAAAACTAAACGCAATTGTTAACACTTTAACAATTCAAGAGAAACTAAATCAAGCTCAATAGAAAAATCATTCACCATGCTCTATTATGTGTGACTTTCTAGATTCACTGCTATATAACACTGAAGAGGTTGAACACTTTCAATGTTAATCGAGCTGATCAATTTGTTTAGAGAATGTCTACTGTCATTCTCAAAACACCCTCAGAGTTCTTGAGTGACGTTCTAACTACTAACGTATCAAGACAATTTATAAAGCAATGAAGTCCTGCTCAAGTGAATCTATTTATGGTCGCCGATTATTGTGCAATCCAATCCTTCTATTAATTGTCCCGTCGAGCAAGAACCATGATACGATTAAGTTCATAAACTTGATACTATGCATAGATCTAATTGGTGTAATGAGAGATGACACATGGAAAACCCCTTTTCATCATTAACACCTCGGCCAAGGATTTCCTCATTAAACAACCAAGCTTAGATCGCATAGGATATCGCCTCATGTCGGAAGTTAATGGATCCTATCTTGACCACTACCTGTCAATCATTATACTGGACGAATAAAACTGCGAGATGACGTATCTTATCTCGTTTATCAAGACAGACATTATCCAAATGCTTGAATCAAATCCCAATACATATCCGTAATGTCTCAAGTCTAAAGATTACATATAAAATTGCAACAGATAACAAATTATTAATCCAAAGTCATGTAATTTGTTATTCATGTCACATTCAGTAATCTATTCAACTAATAGTCACTCACATGTTTGTTAATTGCATCACTATGCTGTAATAGCACGTGGCTCATCATCCTTTATCATTAACATTCTTATGTTAATCAAAAGTAACAACACGTGTGATAGTCCATAATAGATTATTGAAGTCCCGATCAAATAATCTAAGGATTATAAATACTTTAAGTATTTATCATATTAAGGAAATACGCCAAGATATTCTAAACGCTTTTAGAATACATTCATCAAATAAAAATACTAAGGACTCATTCATACACATAAAGAAGGAGAATATGAATGTGCTAATTATGTCAATATGAAAACACATATATAGACATAAATGCCATAATGTATAAGTTAATTTCAAAATGCCCCAATATATGTCATCCAAATATGTAGCATTAGGGCATATCTCTAACATATTACTCCAAAAATTGATATTTAACAAATGAAATGTTTCAATAAATTATAAAAGACTCAAATATTAGTGTGAAGTACAAAAATGTTTATTCTTAGTATATATGATTCTAATATATTATTCTGGTCTACTTATATTATTCTATATAAATAGAGTTGTAAAAATTCTTCTAATATAGAACTATGATTCCCAAGTATTTTTTATTTATTTATTCCGTCAATATTCTTTGTACATCTTCTAATAAACAGAGTGCATAGAAATATTTCTTGTAAATGCTAAGATAATAATCCTCCGTATTGACTAGAGGTACGTGTGATATTATTCCAATAATAAAGCTTTTTTTTTTCCTTCTTAGATATCACTTATACTCACATTCTTTGTAAATAAGTTTTATTTGAAAACTCACATTCTTTGTAAACAAATGCTTGTGTTTATAATATTTGGCCAGAGCGGAATAACAGAGTCTTTGGCTCTAACCTACAAATGAATATACAAATTATTACTAAAATCTTATTAGACGTTAGAGGTAAATTTAGCTTGCTTCGTAAATATAGGAGTATATTGGATAATATTATTTTATATAAGGATTGGAATATTTGTTTTTCCTAAACTAGTGCCTTGAGGAGCTTTCTTGTTGTACATGTTTTGTTGTGTAATGAAATATTTATTTGCTGAGCAAAAAAAAATTTATTTGGAAACTCTAAATACATTAGCTCGTCGGCTTCCTCATACTCTTATTTGCATACATCCAAAGTTCAAACATTAATTTCTTTGAACTTCTCCATTTGATTTATTATCCTTATAGATAATTGTATTTTTAAGGGAAAATCAAATGACAAATTTGTACAATTGGACATATAAAATGAATATCAAATAAGTCTATCATATAAAGTAGTTGTCACTCGATTATGATCATTGGGAATATATTTGAATACATATTTAATTGCAATTGTCTAACATATGTAGTCAATATTGATATGAGCATGATATTTTAGGGAAACACTAAGCAATAAAGGACGATATATCAATTATCAAGCTCAATCCCTTTTCTTATAATAGTTCGTCCATCTTCTCTTATTCTATATTGAGGAAATCTTCTCCATCAATAGTGAAGAGAAATTTTGATTTTGTTCTTAGCAAAAATGGATGCATTGAAGAAAACAAAAAGTAGAAGCCAATAACAACATAGAAAATAAATTCAATATAAGAAGACAATGATATGAATGATAATTTTTTAAAATACCATTTCTTCTATGCAGTTAAGATGACACCTTTGTTTAGTAGACATAGGTGTCATAATGATTTTTTTTTTTTAGATTCAAATGTAATAGTAGATATTTGAGAAAAAATTTCTACTAAATAGTATCATAAAAATATTGATATTTATAAAAGATAAAACAATTCAAAGTGTTCATAAATAATTTCATACATTCAGGGATTAAAATTTCTCTCAATGGAGGTCTAGAATTTGATCAATGGAGATGTTCGCCTTTTTGTACCTTTCATTTTTGCTTGCTTACCTTTTCAATAATTCTAAAAGCAAATTGAGTGCGGGGTCAGAACCCAGGCCTGCTAGAGTCCATGTCATTAGTTGGATAGACTAATAAAGAAAATGGTATGCCAAGACATTGAAAAGATAAATTAGATTAGATTATCATTCTCATCCACAAGTGCTTTTCTAGCATTATCGATTTTCTTCTCATCCCTTCATTCATCATGCTCCATTGGTCCCTATTTGTGAGTTATCCATAATTAAAATTAAGATATAAAATGGTGAAATTATATTACCCAAAAGTGAAATATAAGATAGTGAAATTATATTACCTAAAAGATAGGACAATAACAACGAGAATTCTAAAGGAGTCTCGTTGCAATGAAATTATATACACCAAATAAGTTGTATTTCATGAACCTCACCATATGCATTTTTTTCACTCTATTTCTAAATACAACAAACAAAATCATAAGATAGAAATATACTCATATAACAATTCATGAATTTTAAAAATACTACCCAAGTAGATAATTTCGATTAAATTAGGATGATTATATTATTTGTCCCAAACTATGTGCAAAATATTGACTAACTCCCCATTGCCTTGCTTTTAATTTTTATTGCTTTGGTTAAAAGAGTAATTTTGGTGTAAATGTAAAGTTGCTATGTGAGTTGTAGTTAATGGTTTTGAGTTGTGGAAATAACTTCTTGCATAATCAAAAACATTATAAAAGAAAAAAATTAATGGTTTTTTTTTAAAGACAAAAAATAGATTCCCCCCTCCCCTTCCCTCCCTCCCCTAAGTGAAAAGAAAAAACGTTATAAAAGTTTTCAAAAACTTGGAGTTAGCTGTGATGATTAAACACAAATATATTCATATTATTGGTGTGAGTTCGAATCACTGACTGAGCTTTACTGTACAAAAATTACTAAATCAAACCAAATCAAATTAAGCATTTTCCCACTAGGTGGGGTCAGCACTGTACAAACGATACTAAACCAAACCAAACCAAACAAAACTAAGCTTTGTTCCACTAGATGGGGTCGGCACTGTACACAAAATATTCTACAAAAAAAATCTCGACCCCTCCAATTTTAGATTTCTGGCTCCATCCCTTGATGAGGTGTATCATGAGCTCTATCAGATTTGATATTTTTGATATCAATCATTCATTTCAAATTGATTTTAACTACTTTTTTTAAAACTAAAATTTAAAATGAATGCATGAGATTTAAAAACATCAAATCCTATGACCTATAATGCACATCATCTAGTAGATGAAAGAATTAACAAAGGAATGGATCCAAATTAACCCATGCATCTTGCCATGCCCGACATACTTTTTTTTTTGTTTTTTTTTTCTTTTTGTTGAATGGACATTTCACTTGATCAAAACTATATGAGCTAACAAATTCTAGCATTGAAAAGGTTAGAATCCAAAAGATTATATAAATGTGGAGGAACATTTGAAATCCAATATATGACATGACATATTTCTTATATTCGCAAACTGTAAAATTAATTTAAACGTCTCAATTATACACACATTCTCTCTCAGCACATGCACACTCTCTCAACTCTCTCAGGATGATTTCTTCTTACCTCTAGTTGAAGGTTATCCCACCAGTACTATGTGGTCATTTTAGAAGCTCTGGCGATATGGTCGGTACGTAGTACCCAACTTTCCATTTCATCTCTTCTTTTGTTTTTTTTCATGCTTTTCTTTTTCTATATTTCGTTCTTACTACTTTTGTATATATTTTGTGTAAACTTATGTTGGTTTTGGTATTTTCTATTGTGGGTTTAGTTGTGATGATGTGTGTTTAGGTTACACCCATGTATGCCTTTGTAGTCTGGTATTTTTGGTTAACTACTACTGCTGCTTCTCACCCTAACCCCTGTGATGTATTTGTTATGTTTTTGTGTCATGTACTTTTATTTTGTTCTTTGAAGTTTTGTATAGTTTGGGTGCAGATTGCCTTTGTATTTTTGTAATTTAATTAATAAATATGTTACCTGATAAAAAATAGGGTAAATAGCATATTACCCCCCTATGTTTTGCTAAAAATGCACAATACCTCCCTGTATTTTAAAAATTAGCTAATTATCCCCCCTGTGATTTGCTAAAAGTAGCTAATTACCTGCTTGTGTTTTAAAAATTAGTTGATTATCCCCCTGTGTTTTATAAAAGTAGCTAATTACCCCATGTGCTTTTGTTAGAAAATATAAAGGGGCAACCAACTACTTTTACACAACACAAGGGGGTAATCAGCTACTTTTAGCAAATCACTAGGGGGTTATCATCTAATTTCTAAAACACAGGAGGGTATTGTGCACTTTTAGCAAAACACAGGGGGATAATCAGCTAATTTTTAAAATACAGAGGGGTATTATGTATTTTTAACAAAACACAGGGGGGTAATGCGCTATTTACACTAAAAAATATACTCGTAGACTGTGGAACAAATTTCACTATTAATTTGTATTGAATGAATCAATTTTTCATTTAGTTCTTGATAATTGAAAAGTTGAATAAGCCTTTTCTCAATGTTTATGAAAAAAATATTCAAATTGATCCTTGTCTTGGACAAAAAGGAAAAAAGGATCCTTGTTTCAATATTTTGGTTAGGTTAAAATATTTTAAGAGTCTCTAGACTATTTGATTGGTCTTATTTTGACCATGGAATTATTTTTAATTTTAAAAGAGACATTAATTGTCTAAAATAGTTTCATATAAGTCATGCCTTTAAAAAACCGTTAAAAAACTAACGGAAAAGGGGTTAAAACATAAATTAATAGTGAAATTTAAAAACCTCAAATGAATTATTTATTTATTTTTCATTATATATTTTTTATTCTTTTCTCAGGGTCTTCTTCCTTTTATTATTCTTTTATTTTTTTATTTTTTATTTCTTCTTCTTTCCCAAATCTGTTTCCTCCTTCCTTTTTGTGCTTTCCAAACAATGCACTGATTTACAAAATCTTAACAATAAACATTGTGTACAACTTCAATTTTATTCATAACACCATTTTTATTTCTACTAATTCTTAACAAAAACATTATGTACAGCTTCAAAGCAATCACAACACCATAACCCACAAGCTTAGGATACCTTCTAGACTTCACACTTCACCCAACTTGAACTGGCTTACCACTCAAGTCAAGCTCACACCCAATTGCTTTTATAAACCTATTGTCACTGATAGACAAGCAAGTGGGCGTGAAAGTGCCAGGACGATGAAGAAGATGATTTTTTGGTTAGTGGTGATGAGGTCTGAGAAGCAGATATTTTTGTTGGAAAATTGAAACTGAATTCTTTTTTTATTGATATGATGGAAGTGGATTACAATAGTTGATAATATGATATGTTGTATCGGAGGATCTCTCCGATATTGATTCGGATATCATGGCTCGTGACTCCAGGATTGTGGAGCTCTCGTAGGCTCCTTGAATATGGAGCTCAATGGCTCATAATTTAGGAGCTTTTGTTGGCTCCTTTCTTGGAGCTTAGTTTCTCTAGCTCACTTACAAATGATGAACAAGCTCTCTATTTATAGCATACATGAGGCGGTTATAAGCTTCTTCAATTCTCTATGCTCTGATTCAATAATTAGCCACTTTTATTGGTTGGCCAATGTGTTAAGATAACCGAGTTTCTATCTTAAAATCAATTGGTACTAAGTAGAGTAGCCCAAAATCTTATAAGACGGTCTTAGAGTTTTTTGATTTTCTGATGTGGAACAAGTGTATATTTCAACACTCTTCCTCATGTATGACTTGATTTAAGAGAGGTCACACGTAAAAGATTGAATTTTACACGTGGAAAGGACCGCACGTGGAAGAGATTGAATACACGTGAAAAGGCTAGCACGTGAAAGATTGAACACGCGTGGTACACACACGTAAGATTAATAAGATTAATTAGACCATGACCTAACTTTGATACCATGTTAAAATAACTGAGATTCCAACCTAAAATCAATGGGCTTTAGAATGAAAACCCAGTTATCTTAACACATTGCAGCACAATTATTGTGGTTTTTCTATTGATAATATCTCTTGCCTTTTGCTCTAGAATAATCCAGCACTACAAATGAGCACTAATATTGCAGCAGTTTTTACGTTTTATCCCCTTTCTCTTAGTTTTTTTGACATTATGTGATAGAATGGCTTGACTGATATCATATTAAAAAACTAGTGGTATTTCAAAAACAAAAATTATGGCGTGGTTAAAATAGGATTGGCCAAATAATTTAATGACCTTCAAAATAATTTACCCATTTCGTTAATCTTGACGTTAAATGATCACGTGTCGTTGCATGGGGCAATTTTTAATGACAATTTTTTTTAAAAAAATGCTCTATCCTGCCCCTTCTATCTTCTTGATGTATACATACAATACATGAAATGAACATCAGTTTATGGTACAATTTGAACTAATCAACCAAAAATTTAAAAGTACTTATACGTAATAAAAACAAAATTGTAGGATCCCATCATATATCTATCCACAATCATCACACAGACTTGACTCCTCTACAATTTTATTCTCTATAATTTTATACAATTCTCCTCTTGATTAATTTCACGTCTCACTAGATCTCATCTATAGACCACATTAATCTTGCTCAACTAACTTTCTAACCATAGTTAGAAAGTATTAAATACCAAATCTAAACTACCATATTTAATTGGCAAACAAATATAGAAGCATGTGATTCTAAAAAAAATAGAAAAACACTTTTTCTGCTCCAAGAACAACGATTCAGCATCACTTATCTTATCTCTCTTACTTAGCAAAAAAAAAAAAAAAACAACGATTCTGGAAAAAAAATGCAAGAACAAGTTGGAAGCTCAAATCAAACAAATATCATATGGCTTCCTTTTAAAAAAATAAAAAGAAAAAAATTTGTATGACTTGGAGAAAAAGAATCTAATGGTTTCATTTTTCTTTTCTTGTCCAACTTATTCGATCATTTTAAAGCTACTAAATCTACAACATCAACACAAGTTAATTCAAACAAATATCAAATGACCTCTTTTTTTTTTTTTTTTTTTTTAAAAAAAAGAAATCGAATGACTTGGAGAAAAAAATCTAATGGCTTCAATTTTTTTTTCTTGTCCAACTTCTATATCATTTCTAACATATACCTTAAGTATTGACGAAAACGTATTTCTTGGAACACAAAAATATATAGGTTGAAAGCTTCCAACTTGTTCTTGGGTTTTTGTCTTTTGTTTTTGAGTAAAATGCACCATATTTCTCTGTATTTTCATAAAGTTGAATCATAAACCACGTGTTTTAAAAAGTCGCGTTATAAACCCTTTGTTATGAAAAACGTTGTATATCATCCCCTACCATCTATTTTTTCGTCAAATTTAACATGAGTGTAATACACACGCCTAAGACGCAAGTATAACATTTATCAAGCTATAAAACACATGGAGAACGACAAAAATACCCATTTTCTAACATCAGTTGCTAATTGCTCCCTGTGTTTTTATAAGATTGTAAATTGCCCCTCCAATTTTTTTTTTTTTAAATAAAAATCTTAGAGAGAGAAACCATTTCAAAGTGATTTAATTTCCTTTAATTTGAAGCTGATTTTGCATCAATTTAAAGGTGTAATTTGCTTGTAGAAAAACGTGTTTCTAAGTGAAGACACAATTACTGCTTAATCGCAATATAACTTTCGATCAATTCCGTTTTCTTGATTCTTTTGCCTATTTTTTTTCAATTTCAAAGTACAGAGTAATGTCTGTTCTTCTTATGCATAAGGTTGTAGTTGATGAACATTTTGTTGGTGGACATCAATGTTTTGTTGTAGATCTCTTCACGGGCCTTTTAACTTCAAGTATAAGATTTACATTTGTTTGTGGTGGACATCGATATTCTTTTAAATAAACTTTACATTTTTTTATTCTTTAAATTAAATGATATTCATTAGTTTAATGTTGTAGATCTTCTCACTAGGTAGACTAGCACATGGTTCGAATATTACAACTGAAGAATGTTACAAAATAAAAAACATTGTAAGTACCTGCATCTGATATTAAAAAGTGGAAAATACCCGCTTCAGATACTAAAAAGGTTGCAAATACCCCTCTACTGATTTATCTTTAAATGAGGATAATTTTATCGTTTTACAAGGCTAACCAATAGAGTTGAACAAAATTGAGTTTGGGGCATGTGTGTAATATTTTTAATAACACAGGGTTTATAACATTATTTTTTAAAACATAAAGTTTATAATACAACTTTATGAAAACACAGGGGGTATAGTGCATTTACTCTTTGTTTTTTTGGAATCATTGTTCTTGGAGTAGAAAAAGAGTTGTTTTTTTTTTCTATTTTTATTGTTTAGGATCATATGCTTTCATATTTATTTGTTTATTAAATATGGCAGTTTAGATTTAGTATTTAGTGCTTTTTAACTCTAATAGAAAAGTTAATTTAGCAAGGTTCATGTGGTCCATAGATGAGATTTAGTGACACGTGTCGTTAATCAAGAAGAATATTGTATGATTGATTTTTTTCAAAACAGACATGCATGTAGAGTCTCCATAATCGAATAGAGAGAAAGTTCTACTTCATTTAACAACTTTGCACAAAGCATTGTTATCAACAATAACTGTATCTGTATCTTAGAAGAAAAAAAAAAGACTTTAGCAATGGCGGTACCTTTGCCGTCGGACTTTCCGCCCCTACCATCATCAACCACTCATAACCCCCCAAAACCTCCAGATCCACTGTCGGACCAACCCCATCCTCCATGTTCCCCAAGATCATGGAACAAAACCTTTAGATCTGTTCTCAACGGTGCTTCACATCCTGTCATACCTCCTCTTAGACCTGTTGAGACTTTCAAAAATGCCCCTGCAGTGGTCTTCTTCACAGATGAGATCGACACCTTAGCTGAGCCGTTGCGTTTTACGGTGGTTGGTAAGTTCAATCGCATGCCAAAAATGGAAGAGATCCGCAAATCTTTTGTTGGTTTGAAGTTAACTGGAGCATATAACCTACAATGGCTTGATCCTACGCACATACTCATTAAGCTCACAAATGAAGTGGACTATAAAAGATTATGGGATAGAGAAGGTTGGTACTTAGCTGGTAGCAAAATGAGAACCTTCAAGTGGTCAGTTGATTTCTCACCAATAAAAGAATCCTCTATAGTCCCGGTATGGGTCTCATTTCCTTTCCTGAAAGCTCATCTTTTTGAGAAATCGTCTCTTTTGAATCTCGCAAAAGCTCTAGGTCCTCCTCTTTTGAAATGGACGAACGGATGTCTAATGGCTCTCGCCCAGCCTTAGCTCGAGTCTGCATTGAATATGATTGTTTAAAGACACCTCCGAAGTAGATATGGGTTCACATTCGAGATCGAGAAACTGGTGAAAATATTGGAGGTTACTGGCAAGAGGTCAAATTTGAAAAGATGCCAGCTTATTGTACCAAATGTTATCATTTGGGTCATCCTTCAGACCATTGTTACATGGAGAATGGTGTATCAAAACCTACTGCAAAAAACAAGATAGAAAAAGACAAAGGCAAAAAGGTTGTTTCTGAAGAAGTTGAGGCCAACTCTGACAAGCCCAAACGAAGAGAGGATCAGGAGTGGAAACAAAGTAAACATGTTTCTAAAACCCACAAATCTAATGTTAAAAATAGAGTTGAGATGAACAAAAATGCTATTCCTACAGGAAATACTTTTGGTGGCCTTTCTATAGAGGAAGAGGAGAATCCTATTGAAAGTGATGCTAGCAAAGACAAAAATCAAGATACTATTGTTATTGATGAGGTGGAGAAAAATCCTAATGTTGCTGTTGTTGAAAATGCTGAGAATCAACTTTTGGGAAAGAGGGACGAACAGAATCAAAAGAAAAAAGATAATGAAAACAATGCAAATCAAGTGTTTGCTGAAAAGTCACATTCGGGTGAACCTTTACTTTATGAGAACTCTGCTGCTGCTAGGGGACACCAATTGCTTGAAAAAAATGCTGCACCAATTCCTTCCCACACACAAAGCTCTAACGACACTGATTCCATAAGCTCATCAAACAAAGTTGCCGAAAGCGAGAACATGGCATTTAAGTCTGGTCAAAGCAATAAAGAAGTATCCAATTCACAAGACAAGCTTAATGTAGAGGTTAATGAGGAGAGAGAGCTGGCTACACATGAGCTATATGTGCAAATCAATCTTTCACTTGCAGAGAATCAAGAAGCAAGCTTACATCATTCAGAAAATATAGCTAACCCATCAACGGAAGACCCAAACTACTCTCCTTCAAAAGATGTTTATCCTTGAGATTCAATTGAAGATGATGACTCTGTTGAAGAAATCCCTGAAGCTCACCCTAGAGAAATGGTCAGAAGCAAATCCTTGGATAATCTCACGAGCCTGGAAAGGACAGAAAGCACATCAAAGGCTACTACCAAAGTTATAGCTTTAAGGTCCCCTCCAGTCACACGAAGTAAAGGTTTGACCTTAAAAACTTCTAAAGCTTCCTCCTCTTCTACTCATAAATGTTAGAAAGTCTTATATGGAATATTAAAGGCATTATTGGGACCAAAAGTCTTCGTAGACTCAAAAAACTTTTAAAAATGCATTCTCCTCATTTTCTGGCCATAATGGAACTAATGGTTAAAAACGAGAAATTATCCTTTTTTGCTCGCCAACTTGGCTTCACTTATGCTGCTGCAAATTGCTCTAATAAAATCTGGATCTTTTGGAATGATAACCTACAATGCTCTATCATAAGGGATCATCCTCAAAGCATCTTGATTTCAGTTTCGTGTTCTTGGATACCCTCGAACATTTTTGCTTCTTTTATATATGCTAAAACTAACAGAGTTGAAAGAAGAGCTCTTTGGGATGAACTTTTTTTGTCAGCCCAATCTATAAGTGGCCCTTGGATTGTTAGTGGTGATTTTAATACTATTTTGTCGGTTGATGAAAGACAACTTGGTGCCCCCCAAAATCTTGGTGCTATTGAAGATTTTGCTAACTATTTATTGGAGTGTAACCTTTTTGATGCTGGTTATGATGGTAACAAATATACTTGGACCAACCGTTCTATGTTTCAAAGGCTTGATAGGGTCTGTATTAATAATGAATGGTCTGACTTCTTTCTAGTCATGAGAATTCAACATTTGGCTAGATCTGGCTCTGACCATTGTCCTTTGCGCATTTCTTGCTCTCACACTCATTCAAAAAGCCCTTGTTCTTTTAGATTCCTCAATGTTTGGACCCATCATCATACTTTCCTGAACTTTGCTAAAGATAACTGGCAAGCCCCCATCTCATGTCAGGGTGTTCATAAGTTTTGGCTCAAACAACTGAGGTTGAAAACAGCCTTGAAGTGGTGGAATAAAAATTGCTTTGGGAATATATTTCAAAAAGTCTCAGAAGCTGAAGAAAGAGTGATTGCGCTGGAGAAAATGCAAGTTGAGAATCTAGACAATTTCCATAGGGAAGATCTTTCAAGAGTGGAATTTGATCTCTTTAAAATCCATGCAATTGAAGAAGGCTTTTGGCAACAAAAATCTGGTTGCAAATGGCTTGTAGAAGGAGAAAGAAACACTAAGTACTTTCAAGCAATTATGAAAAAGAAAAGAGCTAGAAATTATGTGTGTAGAATTCAGAAAGACATAAATACCATATTAGAAAATCCACATGATATTAAAGAAGAAGCTATTAGATTCTTTTCAGCTTTGCTCAAGAATGATCCTAGTGATCCTATCCTGAGCCAAAAACCTGATTGGAGATTTATTCCCCAGCTCATAGATCATAATGATAATCTCATGCTGAACCTGGACCTTACCATTGAGGAAATCAAACAAGTCATTTTCTCAATTGATTCAAACAATGCAGCAGGTCCAGATGGTTTCTCTTCTTTGTTTTATCAAGTTTGCTGGGATTTCATCAAGGAAGACCTTCAAGAAGCTATTGTTGATTTCTTCCATGGTTCAAATCTTCCTAAAGGTATCACCTCTACTCCTCTTGCTCTTATTCCCAAAAAAGATGATCCCAGAAGCTGGAGTAATTTTAGACCAATAAGTCTATGCAATGTTCTTAATAAAATTATCACTAAAATTTTAGCTGAGAGGTTGGCTAAAATCCTCCCAAAAATTATCTCAGCAAATCAAAGTGGTTTTACCCCTGGAAGCCAAATATGTGACAACATCTTTTTTGCTCTAGAAATGGTGCACCACATTGCCAAAAAAGCTAGAGGTAGCAATGTCATATTGAAACTGGACATGGCCAAAGCTTATGATAGGCTACAATGGAAATTTATTTTTAATGTCCTCCAAAAGTTTGGTTTTAATGCAGATTGGATCTCCAAAATTAGTAGATGTATCTCCAATTGCTGGTTCTCTTTGATTGTGAATGGTGAAATCTCTGGTTACTTCAAATCTGAGAGGGGGCTGAGGCAAGGAGATCCAATATCTCCAGCCCTTTCCATTATTGCAGTTGAATATCTTTCTAGGGGCATCAATAAACTCTTTAATAACTTCCATGCTTTGTCTTATAAGACTGGTTGTTCCTTTTCTGTATCTCACATCTCCTTTGCAGATGATGTGATTATCTTCTCTAATGGAAGTAAAGATGCTCTAAATAAACTCATGGATTTCCTGAACCACTATGAGCAAGTTTTCGGGCAACAAGTAAACAAAGAGAAAAGTGAATTTATTGTTGACAAGAAAGTGTCGAGATACAAAACAATCATTATCTCTGAATCTACAGGCTACAAGCAGTTATATTTCCCTATCAAATATCTGGGTGTCCCTCTCTTTAAAGGCCCAAAAAGATCCAGTCTTTTTGATGAGCTTTTCCAGAAGATCAATTCCAAGCTGACAGGTTGGGAAAAGAAAACATTGTCACCAGGTGGTAGAATTACTCTTATCAATAGTACTCTCTCTTCCATGCCCCTTTTATCTGATGCAAATCATTCAGCCCACAAAAGCAGTCATCCAGAGACTTGAAAGACTTTTCAATAAATTCTTATAGGGAGACAAATCTGATTCCAAAAATCTTCATTGGGCTACTTGGGACAGAACATGTTTTCCCTTTGAGGAATGAGGGCTCGGAATGAGAAAACTGGCTGATCTGAGTGAGGCTATGAACATCAAATTATGGTGGAGGTTTAGAACAACTGACAGCATCTGGGCAACTTTTATGAGGAATTGTTATTGTGCAGGCACTCATCCTTGTCTGATTGAGACCAAACCTAATGACTCTCCGTTGTGGAAAAGATTAAAACAAGCTGGATTCTATGGTGAATAGTTCATTAGATGGAGAATTGGAAATGCAGACATCTCCTTTTGGCATGATACTTGGTTTGAAGATCTCACTTTTCACTCTTATGCTGAGTCTAGCTCAGATTCTTCTATCAAAGTCAATCACTTTTTTGAAAATGGTAAGTGGAATGAAAGAAAGCTGTCAACCTTCTTACCTGAAAGATTAGCTCAAGAAATTTGCAAGATTCCAATTTATTTGAATAAAAAAGATGCTGCATTTTGGACTCTCTCTAAAGATGGGAACTTCACATTGGGTAGTGCCTGGGATAGCATTAGAACTAAAAGAAGCAAACAACTCGCTCTAAGCTACATCTGGCACATCTCTATACCACTTAAGATCTCATTTTTCCTGTGGAGATTACTTCATAATTGGATTTCGGTCGACAATCGTATCCAAGGTAAGGGAATTTACATGGCTTCTTGTTGTCAATGTTGTAAAGCTGTTGAAACCATTGACCATTGTTTTATTAGTAGTCCTGCTACTACTTGTGTTTGGGGCCATTTTGTTCAAAATTTTGGAGTTAATCGTTCCACAAGTTCTCTCAACCACTAGATATCAGCTTGGATTTTCTCTGGTGACTATGTCGATAAGGGGCACATTCGTACCCTTGTTCCTTTCTTCTCTCTCTGGTTTCTTAGGGTGGAAAGGAATAACGCTAAATATGAAAACTTGGGTTTTTACTCTTCTAGAGTAATTTGGAAAGTTAGGAGACTTATTGCGCAATTGTTTCAAGCAAGCCTATTAAAAAGATGGCACTGGAAAGGAGACTCATCATTAGCCGCTTCTTTCTACTGCTTCTTTGATAGAACTTCCACTAGACTCCCTATTTTGGTGAAATGGAAGAAACCACCTGAAGGATATTTTAAGTTTAACATTGACAGTAGTGTCCACGGAATTGGAGGACCTGCAGGTGGTGGGGGAATTCTGCGTGACTCAAAAGGCAATTTTGTCTTTGGCTTCTTTGTTCATTTTGGGTATCACTCTCCCATTAAAACTGAAATTTTGGCACTGGTCCAAGGCCTTCAACTTTGTCATGAAAGAGGGATTGTCAATATATGGGTTGAGATGGATGATTTAGCAGTTGTTAACATTATTTCCAAGGGGGCCCAGGGTTCATGGAACATTTGTTATGACATACAAGCTGCCAGGAAGCTGCTGAAAGATTGCAAAGCTAAAGTATCTCACATCTATAGAGAGGGTAATCAATCTGCAGATTTCCTTGCCAACCTGGGGGCTAAAGCTTCTGGTCTTTATGTGCTTAATTCTTCTCACAACTACCACGAACTGAAAGGTATGCTCCGATTGGACAAATCATGTCTTCCTCAATTCAGATTCTAAGTGTGTTTTTGTGAACTGTCTTGTACTTATTTTTCTCTTGGGTTCTTTTAAGCTTGTATTAAGGGAGGCAAATTATGTCTCCCCTTTATTCTTGTTGCTCTTTGTGTTTTGCACTTTTTTAAGTTGTTAGTTGGATAGTATCACAACTTTTCAAACAACAACCCTTTTAAGCTCCGTTAGGTTCTCTTTTGTAAGATGACGCGACATGTGCTTCCTCTAGACTAGATTTGGACGATGGGGTGGGTAAGTCCCAAATCTTCCCGTGAAGGTTTTGGCTATTTGTCCCCCTTCACTTTTGTATTTTTCTTTCGTTGATTAATAAAATCTCGGAGGGAAGTCCCCCTCTTTCGCCAAAAAAAAAAATATATATATATTATATGAAATTGTAGCGAATAAAATTGTAGATGAGCTAAATCTAATTTTTTGTGTTATGGGTACAAATTAGGCAAGATGCAATCAATCGTGTATGGTATGGCACTTCTAAAGAAAGAAGCCGCCTAGATTTACGAAGCATAAAGAGGAAACGCCAACCCCTAAGACGCCGTATATACCAATTCAAGCATGACTGCACATTTATTATGCTACACTAGGGAGTTGGGTTGGGTGAACATAATATGCGTACCAATTTGGGAACATAATACGCTTTCCAATTTAGATCTCTATAATAGCTACTAGAGTGAAGTTAATATGCGAACATGTATTTGGAAGATATTCATTAGTTGTTAGTTGCTAATCAATCTACCGTAATTGAGTCTATCATGTTGAAATTTTCTTTTGGACTATCATAGTATTGGAATCTTCTTGCATGATAAAGTTTAAGATTTATAACCCGTTGTTTAATAACAAGAAGGTTAATCATACTGATATTCTTTTTTTTTTTTTTCCTTGTTGCGAATCAATTTTTCGTCATGAATTAGATTCGAAATTTTTTCAGAAAATGTTATTGACTCCAATTTTTTGGGTCATAACGTACACGATGCCAAATTCTTTGCGAAGAGAAAATTAATATAGTCATAAAAATCTCACGCTTAGTTACCCAAGTAATCTCTATATTATCTAATTTATTTAGTTTAGTGGGTAAACTTTCATATAAAAATTTTACACCCTATATTTTAATAAGAGTACAAGATTGGTCATTTATGGAAGTCTCTCTCTCACTTAGTCACTTCACTCACTCTCTCTTTCTTCTTTTATAAAGATCATGCAATATCAAACCATCTAAGTAAAATTTGTATTGAGAGATTAACGGAACGTCATTTAGAAATTGAATTTGTACACTTATGAAACTCTAGGAGACGCTAAAGTCTAGGGCATGTAAAAGTTAAAAAAAAAAATTCTAGGACCTTGAAGTCTCAAGATGAAAATTTATAATCTAATGAGAATAACTTTAAACAATTTAGGGGAGATTCAGAAGTAGTTTAATAGTGGGTTACTCTTATTAGCAGTTGGGAATCAGGGTTCGCATTTATGGTAGTGGGGCTGGTAGGGTGTGAGGTAAAAAAAAAAAAAAGAACTTCAACACTTTAGGGACGATTTAAGTGTTTGACCCCAAATTTTTAAACGCACATTCGTGTACAGAAGCACATATTTCTATTGCTCATGGAAGTTTTTCTTGCGATAAACATAGTTGACGTACTGTTTGAAATCACTGGAATTAGTTGAATCTATCATGAGTGAAATTCCTATTTTTATTGACAAAAAAAAAATTCAAAATCCACCCTAGAGAACTCCTTTATGAAGATAAAGATGACGGAAACCAAGCCGCAGTCTTAATTAAGCAATTAAAACTTGTTACGAAGCATATAGAATCGTAGTATAAATATAGCATTCACTCAAGCGAAATTTGTAGAATATCCAAATAACTTACTTTCATTGTATTCACCCGCCAACCAAAACATGAACGCTCAATTTCCTGCCTCAGCTGTTCCTCTCTCCTATAAAAATTCCGGTCGTGAGGTTGCTCGACGTTCTGCAAATTTTCATCCATGCATCTGGGGAGATTTTATCCTTTCATGTGATTCTATCCCCACGGTGAAGAATATTAGTTATTTGTTCATTTTCATTAAGTTCTCGAATTTCATGCAAATTTAGTAGCCTGTAACACAATTTACCCTATTAAATATGTCAAGTGTCCCCAAAAAATTTTCACAGTCAGAAGCCAATGGAATTTTCACAGTCAGTTCAGCTTATGATTTGATCGCCCCCCCTCCCCCCCCCCCCCCCCTACTTCGGCATCTAGCTAATGGGATTCTGTTTGGAAACTCAAGTGCCCCCAAAAAATTGTGTCCTTTTTGTGGCTCCTTTCTCACAAGAGGATCGCATGTAGAGAACAACTTGCTCGTAGAGGTATTGGTCAGTCAACCGATTGCTTAAGTTGTGGGACAACCAGTGAAAGTGTTGAACACATCTTTAGAGAATGTCCTATGGCCAAACAAATATGGGATAATATGAGAATCAAATTCAATAGGAGTGTGATTGAGAGAATTGATTGGATTGATTGGTTACACGTCAATTTGAGGGCTAAGGATGGGTCAGATTGCACACAATGGAGAGTTCTCTTTTCTGTTGCTTTATGGTGGATTTAGAAATGGCACAACGAAATAACCTTTGGGTCTGAGGAAGCTAAAACTTGCGATGAGAAGACAACTTTTATCCTTAGATACGAGCGGAAAATGGCTCAAGTTTGGCAGTCTATCAATTTAACTTTCAACCAAATTTTTCGAAGTTTGAGACCTATCTCTTGGATCAAACCCCAAGGGTGTCGGAAGCTCAATATTGACAGATGTTCTAAGGGTAATCCGGGCATAGCTGCGGCATGTGGCATTTTCAGAGATGAGAAGGGTTGTTAGAAAACTAGTTTTGTTATTAATTTAGGCATTGCAACTAATAATATTGCTGAGCTGACAACATTGAAGGAAGGTCTTCTTAGAGCTAGCCAGATGGGTACTACTAACTTGGATGTTGAGTCCAACTCTCAGGTGATTATTCAACTCGTGCAACACAAGGCCACCATCCAGAGCCCGCTTAGACCTTGCATTGAAGATTGCCAAAACATGTTGCGGTATAACAGGGAGTATAGTTTGAAGCATATATTTAGGGAGGCTAACAGGTGTGCAGATTGGTTGGCCAATTTTAGTCTTCGCCAAGATTTGCGGGTTCAAGCTTTGGATCACCCGCCTGATAGGCTCAACACGCTTTTGGAGTATGATAGAAGGGGTGGAATATCCCATAGATTTGTGATCAACTAATTCCGGCTTTAGCCTCATTTCTAATCAAAAAAATATATATGTCAAGTTCGTGTTACAAGAAAATGGTTCTCATGAAGAAAGTGAACATGAACTACTAAAAGAAGAGGTGAGGAAAATGCTATTAGCAACTCCATGCAAGTCCTTGCAAAAGCTAGAGTTGATTGATGCAATCCAACGCCCAGGGGTGTCTTACCATTTCGAAGGCGAGATTGATGCCTCATTAAAATACATTTATGATTTCTATCATGAATGCTTTGAAGAAGACGGTAATGACATTTATGCTATCGCGCTTCGATTCAGAATATAGTTATCGTAATCGTACGATTCGCGATACGAATCATACGATTTGATACGATTCATATGAAAAACGATACGAATCAATTGGTGAATCGTGAATTAGAGTGAATCGGTAAGCGAATCGGAGTGAATCGTAGCGAATCGTACGATTCGGTGAATCGGTGCGATTCACCGAATCGGCACGATTCGGGAAAAAAACAAAAACAAAAGCCCAAAAAATCCAAAAAAAAAAAAACGAAAGAGCCCACTTTAGATTTTTTCAATCAGCATACAATTGGTTGATTTTTTGAAAATATAAACAAACAAACAAAACAAAATCTCATTTATGTTAAAAACATCAACTTTTTAACTATAATTATAAAATCAAAACACTTAAAAATCATCCAATTAAAAGCCCTAAAACAGAGAGAGGGAGAGAAATGTACTCATCTTCTTCACGATCAAAGGCTTCGTTGATGAAATTGCTTCGCCGATGAAATTGCTTCGCCGATCAAATTGCTTCATCAATCAAATAGCTTCACCGATTATAAGTGCGTTGTTGATCTTCTCTTTCTTTACTGCTCACTGATCTTTGCTTCTTTTTTTTTACTTTTTGAAACTTTGCATTTGATCTTGCTTTTTTTTTTACTGCTCTTTTTTTTTTTGGTCGAACTCCTTTACTGCTCAGTGTGCTCACTGATCTTGCTCTTTCTTTTGTTTTTGGAGCTTTACATTTTATCTTTGTTTACGGGCCTTTATTGAGTGGCTTGAAATGGTCTTGGACCTTAGTCTTTACCTACAAAAAAAAAATAGTCTTGGAAAACTATTGTCTTTGCTTAGTGTTTATTTTTATTGAGTTGATCAGTGGCTGATGCTTAAAAGCCTTGCCTTTTCAGTCATTGCTTTTGTATGGTCAAGAGTCAAGTCAACAACTTTGC
The DNA here is from genome assembly GCA_037974665.1 of Ehretia macrophylla. NCBI lineage: Eukaryota > Viridiplantae > Streptophyta > Magnoliopsida > Boraginales > Ehretiaceae > Ehretia > Ehretia macrophylla. The sequence continues at coordinate 18,780,895 of CM075767.1, read as the reverse complement.
ATTATTAAATCAAAGACTTTATTGGTGATAACACTTTAATTGGCCACTATTATTATTTGATTATTTTATATTATTTTGTTTTTAACGGACTTTGATATTTACTATTAAACTATGGTTAACAAAAAACATATATTTATATCCATTAAAATGAAGAATTTTCACTAAAAATTATTATGAAAATGTAATATATCAAATATTATCTAATTTTAAATTTGTGACCTAATCGGTACGATTCACGGTTCGATACGATTCACAATTCAAAAAAATAAGATTTCGATTCACGATACGATTCACGATTTGCGAACTATGAGATTTCAGATTACTTAGGCAACAAGGCCATCCTATCACTTGTGGCAAGCAATTGACAGCTTAATTTTTTACTAGTATAACATTACATTGTATCAATATTCACGCGTCCCTTATATATAACGCAACTTTTACCATACACGTGAACGATTTGAAATAAATATATAACCTCTTATCATGCATAGAAACAAGGGGTGAAAAGACGACGTAAAACATTATCATTACAAGTATATCCGTGCAAGCAGTCACTTAGACCCTTGTCCATAGAAAACCTGAATTTATCTTCTCATCATGATTCAAGACATGAAGCATTTGACCAGCAAAAAAAAAAAAAAAGTTCTCTTTTATATGAATCTAGTTATCTTATGCTTAAAAGGTAATAGATAAGAGTACATTGAGGTTAATTAGACAACGAGTTTATATATGCACGTTTCTAAATACTCGAGGCGACTTGCATGGTGGAGCCACATTAATATGTGCAAGCCCTCAACCTTTTTCTGTCCAAAAAAAGAAAGTTCATTATATTGTCAACCCCTCTTACTCTATGAGTACATCCTAATCCCTCAAACTACATGAGTGCATACCCTAAGTTTCGGGTTCTGACTCTACCCGTGCATAACCAAAATTATGGAGGTAAATTAGTTTGTTCCCTTGCTTAAATATTTTTCATGCGTGGCCCCTTTCTTACCTCAAATCAAGTTTTTGGTTTTGAATCAGACGTGTTCAACAAATTCAAGTATACGAAGGGAAAATTCGATGAAGCTCTATCAAGCAACGTTCGAGGAATTCTAAGCTTGTATGAGGCAGCTCATCTTAGAGTCCATGGGGAAGATATTCTTGAGGAAGCACTAACATTCACCACCACTCACCTTGAGTCCATGGTGTCCAACTTGAGCAATTTTCTTGCAGCACAAGTCATTAAAGCTCTTAAGACTCCAATTAAATTGACGATGCCAAGACTTGGAGCGAGAGAGTACATATCAATATACCAAGAAGATGAACTACATAACGATGAATTACTTAAGTTTGCCAAATTGGACTTCAACATATTGCAAAAGATGCACCAAAAAGAGCTAAGTCGTATTACAAGGTAATGAAATTTCTTGACCAGTAATAAACTTTGAGTTGAATAAAGTATTTTAGTTGTATATTCATTAACACTTTTATAATTTTTAGGTGGTGGAAAGATTTGGATGTCTCCAAAAGTTTCCCTTTCGCAAGAGACAGATTGGTAGAGTTATACTATTGGGTAATAAAAGTTTATTTTGAGCCTCAATATTGTGTTATTAGGAGAATATTAACCAAAGTACTTGGTATGATTTCCATTATCGATGACATCTACGATGTATATGGAACATTTGACGAGCTTCAACTTTTTACAAATGCGATTGAGAGGTTAATTCAAATCCCTTCTCTTTTTTTCTTTTTTTCTTTTTTTTAAATCTGTGGGTATGTGAGCTTTGTTTGACTGATTCCACGAGACCTTGTAATTAACGACCAGGTAAACATTTAGCGGCCTTGAGAAGACTCGAACTGGCGACCTCTGGGTATACCCCCAGAATCTTTACCAGTTTAGCTTAATTCAAATCCCTTATCATTTTCAACTTGATTTGCAGTTGGAATATTTCTGCCTCACATCAACTGCCGTCATACATGAGACATTGTTATCTTGCGCTACTGGATGTTTACACTGACATAGACCAAGAATTGGCCAAGCAAGGCAAATCATACGCCACATACTATGCAATAGAAGAGGTCATGATTATAATATTGCATCCTTTATTATAAATCAGCCTCTTCCTTAAATTGTAGCAATGAACTATATTTGATTCCCATTATTTCAATTAATTTTCAGATGAAGAAATTAATTAGAGCATATCTTGAAGAAGCTAAATGGTTTCATACTAACTATGTTCCGAAATTCGAGGAGTATATGAAGGTTGCACTTGTAACAGCGGCTTACATGTTGTTTGCAACAACTTCATTTGTTGGAATGGGAGACATACTAACACAAGAGGTCTTAGAATGGGTATTTAGTGAACCTCTAATTATTCGAGCTTCATCAGTAATTTCCAGATTAATGAATGACATGGCAGGCCACGAGGTAAAACAGACGAACATTCATGGAATATTTTTAAATGTTTTTCTGTAATTAATGTTGTTTCCATTGGCATGCAAATGAAAATTAAAGTTAAGTAGCTAGCTTATTGGAGGAAAATTTCACTTATAGTCCAAAAAGCTTTTAGTAAATACTTAATTATGTCCGCCACAATCATTTTCTATCACTTAATTTGAAGTTATTCCTGCTTATTCTTTGTCATTATTATCATCCAATTTTGGTGAATTAATCCTAAATTTAATTTATCTTGGTACAAGTTATATTTCTTTACTGCATGACATAGGAATTATAGGTTTACAGAAGAATAATAAATGATAACAATTATAAGTTAGGTCACATAAATTTAAAAGTTGAACATGAAAGATTTTTAGTTAGGTCACATAAATGTAAAAGTTGAACATGAAAGATTTTAATAAGAATTATATTATCTCCTATGATATGAGATATAGTTTGATTATTCTCTTATGTGATTTAAAATCTATGTTTTAAATAAAAATTCGTGTTTTCCATTCTTTAACCAAGAAGAAAGAAATCAATTTTAATCCAAATATAGTGCCTCTACTCTTTATTTTGATAAGCTTATTACACTCTCCAACGAAAACTAAAGGAAGGATAGTTAAGATGGTTTCAAGAAACACAAGGGCTTCGTTCTTGATTATCTAAAGTTTCACGAGTTAATTTTACCATTTTGCCACTGATTGTCACATACTGATCTAATATAATATGCAGTTTGAGCAAGAAAGAGGACATGTGGCATCAGCAGTTGAAAGTTATATGAACGAGTATTGTACCTCAAAGGAAGATGCTCTCGTAGAGTTTCGCAAACGAGTTACGAATGCATGGAAAGATATAAACAAAGAATGCCTTGACCCCATTGTTGTACCAATGCCATTCCTCACGCGAATTGACTTTTTGACTCGAGTATTAAATATCATATATAAGGATGACAATGGGTATACTCATTCTAAGGTCAGGCTTGAAAAAGTCATTTACTTGGTGCTTGTCAACCGTGTGAATATTTGATTTATACTCTTTGGTTCATTATCATATTTGTATGCCAATAAAGCATAATGTTGTGTACGTTGTGACAATGTATTTTAAATATTCCAAATAAAAATTTGGACCTCTATATTTTAATAAGCTCAAGAAAATTGAATAAAATTTTAACATATTACTTATCTCAGTTTTTCTATTGCGCAAGTTAGTATGCACTTGGCATGAGGGTTAAAAATTACTCTCTGATATCATCTATCGAAAACCAAAAATTAAATTGTATTACTAGTGTTAGTAGTTTAGCTATACAATATTAAAAATTTGATGCTGGAGTATCCTAGATGTATGTATGCATGCTCGGGTTGATGCAAAGGAGAGAGTCAAAGAATGTTGTAAAGGCGTTCCCACGCTCAAATAGATAATTAGAAAAAATAAAGATGCAAATAATATTATACCTAACAAAGGATACATACGAGAGATAAGGTAGTGAAATCAGGAGAGATAATTGACGATGGAAACATTGGAAAAGGACTAAAATAGATAAGGTAGAGAAAGTAAAGAGAGTAGTAGAGTACAAAGATCATATAACCAAGTTGTGTGATTTATTAGAGATTTTTTTTTTTTTTTTTTTTTGTAAGGCTAATGAAAGATTATTTATAGAAATCCTTTGATTTTGTGGTTTAAGTTAATCCTGTTGTCACATGGACTTAAGTTGATTCAAATCTAATTCACTATCTAAAAAACTGAGACCTTGATCGAGGCTAGATTTTGACTACTAAAGTGAGTAGATTTCGCTTAATTGCTATCAATCTTCTCATATTGCTCGTTAATTATTAATCGTACTAGTATTTCATGAAGATGACAATTATTACCCAATTATCAATTTACAGTGAATAGGTCCAAAATGTCCATGCCCTCTAATGATCATCCTCCTTTTTCCATGAACATTTTCAGGTTTTGTTTGACCACTAGCGGAAAAAAAATATAATTGGAAGATGAACAAGAGTGAAGTAATTCTTTTTACCTCTTTTTGTTAATATGGTTCTCTCAGTTCAATATATGCAATAACTATGACCATGAGCAATTGATTAATTACCGAATTGAAATAAGGAATCGAGATATTTATCAATGTCACCATGTGTTACAGTTATGGATAGCTAATGTGATATTTTTTCCCCCTTAACGTGAAAGCTCAGTTGGCGAAACCTAACTATCGATTGTGGTTGATGTACTAATACTCTGTTTTTGAAGTCTTGATAAGATGCTTCACTACCTCATAGTCTTATATAATGGCACATGCTATCAATATAGTCAGGAAAGGGGGCAGATATATCTAGGTTTTAATCCTTTGATTTTCTTTATTATCCTTTTTCTTGTGAATCTAGACGAATCCTAAATTTGTTATTTTGTGCATTATTAAATTATATGCCCTAAAAGTCAACTAATTTTAGGACACAATAATTATATTATTTATTTAATATTGACAGTTTATTTAAAATATCATTAATGCAATTAATTTAAATAAAAGTCCTTAGAATAATATTTATAGATTTTATCCTTAAGGGTAAGGATGTGAGTAACAAAATCTATGTTTATAAATATATTCTAAAAGTAGTCCCCGATCATATGATATAATAATTAGAATTTGTATGAGATACATTAAACAAAATGTTATTCACCTGTTTATTTTAACTTCACCAAAAATCTAACATGTAAGGTGGATTTTAAAGTAGATGGGCTCCCAATTCCACTAAGAGAATCACCTTATCATTTTTTCGTTTTTTACTAGAGAAGTGTGGGATTTGAAAATTTTAGTATAAGTACTATTTGATTTAATGACCCAAATACAATAAAGCCATACTTCAAGGGCAGTAAGAGAAGACCGAAAGAGATGCCCCAAACCCCTCAGTCTCCCTTTGACTTAAAATCTTGGAAAGAGAACAAAGGGGGGCTTACCGGATCTATTAAAAAGCATAGAAAGGCGCAGAGAACATTCCAATACCGGCCTAAACCAGAGGAATATCCATGACTCAAAAAGAAAAGGAAGCTAGCAACCTAGATTGAGGTTATTGGGGAAGAAAAAAAGCAAACAATGACAGAAAAGAAACAGGAAAGAACTTCTTCCATTAAGAATCAAACAAGAGCCATTGGCTTAATAAATGGGACATAGCATAGGGATTACACTGAAAGGTGTTATAAATTTCTGCATATATAATATCGGATATGAAGCCACCCTTTTATTTGATTAGACTAAATTTCGATGATTAGTTCAATATTTTGAGAATTGTTCTCAACTCTGAGAAAGTCATATACGTTCTAGATTCCATAATATGTTGTCAAAAAGATGCAAGAGATAAGGACTAAGGCATTTTAGAAAAATGTCAAATGATGAACTAAGGGCTAAAAAAATAGTTCTTATGCAACATGGGTAACAAATCCATCACCATTTACTTATAAGAGTTGTGTAGTAAGAAAGATAGGACAATTAGATATGAGATATCTAAAGAATTACTAGATATGGGATATATAAAAAATTGGCCCAAATAAAGGATGACTAAAGGAATGGATTTGATTACATATGTTCTCAAGATAAGCATCTTGAGTCCATAGTTTTTTCATATGTAGACAAATTCAATCCTTGAAGTCATTTCTTAATTCTCTCTTGTTGATTCATAATGGATTTTTTGCATTTGGCACAACTCTTGAACATGAGGGTTATGTGTCAAGGGAAGATTTGAAAAATTGAAACTTATTTGGTAAAAAGGAAAAATATTTCACTGCAAGAAAGGAGAAATACTAGGAATAAAAAATTCCAAAGGACCTCAAAGAGTTTTGAGGAAAAATAGATGTCCTCAATAAATACATCTCGTCTTCCTATTTACCCATTAGGGTCTTTATTAATTTTCGAACAATTGTTGTTCATATGTTTCATTTATTTGGAAACTAAATGAGTTAACACTAGTAAATTAATAAATAATACCTTATATGGATGATGGCAAGATAAATGAGTAATGTGGGAGATTTAAAGATACGGGTAACTCTAAATTATTATAGCACCTACGATTAAGTCATATAAGAGGAACAAGAATTACTCAGTTAAAAAGTGATTCTCTGCCAAACATACACCCGATGGATGAGAGAGAAAATCCTTTTCTATCTCTCTAGAACCACCCACCCACAACCATTGACCACCTTTGACTACCACCCTCCCATCATCGTTTTTTCCTTCCAACTCCAAATTTTGTAGCCTATACACTCATCCTAACTGTCCCTAAGCTCAATTCCTGGTTTTACTGAGCTTTCCATGGCTCGAAAAAAGCCAGGATCTACTTCTAAGCACATGTTGTGCCCAGTGACTAGTTCTCCGAAAGGACGGTGAAAGATTTGAGAATAATTTCTTGTGTATTTTCAATCTTTCTGAACGTACAATAAATATACTACAAGTTGTAAATCTACACAAGCCTATCTAAAAGATACTATAAGATAAAGATGTACAACAGAAGTATTTTAAAACTCAAAACAGATGGATAAGACTCATCCATTATCACGCCCCCGCAAGCGAAACCGAGTCCTGAACGGTGAGCTTGGACCTTATCAATGAAAAACGCCTAATTGAGAGACCCTTAGTCATAATATCTGCTAATTGATCGACAGTGGAAATAAAGCAAACTTGCATTTGATTAGCCGCAACCTTTTCACGAACAAAGTGTACATCAATTTCAATATGCTTTGTGCGTGCATGATAAACCGGGTTTGCAGTCAAATAAGTGGCGCCGATGTTATCACACCAGAGCACAGGGGAAGAGGCCTGAGAAACCCGTAGCTCAGAGAGAAGCGACTGAAGCCAACAAATCTCAGCAGTAGTAAAAGCGATTGCGCGATATTCAGCCTCCGTACTAGACCGGGACGTGGTAGTTTGCTTCTTAGCTGACCAAGACACAAGATTCGAGCCTAGAAAGATACAATAACCATGGGTACTTCGTCGATCATCAGGACATCCTGCCCAATCTGAATCAGAATAAGCATGCAGAGCAAAAGAGGAAGATCTAGAGATAAACAATCCATGTGACATCGTGCCTTTTAGGTAACGCAAAATACGCTTAACTGCTGTCCAGTGATGTTCTGTGGGATTATGCATAAACTGACAAACCTTATTAACTGCCAAAGCAATGTCAGGTCGGGTATGTGTAAGATATTGAAGAGCCCCAACTATACTCCTGTATTGTGTGGGATCAGGAAATGGATCACCGTCATGTTGTGACAATTGCTGATTAGGAGCAATAGGAGAATAAACAGACTTGGCTCCATCAAACTTGGCACGAGCTAACAACTCAGAGATGTACTTCTGCTGACTTAACAAAATCCCCTTTTTGAAATGATGTACCTGAATTCCGAGGAAAAAAGAAAGCTGACCAAGATCTTTTAACGCAAACTGACGATTAAGAGCTGCAGTGACTGAAGCAATGGTATTAGAGCAACTACCAGTAAGGATGATATCATCCACATAGACCAAAAGAAACACATGGACATCACCACGAAAGTACATGAATAACGAAGTGTCTGACTTAGCAGCAACAAACCCTTGATTCAAAAGAAAAGAACTGAGCCTAGAGAACCATGCCCGTGGTGCCTGTTTGAGACCATACAGTGCCTTGCGCAGTTTACACACATGTTGAGGAAAAGAAGGATGCACAAAGCCAACAGGTTGAGCCATATACACATCTTCAGTGAGCAACCCATGTAAAAAAGCATTATTTACATCTAACTGTTTCAGCGGCCAACCTCGTGAAACGGCAACAGAAAGAATTACCCGAATGGTGGTAGGCTTGACAACCGGACTGAAAGTCTCTGAATAATCTAAACCCTCCTCTTGACTGTACCCTTTAGCTACCAAGCGTGCTTTAAATCGCTCAACAGAACCATCAGGCCTTCGCTTGATGCGAAAAACCCATTTGGAACCCACCACATTGACCCCTAACGGTTTCGAAACAAGATCCCAAGTGCCATTGTGTAGCAAAGCATTATATTCGGTTGCCATTGCCTGTCGCCAACGTTCTTGCTTTTGAGCCTGGGAATAACAAGACGGTTCTATTTCGGAAGTTGTATCTGCATTAAAAACCACATAATCGGACCATGGTTTTGATGGCCGTGTATTGTCCTTAGTGCGTGTGATCATGGGATGAGTAGAAACAGAGAGTGGTACAGGATGGGAGTCGACAGGGACAAGAGCACTAGCTGAGGAGTCAAACACTGCAGACAGAGGCCTAGATAACTACACACTACTCTGTTCACCAATTGGACTTAGAGACGACACGGGTTCTTTGGACAAAGATGCGAGGTCACTAGAGGAAACGTAAGGACCCAAAGACGGATCAACATTTAAGGTGGACACTGTAGGCGCAGACAACGACAGCGTAGGCGAAACACTAAGAGGACCTGTGGAGGACCGTGAGGCCATGTGATGCCTTGGGGAGTGGAAAGCAGGCATTAAGTGCACAGAAGGAGATTGAGGAAAATTGGATGATGCGGGACCCACTGGTATTGGCGAAGATGATAATGTTACAGGAAGAGTGGCAGCGAGTGAAGGGACACGCTGAGGAGTTGCTTGGGCTGGCTGGGTGGGCGACACGCGCGGGGATGCATCTGGGAGAGGCGCATGCGTGGGAGACAAAGGCGGGTCCAGCACATTAATTGATGTGAGAGAGTTTGGTGGTAGAGAGGCACGTGGGGACGCAGCTGAAATAGGTGGAATTAGGACAAACTCTGTAGCAGGCGGAGAGATCGATGCAGATACAGTTGGAGGAGAGATTGAAGGAGATGCATTAAATTGGGAAGAAGAATATTTTTTAGTTTGAAATGGATACAAAGACTCATAAAAAACCACATGTCTAGAGATATAGACACGATCAGTTTCAGGAGAATAACATCTGTATCCTTTATGATCGTCACTATATCCTAAAAAAATACACGGAATGGACTTTGGACTGAGCTTATCTTGTTTATAGGCACCTAAGAATGGGAAACAGCGAGAACCAAAAATCCGAAGAAATGAGTAATCAGGATCTTTGTGATACAAAATTGTAAAGGGAGATTTATTCTGTAAAACTGGAGTCGGCAGTCGATTGATAAGAAATACAGCAGTAGAAAAGGCTTCAAGCCAAAATTTCTTTGGAACAGAGGAATGAAACAAAAGAGTGGTTCCCATTTCGGTAATATGACGGATTTTGCGTTCTGCAATACCATTTTGTTCTGGTGTATGCGGACAAGAAATGCGAAATTGTATCCCATTGTTTTTAATGAAGTTTGCAAATTGACCTTGAGTAAGTTCTCTAGCCCCATCACATTGAAAATATTTAATGGACATAGAGAAAATATTTTCAACCAACGACTTGAATTGAACAAAACAAGAATAAGCATCACTTTTATTACGCAAAGGATATAACCATGTGTAGCGGCTATAGTCATCAATAAACAGTATGAAATAGCGAAAACCAGAACAAGAAAAAACTGGAGCAGGACCCCATATATCGCAGTGTACAATTTCAAGAGGAAACTGAGACTTATGATTAGAAGGACGAAAAGGTAACTTATGACTCTTGCCTAACATACAGGCAGTACAAATTTTATTGACTCGATGAAAATCCGAAAAATCTAGAATCTTCTGAGACTGCAGAGACGACAGGATGCGCTTGGAAGGGTGACCCAATCGACCATGCCAAAGTTCTGCAGAAGCACAAGAAACAGCAAAAGCACTGGGAGACCTTGTTGAAGACACTAGAAGACTGTAAAGGCTGGATTCAACGGGGCCTTGAAGGAGAGGCATCCCTGTGCGGAGGTCCTTGACAACACATTTGGAAGGAAAAAACTCTAGTGAGACCTTGTTATCACGAGTAAATTGTGAAACAGACAAGAGATTGCGAGTAATGCGAGGAACATGTAATATATTTTGAAGCTTAAAGGAACAATTGAGATTGGAAAACGAAGAATTACCAATATGATGGATAGAAAGAGACTTACCATCCCCAACAAACACCTGATCAGAACCAGCATACGGTTGAATTTGTTGAATCAGGGAGGGATCATTGGTCATATGTGAGGTAGCACCGGAGTCAGGAATCCACGATGAAGAGGTAGGTGTCGGCAAAAGTGGAGGCAGCGAGGATTGGTGTTGAGTATGATACCCGGCATACTGAGGTTGAGAACCAGTGGTAGTAGAAGATGCATAACGATAGCGACAGCGAGATGCAGAGTGACCTTGTTTTTGACAAATTTGACACTTTCCACGATAGCCCCCATTGTTTTTGGTGGAATGGGATTTGTTAGAATAAGTGGAAGGATTAGAGGAGGCGGAGTGTTTGGGAGAGGAATTATTGTGGTGGGGCTTAGTCGAACTGGAAGAAGTGTGGAAGCCAGAAGAGTTGGGAGATGATATATGAGAAAGAAGAGCAGTGGTAGAAATATCAGTAGTAGGAACATCATCACCATCAAACAGCACCCGTTGCTCATGGATAAGCAACTTGGCACGAAGTTGAGCAAAGGAAGGAGAAGTCTCCATGTTTTCAATAGATGTGACAAATGGCCTGTACGATTTAGGAAGACCATTGAGAGCAGTGATAACTAAGTCCGAGTCAGATACAGGATCCCCAATGGCAGAAAGAGAAGAAGATAGTATATGGAGGTGTTGTAGATACTCAGAAACAGACAATGAATTTTTGTTAATTGTCCTAAGTTGCGAACGAAGAAGAGTTTTACGAGCCAGTGACTGATGCAAGAAAGAATCTTCAAGGGAAACCCATAAGTCACGAGCACTCGTAAAACCAAGAGCTTGAGGAGCGAGTGAGTCTGATAAAGTAGCTGTGAGACAGGCCTTAACAAAACTGTTAAAGCGCTGCCAGTCATCAAGAGGGACACCGGACTCAGCTTTGTCAGAGGAAGTAGATGAATCCGTTGGTTTAGTAGTGGGCTTGGATGGAGGGGAAACAGTGCCATCAACATATTTTAAAAGGTCATTGAAAGTTAGGAAATCAACAACCTGTCCTTTCCAAACCATGTAATTGGAGTTATCTAACGTCACCGTCACAAAAGTCTTCACATTATGAGAAGCCAGCGAAAAGGATGTGGAGGATGCTGACGAAGTCATAGCTAAAGGAGTGAGAAAAGGAAAAGATAGAACACAAGATGGTAGGCTGATTTGAAGAGATGCAGTAGCCTGCAAAAGCTCAAAGAACTGTAGCGGAAAGGTGGTGAGGAATTGGAATGGAATTGACGTGAGTCGTATAGACTTCTGATACCATGAAAGATTTGAGAATAATTTCTTGTGTATTTGCAATATTTCTGAACGTACAATAAATATACTACAAGTTGTGAATCTACACAAGCCTATCTAAAAGATACTATAAGATAAAGATGTACAACAGAAGTATTTTAAAACTCAAAACAGATGGATAAGACTCATCCATTATCAGACGGTCATCGTTCCCTGATGAACGCCGTGGGGGTTTTCTCTCAACCCCTTCCAACTCTTCTAGGAACAAGGACGCTAATATGAGTAGTTCTCCAAGTCAGATTCCTGAAGATGGTCATCTAACTAGATTTGAAGCAAGTTTGCACAAGCCTACTAAGGTAGATGTCTTTCCTCCACCCTCACCAAGTAAGGTTTCAGTTACTACTCCAGGTAAGTCCGGTGAGCTTTCCTATACCCCTGTTGTTACTGCCATGTCTCATCCCTTAGATGTCCCTTCTTCGTCATCTGCTCCCCCGGTTAAATCCACGACTACGATAGAGGAAGTTCTGAATATGCCAACAAAAACTTGGAAAAATCTTTTTGAATGAAGATTTAAAGAGACCCTAAAACTTAGCAAGCTGAGTTACTCTGAATCAAGTGTTGTTGATGGTAAATTGTTGTAAAAGCTAAGAAGGAGATTATTGATGAAGGAATTACTTATTGGAAATCATGCCTTGTTGGCTAGTTTATGACTTGTGCTCTACCATTCCATATGGTCCAATAAATGGCCGATGCTAAATGGGGTCGATTCGGTAAAGTTGAGGTAAAATCAGGTGACAAAAGACTATATGTCTTTCGGTTTAAAGATGAGGAGAAAAGCAGACTTGTTGTAGAACAATTTTGGCATGTGGGTGATAGACCTTTGTTATTGAGGAGATTCCCCTCGTCCTCTAGACTCAACTTGGGCTTTATTATATTGTTAGCATAATTGGTTTCCCTCTCCAAATGGACTCGAAAATTGCCTCATGATCTCATTTGGGATGTGCTAGAGTTTTTATGGAATTGAATCTTGAAGAACACTTGCCAAATGTAATATATGTCAAGTTCCCAAATGGTTGTATCGTAGAAGTTGAGATTGAATATGCTTGCAAGCCATCTAACTGCACTTTATACAAGTTACTTGGTCACACTTCCTCAACATGTCCTTCCAATCCAAATTATTCACAAATTATAGAAACAATCAAGCCAGAAAAGAATCGAGCCTAACCACCAGATTGGATTGATATCCAAAGAAAGAAAAGGGATCCTATGAGAAGCACGCATGAATCTCGCCCTTCTTGTGCCAAGATTCCCTCGAGGCCTTCTTCCAAGCGATTACCCACTTGATTGCCTTCCAAAGCAACCCATAACAAGTTTGAGAACTGTCGAACGGTCCTACAACCACAAACTTGGCCAATAAAGATCACTCGTTAGAATCCATTGAACTTTCCTCTACTAAGACTTCCAATTGCTCACCTCCCTAAGCACCGCCAGACATCTCGGGGTCTATTCATAACTTCTTTGTTGGCATGCCCATTGATCCATAATATAACACTTATCTTATTTTGAAAAATCAAAAACTCTTAGACCACTTAATAAGATTATAAGCTACTCCACTTGACGTTAATTGGTTTTAAAATAAAATCTCAGTTATTTTAATAGACTTGCTACACTTTGATGTTTCTTTGTTTTCTTCTTTGTAATAATCTTTGACCCACGTATGTAATTTGTATTATTTAATGAAACATTTCCCTCGCTGACTTAGCAAAAATAAAATGTTTGAGGTAATTGAATACAATTGAATACATAACTTAGCTTTGTTTTCTCTATCTTCAAGTTTTTCTTTTTTGTTAAATTAGCAAGCAAAATACTTTTTTTAATATGAATATGAACAACGTGATCGATACCATACCATTCATCTTTTAATAGATCTATGCACGACTATTACTTGAATATTCCTAATTTCAGTTTTATGCGTGTATATGTATATATGATATTAGATGTTTCTATTTTGCATGCAATTACTATTCCACTATATATTAAGTGAAAAATAAAACTGTGAGAGTGAATAGTCCTACCTTTTCTAATGGTAAGTCACGGCAACAGAAAACATGAAAATATGGATATGCATATGCAAGTAATTCTTCTCCAACATCCAACATGTCCCTATTCATTCTTGTCTTTCACCCGAGCATAAAACCTCTCTTATTCTAGCATCCTCTTCTTAGAAATCTTTTGCTTTAGCAACAAGAAAACAATTTCTTTGGTGATAATAACATATATGCTTTTTTCTATTAGAAAAAAAACTCAATTGCTAATGGTGATTGGAATTTTTAACGAACAACATCAACTTACTTTTCTTGTTGATGTTGTTTGCAAGTTGCAACCTCTTCTTGATCATGTTATGTTGACTAGAATCACACTTGCTGGACCTCAATTTTGCTTTGGATAGAAAAATGCACTTACACTGTTTTCTTTTAAACTAGATGTTTAAGTAGCTACTAGCTGCTACTAAATTGTATTTGTTTTACTTTGGTTAGAAATATTAAATATATATTATGTTAATAGTAGGTTGGAACTTGGGAATATTAAATGTATATTATATTGATAAGAGGTAAGCTCTCAACCCTAGGCACAATTACCAAAATACCCATGGGATGACATATGAAAGGATGCCAACAGGTAAACTCAGCTCGAGGCTTACTTCACCTGAGGCCCAAGGCCCAGTTTGTATAGCAGAATAGCATCCGAGGGCTCGGGAATGAAGACAAATCTTAGAGGCCTCGGGAAGAGTTCTTATAACTAACTCTGACACAATTGCAGAAAATCAGATAAGAGAAAGAAAATAGAATCTCTTACAAAAGTATAAATAGCACTCTCACATCCAGAAAAAAAGTAACTCATACACACTATACACTTTTCTTCAAGCTTATCTTTCTCCTTCATCAAGAAAGCTACTAACTTGATCGTCAAAGTACTAACGTGGGCTTAACCCACAGTGCTCTTATTGCAGGGTCCAGCCCAATCAAGCTCTCCAGATTTTTCTACCTTACCAATTTGGCTCCGTCTGTGGGAAATCCAAAGATTTCCCATTGAGATCATCACTATGGTTCAAACAAGAAACCACAACCAAGCTTACCTACTGGCACCGCCGGGAGATGCAATAGGGAGCAGCAACCAAAATGTTGAACCCCCACATCCTGGAGTGTACCTTCCAAGTAGAGCTATAAACCAAACCACCCATACACCTCACCACCCAGCTCAACATATGCAAACTCAGATCCAGGGTGCCTTAGAACCTGGTTGCTCACACCCTGTTTCATCCTCACAAGTGGATCTGAACCACCTAACCAAAACCGTAGAAAACATACAGGATACCTTGAACTGCTTACTTAAAGCCCAAATACAACCCCATCTAGTTCCACCACCAACAAACTTTGCCTACCCGATAAACCAGCCTATACACTTTCACCTTAGCCATTAAAATCCCCCACCTAGAAGACCTGAGGTATCAGCCAGGAGGGTTGAACCTTAAAATGCCCCCCGTGTCTGTGAGGAGGGAGATGGATCCTCTGGCTCTATTCATAGGGAGGAGCCCCCTAAGTGGAGATATTTTCAGGATGAAGCTAAAAATGGGTCCAGGTACGAAAAGTCTCAGGCGCAAACGTATGTAGGACCAAATCCCTTTGTGAGGGCGATAAGAGAATTTCCTCATCCAATTGGCTATAAGTTGCCATCACTGCCACCTGATGATGGAACAAGGGACCCGGAGGACCATTTTTCTATTTTTCATCATAAGATGGCTTTCTATGAGATATTGGAGGCTTTGAAGTGTAGAGTATTTCTTACCACTTTAGTGGACTCAGCGAGGAGATGGTGTGATGACAGGACTCCATTGAATCCTTTGCACAATTGACCAAGGCTTTTACAGATCGGTTTGTAGCGAGCAAAAAACCAACCAGGCACACATTAGCATTAAGCAAGGGAAGGATGAGACTTTGAGGCAGTATTTGACCAGCTTTAATTGAGACGGCTTGGCTCACCCACCTTGATGACAGATTCGCCATCACGGCATATATTAAAGGGCTGAACAACCGAAATTTCACAGCTTTATTAGCAAAGAGGGCTCCAGGGTTACTAACAGAGTTGATGAAGAAGGCCCAGGGGTACATCAATGCCGATGAGGTCATACAGGCCAAAAGAGAAGGAATCGGGAAATAAGGCCTCGGGAGGACATCCTAGGGACAAGGGTAAGACCGAGACCCGACGTCCTGCGTCACAAAAGGTGAAGTTGGAGGAGTTGAAATCTGAAAAATACACGCCTTTAAATAGGCCCCAGGGAGAGATATTTGTAGAAATTCAGACCAGGTTTGATCTGCCGGTACCTCCGAGGATGAGAGTAGACTCAAGAAGGAGACCTCGGGATAAGTTTTGTCAGTATCATAATGACCATGGGCATCAAGAAGACAACCCCCGTTGAGGAGCTAGTGAATGTTAAGTTGGAGCCGGGGAAGAAAGTGCAGCTAGGGAGTGAACTTGATCCAACCCTACGGGAAGGGATTAAAGAACAAACTTTCGGATGCGAAGGAGCTCTGGGTAGATATCCTTCCAGAAGTGCTACGGGCACATAGGACCACACCCAGTATAGCCACAAACGAGACCCTCTTCTGTCTAACTTTTGCAGCTACGGCTGTACTTCCTTTGGAGGTCGGCTCCCCGAGTGTTGGGTATATTATTGATATATGATTTCAGCACATTTTCACTTAAATTTGGTTAGTTCTTGAGTAATTTATGAACAATTTGATTGGTTTTGTGTTTGTTTTGCAATGTAAGTGAATTATATGAGAAAACATGGACTATGAGGCAACGATTGAAGAAAAATGACTAAGGGAGAGCTTTTATGCAACTTGTAAAGCAATTGAAGAGAAATTAAAAGTAGCGCAGTTATAGCGCACCTACGTAGTATAATAGGAAATTTAAGGGAAATTTTGTAAAAGGCTTGAAAAGAAGAAACCCTATGTTTAAAAAGAGGAAAATAAACGTTTGATAGGGGAGTTTTGGCTGGCGGCTATTTTGGTGAGCAAAAAGGACATTTTGGAGGGGAGAAAATGCAAGGAAACTGCAGGATTGATGAGGAATGACGGATCAGAGACAAGATTGGCCACAACTTTCTTGAGATTTCTAGTTTTTTTTCTCTCTCTCATTATGAACTTTAATAGAATTTGGATTTCGTTTACATTTATTATGAGTTGCTAGATTATTTTATAAGGCATTCGTATGGAGATTTGAGGTCGAGTATGGGTGTTAGAAGACAGTTGATGAGGTAGACAACTATTTTGAAAGCGAAAGGCCAAAGAGAAAGGGGTAGGGTGGCATGATGGAGTAATGTTAGGCCAGTTTTGACAATGTGTCGATGACGGCGTTCAACAGAGGCTACATGTTGCGGTGTATATGGCGGAGAAACCAAATGTTGGATACTGTGATGATTAAACATGGTTTTCAAGCCACTATATTCGCGCCTACCATCTGTGTAAATAGTTTGTATGGATTTTGAGAAATATTTTTTGACCATTTTTTTGAATTTTGGAAAAATATTGGAAGCATCAGATTTGAAGCATAAGGGAAAAAACCAAGTGTATTTAGTGAAATGGTCAACAAAGATAACATAATATGAGAAATCGTCCATATATCTAATAGGGGAGAGAACCCAAACATCAGAGTAGACAAGTTCTAGCGGGCGTGTACTTTTTAAACTAGAAGGGCCAAAAGGAATTTTATGGCTTTTATTACAATTGCAAGAATCACAAAACGTGGAAAGGGATGTAGCAGGTAAATCATTATTAAGAAGTATATGATGAAGGATTTTAGATGACGGGTGTCCTAATTTGTCGTGCAAATTTGGTTGAGGTGGTTTGGTGCTAACATGAGCTTGTTTAGCCATCGGCTTAGAGCTATCCGTCGCATGTCACTCATAAACATTATTCCTGCTCCGACCCATTGCGAGGAGTACCCCAGTGCTGAGATCCTTGACACGAAAAGAAAAGAGGTTAAATTCTATGGATGCATTATTTATTTTACAAAACTGGGAGACTGAAAGAAGATTATGTTTTATTGTAGGAACACATAAAACATTAGAGAGAGCAAAGGTATCTGAAGGGGTAGTAAGATGGGCGTGGCCAATATGAGTAATTGGTAAGCCTTTACCATTGTAAGGCCCAACCTGAGACCACATGTGCATATAGATCATGTCATATATAATTAAATCAGTTTATATGCATTAACCTTGTTTTATGAGCATTTCATTGTTTAATGTGCCCTTAAGTATTTTAGATGTTGTAGGAAGTTAATTAAATATTATTGGACTAACCCTAGCAATTAACTAGTTAATATACAACTAGAATGCCATGGAATAAATAGCATTAAGTTACAAAGGCAAGGTGGTCGTTTGGTTTTAAATATTATTCTATCAACACATAATACACACAAAATACAAACCAAATCTCTACACACACACAAAAATCTGAAAAACACATAGCACACTCTCAAAATTTTGACTAAGGGAGAAGAGAGAAAATGAAGTGGAAGAAGAGGAGAAGAAAGAGCAAGCAAAGTGCAGCCATCTTCTACCATTTTTCTTGTATTCTCAAGCTTCCACTTGCATCTTGAACATCACCTCTTGCATCCAAATCCAAATCTAGATGAGGGATTCTTTCAAATTTGATTGATTAAGCTCATCCAAGGTTGTAAGTTGTATATTGTTGAGTAATATTACTTGTGAAGTTCATATATGTCCTCATTGTAAAGTTGGGTGTAATTTTGTGTTATAGATCTAGGAATTGAAGATTTATGTTGGGTGTCGTGGATTGTTGAAGAGAGCTGATTGGGTGAGTTTGAACCCTTGTATGATGCCTAGAAGTCATCTTGAACTTGCTTGATTGTTGGTAGGAGGATGGGATGTTTTTTGGATGATTATTGTAGAAGTTGCATTTTTCTTGTTCAGCTATCCGGGTGTTACAGCCTCTATCCGGTCGCCTGGATAGAAGCCACAACGCCCGGCAGAAAAATCATATCCCTGCATTACCTGCTTCATACGGGCAACCAGATAAAGGCTATAACACCCGGATGTTTGATAGCTTTGCGCGACATTTTTCGAAAGGCCATATCTTAGTCAATTTAACTCCGAATTGTGTTCCGTTTGATTCTAGAACTATATAATTTCGATAAGCTTTGATTCTAAGCCAAAATAAGATTAATTGGAGTTTGGGATGGTAGGTAAATTACTTGATTAAGATAGGATAATGTAGAGGCATTGTAATGGCTCCATAGTTCCTCTTGTGTTTGCATTTTCTTGTCGTTTTACCTAATCTATTGATATCTTCTTGCTATTTTATGGTACTTGGAAATTCTTGAGGCTTTAAAATTGCTATATATGTATGATTATTATATGGTTGTTTGGCATGCCATTGACTAATCATTTATTACTGCAAGAGGTTTACATAGTTATTTGACATGTCTTTTATATTATTATTGTGACGAAAGCAACCTACTTTGTTGCTATCCTAGTCCCTCAATTTCTTGGTGACATCCCTTGGAGAGTTAGGTATTATATACGTATATATATATTTATTCAAGGTTGCAACTTTCTGAAGGCCTTGGTATGATTGATGGCCCCGGGCAGCAAGGGACCTATTTGTTACTTTTGAGATGAGCTATTCGGAACCATCAATTGTTGATGAAGTTGGTGTTGGGTTTTCTTTGAGAACATGATCCTCAGTTGTGGTGTGGGGTATCATGATTTGATTCAAGGCAGAAACTGTCAACGTTAGCAATCATTGTATCTTTTTGCAATAAGTATCTCTATTCACTATATTATTGCATACTTGAGTTACTACCTGTTTACTTGTGTGCATTCTTGTGTGCATAGCATGATTTCTCAAATTGTTTGCGAAAAGAGAAAACCATTGCGAAAACCCTTCTTATTTCATCCTCACTAAGTTATACGCAGGACTAGCTCACCCTCTTTTAACCTTTCAAGCTAGGCTGAGGCAGAGCAGACACTTCAAGATGCTGGCGAAACTCCTTGGCATGACTCGAGGATTTCTGCCTTATGTGATTACCACCTATTAGTGTAACTTACAATACTTAATGTATAACTTATTCTTTTGGACAACTGTTATGTAACTAGATACTTCTATTCTTTTGAGACCTAGACACCTGAATGTTGGCTAGATTTTATGTATGAACAGGTTATTCGAGGTTCTATATATATGTAATATGTGGTGGATTCCTTTACTTTGGTTGATATAACTGAAAGACTTTTGAACCTTTTGGAGTATGTATGAATGTACAGGTTATTCAGTTATTGATTTTATAGATTTTGGGTTACGAACGTCACGTACCGGCCTTAGCCTTCGCAGGTGCCCGGGTTGGGGCGTGACACCTTTAGGTGGTATCAGAGCTTAGTTATTTAGCTAAGCGTAAGCTAGATTTGAAATCCCTGGTTAGTGAGTAGGAAACTTGAGGTGAGAACATGTCATAGTACCTTTAAGAACTTATATGGTTTGTGAGCTTATGTATTTAAAGTGATATACTTGTTTTGTGCTTATGTGTAACCTTTGTGTTGGGAGCATTGTTAGTGCACATATTCACATCTCATATCATGCATACATAACGTATAACTGTTAGTAGTATCTGTTCTTTATTTATAGATGGCAGGTTGTAATACTCGTAACAACACTAGATCTCAAGAGCCCGGAAATACGAATCAAGCTAATCCTGGCATGCAATGTTCAATTTGATGGCAACTGCCATCGATCGAATGAGTAGGGCTATGGAGTAACAAGCAGAAACTACAGTAGCCACAACTAATAATAATACCAACAACAACCATGGCGTTGGTAGCAGTGGCGGGAACAGAGAACGTAAGGGAGGTGATAACCTCAAGGATTTCTTATTCTACAGCCCTCTGAAGTTCAGAGGCCAGCCACATAGTGAAGAGGCAGAATATTAGTTGTCTCAGATGGAGAAGATTTATGCTGCACAGGACTATGTCGATGAGAAGAAGGTCGCCTATGCAGTCTTTCAATTAGAAGGTGATGCGGATACATGGTGGGATACAGTGAGAGATCAATAGGAGATCAACAACTCCCTCTACATAGAAGAACTTTGTTAGGGCATTCAAGAGTAAATATATATCTAAGGCTTCCTGGGACAAGAAGATGAAGGACTTCATGTACTTGAAGCAAGGAGGCATGACGGTGGCAGAGTACAGGGCAAAATTTGATAGACTCTCCCAGTATGCACCGCATATGGTCTAGACCCTAACTACCAAGATATGGAAATTTAAAAGATTCATACAAGAAACTTAACAGCCGCCTCGGGGGGGTTAACATTCCCTCCACCAAAGGTCACGATGGGAACCAAACAACGCTTCTAGCAGCCATACCTCAAGGGCCATGACGAGAGTTAACGGGATTCCTACGGGGAACCCAACAAAACTCCTACCAGCCCTACACGCAATGTTCTTAGTAGCCCCACATCAGGTCTCAGTTGAGTCTTTACATAGGCAAACCAACCCCCCTGATTCACTCAAAACGCATCTAGAGGGGCGCAATCGACCTCGAAAAATATTCCTCAAGATGTTACAAACAAATGAGAAGAAGGATACACAAATAGTCCTTCTCGAACTCTCGTTAAAAAGAGTATGGATTACAAATGGTAAGAATACCTCGAGCTTGAGCCCAATTACAGTTGTTTGTACCGAAAAAACAAGATAAAGAAGGAGAAAAAAAGGAGCAAAGTCCAGAATTAAAAATGTTTTTCTCCATTAAAGAAAAGAGTGTTTCTACAAACAAAGTAGTAACATACAAAATAGTACAAGAACCCTACATCTAAGTATTGGGGCCTACAATCTCCATGTTGGCACCCTCGGCATTAGGCTAGTTGACCTCGGGCTGGTTGCCTCTTGTTACCTCCACCCCAGCATTTTCCTCGTCCTATTCTGACGTTGAGTCCTGTTCTGAATCTGAGTCTTCTGCAGTCAAAAGATCGGCACGGATGACCAGGTCATGGCGGGCCGCATGTCTTGACAAGCAAGAATGGGCTTTCTTTGTACTGGTCTCTCGAGCCACAATGTACCCCTCGACGAAGGTCTTCTTATAGTCCTCATTGACTTGGAAGTCCGTCACCGCCTGCTCAAATAACTTTGGGAGACTTTCATTTAAGTCAAGGAAGTTCTACCTTATTGTGTCTATCTCCCGTTCTACAGATTGTTACAAGGCCTCCGCTGTCAAAGCTGCACTTTTAGCACTCTTCAACTTGTCTTCATATTCGGCTCAGAGTGAAGCGAGTGTAGTCTCATGAGCCTCTACCATCTGCCTGTTCCAAGACTCAAGCTCCTTGTACCGGCGTTCCAGGTCCTCATAGATCTCTACGAGTATTCCCAGATGCTCGATGGCTCCCCGAAGGCACTTGCCTCCCTGCGCATCATCGAACATAAAAAAAAGTTAAAATAAAAGAAAAATCAGCACGGGAAAATGAAGTGAGGCAAAAATGTGAGAGGGATACCTCTTCCGCTTAGTAAATGGCGCCTAGTTGTAGTTGAGAACGGTCTAAGCCTCGGATGTCGGCTATGACCACCTCTTCCCGGTCAGAGCTTTGAGGGGGTCGAGGCGGAAGAGAAAACCTCGAGGTATGTGGGGCCACGGGGTGAGAAGTCCTCACCGCCTATTGAAGACCTTCAAACTCGTGACCATGGGAGTTGGTGAGGTTACCCTGCTCGACCATGGGATAAGGAATCAGAAGAGCAGTCTTAGCGGGAGAAGGGATTGATCATGTTCCCTCATCCTCAGTTTTCAGCTCGTCAATCAATCGTCTACCTCGAGTTTAGCCAGTGCCGCTTGAGGAAGCACCATCACGTTTCTTTTTCTTTAAGCCTGAGCCCTCGGCTTTCTTCGCCTGGCACTGGGCCTACTGAGCCGCCTTGTCCTTGAGCCTCTTGCACTCGATCTCAGCTGACATAGAGGCTGCATCCATTTTTGGGTACACAAAGAAAGCAAGTGTTAGAAAAGTCAGTAAAAGTGTGAGAGGAAATTACAAAAATGTAAAACAAGAAAAGAAATTATACCCTCAGGAGGCTTAGGAACTTGGCCTGAGGTCTCTCCTGCACCTTGAGAAAGAGCTAGATCATAGTTGTACAACCCCAATGATAAAACCTTATTAAAATCTAATAAGTGTGTACCATTTACATGCAGAGACTGAGATAGGAAGAAATTCTTAATATTCTCCTCGGCTAGGGTCAAAATGGGCTCTTCTTGAAGGAGTTTGAATATAACTATAGGAATGACATGCAACTTTCTCTTAAAAGGCCACCTAGAAGGATGTTTCACGAAAAAAGTATTTGGAGGGTCACCCCTTATTACTCGAGGGCCAGTCGTTAAAAAGATTGGGGCCAAACCTCGGCGAGAAGTAGTACCAACCTAGCAATTTCTTGGGGTCTTGCTTAAGTATATGAAAGTGTAGAAAAAGGTTAACAAAGGGGGTCAGACCAAAAGATTTTACCCACATAAAGAAGGCCACTATTTGCCTCCAGCTGTTAGGGAGAAGTTTGCCAGGTACAATATCAAAAAAGTGAAAGATCTTGTTAATAAAATAAAGGACATGCAAGGACATGAATTAAAAAATGAAATGGTATATTGTTATTTCCCCCTCCCAAGGTCAGCAAGCCCACTCTCTATGCCTTGGAATCCTAACCTCATATCCCGGAGGGAAGACATCAAACGGCCCATTTACGTTTCTTTGTCTAATTTCCAATTTTAACAAAGGGCGGTCCGTTTTTATTGTACATTTTATCTTTCTAACATTAATGGCACCTAACCAAATCAAGAAATCATGATTCGGATAAAAAAATCTGAAAATCTAGGGTTTTACTATTCAAAATCACTATTTATTATTCTGCCCAATTTCAATTCGCATTTTTAGACATAAAAATCCCTAAATAACCATCAAACAATGCTCTACGAACACAAAGGAAGCTATATCGAGCAATTATAGGCATTATAACACTATATATATCAAATCTGAAAATTTGAAACAATAATCAAATTTCACAAATTATGCACAAAAACGTGAAAACACTCACAGAAATTAAAGACCAAGACCTACAAATACTCGAGCCATGATCCACGTCCGATTCCACGTATGATTGCACAAGAAAAATGGAAGCAAAATTTTTTTTTCCCTTGGGAGCTTCGGCCATAGGGGGGGGGGGGGGGGGAGGGGGACTTGGGTGGCATTTTGGTTTTGTTTTTATAATTGTTTTGTTTGATTTTTGGCTATTTAATAAGTTGACAAAGTTCAAGGGCAAAATGGTCATTTATGGGCATAAGCCTTTTCGCCGGATGAACTAGACTCAAAGGGGTCCCTATCATCTCTATCATAGGTTTGGGGATGAAAATTTTGGGAATTGTTCGAGCTATTTATAAAGAGATAGGATCCTTTTGGCGGGAAGGTTAAAAGACTCACCATCACAACCACATGATCCTACTTTTTCTCTGAAGCTGTCGCGTGTCCCACGATCCCTACCACTACTTTTTCTCTATTAAATGTTCCATTAAAAGAGAATTTTTGTGCCAATGATTCTGCCTTCAGGATAAGGACATTTTAACTGAAGATTTCGATTCCTGCGACCAATTGCATTGCTCGGAGAATCAGGGGTAATTGATAAGAGGTAAACTCCCGACCGTAGGTACAATTACCAAAATACCCCTGGGATGACATATGAAAGGTCGCCGACAGGTAACCTCGGCTCAAGGCTTAGTTTACTCGAGACTCGAGGCCCGAGGCCCAGTTTGTACAGTAGAACAACATCCAAGGGCTCGGGAATGAAGACAAATATTAGAGGCCTCGGGAAGAGTTGTTGTAACTAATTTTGACACAATTGCAGAAAACCAGATAGGAGAGAGAAAACATAATCTCTCACAAATGTATAAATAGCACCCTCACATCCATAAAAAGGTAACTTATACACACTATACACTTTTCTTCAAGCTTATCTTTCTTCTTTATCAAGAAAGCTACTAACTTGATCGTTGGAGTGCTAACGTGGGCTCAACCCACAGTGCTCTTCTTGCAGGGTCTAGCCCAGTCAAGCTCTCCAGAAAGTTTACCAAACAACGATAAACAGTCACTTATAATTTTAACAGCCCCTGTAGTAGCCTTCGCCAAAACCAAGATGTCGTCAACAAACAAGAGATGACTGACTTTAGTTGATTTATATTTGGGATGAAAGTGAAAATCATTGTTCAGTGCCTAGCTCAAGAAATCTAGAGATAACTTACCTACCAATCACAAAGAGATAGGGAGATAAGGGATCTCCTTGTCTCAACACCCGATATCCTTCAAAGTACCCCTGAGGACTGCCATTAATATTAACAGAGTATTTAGCCGTAATGATACAACTGTAGATCCACTCTACAAAGATAGGTGGAAAGTTAACAGCTATAAGAGTTTTCATGATGAAATCTCATTCAATAGTATCATTCAACTTCAAATCTTTGAAACAGCCCAAGATTATGCAAAACTTTTGCGCAATCCCACTTGACAAAGGCTTCAACTTTATAGCCAAACAGCGTCTATGTTGTCAAAATGCTCAGCAAACCACCAGAAAGCTTGATCCTTTCATGCCTCTAGGCCCCAAACAACTTCAATCACACACCTACTTCACAAAAACACCGAATCTCCCAATCTTTGAACTGCCAACAACATTAAAAAAAGAAAAATACTGAAAATTTTCCTAAATCAAACACCAATATTTGGCCAACCCTGCCTTTAAAAAGAAAAATAACAAAAAGACACCCTCAACTTGTATTGACACTAACGACTATTACCTTTTCTCATACCACTAGAAGATTCCAAAATCCAACCTTACATACCTTATAGTATTATTAGTAGCTTGTAAAACTTATATAAAACTGGTAGAGTTAAATGAAGTTTAAAAAAAAATGAGAATAATAATAATCCTCTATCTTTCAACTATTTTAATAGTACTTTTAATGTTGTTGTTTGAAAGAACACTATTAGGGTGCAAGACCCATGTGTGTAAAGGCTTAGAAAAACTAACTTAAGCATGTGTAATAAATGTTAGAGTTCACAGATAAAAGAACAAAACGAGCAAATGGACACAAGCTCATGTGTTCCTACATATGAATTTTATATAGGGGTTACGTGTAATGAAATGAACATTACTATGATAATTTAAGCGTGCATGAAATCCTAAAAACAAAATTGTGAAATACTTTTCAGAAATTCTAAAATGTTCATCTGCTTAGTCTGAAAGTTATAACTGGTTCATTTGAGATTTCACACTCTTAATGAGATTAAGAGTCAGAGATAGATAACAACATTGATACACCAATAAAAAATACAGCAACTAAAACCAACAGAATATGGAACAAGTATTAGCAGATGCAACACACCATAAGATCTATCTAATAAATCTCATTACTATTTTACATTACTGCAAGAAACGGTAGATGCATAATGAATACCCAGCAAAATTTAAGAAAAAACCCATATCTCAAAATGCAATATTTAGCTCATTTCACCATCCAATTAGAGGATTAATAAACATGAGTTAATACTTTAATAAGATCAGTTCAAAATAATATTGTAAAAAAGTATTAAAATATCTTAAGTGGTTGTAATAACCAGAGATGCGATGGCATTTAGTTGAGATGTGTATTACAGAAATAAATTTGAAATTCTAAAATTGTGAAGCACTGGTTCGATGATTACCTTGTCAATATCTAACGGAACATTGTTGATATGCACATATTGTTGATCATATGGATTTACTAAGTCTCTCAAAGCATATTGATGAGCTTTTGAGTTAGGGGCATTGTTAGAAATTGCTCAAAATTTTTTGAAATATTGAGTCTAACCAAACATAACAAAAAATATTCATAAGAATTTGACAAAATATTCTTGGGAATATTTTTGACGTACCAAACAATTTTAATCACATTCCCGAGAATAACATTCCTGAGAATTTCATTCCCAAGAATGTTATTCGCAGGAGTAAAAAATCAATCCATAAGCTAAACGCCCCCTATAGGTAATAGGGAATGACGAGGACATCAGGTAGATCACGACCAATAGCGAACTTAGACACCCAAATTCAGCGTGTATACTCGTATATTGAGAGATATTAGGATGTGCACTCATACAACAAAATAATGAAGTATATGGGTATCGCGTGTAAAGAAAAAAATGTGAGGTTTGAGGACTATAGTTATTTTAATCTCACTTCAATTATAATCGCATATCAATTATTATAATCTAGAAATATACCATCTCCATAAATGCAATGTTAAATTCCTTAGAATACCGTTTAGGATCCATTGAGCTCGCTTCTCGCCATACTTGTCGTTCAGGGCCTCATATTAAATGCACTCTGTTTCTATGGTTATCTTTTGTACGTAGGCTTAGAATAATAATGTAATAATTGTCCAAAACTAACATGTTACGTGGGACTCCAACAATTGTGTAGAGCAGTGGTAGTGACTTATTATATCTAAACGTATAAAGCTTAAATTTCTGTATCTTAATATAAATATTATTTTGTCCTTAATTAATTTAGAGTATGAATTTAAACGTATTACTGCATCATGAAATTTATTATAAGATTAAATATGATTTTTTATAAGATGAGTTTCTTATTATAAGAAAAACAAAAAAGAAAGAAAGAAAATAATGCTACCTCTCTCCATGAACCTTTTGCATTTCTGTCCCCTTCACCAACCAAACCTTTGGCCCAAAAACAATAAAAAAAAAAAAAAAAAATTTAACCAGGCCAGCAAAAGGATGGAAATGCTCCGAAAATTTGTCTAGATTAGTGGAAGTCTTTGGGGAAAATCTCCTACCGCGGTGGAGTCCTTTCTCACATTCGGAATAAAAATTTGCTTATAATATTATGATTAAACTTTAACATTATAAATTATTAACACAATTATAAAAAATATACGAATAATTCACAATTATTGAATACAATTTATATATTATGATTTTATGAAAAGATACTCGCCCCAGCAAGAGCCTGACTCTTCCTACTCTCCATCGTTTTCAATGTAAGTAATAAACATACAGACCACAAAAAGCACATCTGATCCTTTACTCTTGTTGGCCAAGAAAAATAAGATTATTAATTAGCCTTTGTGCTCTAAACTAGAGTCTGCATCCAGCTACAAAATCCTTCAACATTCTGTGGTTTTTCGTAAGAGAAAATGGATAGAGTGCAAGTCCCAGAAGTGGTGCTCAATAAAATGCCACTGGTAGGATTAGGCAGTGCAGCTAGTCCTCTTCCACCACCGGATCAATTAATTCCAATTTTTATTGATGCCATGGAGATTGGATATCGTCACTTTGACACAGCCAAAATCTATGGCTCGGAGGAAGGTCTTGGTCGAGCTGTGGCCCAAGCTCTAGAGCGTGGCTTGATAAAGAACCGGAATGAAGTTTTCATCACCTCCAAGTTATGGTGCAGTGATGCGCACCACGGCCTTGTCTTGCCGGCCCGTAAGGAACCACTGCGGTAATTCTTTCTTGAAAATATTGGGTCCAGTCAGCTGAACCATACGGTACTCAAAACTCAACACGAGTGTGTGAGTGTTGGACTCAAACGGCCAGAAGGCCCCAATAATTTTCGGCTCTTTTAAGCCTTTACATGTCTACGTTTTCTATTAATGCCTTTTCCATTTCTTCCTTCTCTACTCTCTCCCTCCCCATTCATCTCCCGACTTGTCAATGACCATTGTTTAGATAAATATATATGTGAAGAAGAATCTAGCACAATTCATTGATAAATTCAAGCGGTAGCTAGACAAAGTTTGGTGGTAGATGTAGGCAACTAATTAAGTTCGTGGGATGCTCTAAGGACCACTATAAATAGAAGCGTTAGTTAGCCATTTTGTAGCAAGCAAAGTTGTAATCCCTCATTTCAATACAAAAATAGTTCTTTCGAAATCTGCTCATCTGTTTTCTAAATCTACTCTACAATTTAAGTCTTTCTTGCTATTATTTGGTCAATCTAGAAGTAATCAGATAGCTTTTGAGGGGAAAAAAATGCCGATCTCATTTGTGAAGAATAAATGGTTTCATGAATTAACCTTTTGCATCTCAAGGTCTTGTACCTGTAAGTAGTGTAGAAGAATGTACAATTTTCTATGAATATGTCTTTAAATGGATACATTAATTTTTTATTTGTTCAATATTTAAATTGATGTGAATAGATACATAATGAGTTGCTTATTTCTCATTTTGTAGGAAGTTGGGTTTAAGTTATGTGGACCTTTATCTAATACATTTGCCAGTAAGGATTTTACAAACGATGGCATCCTCCTTTTTGATATAAAAGGGACATGGAAGGCTATGGAAAGTTGTTGCAAATTGGGTTTAGCAAAGTCTGTTGGTGTAAGCAACTTTAGTTGCGCGAAACTTTCACAACTCCTTGAACATGCCACCACCTGCAGTCAACCAGGTATTTTTAGTTGAAAATTCTTAGAACAGCTCGAGCTAACTATTAGCACTAGACACATAGGATGGGTGTGGGACCTAATTATATGTGAGTGGGTTGATGGTCAGCTCGGGCCGACTAAAGAAGTTTTTATTTTTTATCTCTGATTATATGGACCATTTGCAAAATAATCAGAGACAACCAAATAAAGATATCAAAACTAGTGCGTTATTGTTCGATATGATAGAGACCTAAACTAATCTTACATCACTTAAAGAATATTGTAAATTTTGATAATTGATTTCCGGACCTCTCACACCTAAAGTGATAATCATACCCCTAGACCAAATGCCTAGTAATTAGGTTTTTAGTATGTTTATGGTGTCCTTTTGAATCTTATTTTTACATCGTAAAAAGTTTTATACAGGTCGAGATGCATGTTGCATGGCGACAACAAAAATTGCTACAGTTTTGCAAAGAGAAAGGAATTCATCTTAGTGCATGGTCTCCTCTAGCAGCGAACGGTGCTTCCTGGGGTTCCCTCGCAGTTGTGGAGAGTCCTGTTCTTAAAGCCATTGCAGCTAGCAAACAAACGACTCTGGCACAGGTTTGTCTTCAAATTCTTGTTCAGTGTTATACATATATATTACTAATTAAACGAATAATTAATGAACTTCCGAAAGGTAGTTGATTGATGTTAATCAAGTACCGGAGAGCGGAATTATTGAAGAATGAGTTGGGGTGGTATTTTTTAAAAATATGTGTATTTTTAAAGTATTTTTAAGCTGAAAAATCGATTTAGTCCCCATTAGAAAAAGTATTAAATTGTATGTTTTCAACCTCCACTGAATATAAATCATGCCATGACTCAGGTTGCACTCAGAGGGGTGTTTCAGCAGGGAGCTAGCTTTATTGTGAAGAGCTTCAATAAGGAAAGGATGAAACAGAACCTTCAAATATTTGATTGGGAACTTACTGACGATGAATTGGGTCAAATTGAACAAATCACTCAAAAACAGGGCGTTACAGGAGAATGGTGTGTTCATCCCAATGGCCCATACAAATCAGTGGACGATCTTTGGGATGGAGAGACCAATGAAAATTCTTAAGTTTTGATAAGCACTCGAAAACTTTGTATTGAAGGAATCTTGTGTTTATATACGAGCTTTGTTAAATATTACCTACTTTTTTTTCTTATTCTCTATTTCTTACCTCCTACATGTATGAATAGGTGGTATATTAAATAAGTTTTTAAAATTTTTTTCTCTTCTTTTAACATAGCAAGTAAACATACACAGATTAATTTGATATTAAAAAAATAAAAAAACAGATTATTTCTGGCAATGTTCTTCTCTATAATAAGGATGTTTTCAGGGATGCTTTCGACTGGGACAAAGGGCATCCATGAAAACCACCAAAATATTCCCGGATTTTGATTACTATCTTGTAATTTTGATCTATTTGTACTTTATTGTTTGCCCCAAAGAGTTTTAAGGTTGTCTTATTCTTTAACTAATATATAGTAGCATCTACCTTGGTGCCTATATTTAGCACCCGGATTTGCCTCTCCCTGTTTGGATTGCACATGGGAAAGGAAAGGAAAGTAGGGTAGAGGAAGAAAAATAAAGGAAAAAAATGAAAAGAAGTCTCTTATTTGGATTGCAAAAAAGTAATAAGTGAAAGGATATGATAGATATTTATAATTCTTTGTTTAGATTGGAGAAGTAAAGGAAAGAAAATAATAATTTTAGATGAAAAATTATCTTACTATCCTTCTTAAAAGGTAAGCATAGAAATGGTTAAGGATAAATTAGTCATTTTATATATTTTGCATTCCTTTCCCTCTATTTTACCCCAAATTGGAAGGATTGTAAAATCCTTCTCATTAAAGAAAATGGAAGGATTTTAGAATCCCTCTAAATCATTTAATAAATCTCAAAATGCAATCCAAACAAGAGGCCTCTAAATATGTCCTCTTTAACTTTTTACATAGGTAATAGGGGATGAGGAGAAACCTCAAGTAGATCATGACCAATGGTGAACTAAGGTACCCAAACTCAGGATGTGTACTCGTATAATGAGAGAGGTTAGAATGTGTCCTCTTATAATGAAAGTGTCAAATATCATGACTTCACTTAATCTACGAGTAGAGACCTCAAACTTACTCGGGATCCACTCGACTAAAGTCGTATGGGTGAAAGAGAGAGCCTTCTTCCTTAATCGGGGTCGGAAAATATGCGGTGTCAGTTTTTATACCATTATATAGAAAATGACCATCGAAATATTCCTTATCATATGCAGAAGACATTTGCTCCTAGATTCATGAATAATTACGTAAGGTGGGTTTCTACAAATGGGTGTGACAAGCTAATCCACATGGCTGGGCATCTTATTGTCACAGCCTTACAAAGATTCACATTTGTTGGGTTTACCATGCTGCTCAATCTTAGTAATGTCAAGTTTATGGCCGATGCGAAATCTCAGTGATAAGGGAAGAAATACCGACCTTGAGCTAAAAGAGAAACCTGCTTAGTAACACGTGTCAAGCTAAGAGGGTAGGTCGGGTCTTCCATGAGGAGCTCGACCTCTAAACCTCGACCCCACAATGTTCCATGAGACTCGACCTAATGTTGTCCTAAATTATATCTCGACCTGATAACGTCCCAAATGAGGTTGAAATATTCTAATAGAATGACAGCTCATCCCAAAAATCCCAGAGATGTCAGATTCTCTTTTATCCAAAGATATAAAAGGACCAACACACTCTTTAGGAAAAATACCTAATTCATTCCAGCGAAATTAAATACTCTTCTCCTTCTTCATAAAGCACCCTACTAACTTAGGTATCGGAGTGTTTACGCATATCACCACCTTTGCAGTTCTTTTTTATCTTGTAGGTTTGAGAAGCTATTTTCAAGCTACTTTCCAAATCCAGTTTCTTACCTTAACACTCGGCCATGGCTAGATGTTACGTCACAACTCCACTCTCAATAATCACCACTACTTTACTCCATACACTACACATATTTCTAACAATAATAATTTATAAATATATTTTGTGAGAATTAATATTTACAAATAAATTCTCTTAGGAACTATAAAATAATATTAAGTCATTTATCTAATTTGTAAATAAATTCATTATAGATATTCTTTTCCTTTCCCTATATCTCGGAGCTCTACTTTTAAAACTTTGACATGCACATGTGTTCCATTCAATTTTAAAATTAAACTTAGATAATTAGTATGGATGAATAGATAATACGAATAAATAATTTGTGATTTTAGATGACTAAGTATATTAAAATTACTTGAAAATAAAAATGAATGAATAAATAACTTATAATTTGGGTATCTAATTTGAAAAAAAAAAATTGGATTAAGAATACGAAAAAAAATTCGTCGTGCAGAAGCTCGTAGGAATTTTCTCTAAGCTACTAGTTAAGCCAAACATGCATTGGTAAAATATAGTTTGTACCCTAAATTGTCATTCGACCTTCGTATGCTTCCTTCTTTTTTTCCTTTTCATTCTATGCATGGTTTTGGTGTTATTTTTTCCATAGGAAGAAGTGTCTGGCCGTCCAATTGAGTAGTTATGGCAATATGAGAAATTTTATGCATGTTGAGAATGTTTAACCTTGGCACTAGCTAAATGATATCTTTATCGATTAATTTTTAAGGCTAAGCATATCTTGCTACTAAATTGAAGTTGTACCTACTCGATAAGTTCAATTTTGAACTTTAATGACATGTTACATAGGTGGCACCATATCAGAAAAGATTAATTTTGATGGAACACTAACTAAGTTAAGTACAACAATGTCCAAGCTCAAGATAAGGTATGTTATTCTTATTATGTAAATACACTCAGTAAATATGCATCAAACATAACAAAAGAAGACAACAATTAGGTTTTATTATAGCCACGTAGCTTAATTTCTAAATTTTTAAAAAAATTAAGTAGCCAAAAAGCCTTAGTTGGTTTCGATTCACGCAACTTACTTTAGGTAACCTTGATTGAATCAGTGTATGTATTGAGATGTACCTCTATATCCGAGGATTTACCAATGGGTCTTGATTCTCTAAGCACGCTAAAGGCCCGAAACATAAGGAGTTTTATCTAAGCTAAGCCGCTGGAACGACTACCAGAACTGGAGATGTATTCTCTGATCCACCAACCAATAACTGAACTAGCTTGACTTTCTTTGAGAGGTTTGATCGGACTCCGCTAATTAAATTTCTATATCATCAAAAAAAAAAGAAGCCCTAGTTGGGGTCTCTAAAGCGCCTAATTAATCTATTTGTTTCACATGTTAGACCATGTGTTGAACAAAATTAGTGTATCCGCATCACACTTTGAAAATTAACTATGATACAATTTTTCTTCCAAGCTTGCGGTAACATCTGTTGACTCTGTCATAAAGCATCGATGGGGGTTAATTAAGGAAACAAATCTTCTCATAAGCTAGATCTTTAGGCCCACCCTCACATTTTATTTCTCTCTCACTTCGGGTTCACATATCCTGACACGTGTTAACTCAAAATTAAGACAGAGCTAATCAGTAGTCAAAATTTTCCATCACCTCAACATGAGATGATCTAACCTATGAAAGAATCCATTCTCGTTAATTGATAGTCATGGTTATGACTATTGCAGTAGAATTTGTGTGGGTTGTTAGAGCATCCTCAATGGGAGGCTGTAAACTGCAATTATTATACAAAATAGAGACTTAAGGGAAAAAAAAATCACACAATGGAGGTCTCTAAACTATTTTTACAGCCTAATCTCTAAAAAATAGAGATTTTAATCCAAAAAAGTAGAGAGTCTCTAAATTCATCAACAAATTTGTTGATGTATATAGAGACTCCAAATAGAGACAAACAAGTCTCTATTTTTTTTTCTAGAAAGTACATCCAGATTTGATTTTTTTTTTTAAATTAACTTTTCAAAAGCGCCGTTGAGATATATCAGATCTGATGATCTGACATCTTCAGATCATCAAATTTGATTTAAAAAATTAAAATTAAAAGAGTTGTTGATGGTTTGATTCCCTATATATGCAACCAATCAGACCATCAATGATATACAAAAAAAAAAAGCAACATTCTGGAAAAAAAAAAAATAAGCAACAAATATGAAAAAAAAAAAGGTAAAGCAGAAAAAAAAAAAAAAAAAAAACTTTTCCATGTGAAACATTCTGCTATGGCTGACAGGAAAGGGGCGAGGTGGGGGAGGGGGTGACGAGAGAGGAGACGGTAGGGGAAGGGTGATGGGAGAGTTGAGTGTGAGGGAGGGATGGGGTGTGGTCTAGGGTTGAGGGAATGGGGAAGGGGATGGCAGCAGCAGAAATGAAATGGGTTGGTGGGGGGAAGAGGGGTTGGGTTTTATATAAAGATTTTATTTTTGTTTATTTTTTATGATTTTCTTTTTAATATATTTTTTATGATTTTTTTAATTTATATAATACTCAATTTTAACTTTGTAATTCTTTTTTAATGCTTAAGTTTACTTTATTTTTTAATGCTCAACTATAACTTTATTTTTTAATGTTTAATTTAACTTTATTTTTTTAATGCTTAATTTTAACTTTGTAATTATTTTTTTAACACTCAATTATAACTTTATTTTTTAATGTTTAATCTAAATTTATTTTTTTAATGCTTAATTTTAAATTTATAATTATTTTTTTAACACTCAATTATAACTTTATTTTTTAATGTTTAATTTAACTTTATTTTTTAATTACTTATTTTAACTTTCTAATTATTTTTTCAGGTTTCAATTATAACTTTATTTTTTATGTTTAATTTAACTTTATTTTCATTTATCTATAATTACTAACTATCAATTCTTTTTTAGGATATGGAGATTTACGAAGGAGGTTCTAGGAGTTGCAATTTCAGTATTCAAGAAGATATATCTTTGTGTCGCGCTTACATTGCTATAAGTGAAGATCCACTAATTGGCCGAAACCAAACATTGGCGACAATGTGGAATCGTATTGCTGAAAAATTCGAAGAATTTCACCCCCATGTCAATCCACTTGAAAAGAGGACAACGAAGAGTCTGAAGTCCTGATGGACTCCGATCAACCAAAAGTGCACGAAATTTACGAAGTGTATTGCTCAAATCAATATGAGACCGAGGAGTAGAGCAAATGCCACTGACATCATTCGTTTTTTTTCACATAATATTAGTTAGTGACATTCATTAATTTGTAT
The DNA here is from genome assembly GCA_037974665.1 of Ehretia macrophylla. Lineage (NCBI taxonomy): Eukaryota > Viridiplantae > Streptophyta > Magnoliopsida > Boraginales > Ehretiaceae > Ehretia > Ehretia macrophylla. The sequence goes on along the minus strand of CM075767.1, from coordinate 18,745,483 downwards.
ATATTTAGTAATTAACGATTACTAATAATATTCTTTTTGTTTTATAGATAGATGACGCAAAACGCTTATACTCTGCTGTCGGTAAAAATTTCAACCTCGATCATTGTTGAAAATATTACAGCACGGTCAAAAGTGGAGGAAAATTATCGAAGTTGAATTCTTTCATAGTGAATCGATGACTAATTAAGTCGTCAGAAATACAACAAACAAAGATGAAACATATGTTAATATTAAAAAGATCCGCATACAAAATATTAACAATTAAACGTCTTCTTAATATAGTCCAAGCAATTACATTTTGATATTTTCGGTATGATATTCATTCCAAACGTGTTGAACAAGATCATTTTAGAGTGTATTGTAAGCAACTTTGTCTCTTATTTGAGCACGATTGTTTAGATATTTAGTAATAGTTAATGGGTCTCGATTTAGTTCAACAGGGGGCTCTTCCACATGATAACGTGATGGATTGTCGTCGAAATCATCATCATCTTCCTCCTGGTTGTCTTCTACTATCATATTATGAAGAATTATGCAAGTCTTCATAATCTTCTTCTCATGTCGAAAATGACATGACCCTTTGATGATTTCAAATCGAGCTTGAAGTATTGTAAAAGCTCTTTCAACATCCTTACAGTATGCCTGTTGCAGTTGATTAAATATCATCTTATCGCTATCTTGTGTTGCAGGATATGCCTGAACAATGGTGGACCAACGATGATATATACCATCAGCGAGATAATATCCTTACTTGTATTGTCTACCATTGAGTGTATATCAAATACGTGGAGCTTTAACTTCAAGAACATCCGAAAAAATAGGTGAATTATATAATACAATGAGATTGTTATGCACACTTGGTGTTCCGAAGAATGAATGCCATATCCAAATGTCGTATGACACAACTGCTTCAAGTATTATGGTTGGTCTACCATGGTGTCCAGCATATATTCCAGCCTACGCGGTTGGGCAAATTTTCCATTCCTAATGCATACAGTCCAAGCTACCTAGCATTCCAGGAAATCCACGTTGGTCAGCTTTGCTGAGAAGCCTAACTAGGTTCACATTGTTGGGACGACATAGATACTTGTTGTCATATAGTGCATTGACAACACATCAAAATTTCTTCATCGACTTCAAAGATGTAGTCTTTGCAATTTTCAGATAATCATCATTTGCACATCTGCAAGCTTCCATACGCAAGCATACAAAACGCTACTGTCATCTTGACATACAGTGACAACCCCTACTTTTCAACTGCATATGGTTTATGTTTAAAGTAATTGTCATACTGCACGATATCTTCCATAATTTTGAGAAACAATTTGCTTCTCATGCGAAAGCATCTTGTGAATTCAGAAGCAGGATAAAGAGGACGATCAACAAAAAATCATTCATAAGCCTATTAAGGGCACCTACCCGATCTCTTTCCATCGATTGTCGACGTGAAGATGTGCTTCCATGTTCCTCCGTACTCAACTACTCGTGTGCCCATGGATTCTGTTACAGGCGTGGCCATGGATACAGTCATTGGCTGGAAGGGAATTGACTCCTTGTTGGATTGTAAAGAGAGTGATATAGATTTTAGTATTTGATTATAGTTCTTGCGAAAGGTCTGAGGACGTAATATATATAATTTTATGAGTGGATAAGAGATAATAAATGAACATATGAGATTGAGAGAAGAGAATCCAATCCAATGGCCCTTATTCGGATAAGAGATTTTAGTTTATGATAGTGAACAGATGGATGAGATTGACTAAGGAATATCCAATCCAATGGCCCTTATTTGGATAAGAGATTTTAGTTTATGATGGTGAACAGACGGATGAGATTAACTAAGGAATATCTAATCCAATGGCCCTTATTCGGATAAGAGATGTGCGTTTCAAATAAGAAACGAACGGATGAGATTGAAAATAAAAAAATCCAATGTAATCGGATGTAATTAAACGTCATCCATGTGGATAAATGTTACCGTTGTCGGAATTAATTTATTTTTTTGTCGAAATGTTTGTAAAAAAAAGTTGCGAAAATATAAATAACAATTAAAATTAAAAAAAATTAACACTCGCAAAAAATTAACACATAATCAAATTAGTATGTAAAATTAAATTAAACACAATATAGAGACTCAAGTAAATAAAGACCCTCACTGGGGATGAATCTTTTTTAGAGACTCAAAAAAACACTTGAGTCTTAATTAGAGTCTCTAAAATTGGCAGGGTCTCTAAATATAAAGATAGAACCTTGATTTAAAGCCCCCTATTAAGGATGCTCTTATAGTCTAGGTGGTTAGTGTAGAGCTAGTCTTGATAGTTGTGAATGGTGTATTGTCAATTCTAAGGTTTGGTGGCTTGTTGACAAATGGTAGAAGGGTTTTTCTACCCATTGCTTTCGGCTTTCTGGGTGTTAGTTTTTAGTTTTTCTTTTTATCCCATGGTTTGTTGAGTTAGTTGACGTTTCTTAGGCATCGGACTTGGGTTGTGTGTCTCAGCTTCTAATCCCAGTGTTTGGTCTTCGAATATGTTTCACATTTTTGGGGCCTTTTGTTTGAACTTAAAGTTGGTATTTGGACTAGACTGACACACTCTCAGTACAGATTAGTACACTAAAATTCAGACCTAGTCCAACCTAGTTAAAAATGGGCTCAACTCAATTTAACCCATCACATATAGGTGGGCCGAGTTGGGTAATATAATTTTTACCCAATCCATTTGAACTTAGACCCATTTCTACACAAGCCTAGTTTAGCCCAACTCAAGCCACTTGAACATAAGTCTAGCACAAACCCAACTCGAACCCAGCACAATTCGAGTCCACTTATCAATTTAAAAAAAATTGAAATACTATGCATTAAGGTTTAATGCAATGTAAGAATGCATCATTCCAAGTTTGCAATAAGCTACAACCAACATTAACTTTAGAAATAAAAATTAATTGCAAGTCTACATTTTAAGAAGTAAAGAAATATATAAATTTCAAATAGTAATTGACGAGCCGTTGCATCTTAATTGCAATATCTACTTTTAAAAAAATTGATATTAAATTAAAAAGCTGCAACGACTACAAGTTATTTGTTGAAAGTTGCAACGACTCCAATGGCTTTGTGGCATTTGGGTAAAGTTGTAAGCTCACAAGTGTTATTCTTCTTTATTGCCTTATTTTTTTCATCTATGGCTTATCTCCATCTTTCACTCTCATTAGCTTCCTCAAACCTTATTGGTTCACAATCAGCAAGCAGACAAAAGAAAGTCAGTTCATCATTTAAATTTCGAGTTACCTCATAAATTTTATCCAAGCTTCTGAAATGAGGGGTCTTTTCATGTGAACTTGAAGTTGTTGAAATTATGTTTCCTTGAGATGAAGTTGGAGCTTGATATGGAGATAGAGTTTGAGTTGGAGTTAGAGATGGAGTTAAAGATATAGAGTCTTCATTGACTTCTACTTATTGTTCTTGTATGGGTAAGAATTTGTATTTTTTTTTTTTTTTCTCTTTGACATTCCAATCCCATTCAGTTTCTTTATCAAATTGGACATATCTACTCACAATAATTCTTCCATCAGTAGGATTGTAGAGCTTGTATACTTTGGAACTCTTTTTATAGCAAATGAAGACTAGCTTTTGACTTTTGTTATCAAGCTTAATTCGATTTTGACCAGGAATATGAGCATAAGCAATGCTTCCGAAAACCCTTAAGTGCTTGATTGTTGGCTTTTTTCCACTCCATGCTTCTAATGGTGTCTTGTCAGAAAGACTCTTTGTGACACAACGATTCCACAGATAGACTGCACAATCAACTTCTTCAGCCCAAAATTCTTTAGGCATACCTTTAGACTTCAATATGCTTCGAACCATCTCAAGAACCACTTTATTTTTTATGTCAGCAACTCCATTCTGTTGAAGTGAACGATAAGCTGTCAAAGGGCGTCGAATCCCTTTATCTTCACAAAAATTATTGAATTCTCTTGATGTGAATTATTCACCTCTATCAGATCTCAAGGCTTTGATCTCCCAACCACTTTCTTTTTCAGCAAGAGCTTTAAATTTCTTGAACTTGTAAAAAGCTTTAGATTTTTCTGTTAAAAAATAAACCTAAGTCATATGACTATAATCATCAATAAAAAGAATAAAATATTTATTTTTACCGTATGAGCAAGGATTAATTGGCCCACAAATATCAGTATGGACAAATTCTAGTGGTCTAGTTGCTCTTGATGTAACGTTATTTGAAATTTTTTCCTAGTTTGTTTTCCAAAAAGACATCCCTCACAAATTTGTTCCGGATGATTGATGGAAGGCAATCCATGCACTATATTTTTTCTTGACATTAATGAAAGATTTTCAAAATTTATGTGCCCAAATCTCAAGTGCCATAACCCAGAAACTTCTTTTACACAAGATTTAAGACATTTAGCAACATCGTTTTAATTATTTAATAAAAATAATATATTTCTTGTCATCGACACTTTTGTAATGAAAAAATTATTTTCATCTTTTATTACACAATATTTATCTTCCAATAAAATTGTGTAATTTTTCTCAAAAAGTTGGCCAAGACTCAAAATATTTGTTTTTAATTTTGGTACATAATAAACTTTAGAAATAAAATGATGTCTTCCATCTTTCAAACATATTAAAATTTTACATTTTCCTTCCACTGAGACCATAGAGGCATCTCCAAATTTAACATTGTTCTTGACAGTTTTATCGAGTTCTGTGAATATATATGTTCCTTTGTCTAGTCATATGATTACTTGCACCTGTATCAAAATGCCATGAACTATCTCCTCCATCTTGTTCGTCATGATAGGTCATCAACAAGGTAATCTTTCCTTCTCCTTCTTGTATTTCAGCAAAATTCATTTTTTTCGTCCACAACTTTAGGATTAGTTCTACATTCATTAGTATAATGACCATATTTTTTACAATTGTAACATTATACTTGCGATTTGTTATACCTTTGTTCTCAATAATTGTCTCTTTCATTCTCAGGTTTATGCGAATTTTGATTTTTCTTTTCTTGATTAAATCCTCCTCTTCCACCATGTCCTCGTCCTCATCCTTGGTTTTGGCCTCAGCCTCTAACACGTCCATATTCACGACCATGTCCTTTTTGACTTCCATCATTGCCAAAGTTTTCTTCTTTCTTCAAAGCAAGATTACTTTGAATAACTTTTTCCAAGACTTCTTGGTTCTTCTTCTTGTGTCTTTATTCATGAGCTTGTTATGAGCTCATAAGTTCATCAATGGACATGTCATCTAACTCTTTTGATTCTTCAATGGCTACAACAATATATTCATATTTTGGATGCAAAGAACGAAGAATCTTTTCTACAATACAAATATCTTTTAAATCTTCTCCATATCTTTTTAGTTGGTTACAACCCACCAAAACTCTCGAAATATAATCTGAAATAGATTCACCATCATTCATATGGAGAGATTCAAACTCACCTCTTAAAGTTTGTAGACGAATCTTTTTCACCTTGTCTACCCCTTATTGTGATTTTTGGAGAATTTTCCATACTTGTTTGGCAGTAGTCGCGCATGAGATTTTCTCGAACATAGTTTCATCCCGGAAACCCCGACCTCAGTTCCAGCTGTTCCGATGGGACATAAAGCACTGATGAGATATAAAGTTGCACCGCATTAAATGCTGTCAGACCTGAACTTAGTATAAATAGAGCTCATTCCTCTTCATTTAAGGAGGTAACTCGTTATTAAATGCTCTCAGCTACCTTGCCAGCTCGGACGTACTAATCATTCGCATGCTCGATGGGAAAATCCGGGTCATCACCCCGCTTTTTCCTTCTTTTCCTTGTGCAGGTCTGGTAGCCGACCCGGAAAGTACAACTCGGAGGCCAACCTGAAAAGTCCAGCTTGGCGTAAGTAGCTCCCAACTTCAATTGTGAGATATCCAACCTCGACAGTTACTTTTTTAAAAATAAATAAATAAATCCTTTTAATTTTTCATATACATTTTAGTCTTCTTACAATTGCTATAAACTCCTAACCATTTTTCATTCTTCTCACACAAATCAATCTAATTTCTCTCAATTTTCTATATATTCTTAAGTGTTACTAATGTACTCATATCTCGTGAATTTGTAGTTTATTATGTAATATTTTATTTACTTATGTCTCGTTAATCGTTAAAAAACTTTTTTTTTAATTATATATATGGACTGGTTGGCACAGATGCCAGTTCTATTTGAACCCTTTTGTTTTAACTATTGGGTTATTTTGCTTTAGGCCCCTTCACTTCTTATAAAAGTGTGACATAGACCCCAAACCTTTTTGAAAGTGAGACATAGACCCCTTCTATTAAGGAGGTGTCAGTTTTTCTGTTAAATACCTATAAATTGACAGTTTTGCCCTCAAACAGGACATATACAAATATAGTATCCAAAAAAGTTTAATTCATATACACAATATACATATACACACAAATCACATACACAACATATACACACAAATCACATACCACTGCCACCACAGCCCACCAACCACCGCCGCCCACCACTACAACCCACCAACCACCGCCGCCCACCAAACCGCCACCAACCACCACAGCCCACCAACAACACACATATATACACACATATAAAACACACACATGAATCACACCACACACAATCACGCTACCAACAACACATATATACATACAAATCGCAGGGGGGGAGGCAGCGACGTGGGGTGGGGGTGGGGGCAGCGACGTGAGGTGGGGTAGGGGGAGGCAGCGACGTGGGGTGGGGTAGGGGAGAGGCATCGACGTGGGATGGGGTCGGGGAGAGGCAGCGATGTGGGGTGGTGGAAATTTGTAGAGAGATTTTTTTTTTTTGGTCGAAATTTGCAGAGATTAGAAAGATGAAAAAGAACCAAAAGAAGGGAAATGTAATGGAAAGGTAGGTTGAACATTGGAAAAAAGAAGAAAATAAAGATTATTTTGACTAAAGAAAAGCTAACTTTATCAAAAGAAGAAAGAAAAGGTGCTGGTCTGCATAATTAATGTCGTAAATGACTTATTTACCCTTCTTTAAAGGGTTGGTTTAATTAACCTCTTAACAAAAGGAGCCTATGTTTCACTTTCAAAAAGATTTGGGGTCTAAGTCACACTTTTATAAGAAATGAAGGGGTCTGAAGCAAAATAACCCTTTAACTATTTGGTATTAGTATAATTGTTAATTTATAACCGAAAAATGTTATTCCTTACTGTCTTAACAAAGGAGGTCACCACCCACCCCCTAAAGTCACCAGTTTAATTCAATTCAACTTAACGTGAGGACTCGGATTATTTTTAAGGTCCGAAATGTCATTTTTCTTACTCAAAAAGATAATAAAGAGACGAGGCTTCTACATATTTGCTTCCAGACTTGGACACTTAGCTTCATTTTTCGGATATTCATGATCCTTGGAAAAGGTATGTGGGAAGATACAACGTTTACATTTTGGAAAATTTTTGCATTCGTTTGTGATTTTTCTATGTAGAAAATGTATATTTTGTAACACTCCTTCCTCGTATGTGACCTGATTTTGAAGAAGCAACTTTAAATACGTGAAGTGATATTAAGGTGAGTGAATCAACAAGGTAAGCTGCAAACATAAGGTGAGTAAGCCCACAAGGTGAGAGTTAGATGCATCACATGGAGATGGATATGACTAGATCAAAGAGGTTTAATACCATGTTAATAATCATGATATATGATCTTAAAATCAACTGGTACTAGGTGGAGTGGACCAACATCTTTTATATAGTATTTGGAGTTTATGATTTTTCCATGTGGGAGGGACTATATCTTTTAACACTCCTCCCTTCTACATGTGACCAGACTTGAAGAAGCAACTTTTTGAATGAAATATTAGCTATGAGTGACGAGGAACCAGAACCATGATTGAAGATGTAGTTTTGTGAAATGTGTGACTAGAAGAAAGATAGTCACATGTATATGGTTGTGCGATGAACAACTTGGCGAAAACGGAGCTACTCCAACAGTAATATATTTGTTCCATAATACGAACCATGCCAGCTACCCTTGCTACTGCAGATTAGGCTCAACAACTGTATTTTGAAGCCACAAAATCGAATTCCACTATAATTTTAATTTGTTGGTCTTTAATAGATGATTGGAAATGAAAACAAGTTTAGTTTGAAGCATTACCTAATTTAGCTAGGGATAATTTTGGTGTTTTGGCCTAAAATAAAACGTGTCTTCAACCAAAAGCTATTACATTTCCTCTTTTATATTTTATTTTACTTATTTATTTCTTTTTTCCTTTTCAGTCATCGGTTAAAACAGTTAAGTTGAGGATTCTATTAGCAAATGTTCTAATAATACTCAGAAATCATTGGCCGGTTATCTTAAAAATTGTCGCAAGCCTGCCGACATGCAAACAAAAGCATTGGCATTAACGAGGAATAGAAGGGCTTGTTTCTTTTTCGTCTATAAAAGCCTCTTTGTTCGAATATATTTCCAGGGAAGATTTGCAAGCGGCTTGTGAACAATGGCTTCGAAGGATGTTCGCATTAATTCAATCCTTGTCTTGAGGATCTTCACTCTATTGCTGCTAGCTGCTTCCATAGTGCTTATAGCTACAAACAACTACAAGCTTAGTGATGGAACCAAAATGAAGTTCACGGATCTAATTGCTTACAGGTGACAATATATTCTCGAAAAATAGTTGGATTCGAATGCTTGGATTTGCTTGGACCTCACAATGAGCTGGGCTCCATGTATGTGCCCAATGTGAGGTCCGAAATCTTCCACCATCCGGATCAAGAGTGTCCCTATATTCTTCAATTAGTGCTTGTTTACATCGAATCCAGGTTAACTATTGGAATTGGAAAGTTTTACACTAGTAATCTTTCTCAAATTCAATTTGTTTGCTGGTTTGCTCTAGTCAGCCGATTTTTCATTTTGAATTTCTTATGCCCCATTTGGCCCCGACAAGTTGAAGGGATAAAACGTTGTTCTACAATAATAACGAACACTTGAATTTATTTGGCGTTTTGCAATAAACGAATGTGTTGATTGGCGCTTAAACATGTTTGTCTTTGTCATCAGCAATAGCTCTAATAGCTTAGCTTTATTTAAAATGTGATTTTGATTGTCATAAAATATTCAAGACGAATGGAACAAAATGAAATTTTGGAAATAGTTATAGATTATCGTCACAAATTAAGTGGATGTGATATATCTTATTTTTAGATAATTTTTTTTTCTATAAAACTGCGTCATTTTGACTTTAAGTATAAGTGGGTAATGAGGTAGCAGTGGCACAAATTTGATCATTTACTTTAAGTGGAGGTAATATTAGTCTTTTAAACGATAATTGAAGGATCTTTCAATTTCATTGATGTGTTTATAGGTATGTCCTCGCAACTGCCGCCATTGGATTCTTGTACACATTGGTCCAAATTCCTTTCGCTTTCTACCATGCAATGAAGGAGAAGAGGTTGATTCGTAATAGCCGGTTTCCACGAGTTCGATTTCTACGGAGACAAGGTTTGGAAATCCTTACTCTTAATTTATCTTTTGCAATATTTACGACAATTATTGTGTATCACAGTTGTGACCTAATTTTAAACATTGTTATCGAGGAGTTTTGTATTGTAACATGTCTTAAAAACAAATTGTGGGTTAAATAGATATCTATGGAAGTCCTTTAAATAGATATCATTTCATCATTAAGAGTGGAGATCAAAAATTGTATTATCACTTACCACCGTCAATCTCTCTTATAAAATCATAACGTTATAAATGAAAGTGTCAGGTTGCTAGCCGTTCAATGGTTCCCAACCCGTTTTCTCAAATATCCCATTTCCTTCCATGATATTATATGGGTAATTGTTGAGTAGTATCCGTTGAGTCATTTGCAGAAGCAATTAAGGTCAAATCCGGTGGGGGAGGAGATAGGCAGGATTGCATTACATTCAATCAACATTTATTACTTTGTCTAACAAAATGCATAGCAAAAGGGCACATGTACAGAAAATTAAACAATATAGTACTTTTTTAGCTCGCTCAAAATAGAATATATTCCAAATATATATGTCATGATCCCTTATTTCGACACGATACAAATATTTATAATCCATTGCATTTAATCAACGTTTCTTTTGGCAGATTATCAGCTTCCTTTTGGCAACAGGAGTCGGCGTCGGCTTCGGTGTGAGTTTTGAATTTAAAAGATTTATCAACGCCATCTTTGATCTCCTTCAACTTTTGGAGCTAACAGGATTAGATGAGGCCCGATCAAAGGCCCGCAAGTTCTTGGACAGGGGGAATATTGCGACTGGTATCCTTTTGGCAGCGTTCGTTTGCATGGCGGTGCTCACCAAACTTACTTCAAAGTCTCGAAATAAGTGAACAGTTTCAAGGCCAACCGAAAGAAACAAAATGTTGAGATGATTATGAGACTTTCATTTTGTTTAATTTCCTTTCAAGTGGCCAGCTCGAAGTTGCCCATGTTTAACTAGATATAAACCTATTTTTCTTGAAAAATATTGAATTTTATTCTATTATATTCAAATTAATGAGAGCCTTGTAATAAAGAACAATCCCACAATAGTTTTGAATTGTATTCTTATTGAGTCTTATTCTCTACACATTCTTTTGACTTTCATGTGAGAAATGCATCTTGTTGCACATGTTTACATATTTTACACTTTTTATTTGTTTATTTTTTACTGTATAACATATATTAAATGATATCACATGCGAAAATTAATCAAGTAACTTTTTGAGTCCATAATCTCGGCTAGCGAATTGGGCTAACAAACCAGATCTCATATGCTGAGAGTCTATCTCTCTATAGCTCTTTCGGCTAAACTATGAGCGGTCATAGTTATTACATACAACCGCTATTTCCACACTTAATTAATCATTTATTTCCCCTATAATAGAAGCTCTTTGAAATTTTTTGGAAGTTAGGTAACTAGGTTTTAGCAAATAATAAAATTAAAAACAATTGATAAGAATTGAAATGGCAAGCGAAATACTAGAGGAAACTAAAATAAGAGTAATGATTGTTAAATTAGGACCTCATATAAAAGTTTAAACTATTAGAAGAGATTTATTATATTATTTATGAGTATGTTTTACCTAAACCCCCTCCACTTTTACATATATATGAGACTTGAATCTCATACTTCTTCAAAAATGATACTTACACCCTTTTATCAAAAATATGTTAATTTTTTTGTTAAAATCTCATAAAATAACATCCCTACCCTCACCAATCCTTAACACAACCTGACCAATTCCATCCCATTCCCACCCCCAAACAGCGTGTAACTTTTTTTGAAATACCCCAAACACCCCTTGTGCCTCACATCACCACAGCCACCCTTACACCAAAACATAAAAAACTTTGCAGGCTCATCCCCCCTTCCCACAATTAGAAATTCAACACCCAAAATCCCAACCCTAACCCCCGGCCCCAATATTGCCACCATTAATGCCCTACTTTCCATCCCAATAAGTGCGTATGTGTGAGTCTATCAAAGTGTCATTTTCTCTATGTGTGTCGTGAGTCTGTTGCTATGTGTATGGGTATGTGTGATGTATGTGTCTAAGTGTGAAGGCCATTTGTGTCTGAGCGTGAGTTACTGTAGAGATATTTCGTGTTCGTGGCTGTGTACTATGAGATACCATAGTGATGCGTATGGTAAGTCTACTATTGTAAGTGTGGTGTATGTGTCTGGATGTAAAATATGTCTGTGGTTTTTTTGTGAAAGAATTGTGAGTGTTCTTTTTTTGATTGACGAAGAACCTTGTGTTCAACATAAAGAAAAAAAGAAAGACAAAAAAAAAAAAGACAAAGAACTGTGTGTGTTGAGTAATGTTTTCCGAGTAGGGATATTGGGGATAGAGAGGGTAGAATTTTCATTAAATTGTATTTAACAAAAAAGTTAACTAATTTTTGACAAGTATGGAGTGTAAGTCTCTTTTTTTCAATACATGAAGGGGTGTAAAACTTATTTTTTCAATGCACGAAGGGGTGTAAGTCTCATTTTTTAAAAAGTACGGAATCTAAGTCTCATATATATAAAAGTAGAGGGGGTCTAAGCCAAAATATCCTATTATTTATTATGTTCAATATGCTCTCGCAAGTGCAAACAAAGTTAATTTTTTAGTCTTACACTTGGACAATTTTAATGTTTAAATTGGTGACAATGAGTTTTGAACCCATAACATTTTCACTACAAGAAATTTCGAAAAGGGAGATGGGTGATTTTCGTTTCCTTTTCGTCTCCAATAAGTAATGGCGATGAAACAGAGACAAAATTTAGTCGTCACCTTTTGTGTCGTCTCCAATTATGGTTTTCGTCTCCATTTCATCTTATATGGTGACGGAATTCATTATCGTCCCTGTTTCGTCGCCAATTATCTTTGTCTCCCTTCCGTCGCTTATAACTCGTCGCCGGCTCATCTCTTACGTAGTTCGTCTACAATTCGTCTCCTCTACTAGCTCGTTGCCATTTCATCTCCTTTCCGGAATCGTCGTCAGTTCGTCTTTCGAAAAGATCGTCACTGTTGCGTCTCTATTTTCATTGGTCTATATTCCCTTTATTGTTGTGTGTTGGTCGTCTCTCGTGAGTCCCCATTTCCCGCTCATCTCCAATTCGTCTCTGTTTTTGGGGCATCGCTTTGTGGTCTCCATTAACTTTCGTCTATGTTTTGTCGCCATGTTTGTGGCCTCTGGTCGTCGCCTTTGCGTTTCCTTTCTACAGCCGTTTTTGAATTTTTTTTAAAAAATCCTTTCTTCACAAAATTTGCCAATTGAACCTGTAATACATTCCGACAATGTTATATGGCTTGTCATATCATTTACTGCCTGACCTGACCCCACGCTATAGGTCAAGCCCGACCCCAACAAAAGATTAGAGTATGCTTTATACCGTGGAATATCCAATTTCCTGCACTCAGAAGATTTCACAAGAATGGCAATATACAATCTAAGTACAACATAATATTCCATTCATAAGACACATAATGTCATGTATTCTACACAAATAAGGCAGTTAAGCTAATCAACGGGAACACCTTTACCGTTATTGAGGATAAAACAACATCAAACATACTACTATCCATATTTTTACCAATTTAAGATAAAGTAAACACATCATAAAACATAGTTTGTGAAGTACATCATATATTAATATAAAGGACGCACAAATGATCAGTCGGGTTGATTAGTCGTCCTATCATGGAGATGAGGTTGTTGTCATTGAGGTGTTTCGAACTGTTGCACGAGCAGCGTAATCTTGTCTTCAAGTCGCCGTAGATGCCCGTTATGGTCTTCCCTAAGTCTACGTATCTCCTCCGCCTGTTCATCACGTAATTTTTGTACTACCTTGTCCTACTTTTCATATTTTCGTTGAAGGTTTTTGATTGTTTGGCAAGAGCTGTTTGGATATCTAGCTCTGTGAGATGGCGTCTTGAAGGTGGAACGTAGTGTGCGGACCTCACTGAAGCTTGAGAACCCATACCATATACACGGCCTTTGTTGTTTCCTCCGACAGCCTTGCGAAAAAGGGCGTCATGATCAACAAGCGTGCCTGTGGATCCTTCCTCAAACGCCTGCAATGCCTCCTCGACCATCTCGTTATACCTGGCCTGCAGTTTTCCACAAAATGGGAAAAATCCTTATTTGTGTTGAAAAGAAGTCGAGGAATAACGCATAATGATTAACTAAAGAACTTCCAATTAGTATAAAAATTGAGTACCACGGTCTGTTCTACGCGAGGGTCTGAGAATGAACTGTCGGGATCCTTGCAATGAGCCTTGACAAATGCATCGAACTGGGTCACAAGTATCCCACATTTCTCTTCTTGAATTAGTAGGCCAAAAAAACATACAATTGATAGTTGAGATTATAAGACACTTTATGCGAAAATTATATTGTCTTTACATGCATAAAAAAAATTTCAGTACATACCAATCTCCGCTTAGCCTCTGGATAAAGGGTACGACCTAAAAAATGCAGTGACGGAAAACTATTGCGATTTTTTGAATTTCGCTTAGAAATTGCAATCCATTCCTCTATAGCCCAGGCCGTCTTTAGTTGTTCCCATACAGCATTACTTGTCCATTTTGGCTTTTTACTTTTTACACGAGCCTTGTTGAACAAATTTCTAATACAGTGTTTGCCTCTATCGATGAACATGCGTCGAATGGCAGGTTTATCATATGGAAACCATTTATATACTTTCTGCAATACAATATATGAAGATAATTTAGAGATATAAGTGGAGCTATGGAAAAGTTAATCTATACTAATCTTTACTTCGTACATTAAAAGTAGAGAACCATCTGTCACAAACATCATCTGGCATCGATTTCCAACTGGTCCAAGGCTTGGTATACGTAGCAATGATAGCGTTCTTCACCTCTTTTGTCGCTCCGAAAGGAATCCATCTACATTTATTCAACAAAGGCCTAATAAGTGAATTATCTGTGAAATTGATATGATGGCAATACATACATGTATATATATATATATGATATATATAATGGTATTTAGTATATACTTACGTGCCACCATCGACCTGTAGATGCTTGCACCGATCAATCTGCCATGTAATATAGGCATCTGAACTGTCAAATCCATATCTCTGCTAATCCTCCAGTCCAAAATCCATTCCCTCAAGTGTGTGTGATGTCTCTGGCTGGTCAAGAGACGGCCTAAAGTAGGCCCTTTGAGTTCCTGCGGTGTCCTCTACTAAAATTTCATCAAACTCATTTCGCAATACAGATTCGAAAGCGGAGGTAGGGGATCCATCATGTGTGGGCAATGGCAATTGAGGTACCCCCAGCTCACTCCAACTGAAGATGATGATGAGCCACGACCAATAGCTAGTCGTGCTCCTGTGGATCCACGACCAAGTAATTGATGTCCTCTTGATCTTGAAGCATTCAATTTCTCTCCTGCATTTGAAGTCCGTGCAGATGATTGCTGCCCATCTAAAGGGCTACAACCAACCGACATACTCTGGCTTCCTGAATTTCTACCACCCCGTAACACACCAGTTGTCATAAATCATCTAAGTGTGTTGCGATCTGTACCCTCTGACATGACTATGTTTGGAAAAAGACATATTCAATTTAAATATAAACGTCAAAATACATATATGGAATTTGTCTACATTCATTGATTATATAACACATATATTTATACAAAAATGAAATAACTAAACATCATATGGTGTATTATCGTCCATATCAACATTGTTGGCGTTGTCATCATCATCATCGTCATCATCATGACTACCACTACCACCATCACGGCCATCATCATCATCATCATCATCTTCATATTCTTCTTGTAATTCTTCTTCTTCTTCTTCTTCATCTTTTTCTTCTACTTCATCATTTTCGTCTTCAAACTCCTCATCCTCTAATTCATTTTCACATGACTCATGACAAAGTGAAGGTAAGACCATATTAGTAGGTTGTATTTAAGTACATTAAATTCATTTGTCTGGTAAGCAGATCAGTCTTCCACTTCTATTTCTTGTCATGGCACATCAGAGTAATTCTTACCTCGAATTTTAACCACACACTGCCAATCCACTCGACCCCGCTTGGATCCTGGATAGTTACAATAGTACACTTAAGATGCTTGTTCCGCCAACACAAACGGTTCATATTTATGATATTTCCTTTTCATGTTGATATCAAGAAGTTGGGTTTTCACATGATACTTTAACCTTTATCCTTTGTAGAATCATACCAGTCACATTTGAAAAGAACGACCCTAGTATGGTGAACTATTGGACTATGATATTCCAGTTCAATAATGTCATTCAGCATTCCATAGTGGCCAATATCCTCATTTGTACCTACCGCAACCTCTTTGACACATACTCTGCTATTAATTGTGGACTTGAATTCCCCAAATGCGATGATGCGAAACTTGTATCCGTTGACCATATATCTTGACCATCTGCGTACTCTATTGCTTGGCCACATAGAAAGACATTTTACACGGTCGTCTACTCTATTAGTGTCGATTAGCTGCAATGATATTGAGTCGTTAATAGTATAATCCAGATATAAGGGACTTAATTCATTAACTGCATAGTTACTTCCATGGTCATATAGCCATTTCGGAAAGCGACTGTCAATTTGATCTTGAATTTGTGTGGGTGTCAATCGGGTAAAGTTTCGTACAAGTTCTTCCTCGAACAATCTACAATTAAAATATATTAAGATGCATCATTTTTTTTCATTGAACTACTATCAATTTAGAATAGACGGTTTAAAAAATGTGATAGAACCTTACCTAATATAGGGGTAAACTTCTGGGCAATTCATCAATACATATAAATGTGCTGCATGCAATTCATCAACGAAAAACTAGTATAATTACAGAAGAGTCATTTGCATTAAAATGTATGGTGTCAATCCCACAACGAATAATCACAACTATTAAATCCACTAAAAACAATGGATATCGGACGAAGTTTCCCAATTATTTAGGTGTAACCAAAAACCTGCAGGCAGAAGAATAGTTCCACAACAACAACCACAACATATACAAGGCTCTATTTAGGTTCATAGAACTCTTCTAGCTTTGTCTAAGATTAACATTATTCTATACATGAGTCATGAAAATTATTAATCATACACGCAATACAAATAAAATGAAATGCATTATAAACTTAGAAAACATACATTCTCAAGCTTAGAATTAACATAATTCAAATACGAGTTGCATAAGTATGGTTAGTAAGCATGTTAGAATACTAACCTGAGATTTATTACGATGTGCCCAATTGCAAATTCCTAAGATTATGAAACATCAAACTAATTAGTAAACAAAACATACTTAAAATTGAAATTAAAATAAAAACTATTAAATTATAATGTGCAAAATAATAGTAAGCCAAAAATAACATAAAATAAAGAAACAAGTAAAATCTGAAGAAAAAAAAATTAAAGAAATAAAAATCTTGATTAAATTAACAACCCCAAAAAAATATAAAATAAATAAATAAAATGTAATATGAAAAAAAATATGAAAATTTAAACAAAACATATAATCTTAAAAATAATTGGACAACAACCTCCAAAAAAAAATCAGAAAAAAAATAATTTAACAAAAAATATTAAAAACTTGAAGAAAACAATCTGGAAAAAATATCCAAAAAATGAAAATTAAAAAAAAGAAGAAAAATTCATATAAAACGAAAATTAAAAATAAATAATGCAAAAAATATTCAAAAATTAAATAAAACAATCAGGAAAAAAAAATCCAAACAAAACAAGGAAAATGAAAAAAAGAAATTCATCATCATTATCACCACCATATACATATATATATGTATATATATATATAACCTTAATGTGGGTATGAAAAATGGAGAGGTTAGAGGTAGTGAGTGACTTTTGTAGGGTGGGGTGGGGGGAGGGGGCGTGAAGATGAGATTGTGTGGGGTACATTTTTTTTGAGAGGGAGGTGGCGTTTTTTTTAAAATTTTTTTAGCATATTTAAGTGCTAAGGGCATTCTGCCCTCAGCACTTAAATGTGTTGAGGTGACGGACGATGACGGACCAAAGGGCCCGTCACCTTTACATGGACACGGTGACGGGCCTCTTGGTCTGTCACCCATTTCAATGACGACCAAGGGGTACGTCACTGCCGCAATTAATTGCTGCGGGCTGGTCCAAGTGACGGGCCCCTTGGGTCGTCACCCATTTCAGTGACAGACAAAAAGGGCTCGTCACTGAGTTGGTCAAACTGTGGTGACAGACACTTTGGGTCTGTCACCGATGCAATGACGGATGCTTTGGGTCCGTCACCGAGTACGATGACGGAACAAATTGATCCGTCACCGAAGTCGGTGACGGGCCCTATAAATTGTCACCAATTTCAAACGGCCCTATAAGCCGTCACCGATTTCGAATGGTGACGGACACTTTTGATCCGTTACCGAGTTCGGTGACGGAAAATTTGTGTCCATCACTGAGGTCGGTGACGAAACGAATTACTCCGTCACCGATTTCGAACGATGACAGACACAATCAGTTTATCTAGTAAAATTTTTAATTTATAATTGGAGATGAATGGGCGATGGAAAGGAGACGAACGACAAAAGCTTGTCACCACCTTACCCTGTTAGGATGTAGCATGCACGCCATGTCAAATTGATTAGACAAGTCAATTGACAATTTGGTGACGAAACGGTAACGAAATGGGAGACAAAATGGCGACGAAAAATGAAAGTTTACTAATGAGTTAGTGTCTATATAAACCGCGTTCAATTGGGTTTTGGCGACAATTTATCCATCTTTTAACTTTCCTAGTTTATTAGCAACAATGAGTGAGAAATAACAACATCAGTGGTCGAATCTTTGTCTTAGTAAAGAAATGGCGAAGACATTCGAAAAATTTGAACAAAATTTGTACAAATATAAGAAACCACAGATTGATCTTAATGCTCCACCAAAGTACGATGGCTACATTTTTGAAGCTCAAATTGGTCAAAAGGTTCAGTCTGAAATGATGAAGATTTATTTACCTAACTTTTTCCCCTAATATTTCTGTTCAGTTACCAAATGTAAATTAAGAATATGAACTTAGTTTTCGTTAACTAGATGATGGTTGTTTGTTACCGTGACCTCCTCTATGGTTGGGTTTTATGTACTTGTGATTAAGTACGTTGTGATGTATTTGGAGTAATGTATTTTGTTACGAATCGGATGTAATCCTTGATTACAAATATATTAAAAATATTTTCTGATGTATCCAATGGTCTTGTATGTTTATATTTATTGTGACTACATTATATACTATTACTGTAGAAGTGGTGGAAGATTTACTTTACATAATGTCAATAGTAAAGTGTTTTTAAGAAGTTATAAATAATATGTTTTACATTATAGGACTTTGTTTAGCGACGACATATACAAATCGTCTTTAAACCATCTTTAGTTGCCAATTCTTTGGATCTGAATTAGAATTGTCACCTTTAGGTGACGGTTTGGCGACTAAATAATTATTTCGTCTCCAAACCGTCTCATCTTGGCGACGGTTCGAAGACTCCGTTTTGAATAGTCTCCGAATCGTCCATATTGGAAATGGTTTGGAGATGAAAACCGTCTCAAAATTGTAACCGTTCGTGGAGGAAAATTTTCGTCACCGATGCGTCGCTATATCGGCGACAAAAGGGTGACGGTTCGTCGTCTTTGACAGTTTTTCTTGTAGTGTTTGGTACTTAAATTCTAATACTATGTTATATAACCACCTCATCTAAAAATTTAAAATGTTAGAGAAACATTTATTATATTATTTTCTATCTTCAGTGATCAATGTTTCAAACCTCCACATCCGTTAATGGAATCATATATCTAGATACGTTTCTTTGCCCATATCAAGAAATACTTTGGAATATTCGTTAAACTTATACATGTTTACGAATATATTTTGACACAAAATCCCAAAATTAAGTATTAAAGAAATGATTGATAACATTCTTTATTGTGAAAGATTAAAACTTGAGAAGCCACATATAGACGTACGCATTTTGACTTCTTAAAGTTATCAAAGAAATATGAGAGTAAAAAAAATGAAAAATTGAAAGGCTACTATATTCCCAAATGAATACAAATTATATGAGCTTTTGTAATGTTACTAAGGGAAGAGCTCACACGTAATTTTCGTGTACACTCAACTATCATATATATTAATCGAATATTTTATTCAGCTAATTGTCAAAATGTCACGCGTTGACGTTGGTTTAAAAATTTAGCCTCAACCTAGGATTCATTTGGGTTTACATTTATAAATACACCTTTTGAAAATCACGTAAGAATAAGTTATGCTTTTGTAAAAGAAGAGATTCCTAGCCTAATTTAAAGAATTTTTTGTCTTTTACAGGCTAAACACTCTTCACAATCAACATTTGGTGTCTACATACACTCACACACAATGCTGAATATCGAAGCCACCCTTAGTCACTCTTCCTAACATCTATCTACTATAGGAAGAAAGTGTGTTATAGTTATAAATGGCCTTTGTTTTTACCTTTGCTTTATATTTTATTTTGTTTTTTGGGTGTTGGAAACATTTTATGATATATCTTGGTACATCACCTCCATGCAATTTGTACGTTTTGTAAGAGACTGGTCATCTATAATTTTAAATTGTTAGAGAGACTCTAATATTTATTTTACAATGTATTTAATACTAACTTTGCTCACTTGGAGATTTTCTTTTATTAAGTCTCTCAAGTAAAATATATATGTAACTATACTTTTGGTTGCCGTCTCATTTTTCTCTTGTAATAGTAGCACTTTTGGTTCAGGTTTCAGTTTTTTCTTTTAATATTCCATGCACTTTCGGTTCACTTTTTTTTTTTCTTTTTTCTTTTTCCTTCCACTTTCGGTTCACTTGGTAAAACTTCTGATACCCAAACAGACCCTACGCATTTGCAAATAAAAAAGGAAAGTACGTAGACTATCGCGTCCTACATATGCCTTCGCTTGCATTAAACAACAGGAAAATTCTTGCAAACGTTCTTATACTTTGGACGTTGGGAAACGTTTCAATCCAATAATGACACGTGGCGATGTGATGTTTTTAGGCCTACTGATGCAAATATTTTTTGTTAATTGCATTTTGATCCTACATAGGGATAATAACGAATTTACCCTTTTGATGCAACAACTACCAAAGGCTGGCTGATTTGATTTTGTGCACGGATTCCCTAGGCCCTGATTTGACTTTTATTATTTTTTTATTTTATGAAAAAGTTGTATACAAAGCAATATAATATATACTATACATGATATCTTTTTTGATTTTTTGTTATAAAATGGTTGTCATTTTATATAAATATAATGATGACTACAAAAGTGCTATGAGATTTGAATTTGTGCATATTTCCAAGACACATTTGGCTGATTTGTCTATTTTTTTATTAGTTTATTAAATTGTGTATAAGCAGTAGTATAATCAATACCATACATGATATATTTTTGGTTATTTGTTATAAAATAGTGTCATGTGATGTAAATATAACGTTTAACATGTTAAAGTCGATGTTAATAAACAACATTTCCCACTATTATGTATTTCAGCTATGTTTTTATATAATTTTTTTTATTTGATTAAATCAAAAAAAGTAATTACAAATACTTATATTAGGATAAAAGTTGCATTTAATTCAATTTGAAGAAGTAATTGATAATAGCTATACTAGGATAAAAAGTTGCATTTAATTCGATATGAAATAGACAATTAATCTGAAAAGAAATATAACCACTAATAATAAATGTGATAATACTATGCAATCTGAAATCTAATGATATAAATCAAAATGCATAGTTAAATATTGAAAGGTAGAAGAAGTAGAAAAAAGCTTGCAAATAGTCAAGAAAAAAAAAGTATCCAAAACTTATCTTTTGTTTCCCGAGTGCAAAAGATTATTACTTGAGGTAAAAATTGGTATGTTAAATTAATCTCTTCTTGTATATATTATTTATCTATCATTGATATTATTCCTTTTAAGTAGAGAAGTATTGTACATATTTTGCATACAAACATTGATATATTTCGTATGTTTATTAATAGTATTAATTTATTGAAGTTTAGTATCACAAAACATAAAAACTTCACCGTACAGTATTTTACGTATTTTTCATAGAAACACTGATATATTTCATATGTTTATTAATAGTATTAATTTATTAAAGTTTAGTATCACAAAACATAAAAATTTCATCGTAAAGCATTTTACGTATTTTACATACAAATGCTTATATATTTCATATGTTTATTAGTAATATTGATTTATTGAAGTTTAGTATCAAAAAACATAAAACTTCACCATAAATTATTTTATGTATTTTTCATACAAACACTGATATATTTTGTATGTTTATTAGTATTGATTTATTGAAGTTTAGTATCATAAAACATAAAACCTTCATCGTAAATCATTTTACATATTTTGCATACAAATGCTTATATATTTCGTATGTTTATTAGTAGTATTGATTTATTGAAGTTTAGTATCATAAAGCATAAAAATTTCACCGTAAATTATTTTACATATTTTTCATACGAATACTGATATATTTCGTATGTTTATTAGTAGTATTCATTTATGGAAGTTTAGTATCATAAAACATAAAAATTTCACCATAAATTATTTTACGTATTTTTCATGCAAATACTGATATATTTCGTATGTTTATTAATAGTACTGATTTATTGAAGTTTAGTATCACAAAATATGAAAACGTCACTGTAATTTATAGTGATTTTACAAGTTCTCAAATTGTTTTTCTCTAATAATTGGATGGTTAAAATTTCGTATATGGGAATTGTTAAGCCGTAAAACATATATATTTTTGACTAAAATAATACATATTTTATATATTTTTAGCATTTGGAAAACTGAACACCAACGAGCCTATACACGGAAATACAGAATCAGACAGTGATGATAATATTCCAGCACTTGATGATGATGAGGTAGAGAATTTAAAGGATTTAAGTGAAGAAGACATCCTTACTCGTACTTTTCAGTCTGAAAAATGAAGCATATTTATTCTACAATCAATATGCCCGCATGCATGGTTTTAGCATTAGAAGGTGTACGATAAAAAAAGACAACAGTGATCAAATAGTGGTCAGATTGTTCACATGCTCTTGTGCCAGTTTGCGAAGGAAGGAGTTCTTAGAGGTGAAACCGGCAACGGGAACATAGGGGCTTGACAAAATGTGATTGTAAAGCACAAATTCGGATCAAGTTGAATAGAATCCGTAGTTGTTACGAGGTGACCAAATTTGTGAAGGAACACAATCATGAATTAGATCCTAGCTATGGCGTCCCAATGCTCCGTTCTCATCGACGTGTAGATGATGGTCCTAGGGATCAAGCTCATTCTCTGAATCATGTGGGAATAAGCTCCAGTCGAACGTATGATCTATTCACACAAGAGGCAGGTGGGTATGATGGCGTTGGACTCGCTAGGAAAGATCTTTACAATATGATGGATCATGACAAGCGAGCAGAAATTACCATAGGTGATGCCAATGTTGTATTAGGGTATTTGCATGGTAAAGTGGATTCTGATCCGTTCTTCTATTTTCAGTACATAGTTGACGAGAATAATCGATTGGACAAGTTGTTCAGGACCGACGGGCGATCGAGGGAAGAGTTTGAAGTATTTGGCGATGTTTTAATATTCGATGCCACTTACAAGGTTTGTTACGCTTTGTGACATTTAACACAGTTACTTTAGACATCGCATGTGATTGTTTGATGTTTGAGTCTACTGGGATACCATGCAAGCACTTGATATATGTGATGAAATGCGAAGGCCTTGGTGAGATCCCATCAACTTGCATAAATAAACGTTGGTCCGCCAAGGTAAGTAAAGACCTTCGCGAAAAAGGTTTGAAAACTTCTTCCACTAATGAAGTTGAGATTGCAAGGCACAGGGACCTTACATTGAAGTCAACTCAAATGAATTTTTAAGGAAAAAAGACGAAGCAAGGTTATAAAGAGGTGAATGAAGGTGTTTTAAAACTAACGACTCGTGCCAAGGAATTGTGGATGATGGAGTTGAATGAAAACAATACCGAGCTCGATTTGTCACAATCTTCCCAATTTGACGTGGAAAATCCCCAAATTGCACGGCCTAAAGGAAGGATGAAGTCCCAGATCAAATGAGCACCGAGACATTGTTCAAAATACTGGTACATAATTCATCAATTAAATTATTTTAAGGCACTTTGCACCAAAAAAATATATATATTTATGAGTTTTACTAATTATTGTTAAAACATTGTAAGGGAATTGGACGCCAAGCTAACACATGTAAAAAATAACGCAATCCTCGAACTTATGATACGCCTAACCCTTTTAATGGCTCAAATAATTATAGCCAAATGAACCAAAAAATTTTCCTTTGAAGGCACTGCGTATGGAAATGTTAGTGGCAGTGGTGTAGGCTATGACAATACTATTGGTGGTATGGGATACGGATTCATTGGAACTAGCAGAATCGGCCAAATTTTCAGCTCCCAAAATGATTAACGGGTCTTCGAGTTCATCCTATCATGTTACAAATAACCTTTTTCGTTTTTAGGTGTACTAATTTATGCGGTATGATATGCAATTTACAAATCTATGCAGACAATTTACAATAAATGGTACAAAATTTATGTGTCCCGAAACTTCAATTTCCCCCCAAAATTTCAAGAAAAACTTATTTCAAAATTTTCAAGTTCCCTCCAAATTTTTCATGTTCCCTCCTTTAACTCAAAACCCATCTATAAATACTTTTAAACCACAACCTTTTTAGATATTTGCATTTTTATTTTCACAATTAAAGAGACAATCTAAGCAAGGTGAATGTTGCTATTTAATAAGTACATATTATATATTTTAAGCAAGGCTTTTTCATTTTTGCTTTTGCCCTTATATTTTTTCATATGTTTACACCTTGATGCATAAAAACTTTTTGATTCTTAAATATTTGTACTACTTTTATGTATTTGAGGTATGTTATGTTTACACCTTCATGGGTTTACAATATTTGATGTATTTGAGATGTTTTTTTTTGTTGTTTGTGCATATTTCACTATATTTCAGCTATGTTTTCCAGTATTTTGGTGAAATTTTTTGTGGTATATTTCATTTTTTCCTTTTGCCATTATATTTCTTCATGGGTTTACACCTTCATGCATGAGAACTTTCCGATCCTAAAATTTTAAGTTCATTAATCTAATTTCAAAATCAATCTATAAATACCACTAACCAATAACATTTTTACCTCTTTTAATTTTTAATCTATACAACACAACACTATCTCTCATAAACACTTTATGCAAGGTAAGGCTCGTTGCCTTTCCAATTTATTTTCTATCGTTAGTTTTTTTATACATGTGTTACTTTTGGTCCTCTTCTCCTCCTTTTTCTGTTTTTGTTGGTTGTAACATACACAAACTGCTTTTTTTTTTGTTAGCTCACCTATATTACATTTTTTGTTAGTTGTGATGCCTATTTCACACCACCTTTTGTTTTTACCCCTTCCCAATTTTGTTTTATGTAATTTCTTTATATATAAACTGCTGCTCATGCTTGAAGTTTGTATCTCTTTAATTAATTAATTTATTTATTTTTGTTGGCTAAAGTTCGCTTGCTTGTGGATGTTCCTTATGGTGTTGAAGGAAGAAGTCAAGAAGAAGACAATTGAATATCCCATGAAAAACAAGGGCCGTAATGTTGAAATGGAGTGGATATTGTGAGATTTTTTGCATGTTATTTTGAATGTCATTCCTTACCTTGGTTGTGGGTTGATCTTCAATTGAAGTTTAACACCAAAAACCAAACTAATTATGTAATCTAATATAATGTGAATGCAATGGTTATTATCCATGTGTGATGTTGGCACATGGAACTTGAGCTTTGTTTTCCATTTTAACTGATCATGTTTGTTGGTACCAAGAACTTGAGCTTTATGGTAATTCATAAGTTTGGTAATTTGGCTATGCAAACAATTTGTCCAACTACTAACCAATTCTAACCTCAATGCCTCTACGAAATAAGGTTCGGAAGTGCAACATAAAACCATGTACAAGTACTAACCAATTCTCATTTGGCCTTGCAAGCATATTTTCCTTTACTTGTTGAATTTAGACACATGGCCTAGAAGTGCAACATAAAACCACAAAGAAGATTCTTTGTGAATATTTTTTGCAATAATTTTTAGCTTCTTGACTTAGCAAAATTAAATTGTTTCTCATGTTCCTTTACTTAGCTAACATTAGTTTCTTTACTTAGGCGAATAATTAGTTTTTTTCATGAGTTGCATATTATTATAAGTTGCATTTTACACCTCAAGCATGATACTTGAAATGCTACGTAAAACTAGGCAAAATACAAAAAGTTCTTCATTAGATCTTAAAAACGAGGTGCAACATAAAAATAAGGCCATTGCGTGTTTATAGAAAATACCAGTAAATACCAACACCTCAAGCATGTAGCAAATATCCGCAAATTTTACATTAGCAATAGTAACAAATGAAAATTTTCATCTTAATACATCCCACCAATCATCAACAAACATGAAAAATCCATTAACAAAAAACAGATTTTGTCTCAACCCAACTTGATTGTAGATGCAGGGTTGCTCAAATTCGTCCTGTGGTTTAATACGGTCTTCCCAAGCTTCATCATCATCATCATGCACACATATAAAGCATAGTCAAACAAACCTATCTATTTGGGCACCCACGATGGCTAAGATAATCTAATCACAAAGACAATAAACATTTTCATATGGCTTGATGTATAAAATAAAAATCAGAAATTAAATATATGAAACAAATACAAAATTATAAATAAACTTACAATTTGTACCGTCAAAATCTAATGAGACTAATAGTCAAAATCTGAGCACATGAACAATCAAAATTTGATCTAACAAAAGTTCACTGGTTCCACTGATTCGTTGGTGTTTTTAGAGGAACAAGAAAGAAAAAGAACACTAAATAGTTAGCTCATTATCAAAATAAATAAAATGGTTTAAAAACACAAATAAAATAAAAACATAGAAAAATTACAAAAAACTCACATTTCCAGCAACTTGTTAATGACACAAATGAATCGGTGTTTAGTGAGGAACGAGATAAAGTGAGGAGTTGCAAAGTGAAAAACACACGGTTCGTTAAAAATCTAGGAGATAAATTGGGTATACACAAAGAAAAAATATAATACAAATATAAAGAAATACAATCACTTTTATTGTCCACATTGCTGATGAAATGAATCGTGGGTGTTCTCTGATTAACAGAGAATGATGGGTTCCCGAGAAAGGTGAATCAGAGATCAATTCTATGAGAAACAAGGGAGAGTGAGATAAGGAAGAAAACCAACAGAGAAAGAATAAGATATGAAAACGGAAGAAGAAGGACTAAGAGTTGGAATAGCCATGGTCTGCATAACAAGAGATAAAATAGAGTGTGATTGAGAGAGGGAGAAGAGAAAAGAAGAGTGTGAAGTGACGAGAGGGGAGAGTAGGTGGCATGGTGCTTAGGGAATCTGAAAAGTGAGACTTGGGAAGATGTATCGAAGGGTATTTTCGTAATCTAATTATTTCACTTAAATGATGGTTGGGTCATCGACGAAAGCTTAGGAGTCGATTATGCAATTATAAAAAATTTTAAGGACCAGCCGTCACAATTTTGAAATCGTTTTGAAGAATGACTCCAAACAGAACAGCCGAGAAAGGAAAAAGAATAAGAGGAAGAGGCGGATTCCCTCGCCAATCTAGCATCAGCCATTGTCATACTCTACAGAAAAGCTTCTGGGGAAATAGAGATCAGGTTGTTAGAGGAACCAGCATATTGCTTGCAGATCAGTGAGAAAGAAGAGTAGGCAAAATTATCTACAAAAGATCCTTCAACCAAAGACTGCAGCAATTAAAGTTAGACTCTTGCGTACTACATATGCCTTTGCTTACATTAAACAACAATTAAAGTACTATGTTACACAAATCCTTTCTTCTTTTACACGTCAAGTTTGGTTTGATTTACGAGGTCAACACATATAAAAATCTGACAACAGAATAGAAATTTCTGAATTTATGATTTTGATCCGATCCATCTCTATATATATATAGTGATGTTGGACTTTTAAGTGCTATTACGAGCCTTTGGCTTAAATTAAAATTTTAATTTAGCATCTTAAATTCAAGGTTTCCATACCAAAGCTCAATCCAATTAAGTGTTTAGTAACGGTTGGACGATATTAAAAGGTCATAGCAAATCCTGTAGTTACTTGTACTAAAAAACAAGTAAGCGTAATTCCTAGTGTTTCACTAAGATTTCGAATAACGGTCCTGAATTCAAATTGATTATATTTCGCCTCTTCAATAAAATTGGTAATATATTTGTTTCTTCAATAAGTTCAAATGACATACAATATTTCAAATTGATCGTACATTTCTTGGAGAAGAACCATGAGATTAAAGCTCTATTTGGTCTAATTGTGAAATTTTAATTTTTAAATTGCAGAGCTTTTAAAGTATAGTTTTTATTAAAAGTGTTGTCAAATAAAAGTCGTTGACTGTTTAGCTTATGTTGAGCAACATTAAGTTTTAAAAATTTTTGAAGGTAATATTGGAATTTAAAAAAATATGGAGAGAAATATTTAAGAAAGTAAAAGAAAAATAACTTCTCGCATTATATAAAAATAATAATCAAGTTTGATAGAAGGGCTTTTTCGTCTTCTTCCATAATTGAAGCTAAAGTATAAATTAAATAATTTTTTTGCATTAAAGACCAAATTCTGTCATATCTTATATACACTGTTACATGACAAACGTACAATGACCCACGTTTGGACGTTTAAAAACTTTCCAAAACAGGGCACGTTTTCAAGGAAAACTACTGTTGGGCCCAACTAGACTGTCGTTATGCAGACTTTTTAGGTGGTATTGTCCGTTGTTGTGTACTTGTGTCCTTATCAACAGTTGTTAAACGCAACCAACGATTAACAATTAATTGCTACAGTATCCATTGGCTTTTGTACACCTGTAGATATTGGTCTCCGTCCACCGATAGCGTGTGGGAGACATTTGGTGACTTTTCACTCCAAGATTATTTGCCAAATTTATATCTACTCATAATGCAACAAGAGTCAACATGATGTGCTTACCAATTTGTGAACATAATAGGCTTACCAATTTTGATCACTACAGTTGGGGACCATCTAAAAATTGAGATGCTGTAGACCATTTAGATATCTAAAATAGCTAATGGAGTCAAGTTAATATGCGAACATGCATTTGGAAGATATTCATTAGTTGTTACTTGTTAATCAATCTACCGTAAGATTGAGTCTATCATCTGGAAATTTTCTTTTGGACTATCATAGTATTGAAATCATCTTGCATGATAAAATTTAAGATTTATAACCCGTTGTTTAATAACGAGAAGGTTGATCATACTGATATTCTTATTTTTTTCTTATTTCGAATCAATTTTCTATCATGATTTAGATTCAAATTTTTTTTTTT
Source organism: Ehretia macrophylla (assembly GCA_037974665.1). NCBI lineage: Eukaryota > Viridiplantae > Streptophyta > Magnoliopsida > Boraginales > Ehretiaceae > Ehretia > Ehretia macrophylla. Next base: position 18,716,437 of record CM075767.1, on the reverse strand, counting down.
CAGAAAATGTTATTGACTCCAACTTTCTTGGGTCATAACGTACACGATGCCAAATTTTTTGCTAAGAGAAAATAATATAATCATAAAAATCTCACGCTTAGTTACCCAAGTAATCTCTATATTATCTAATTTATTTAGTTTAGTGGGTAAACTTTCATATAAAATTTTTACACCCTATATTTTAATAAGAGTACAAGATGTGATCATTTATGGAAGTCTCTCTCTCACTTTAAGGTTCCGTTTGTTTGCCGTAAAATAATTTATTTGTAAAAAATATTTTTTGTAGAAAATATTTTTCTGAAAAATAAAATATTTTTTAGGGCTCCGTTTGTTTGCCGTAAAATAACTTGTTGGGGAAAAATATTTTTCCAGAAAATAGATCACTGAAAAATATTTTATGGTATTTAGATGTATCATGAATTCCGTAAAATGTTTTTTTCTCCCAAAGTCCCGTAAAACATTTTACAAAATTTTGTACTAGCAACAATTGTTGACCGGAAAATATTTTACAGTGTTACCAAACACCTAAAACTTAAAAAAAGAAGCCTTAATTTTTTATAGTAAAATATTTTACAGTTGACTAATTTTCTGGTGTTACCAAACACCGTAAAATTCAAAAAATATTTTTTGAAAAAATATTTTACGACAAACAAACAGAGCCTTAGTCACTTCACACACACACTCTCTCTCTCTGTCTCTCTCTCTCTTCTTTTATAAAGATCATGCAATATCAAACCATCTAAGTCAAATTTGTATTGAGAGATTAACGGAACGTCATCTAAAAATTGAATTTGTATGCTTATGAAACTCTAGGACCCTAAAGTCTAGGGCATGTAAAAGTAAAAAAAAAAAAAAAATCTAGGATCTTGAAGTCCCAAGATGAAAATTTATAATCTTATGAGAATAACTTTAAACAGTTTATGAGAGATTCTATCTAGTAGTGAGTTAATTTTTTTGGTAGTTGGAAGATCAGTATTTGCATCTATGGTAGTGGGGTTAGTGCGGTGTGAGGTTAATAAAATAAACAGTAATGCTATATAACACTTTACTTTTCACACTTTTATACCACTTCTTAGTTGACATATTGACATGGCATGCCAAGTTGGCAAATTAACTTTTTTTCTCTCCCTTATTTTATTTATTTATTTTTCTCTCTCTTATTAACAATTTTTGTCAACGTTTCTTACTATTGTTTTCTCTCTCTTACAAATGTTTTCTCCTTACTAACCCTAACCAAAAATTCCCAAACCAATTCAGCAAAACGAAGTTTATTATTCTCTTCTATTGTTCACTATTACATCCTCTCTGATTTATTCCCTTTTTTTTGACGAATTGGTGTTGTAAAAGATGAATGAGATTGTTAACATTGGTACATTATCTTTACCGTTCATCTGCATATTCTTCTGCTAAATTGCACTACTATTACATACATATATTTATTCTTTTATCAATTGAAACACTTTACAAAATATATTATCGCAGTTTGACAAGAATATATAAACATATATATGTCCAATCAAATTACAATCACCATTTGCATTCACATCCTCAAAGGAAACTATTTCTCGTTACTGAGAATTTAAAAGCATGAAAAATAAAACTTTGTCAGATATGAGAAAGATTTTTCCAATGATATTAAATAAATAAAAAAATACACAGATGCATGGTCTCATAATAGACAGGACTAAGTCCATTACTTCCAAGAGATGTAAAGGGACATGATTACCGATAGAAGAGAATAATAAACTTTGTTTGGGATTTTTGGTAAGTGTTAATAAAAAGAAAATATTTGTAAGAGAGAGAAAACGATGATAAGAAATGTTGACAAAAAACGTTAATAAGAAATAGAGAAAAAAAAATAAGGGAGAGAAAATTAAAATAGTATATAGCATTATTTTAAAATAAAAAAATAAAACTTTAACACTTTAGGGACTATTTATGTGTTTGACCCCAATTTTTTAATGAGTGAAATTCCTATTTTTTATTGACAAAAAAAGAAAAATTCAAAATCCACCCTAGAGAACTCCTTTATGAAGATAAAGATGACGGAAACCACCCTAGACATAGAATCGTAGTATAAATATAGCATTCGCTCAAGCGAAATGTGTAGAATATCCAAGTAACTTACTTTCAGTGTATTCAACTGCCAACTAAAACATGAACGCTCAATTTCCTGCCTCAGCTGTTCCTCTCTCTTATCAAAATTCTGGTCATGAGGTTGCTCGACGTTCCGCAAATTTTCATCCAAGCATCTGGGGAGATTTATTCCTTTCATACGATTCTAGCCCCACGGTAAAGAATATTAGTTATTTATTCATTTTCATTAAGTTCTCGAACTTCATGCAAATTTAGTAGCCCGTAACGCAGTTTACCCTATTAAATATGTAAAGTTCGTGTTACAGGAATATGGTTCTCATGAAGAAAGTGAACATGAACCACTAAAAGAAGAGATGAGGAAAATGCTATTGGCAGCTCCAGTTAAGTCCTTGCAAAAGCTAGAGTTGATTGATGCCATCCAACGCCTAGGGGTGTCTTACCATTTCGGAAGCGAGATTGATGCCTCATTAAAATACATTTATGATTTCTATCATGAATGCTTTGAAGAAGATGGTAATGACATTTATGCTATTGCGCTTCGATTCCGATTACTTAGGCAACAGGGCCATCCTATTACTTGTGGTAAGCAATTATTCACAGCATTACAATATATCAATATTTCACGCGTCCCTTATATAACAGTGCTTTTATTGTATATGTGAACTGTTTGAAATAAAATATATAACCCCTTATCATACTTACAAACAAGGGGTAAAGAGATAACGTAAAACATTATCAATACAAGTATATCTGTGCAAGGAATCACTTAGATCCTTGTCCATAGAAAACCTGAATTTGTCTTCTCATCATGATTCAAGACATGAAGCATTTGACCAGAAAAAAAAAAAAGGTTATGTTAAGAGTTTCACATCGTAAACTAGAGAGTAAAGATAATGATTTTTTCCACATAGAAAGATTAAGAGAATAATGAGTTATTAATAAACATGTGTAGACTCAAGATCCAATAGTTTAAACTTTTGGGTCAATAATTGAGTTCAACACATATGTGTTGAGACCCATTTATTCTCTGGCTCTTTGGGCTGGCCACAGCATTTTCTCTTTTAAATGAATCTAGTTATCTTATGCTTAAAAGGTAATAGATAAGAGTACATTGAGGTTTATTAGACAACGAGTTTATATATAGACGTTTCTAAATACTTGACGCATATATAGACGTTTCTAAATACTTGACGCAACTTGCATGTGGAGCCACATTGATATGTGCACCGTGCGTAACCAAAATTATGGAGGTATATTAGTTTGTTCCCTTAAATATTTTTCATGCATGGCCCCTTTCTTATCTCAAATCAAGTTTTTGGTTTTGAATCAGACGTGTTCAACAAATTCAAGGACACGAAGGGAAAATTCGATGAAGCTCTATCAAGCAACGTTCGAGGAATTCTAAGCTTGTATGAGGCAGCTCATCTTATAGTCCATGGAGAAGATATTCTTGAGGAAGCACTAACATTCACCACCACTCACCTTGAGTCCACGGTGTCCAACTTGAGCAATTTTCTTGCAGCACAAGTCATTATAGCTCTTAAGACTCCAATTAGATTGACGATGCCAAGACTTGGAGCGAGAGAGTACATATCAATATACCAAGAAGATGAACTACATAACAATGTATTACTTAAGTTTGCCAAATTGGACTTCAACATATTGCAACAGATGCACCAAAAAGAACTAAGTCGTATTACAAGGTAATTAAATTTCTTGACCAGTAATAAACTTTGAGTTGAATAAAGTATTTTAGTTGTATATTCAATAACACTTTTATAATTTTTAGGTGGTGGAAAGATTTGGATGTCCCCAAAAGTTTCCCTTTCGCAAGAGACAAATTGGTAGAATTATACTATTGGATAATAGAAGCTTATTTTGAGCCTCAATATTGTGTTGGTAGGAGAATATTGACCAAAGTAATGGGTATGACTTCCATTATTGATGACATTTACGATATATACGGAACATTTGACGAGCTTCAACTTTTTACAGATGCGATTGAGAGGTTAATTCAAATCCCTTCTTTCTTTTTTTTTTAAAAAAATCTATAAGTATCCGAGTTTTGCTCGACTAATCTTATGGAACCCTAAAGTTAACTACCGAGTAAACCTCCAGCGACCTTGAGAGGACTCAAACTGACGACCTTTAGTTACACCCCCAAGATTTTTACCAATTGAGCTTAATTCAAATCTCTTATCATTTTCAACTTGATTTGCAGTTGGAATATTTCCGCCACACATCAACTGCCGTCATACATGAGACATTGTTATCTTGCGCTACTTGATGTTTACACTGACATAGACCAAGAATTGGCCAAGCAAGGCAAATCATACGCCACATACTATGCAATAGAAGAGGTTAGGATTATAATATTGCATCCTTTTTAATAAATCAGCCTCTTCCATAAATTAGCAATGAACTTATATTTGATTCCCATTTATTTCAATTAATTTTCAGATGAAGAAATTAACTAGAGCATATTTTGAAGAGGCTAAATGGTATCATACGAACTATGTTCCGAAATTCGAGGAGTATATGAAGGTTGCACTTGTATCAGCGGCTTACATGGTGTTTGCAACAACTTCATTTGTTGGAATGGGAGACATACTAACTCAAGAGGTCTTCGAATGGGTATCAGGTGAACCTCTAATTATTCGAGCTTCATCAGTAATTGCCAGATTAATGAATGACATGGAAAGCCACGAGGTAAAACAGACGAACATGCTAATGCAATTACCGGTAACAATATACTAAATGGAATATTTGAAATGTTTTTTCGGTAACATATGTTGTTTCCATTGGCATGCAAATGAAAATTAAAGTTAAATAGCTTATTGGAGGAAAATTTCACTTATAGTCCAAAAAGCTTTTAGTAAATACTTAATTACGTCCGCCACAATCATTTTCTATCACTTAATTTGAAATTATTAATTCCTGCTTATTCTTTGTCATTATTATCATCCAATTTTGGTGAATCCTAATTAAATTTAATTTGGGATTAATACCACTTTTGATCCCTTATCTTTAACCTCATTGACAATATGGTCTCTTATCTTTAAAAGTGATACATTTCAGTCACTTATCTTTTAAAGTTGGACATCGTTAGTCCTTTTATGTGAATCCATTAAAAATTTGACGGCAAACGTATTTGTCTAGTGTCCCAACTTGAAAAGATAAGAAACTGAAATCTATCACTTTTGAATATAAAGAACCACATCGTCAATAGGGTTAAAGATAAGGGACCAAAAGTGATATTAATCCTATATTATCTTGGTGCAAGTTATATTTATTTACTGCATGACATAGGAATTATAGGTTTACTGAAGAATAATAAATTATAACAATTATAAGTTAGCTCACATAAATGTAAAAGTTGAACATGAAAGATTTTAATAAGAATTCCATTATCTCGTATGATATGAGATATAGTTTGATTATTCTCTTATGTGATTTAAAATCTATGTTTTAAATAAAAATTTATGTTTTCCATTCTTTAACCAAGAAGAAAGAAGTCAATTTTTATCGAAATATAGTGCCTCTACTCTTTATTTTGATAAGCTTATTTCACTCTCCAACGAAAACTAAAGGAAGGATAGTTATGATGGCTTCAAGAAACACAAGGGCTTCGTTCTTGATTATCTTTTCAAAGAAGAAGAGATTACCACTAAAGTTTCAGGAGTTAATTTTACCATTTTGCCACTGATTGTCACATACTGATCTAGTATAATATGCAGTTTGAGCAAGAAAGAGGACATGTGGCATCAGCAGTTGAAAGTTATATGAATGAGTATTGTACCTCAAAGGAAGATGCTCTTGTAGAGCTTCACAAACGAGTTACAAATGCATGGAAAGATATAAACAGAGAATGCCTTGACCCCATTGTTGTACAAATGCAATTCCTCACGCGAATTGACTATTTGACTCGAGTATTAAATACCATATATAAAGATAATGATGGGTATACTCATTTCAAGGTCAGGCTTAAAAAAATCATTTATCTGGTGCTTGTCAACCCTGTGAATGAATGATTTATACTCCTTGGTTCATTATCATATTTGTATGCCAATAAAGCATAATATAGTGTACGTTGTGACAATGTATTTTAAGTATTCCAAATAAAAATTTGGACCTCTTTTATTTCATAAGCTCAAGAAAATTGAATAAAATTTTAACATATTACTTATCTCAGTTTTTATATCGCGCAAGTTAGTATGCACTTGGCAATTATATGTTGGATGTATTTCAATTACCGTGCAAATCGAATAAAAATCAGTTACTCTTTGATATCATCTATCGAAAACCAAAAATTAAATTGTATTACTAGTGTTAGTAGTTCAGTTGTACAATAAAACTTTGATGCTGGAGACAGAATTGACGATGGAGACATTGGAAAAGGACTAGAATAGATAAGGTAGAGAAGGTAAAGAGAGTAGTAGAGTACAAAGATCATATAACCAAGGTGTGTGAGTTATTAGAGTTATTTTTTTCTTTTGCAAGGCCAGTGAAAGATTATTTGTAGAAATCTTTTGATTTTGTGTTTTAAGTTATTCCTGTTGTCACATGGACTTAAGTTGATTCAAATTTAATTCATTATCTGAAAAACTAAGACCTTGATCGAAGCTAGAGTTGATTATTAATCGTACTAGTATTTCGTGAAGATGGCAATTATTAACCAATTATCAATTTACAGTGAATAGGTCCAAAATGTCCATGCCCTCTAATGATCATCATCTTTTTCCCATGAACATTTTTAGATTTTGTTTGACCACTAGCGAAACAAGAGTGAAGTAATTCTTTTTACCTCTTGTTAATATGGTTTTCTCAGTTCAATACATGCAATAGCTATGACCATGAGCAATTGATTAATTACCAATTCAGACTAAGGAATTGAGATATTTATCAATGTCGCCATGAGTTACAATTATGCATAGCTAATGTGAATTTTGTTTTCTTAACGTGAGAATTTAATTGACGGAATTTGACTATAAATTGTGACTGATGTACTAATATTCTATTTTTGAAATCTTGATAAGATGCTTCACCACCTCATAGTCTTGTATAATGGCACATACTATCAATATAGTCAAGAAAGCGGGCAGATATATCCGGGTTTTAATCCTTTGATTTTCTATATTATCATTTGCCTTGTGAATCTAGACGTATCCTTAATTTGTTATTTTTTGCATTGTTAGATTGTATTATTTATTTAATGTGTGCAGTTTATTTAAATTATTATTATTAATACAATTAATTTAAATAAAAATTAATAGAATAATATTTATATATTCTATTCTTAAGAGTAAGAATATGAGTGACACAATCAATATTCATAAATATAATATAAAAGTAGTCCCCCATTGTAGGATAAATTAATTAAGTGTTAGTTTATCTGATTAGATTGAATTATAGTCTACTATTCAAATAATAGGAGATATTTATTTGGATGATTAGTCTCATATCGTAAGACTAGATGTATAAATGCTTATTGAGAACAAGGGACTAAATATGACCATTGGTACAACAAATTATATGAATTAGTCAATAATCATTCCAAGGTCAGGCTTTAAAAAGTCATTTACTTAGTGCTTGTCAACCGTGTGAATATTTGATTTATACTCCTTGGTTCATTATCATATTTGTATGCCAGTAAAGCATAATGTTGTGTACGTTGTGACAATGTATTTTAAGTATTCCAAATAAAATTTTGGACCTCTATATTTAATAAGCTCCAGAAAATTGAATAAAATTTGAACATATTATTTATCTCAGTTTTTTATCGCGCAAGTTAGTATGCAATGTTTTTTATCGTGGAATGAAATTATTACTTGACGAGAAAAAAAAAAAAAAACAGTTAGTATACACTTGGTATGAGGGTTAAAAATTACTCTCTGATATTATCTATCGAAAACCAAAAATTAAATTGTATTACTAGTGTCAGTAGTTCAGCTATACAATAAAAATTTGATACAAATGAGAGAGTCAAAGAATGTTGTAAAAGCGCTCCCACTCTCATATAGATAATCAAAAAAAATAAAGATGCAAATAATATTATACCTAACAAAAGATGCAGACGAGAGATAGGGTAGTCAAATCAGGAGAGATAATTGACGATGGAGACATTGGAAAAAGGACTAAAATAGATAAGGTAGAGAAGTAAAAGAGAGTAGTAGAGTACAAAGATCATATAACCAAGGTGTGTGAGTTATTAGAGTTTTTCTTTTCTTTTGCAAGGCTAATGAAAGATTATTTATAGAAATTCTTTGATTTTGTGGTTTTAAGTTAACCTTGTTGTCACATGAATTTAAGTTGATTCAAATTTAATTCATTATTTAAAAAATTAAAACTTTAATTGAGACTAAATTTTGACCACTAAAATGAGTAGATTTTGCTTAACTTCTATCAATTTTCTCATATTGCACGTTAATTATTAATTATACTAATATTTCATGAAGATAACAATTATTACCCAATTATCAATTTACAGTGAATAGGTCCAAAATGTTCATGCCCTCTAATGATCATCCTTTTTTTCCCATGAACATTTTCAGGTTTTATTTGACCACTAGCGGAAAAAAAATATAATTGGAAGAGGAACAAAAGTGAAGTAATTAGTGTCAATTCAATTGAAAACGTGACACTAACTTGAGGTCCAAAAGTTAAGTTTTCTAGTCATGTTTTTTTCCTCTCTCCTCTCGGTGCACGATAGCTTTCTAACGTACGCCATCTTTTTTTCAGCTCATCTCTTCTTTTTTTTGAGCGCACGATAGATTTGCTACCCTGCGCAGCCCCTTCTACCTCCTCATGCTCCTGGTTTCTTCTAAACCAATAGCTTCCTTTTTTTTTTCATCGTTTCCATGGCTAGAAAGAAGCAGAGTTTGAAGGGTTCGCCTAGTGGCTCAGTGCAGATACCAGCCAATGAGTTGTTTGGAGAGCTAACTGCCTCTCCCATCGATGGCGAAGGCCTTGTTGAGGTTCAGATCCAGAGTTCGGAGGAGCATTCTACACTCTCGAAGTTTGACTTTCCTCCTCTGAATGATTCTGGTGTGGCTCATTTTGTTGTTCATGAAGATGGTATTGGATTAGTTGATGTTTGTGTTGAGCTATCGAACTTGACCCCTAGAGTAACTTCTACTCTTGTTGAAGCTGGTGGAGGTCCTGTTTTACCTTTCCCTGCTACCACAAAAGAGGATTTGAGTGTTGGTGCTAGCCAAGCTAAGGTGGAATAAAGAGGACTTTTTGGGCGACCCTCTAAAACTTCTAAGTTTGCTTACTACCCACCACAAAATATTGATGGTAAAGTGGTGATTAACCCTCCCCTTGAGGTAAGTGCAGCTGGTTGTAAATTATGGCGTTCTTGTTTGGTAGGGCAATTTATTGAGCAATCCCTTCCCTTCTACCATGTTAAAACTATGATAGAGAATCAGTGGAAGAAGTATGGCAAAGTTGATGTGATGTCTATAGAAGAAGGACTATGACTGTTCAAGTTGAGTAATGAGCAGGATTGTGAAGAAATCATAGATGATTTCTAGCATGTGAATGGTAGGCCTCTGTTTTTAAAGAAGTGGCAGCCAAAGCTTGAGCCTGCCCTATTGAAGTTGGATCACATTCCTTTGTGTATCCAACTGTAAAATATTCCGACGGAGTACTAGACTGAGAGAGGTCTTAGTTACTTGCTAGCAGTGTGGGTATTCCCTTGTAGTTGGATAAATTTACTGAAGCATATACAGGTTTGAGATACGTTCGTATATGTGTTGAAATAAATTTAAGAGAAGAACTTGTGGAGAAGCTAACTCTAAACATGGGGGGAGGCGAAGTCGTAGAAATTTCTGTCGAGTATGCGTGGAAACCTCATATTTGCTACGAATGCAAAGGCATTAGTCACTTTGAATCAAAGTGTTTGGCTAAGCCCCAATGGAAAGCTAAAGAGGAATTAGAGGCACCGGGGCCCTCTAATCCTGGAAATTCTCCAATTTGTTGGCTCTGGTAGTAGAGATCATACATCTGATTCGGATAAGGGTTCCAAGAGGAATGGAAGAGCTAGCTCAAGTAACATTTCTTCAAGAGAAGTCTCTGCTTTGGGTAACAAATATGCGGTTCTGGATGGTGAGGGTGAAAACTTAAGTGGGGCTATTCAAGATTTGGTTTCTAAAGCTAAAGCTAAGCCCAAGGATAAGGGTAACTCTACTGCTACCTCCCCCTCCTAATGAAGTGTGCATCCTAGAACATCCAAGGACTTAACAAGGTCCTTAAACAATTAGAGATAGGTCATTTTGTAAATAAGCACAAAATTGATAAGTTAAAGTCGATTATGCACCCTATATTTTGAAAAAAAATTATTTAAAGACTGGGAGTTTGTCAACAATTATGACTTTTCGCCTAGAGGCAAGGTTTGGATTCTTTGCAGGAAGAATAATGTGAAAGTGTCCCGGATTCATGTTATTGACCAAGCCATCCACTATTGGGTCAAATGTGAGAACAGAGCCTTTTTTTCTTACGGTGGTCTTTGTGGATAATGAGATTCTGAGAGTTGAGGATTAGCTAAGATGTACCTATCGTAATCCTGGAACAAGGGAGTTCAAAAGTTGTGCTGATAACTTAAATTTGATGGAGATTCATACAAAGCTAGCAAGATTGATAGATTGTTGATTAATGCAGCTTAGTTGCAAAGCTTTCCTCTGTCTGGTTTACATGTTGATGTCCCTAGAGTTTCGGATCATAACCCACTTAGGCTCTGTTTGGCCTAACTATCAAATTTCAGCTTTTGAACTGTAGAGCTTTTCTAAGAAGTGCTGTTAAATAAAAGTTGTTGATTGTTTGGCCTGTGTTAGACAATGTTAAGCTTTTAAAAATTTTAAGGGTAATATTGGACTTTAAAAATATGGAGAGGTATATCTGAGAAAAAATAAAAGAAAAACAATGTAAAACAGTTTTGCAAAAACTTTTTTTGAAGAGCTCTAATTTAGAGCTTCTCAATTTTTAGCTTTTTTCATCTTTAGCTTTTACTTAAAAGCACTTTAAAAAATGGGTCAAACAAGTTAATTTAACTTCTAAACTCACAGAAAGCGCTTTTGGTCGTCTAGAAGCGAGGCCAAACAGAGCCCAAGATTGTCCAGATATACCCTAAGGTTGTGATAAAAAAATTTTGGATCTGATAACGTTAAACACATTTGTAAAGTTACATATGTGGCCCAGTGGGAGATTGTTGGAAAATTTCAACATGTGGGGCCACACATGTAAATATTTAAATGTGTTGTGCTATCTATTAATTAAGCCTAATTAAAGTGATCTAATTAAGAATTAAGTTTAGGCTTATGAGTATAATTGTCATGGAATTAATATGTAGATACCTTAGTGATATTTTTAATTTGATGAGGGGCCAAATTAGAAATATCTAAAACCTATAAGTTATATTAGGGTTATAATCCCCAAATTGTACGTACGTTGTTTTTCTCTACATCCCCATCAACAGAGAAAAGAGACGACACCTTTGTCAAAAGTTCGTATCAATTTGGAAGATCACTACACATTCATCTACCTCTAGCAATGGATTCAGGTACACTTCTGCTTTCTGTATCTCCTTATTCTCTTGATTTGACATGGGTAGTAAAAGGAAAATTTTAGAGTTTGTTAAAGAAGTTCTAGAAATATGTTTAATTATTTTTTGGCAAATCCTAACATTGAATCCCATACTTCTTAAAAAATGATAGTTACACCCTTCTATCAAAAATATGTTAATTTTTTTTGTTAAAATCTCATAAAATGACTTCGCTACCCTCACAAATCCCTAACCCAACCTAACCAATTCCATCCTATTCCCACCCTAAAACAGTGCGTAACTTTTTTTGAAATACCCTAAACACCCCCTGCGCCTCACATCACTACAACCACCTTTATACCAAAACATAAAAAAATTTGTTGGCTCGTCCCCTCTTCCCAAAATTCGAAATTCAACACCCAAAATCCCAACCCTAACCCTCAGCCCCAATATTGCCACCATTGATGCCCTATTTTCCATCCCAATAAGTGTGTATGTGTGAGTCTATCAAAGTGTCATTTTCTCTATGTGTGTCGTGAGTCTATTGCTATGTGTATGGGTATGTGTGATGTATATGTCTGAGTGTGAAGGCCATTTGTGTTTGAGCGTGAGTTACCATAGAGATTTTTTTTTGTTCGTGGCTATGTCTACTATGAGATACCATAGGGATGCGTGTGGTAAGTCTACTATTGTGAGTGTGGTGTATGTGTCTGGATGTGAAATATATGTTTGTGATTTTTTTGTGAAAGAACTGTGAGTGTTCTCTTTTTGATTGACGTAGAACCTTGTGTTCAACATAATGAAAAAAAGAAAGATAGAAAAAAAAGACAAAAAGACAAAGAACTGTGTGTGTTGAGTAATGTTTTTTGAGTAGGGATATTGGGGATGGAGAGGGTAGAATTGTCATTAAATTGTATTTAACACAAAAGTTAACTGATTTTTGACAAGTATGAAGTGTAAGTCTCATTTTTTCAATACCTGAAGGGGTGTAAATCTTATTTTTTCAATGCACAAAGGGGTATAAGTCTCATTTTTTAAAAAGTATGGGGTTTAAGTCTCATATATATAAAAGTAGAAGGGGTCTAAGTCAAAATATCCTATTATTTATTATGTTCAATTTGCTCTCGCAAGTGCAAACAAAGTTAATTTTTTAGTTTTACACTTGGACAATTTTAATGTTTAAATTGGTGACAATGAGTTTTGAACCCATAACATTTTGGTACTTAAATTCTAATATTATGTTATGTAACCACCTCATCTAAAAATTTAAAATGTTAGAAAAACATTTATTATATTATTTTCTATCTTCAACAATAATCAATGTTTCAAACCTCCACATCCGTTAACGAAATCATATATCTAGCTACCTTTCTTTGCCCATATCAAGAAATACTTTGGAATAGTCATTAAACTTATACATGTTTACGAATATATTGTGACACAAAATCCCAAAATTAAGTATTAAAGAAATGATTGATAACATTCTTTATTGTGAAAGATTAAAACTTGAGAAGCCATATATAGACGTACGCATTTTGACTTCTTAAAGTTATCGAAGAAATATGAGAGTAAAAAAAATGAAAAATTGAAAGGCTACTATATTCCCGAGTGAATTGCTTGCCACCCCCCTGTGTTTTGGCCGGAATACTCATTCACCCCCCGTGTTTTTAAAATAGGCTTCTTACCCCCCTGTGATTTTCGGAATGTAGCTGACCGCCCCCCTCCGTTAGAAAAACCGTTTAATTTAACAGCAATTGTAACACACGCGCTTAAAATGCGATTTTTTTATGCTTTTGGTTAAAATAAATTCTTTGTTGGACAAAAATACCCTTTTAGTAAATTGCTTGCTGCCCCTCTGTATTTTTCCCAAAATACTCATTCACCCCCTGTGTTTTTAAAATAGGCTCATTACCCCCCTGTGTTTTTTCGATTTTAACTTTATGTAAAGGTATAACGATCAATTAACTAATTTTGTAACGTTTGCTAACGGAATAAGGGATTTGGGTGCGTCAGCTTAATCGATAAAAACACAGGGGGGTAATGAGCCTATTTTAAAAACACAGGGGGTGAATAAGTATTTCGGGCAAAACACAGGGGGGCAGCAAGCAATTCACTCCTATATTCCCAAATGAATACAAATTATATGAGCTTTAGTAATGTTACTAAGGGAAGAGCTCACACGTAATTTTCGTGTACAGTCAACTATCATATATGTTAATCGAATATTTTATTAAGCTAATTGTCAAAATGTCACGCGTTGACGTCGGTTTAAAAATTTAGCCTCAACCCAAGATTCATTTGGGTTTAAGTTTATAAATACACCTTTTGAAAATCACGTAAGAATAAGTTATGCTTTTGTAAAAGAAGAGATTCCTAGCCTAATTTAAAGAATTTTTTGTCTTTTACAGGCTAAACACTCTTCACAATCAACATTTGGTGTCTACATACACTCACACAATGCTGAATCGAAGCCACCCTTAGTCACTCTTCCTAACATCTATCTACTATAGGAAGAAAGTGTGTTATAGTTATAAATGGCCTTTGTTTTACCTTTGCTTTATATTTTATTTTGTTTTTTGGGTGTTGGGAACATTTTATGATAAATCTTGGTACATAACCTCTATGCAATTGGTATCTTTTGTAAGAGACTGGTCATCTATAATTTTAAATTGTTAGAGAGACTCTAATATATATTTTACAATGTATTTAATACTAACTTTGCTCACTTGGAGATTTCCTTTTATTAAGTCTCACGAGTAAAATATATATGTAACTATACTTTTGGTTGCCGTCTCATTTTTTTTCTTGTAATACTAACACTTTTGGTTCAGGTTTCAGTTTTCGCTTTTAATATTCCATGCACTTTCAGTTCACTTTTTTTTCCTTTTCTTTTTCCTTCCACTTTCGGTTCACTTGGTAAAACTTCTGATACCCAAACAAACCCTACGTATTTGCAACTGGAAAAGGAAAGTACGTAGGCTATCGCGTCCTACATATGCCTTCGCTTGCATTAAACAACAATTAAAGTTAGACTATCGCGTACTACATATGCCTTCGCTTACATTAAACAACAATTAAAGGAAAGTACTATGTTACACAAATCCCTTCTTCTTTTACACGTCAAGTTTGGTTTGATTTACGAGGTCAACACATATAAAAATCTGATAACAGAATAGAAAATTTATGAATTTATGATTTTGATCCGATCCATCTCTATATATATAGTGATGTTGGACTTTTAAGTGCTATTACGAGGCTTTGGCTTAAATTAAAATTTTAATTTAGCATCTTAAATGCAAGGTTTCCATACCAAGGCTCAATCTAATTAAGTGCCTAGTAACAGTTGGACAATAGTAAAAGGTCATAACAAATCATGTAGGTACTTGTACTAAAAAACAAGTAAGCGTAATTCTCAATGTTTCACTAATATTTTGAATAGCGGTTCCGAATTCAAGTTGATTATATTTCGCCTCTTCAATAAAATTGGTGCTACATTTGTTTCTTCAGTAAGTTCAAAAGGCATACAGTATTTCAAATTGATCGTACATTTCTTAGAGAAGAATCGCGAGATTAAGACTCTGTTTGGCATAAATGTAAAATTTTAAATTTCGAATTGTAGAGCTTTTAGAGTAGAGTTTTTGTTAGAAGTATTGTCAAACAAAAGTCATTGACTGTTTAGCCTGTGTTTGGCAACATTGAGTTTTTAAAAATTTTGAGGGTAATATCGGAATTTAAAAAAATATGAAGAGGTATATTTGAGGAAGTAAAAGAAAAACAACTTCTCGCATTATATAAAAATAATGATCAAGTTTGACAGAAAGACTTTTTCGCCTTCTTCCATAATTGAAGCTAAAGTATAAATTAAATAAATTTTTTGCATTGAAAACCAAAATCTATTATATCTCATACACAGTGTTACGTGCCAAACGTACAATGACCCACGTTTGGACATTTAAAAACATCCCAAAACGGGGCATGTTTTCAAGAAAAATCTACTGATGGGTCCAACTAGACTGTTGTTATACAGACTTCTCGCATCATATAAAACAATGATCAAGTTTGACATAAAGAGTTTTTCGCCTTCTTCCATAATTGAAACTAAAATATAAATTAAATAATTTTTTGCATTGAAAACCAAAATCTATTATATCTCATACACAGTGTTACATGCCAAACGTACAATGAAACACGTTTGGACATTTAAAAACGTCCCAAAACAGGACATGTTTTCAAGAAAAATCTACTGATAGGCCCAACTAGACTGTTGTTATACAGATTTCTTAAAACGGGGCATGTTTTCAAGAAAAATCTATTGATGAGCCCAACTAGACTGTAGTTATACAGACTTTTTATGTGATATTGTCCATTGTTGAGTACTTGTGTCCTTATCAACAATTGTTAAACTAACGATTAAAAATTAATTGCTACACTATCCATTGGGCTTTGTACACTTGTAGATATTGGTCTCCGTCCACCGACAGCGTGTGGAAGACATTTGGTGACTTTTTACACCAAGATTATTTGTCAAATTTGTATCTACTCATAATGCAACAAGTGAACATAATATGCTTACCAATTTGTGAACATAATACGCTTACCAATTTAGATCGGTAAAATAGCTACTAGAGTGAAGTTAATATGCGAACATGCATTTGGAAGATATTCATTAGTTGTTACTTGTTAATCAATCTACCGTAAGATTGAGTCTATCATCTGGAAATTTTCTTTTGGACTATCATAGTATTGAAATCATCTTGCATGATAAAATTTAAGATTTATAACCCGTTGTTTAATAACGAGAAGGTTGATCATATTGATATTCTTATTTTTTTCTTATTGCGAATCAATTTTCTGTCATGATTTAGATTCTAATTTTTTTTCAGAAAATGTTATTGACTCCTACTTTCTTGGGTCATAACGTACACGATGCCAAATTTTTTGCTAAGTGAAAATAATATAATCATAAAAATCTCACGCTTAGTTACCCAAGGAATCTCTATATTATCTAATTTATTTAGTTTAGTGGGCAAACTTTCATATAAATTTTTTACACCCTATATTTTAATAAGAGTACAAGATTGGTCATTTATAGGGTGTTTGGATTGAGGGGAGAAAATTTAATAAAAGAGAGGAGAGGAGAGTATTATAAAGGAGAGGAAATGAGATGATTAAATCATGTTTGAATTGGATAATTTGATGGAAGGAGAGTATCATAAAGGAGTATGAGTATCTTTTGTTTGGATTAGGAAGAAGTGTAAAATGAGTTTCATAAAGGAAATTTACTATTCCTCCCCTCCATTTTATCCCAAATTAGAGGGGAAGAAAAAGTGAACATGGAAGGAGTTGCTTTGACCCCTCCACTTCCTTCTCCTTTAAAAAACTTCCAAACCAAATAGGAAAATGACTAAACTCCTTCTTTACTAAACCTCTTCTTCCCCCCATTCCCCTCAATCCAAACACACCCTTATGGAAGTCTCTCTCTCACTTAGTCAGTTCTCTCTCTCTCTCTTCTTTTATAAAGATCATGCAATATCAAACCATCTAAGTCAAATTTGAATTTAGAGATTAATGGAACGTGATCTAAAAATTGAATTTGTACGCTTATGAAACTCTAGGACCCTAAAGCCTAGGGCATGTAAAAGTAAAAATAAATAAAAAATCTAGGACCTTGAAGTCCCAAGATGAAAATTTATAATCTAATGAGAATAACTTTAAACAGTTTAGGAGAGATTGTGAGTTAATCTTTTTGGTAGTTGGGAGATCAGAGTTTGCATCTATGGGAATGGGGCTGGTGGGGTGTGAGGTTAATAAAATAAAGAGTAATGTTATATACCACTTTACTTTTCACATCTTTATACCACTTCTTAGTTGGCATATTGATATGGCATGTCAAGTTGACAAATTTAACTTTTTTTCTCTCCCTTATTTTATTTATTTATTTTTTCTCTCTCTTATTAACGTTTTTTGTCAACATTTCTTACTATCGTTTTCTCTCTCTTACAAACGTTTTTTTCTTACTAACCCTAACCAAAAATCCCCAAACCAATTTAGCAAAAAGAAGTTTATTATTCTCTTTTATTGTTCACTGTTACATCCTCTCCGATTTATTCCCCTTTTTTTAACGAAATGGTGTTGTAAAAGATGAATGAGATTGTTGACATTGGTACATTATCTTTATGGTTCATCTGCATATTCTTCTGCTAAATTGCACTACTATTACATACATATATTTACTCTTTTATCAATTGAAACACTTTACAAAATATATTGTCACAGTTTGACAAGAATATATAAACATATAGATGTCCAATCAAATTACAATCACCATTTGCATTCACATCCTCAAAGGAAACTATTTCTCCTTACTGAGAATTTAAAAGCATGAAAAATAAAACTTTGTCAGATATGAGAAAGATTTTCCAATGATATTAAATAAATAAATAAATACACAGATGTAGGGTCCCATAATAGACAGGACTAAGTCCATTACTTCCAAGAGATGTAAAGGGACATGATTACCTATAGAAGAGAATAATAAATTTCATTTGGGATTTTTGGTTAGTGTTAATAAAAGAGAAAACATTTGTAAGAGAGAGAAAATGATAGTAAGAAACGTTGACAAAAAACGTTAATAAGAGAGGAAAAAAAACAAGGAAGAAAAAATTAAAATGATATATAACATTACTCTAAAATAAAAAATAAAACTTCAACACTTTAGGGACTATTTATGTGTTTGACCCAAATTTTTTATTGAGTGAAATTCCTCTTTTTTATTGACAACAAAAAAAAAATGCAAAATCCACCCTAGAGAACTCATTTATGAAGATAAAGATGACGGAACCCACCCTAGATATAGAATCGTAGTATAAATATAGCATTCGCTCAAGGTATAAATGAGAGAATGAGATATTATATCGCTTTTCCAAGTAACTTACTTTCAGCGTATTCAACTGCCAACTAAAACATGAACGCTCAATTTCCTGCCTCAGCTGTTCCTCTCTCCTATCAAAATTCTGGTCGTGAGGTTCCTCGACGTTCGGCAAATTTTCATCCATCCATCTGGGGAGATTTTTTCCTTTCATATGATTCTAGCCCCGCGGTAAAGAATATTAGTTATTTATTCATTTTCATTAAGTTCTCGAACTTCGTTCAAATTTAGTAGCCCGTAAAGCAGTTTACCCTATTAAATATATCAATTTCGTGTTACAGGAAAATGGTTCTCATGAAGAAAGTGAACATGAACCACTAAAAGAAGAGGTGAGGAAAATGCTATTGGCAGCTCCAGTTAAGTCCTTGCAAAAGCTAGAGTTGATTGATGCAATCCAACGCCTAGGGGAGTCTTACCATTTCGAAGGCGAGATTGATGCCTCATTAAAATACATTTATGATTTCTATCATGAATGCTTTGAAGAAGATGGTAATGACATTTATGCTATTGCGCTTCGATTCCGATTACTTAGGCAACAGGGCCATCCTATTACTTGTGGTAAGCAATTATTCACAGCATTACAATATATCAATATTTCACGCGTCCCTTATATAACAGTGCTTTTATTGTATATGTGAACTGTTTGAAATAAAATATATAACCCCTTATCATACTTACAAACAAGGGGTAAAGAGATAACGTAAAACATTATCATTACAAGTATATCCGTGCAAGCAGTTACTTAGGTCCTTGTCCATAGAAAACCAGAATTTATCTTCTCATGATTCAAGACATGAAGCATTTGACCAGCAAAAATAAAAAAATAAAAAAGTTCTCTTTTGTATGAATCTATTTATCTTATGCTTAAAAGGTAATAGATAAGACTATATTGAGGTTAATTCATCAGGTTTATTAGACAACGAGTATATATGTAAGTTTATAAATATTTGAGGGGAACTTGGCAGAGCCACATTGATATGTGCAAGCCCTCAACCTGAAGTTTAGGGTTCTGATTCTACCCGTGATGTGTGTAACCAAAATTATGGAGGTAAATTAGTTTGTTCCCTAGCTTGCTTAAATATTTTTCATGCATGGCCCCTTTCTTATCTCAAATCAAGTTTTTGGTTTTGAATCAGACGTGTTCAACAAATTCAAGGACACGAAGGGAAAATTCGATGAAGCTCTATCAAGCAACGTTCGAGGAATTCTAAGCTTGTATGAGGCAGCTCATCTTATATTCCATGGAGAAGATATTCTTGAGGAAGCACTAACGTTCACCACCACTCACCTTGAGTCCATGGTGTCCAACTTGAGCAATTTTCTTGCAGCACAAGTCATTATAGCTCTTAAGACTCCAATTAGATTGACGATGCCAAGACTTGGAGCGAGAGAGTACATATCAATATACCAAGAAGATGAACTACATAACGATATATTACTTTAGTTTGCCAAATTGGACTTCAACATATTGCAACAGATGCACCAAAAAGAACTAAGTCGTATTACAAGGTAATTAAATTTCTTGACCAGTAATAAACTGAGTTGAATAAAGTATTTTAGTTGTATATTCAATAACACTTTTATAATTTTTAGGTGGTGGAAAGATTTGGATGTCCCCAAAAGTTTCCCTTTCGCAAGAGACAAATTGGTAGAATTATACTATTGGATAATAGAAGCTTATTTTGAGCCTCAATATTGCGTTGGTAGGAGAATATTAACCAAAGTAATGGGTATGACTTCCATTATCGATGACATTTACGATATATACGGAACATTTGACGAGCTTCAACTTTTTACAGATGCGATTGAGAGGTTAATTCAAATCTCTTTTTTTTTTTTTTTAATACAAAATCTATAGGTATTCGAGCTTTGCATGACTAATCTCATGGAACCCTAAAGTTAACAACCGAGTAAACCTCCAGCGACCTTGAGAGGACTCAAACTGACGACCTTTAGTTACACCCCCAAGATTTTTACCAATTAAGCTTAATTCAAATCTCTTATCATTTTCAACTTGATTTGCAGTTGGAATATTTCCGCCACACATCAACTGCCGTCATACATGAGACATTGTTATCTTGCGCTACTGGATGTTTACACTGACATAGACCAAGAATTGGCCAAGCAAGGCAAATCAAACGCCACATACTATGCGATAGAAGAGGTCAGGATTATAATATTGCATCCTTTTTTTATAAATCAGCCTCTTCCATAAATTAGCAATGAACTTATATTTGATTCCCATTATTTCAATTAATTTTCAGATGAAGAAATTAACAAGAGCATATTTTGAAGAGGCTAAATGGTATCATACGAACTATGTTCCGAAATTCGAGGAGTATATGAAGGTTGCACTTGTATCAGCGGCTTACATGGTGTTTGCAACAACTTCATTTGTTGGAATGGGAGACATACTAACTCAAGAGGTCTTCGAATGGGTATCAAGTGAACCTCTAATTATTCGAGCTTCATCAGTAATTGCCAGATTAATGAATGACATGGAAAGCCACAAGGTAAAACAGAAGAACATGCTAATACAATTACCGGTAACAATATACTAAATGAAATATTTGAAATGTTTTTTCGGTAACATATGTTGTTTCCATTGGCATGCAAATGAAAATTAAAGTTAAGTAGCTTATTGGAGGAAAATTTCACTTATAGTCCAAAAAGCATTTAGTAAGTACTTAATTACGTCCGCCACAATCATTTTCTATCACTTAATTTGAAATTATTAATTCCTGCTTATTCTTTGTCATTTTTATCATCCAATTTTGGTGCATCCTAATTAAATTTAATTTAGGATTAATACCACTTTTGGTCCCTTATCTTTAACCTCATTGACCATATGATCTCTTATCTTCAAAAGTGATATATTCAGTCACTTATCTTTTAAAGTTGGGACATCGTTAGTCCTTTTATGTGAATCCATTAAAAATTTGACGGCAAACGCATTTGTCTAGTGTCCCAATTTGAAAAGATAAGAGACTGAAATCTATCACTTTTGAAGATAAAGAATCACATCGTCAATAGGGTTAAAGATAAGGGACCAAAAGTGATATTAATCCTATATTATCTTGGTACAAGTTATATTTTTTTACTGCATGACATAGGAATTATAGGTTTACTGAAGAATAATAAATGATAACAATTATAAGTTAGCTCACATAAATGTAAAAGTTGAACATGAAAGATTTTAATAAGAATTCCATTATCTCGTATGATATGAGATATAGTTTGATTATTCTCTTATGTGATTTAAAATCTATGTTTTAAATAAAAATTCATGTTTTCCATTCTTTAACCAAGAAGAAAGAAGTCAATTTTAATCGAAATATAGTGCCTCTACTCTTTATTTTGATAAGCTTATTACACTCTCCAACGAAAACTAAAGGAAGGATAGTTAAGATGGCTTCAAGAAACACAAGGGCTTCGTTCTTGATTATCTTTTCAAAGAAGAAGAGATTACCACTAAAGTTTCAGGAGTTAATTTTACCATTTTGTCACTGATTGTCACATACTGATCTAGTATAATATGCAGTTTGAGCAAGAAAGAGGACATGTGGCATCAGCAGTTGAAATTTATATGAATGAATATTGTACCTCAAAGGAAGATGCTCTCGTAGAGCTTCACAAACAAGTTACAAATGCATGGAAAGATATAAACAGAGAATGCCTTGACCCCATTGTTGTACAAATGCAATTCCTCACGCGAATTGACTATTTGACTCGAGTATTAAATACCATATATAAAGATAACGATGGGTATACTCATTCCAAGACCAGGCTTGAAAAAATCATTTACCTGGTTCTTGTCAACCCTGTGAATGAATGATTTATACTCCTTGGTTCATTATCATATTTGTATGCCAATAAAGCATAATGTAGTGTACGTTGTGACAATGTATTTTAAGTATTCCAAATAAAAATTTGGACCTCTTTTATTTCATAAGCTCAAGAAAATTGAATAAAATTTTAACATATTACTTATCTCAGTTTTTATATCGCGCAAGTTAGTATGCACTTGGCAATTATATGTTGGATGTATTTCAATTATCGTGCAAATCGAATAAAAATTAGGTACTCTTTGATATCATCTATCGAAAACCAAAAATTAAATTGTATTACTAGTGTTAGTAGTTCAGTTGTACAATAAAACTTTGATGCTGGAGAGAGAATTGACGATGGAGACATTGGAAAAGGACTAGAATAGATAAGGTAGAGAAGGTAAAGAAAGTAGTAGAGTACAAAGATCATATAACCAAGGTGTGTGAGTTATTAGAGTTATTTTTTTCTTTTGCAAGGCTAATGAAAGATTATTTGTAGAAATCTTTTGATTTTGTGTTTTAAGTTAATCCTGTTGTCACATGGACTTAAGTTGATTCAAATCTAATTCATTATCTGAAAAACTAAGACCTTGATCGAAGCTAGAGTTGATTATTAATCAAACTAGTATTTCGTGAAGATGACAATTATCAACCAATTATCAATTTACAGTGAACGGGTCCAAAATGTCCATGCCCTCTAATGATCATCATCTTTTTCCCATGAACATTTTTAGGTTTTGTTTGACCACTAGCGGAACAAGAGTGAAGTAATTCTTTTTACCTCTTGTTAATATGGTTTTCTCAGTTCAATACATGCAATAGCTATGACCATGAGCAATTGATTAATTACCAATTCGGACTAAGGAATCGAGATATTTATCAATGTCGCCATGAGTTACAATTATGCATAGCTAATGTGAAATTGTTTTCCTAACATGAAAATTCAGTTGACAGAGTCTGACTATAGATTGTGGCTCATGTATTAATACTCTATTTTTGAAGTCTTGATAAGATGCTTCACCACCTCATAGTCTTGTATAATGGCACATACTATCAATATAGTCAGGAACGGGGGCAGATATATCCGGGTTTTAATCCTTTGATTTTCTATATTATCCTTATCCTCGTGAATCTAGAGGTATCCTTAATATGTTATTTTGTGCATTGTTAGATTGTATAATTTATTTAATGTAGGCAGTTTATTTAAATTATTAATATTAATACAATTAATTTAAATAAAAGTTTATAGAATAATATTTATATATTCTATTATTAAAAGTAAGAATATGAGTGACACAATTAATATTCATAAATATAATATAAAAGTAGTCCCCCATTGTAGGATAAATTAATTGGGTGTTAGTTTATCCGATTAGATTGAATTATAGTATACTATCCAAATAATAGGAGATATTGATTTGGATGATTAGTCTCATATCGTAAGACTAGATGTATAAATGGTTGTTGAGAACAAGTGACTAAACATGACCGTTGGTACAACGAATTACATGGATTAGTCAATAACTCATTGCACAATGTAATAGTGTGATTAACCCTGAGACGTGAGACACCACAATTATCCTGTGTTAGGAATACCGTAATTTGCTAGTATAATTAAGCTAGTCCTAATCAAGGATTAGATATTATACTCAGTGGTTACGATCTATTCCGACATAGAGATAAGTGTGTAAAGATACAGAATCTATCAATTAAGCATCCTATGCGATCTACTAATCAAGTAACTGGAAATCTTTGGCCAAGAATAGTGGAAGTTGTTCCACGAATTATTCATAAATTACTAATTAAATAGATTTGAATATATGATTGAGTAATAGAGTTTGACGACCATATCCATCACTCTAGCTCAATCGGTATGATTTAGATAGAAGGAATTGAATGCATGGTAATTACTTATTGAAAGGGTTTCTAAAACAGAAGAACATACTAATTCAATTACCGGTAATGATATGCTAAATGAAAAAAAAAAAGTTGAACATGAAATAGTTTAATAAGAATTCTATTATCTCCTATGATACGACATATGGTTTGATTATTCTCTTATATGTGATTAAAAATCTATGTTTTAAAATAAAAAGACACATCCTCTATTCTTTTACCAAGAAGAAAGAAGGTAATTTTAATCCAAAGAGTAAATGACTTAACATCCTTATTTGTCTTGTTAAAAGTGCACAATACCCTCATGTTTTATATAAATAAGATGATTACCCCACTGTGTTTTAAAAATATAGCTGATCTAATACCCCTATGTTTTAAAAGCGTAATTGAATACCTCTATTAAAATGAATGATTTTTCTAACAGAAGCGGGCATTCAGCTACGTTAGTAAAAATGCAAAGGATATTCATCTATGTTTATAAAACACAAGGGGATAATCAGCTTGAACACAGTGGGATATTCAACTTCATTTTTAAAACACAGGAGAGTAATCAACTTATTTATAAAAACATAAGAGAATATTATACACTTTTGACAAAACACATGTGATGTTAAGTCGTTTACTCTATTCCAAATAATGTCTCTACCTCTCTATTTGGATAAGCTTACAACACTCTCTAATTAAAAGTAAGGGAATGATAGTTAAGATGGTTTGAAGAAACACAAGGGCTTAGTTCTTGATAATCTTTTCAAACAAGAAGAGATTACCACTAAGTTTCACCAGTCAATTTTACCATTTTGCCACTGATTGTCACATACTGATCTAATATAATATGCAGTTTGAGACAGAGAGAGGACATGTGGCATTAGCTGTTAAAAGTTACATGAACGAGTATGGTACCTTAAAGGAAGATGCTCTATTGGAGTTTTGCAAACGAGTTACAAATGCATGGAAAGATATAAATAGAGAATGCATTTACTGTTAAAATTAAAGAATCTAATATCATAAAATAAAACACTACTGCACTTAATATAATTAAGTTGATTAAATCGAAACTGTACCTTTATCTGAAGCCATTGAAACTACATATCAATCTTGAGATTTGAAACATATCGTAAATCGATGTCATGCACATTTATTTGTTGCAGGAATTTCCTAAAGAAACCATAATCCTGCATGAAAACTTGAGCGACGTGTTATGGTAGGCATGCCTAGACTAGGTAATCCCTCTCCCCTCCAACTTCTATATGGTGGCTCTCAATGGGGCATGCCAACCCTGATAGCCTATTATTTATAGATTATCAGTATTCTGGTTGGGAGAAAGGGCCTAGCCTAAAAACTGTATTACATCTTCTATCAAGATACCTTAATATTAAAACAGGCTCTGCACATTATATACCATACCACTAAATAAAATAATATTCAAGAGTCGGACCTAGGCCAACTGGAGTAGATCACTATAAATTATGCTTTGGGCTTTACCGATCAACCTCAACCCGTTTTTCAAAAATAAAAAAATACCCAATCAGTAGTAACCCATAATTTAAAAAATTCAAACAGTCTCCCACTTGGGCAACACTGATTGATTTTATAGTTTGAAATTATTTTATTTCACGAAAATACTTTGGAGTTGAAAACAACTTTGGTGGCCACAAAATAAACATCTCAATCCAAAATTCAGTCCAACAAGTACATCAATATCGAACCATAATAGTCGTTAAACTTTATTTGGGCAAACCCCCTTTAGTGCTTCTAATTCAAAGCCACTTCAATAATGAAATCTGTAACTGTATATCTAGAGATATAAAATTTTGAACCTGCGTGAGCTCATAATAACTTTATCTACGTATACATAAAATAGT
This sequence comes from Ehretia macrophylla, assembly GCA_037974665.1. Lineage (NCBI taxonomy): Eukaryota > Viridiplantae > Streptophyta > Magnoliopsida > Boraginales > Ehretiaceae > Ehretia > Ehretia macrophylla. The sequence continues at coordinate 18,690,289 of CM075767.1, read as the reverse complement.
GATCACAACATAAATATGATAGGAACAAAACTTTAATATACTGTAAATTACTAAAAATAAACTATACCCTTACACTTTACGCTTCTAACCTAAAGCATTTCAATTGAAGCATTAATCTAAGTGTATAATCTGCTTACACTTGCATAAGCATACCAAATACACAACTTTACCTTAAACACTTATTGGCAATAAATATTCATAGCTTATGCCTTTATAACCCATCAACATATCCAAGTTGTGTAAATAATTAAGCAGGTAACAATAACATGATTGAATCACAATCACCATCATTAGTTTAGATAAATAGTTATATAGTAATAACTGTAAATATTCAAATCACTGAATATAAAAGTGACAATCATTTACTAACACTTTAGTGAAAGTAAACCATGCTCCTACTAACCAATTGCTTCAAAATCTATAAACATTCGTGTACTTGATGACAACCTTTCTTGGTTAGTGATATTACAATCTCGAAAAATATGCTTTGATTGTAATCTTCAAGTTTAGAACTATTGAATTTTCAACTTACATAAGAGAAAGATTTCATCAATTTCATCTCTATATAAAAACACAATTTAAGAATATGAGCATGTAAGGAATAGAAAAATTCTCATCAATCAAATGCTATTAAAGCATTTCAATCCCTTTATAGATCCCCAACCTTAAAGGACTTTACTTTAGGAGACAATAAACTTTATATCATTGGTTTATCTCATATCTTTAAGGGAGATTTATTTCATATACATCATGCTCATACTTCCACTATGACATATGTAAATGCAAATAAAATGCATTTCAAGCATGATACTTTATAACCTTCTTAAAAACAATACACATTTTTACATGTGTGAGCACATAATCAGACAGATATATTACAACCACTAAGCTTAAAGTTCACTTGATATTTTAAACTTTATTTCTTTTTTGTCATTAGACTTGTATCACACAAGTGAAACTATATACCACACCTGATTGAGATGTAAATATCAATGAACTTTCTCCCTTAATAATTATAATTGCAAAATCATGCACTACTAAAATACGTCATCAACATATTTCACTTTTATCATGAAAAAGTTCTAGAATAGTGTTCTTTCATGAAACCCTTAAATTTGATAAAAATTAAATAATATAACCATTCAATCAATTGACTATGAAATTTGTCAGCAACATTAGTATTAGATAGCCAATATCAGGAATGTGAGGTTTGTCTTCCTTTTATGTATTATGGAATAATCCACTTAAAATAATACTCAAGTACTTGATTTAAAATTAGAATACCTTAATATACATGCTTTCAAAGTGATATTAATATATTATATGCTTTATATGGAAGCCCTTAAAAAAACATCACACAAAAGATATTATACACTTGACACTTTAATTCACTGTAACTGTCTGTTGATGACCCTTGTCAATAGGCAAGAAATTATTTTAGTCAAAGCTTTTCTTTAGCCCCAAGTTTTTCGTTTTACCAAAATTGTAAAATTATTTCCTTTATAGAATTAGGACATATGTTGTAATCTTCTATATCTTTGTATTATACGATCAATGAAACATAACTTTTCCTGGGATATTATTTACATGGTATTAGACAAGGTGTTTCTCAAAAACATTCCTGCGCTGCATTGTTCCATAGTCTGCACGTTGCTCATCAACAATTTCTTTTTCTAATCTTTTCTTTCTTCCTTCTTGGTTCATGTCCGCACCTTAATCAATCACCCAAAGCCTTTACTATCTATTTCTTCTTCTGTCCTTTTCGTTCTTTTCCGAATCACAAAAACCAACCACAAAAAAAAGAGTAACATGGCAGACCTATCTCATACAGCACCAAAACCCGTCACTACACTATCTTTCGAAATGTCCACCAACGACTCTTCCCACCCTTACTACCTTCATAATTCTGACAATCCTGGAACTATCTTGGTCTCTCATCTCTTAACAGGTGATAACTATTCTACCTGGAGCAGGGCTATGCGCATGGCCCTATCCGCCAAAAACAAATTAAGCTTCATCAATGGCACTCTGCCATGCCCAGATGCAAAAAGCCACCAAACTGACTACGCCTTATGGCAACGTTGCAACGACATGGTTATCTCTTGGCTCTTGAATTCTATCGATCCTGACATAGCCCATAGCATTATCTATATGGATAGTGCTTCCGCTGTTTGGCTTGATCTTCAAGAGAGATTTTCTCACAGCAATTCTCCTCGAATCTTCCAAATTCGTCGTGATATCTCTTCTATGCAACAGCAACAACTGTCTGTTGCTGCTTACTTTAATAAACTCAAAGCTTTATGGGACGAATTGGCCTCATACCACCCAATCCCTTCCTGTTCTTGTGGTGCGATAAAATCTATCACCGATCGCGACCAGGAAGAACGGGTAATCCAATTTTTAATTGGTCTTCATGATTCCTACTCTGCTGTCTGTGGCCAAATCCTCTTGATGTCTCCTCTACCCAACATTAATAAGACCTATGCTCTTGTTCTCCAAGAAGAAAAACAGCGTGACGTCTCTCATATTTCTCCTTCCTCTGATGCCACTGTAATGCCCCGACCTCACCCCAAGCTAAAGGTTAAGTTCGGACTCGACACACGGACAGAGTCTCCCCTGTACCGTAGACATTCTGAAAAGCTGTAAACACTCAAATAAAGCCTCAACAAGATAAGGCAAGCTTTTCATAATTAAACATCAAAGGTTCAAGGCCATCCGAGCCTTGAAGGATACAATAGTCCTAAAACACACTAGCATGCTAGTGGCTGGTGTTAGAACATTCACTTCCAAGAATGCAAGGTAATTAAAACAGTAACATAAGTTATTACAATATATAGGCTTCCAAATCTACACCACAACCAACTATTTTTCAACTTTGCACAACAAGCATATACATAGCCCTTAGGCTACTAAATAGAACATAAGATAACAAATGAGTCTTCCACATAGCAGCAAGAACATAAACCACCTCAAGCTAACAGGCACAGCAACTAAGGTAAAGGATCAGTCTGGACTTCTTCCTCTTCTACTATCACCTCAACTAGCTGGGGATCACCCTCAGCACATCCTGAAACATATATCGAGGTATGAGCAACCACTGTTGCCTAGTGAGGGATAAAGTCTCCCAGGGCGTGCAATGCAACAATTAAAACAGTTAATCAACAATAGTAATAAAACAATTTAAGAAGTAACGATAGCTTAAATAACCACACATTAAAAAGGATACACTTCACTTTACCCTAACACCAAATCTTCAATCCACGAACCACGAACACGATCACGATAACGATAAGCCGGCATAATCCCAAACACTTCAGTGGGTGTACTCCGGATGTACCCCGATAATCCTACGACCCAACACCCCCTGGCAATCTCCGGACCAGGCGAGTGAGGGAATAGAGCACGAAGTTTGAATATCCACTGGCAAGCCCTCTGCCGCCCAGCCGATATTCAACATATCCGCCCCTGACACTATGGTTGCGCAACCACCATGCAATGCACTTTACAATGACAAGTTAATATCAATAATATAAGCAATAACACGTAGGAGGATCAACAAAGTAGGTTGACCTCAATGCAGTTAGAATTGAAGCAATTATACAAGCAATTAAGTAGTTTTACAAAGGGACATATACAAGATAAGCATAAAATCCTACCGAAAGCTCCAAATCAACTTGAAACCACATTTAAACACTTAAGAAGTCATGCCATGGACTTAGAAGCGTGAGACAACCGAAATTTCACTTAAACCCCTTTGTTATTCAAGCTATTTCTCTTCCAAACCAAAGTTAATGATTCAAATTCAAAGGGAAGCTATACCAACCTTCTAACTAACCCTCAAGGAACCCTTTCAACCCTCAAACTTATTCAAATGCCCGCAATTTCCCCGAAAGCCCCAAATTCCCTCTTATAGCTTTAAACTACACATACCTCAGCCGGGCTTCAAACAAAGGTTAGCAAACCTTCTATAGTACCTAGGTAGCCTAAGGATTCTAAAAGTGAAGCCCGAATCTACCCAGATTCACATTAACCCCGAAACCCCTTTGTTAAAGTTGGCTATTTCACGTTTTATGCGTTTTTAGAGCAATTCAAGTGTACGAGGCTATTAGACTATCTTCATTAGCACCTAAAGCATCTATTAGGAGTGTTGAATCAAGCTAATACGTGCAATTACACAAAACCCTAAAAAAACGTCACTATTTACCTTATAAATCAAACTAACGATTCTAACCGTTTAAAAAGCGAAACGATGGTTCAAATATGTTCTCTAGCACTCATATACAAGGTATAATAGCATAGATAATCAATACATTAGCATTTGGTCACATTTTCAACAAATTAAGAAAATAGCAACTATTTTAAAATGCGAAAATAAGCCATAAAATCCCTCACCAATGCGCGTAGGAGCACCTAGGAAGCTTGCACCCACCCTAAACTACTTGCTCTAGGCTTGGCTTGGCTTGAAGTGAAGAGTTGAAGAGCAAAAATCAATTTTCTCCTCTCCTAGCTGCTCTCGGTTGTTGCACAGTGTTTTTCAGCACTTTTTTGTTTTGTTCTTTGCTAGTTATAAGCTAAGGTGTATAATATAGGGTGCATAGTTGGGTGGGGTCAAGTTTGGGTATTTAAAAGGTCACTAGAATGCGTGTTATTGACTTAAAAACGAGTCTAAGGTGAGAAGTAATGTTAGTTATTTAAATCTCTAAGTTTGTTACGTAACACTATTCATTTAACTACTAAAACTATTTTCTAAACGAGCTATCCTATCACCTCTAGCTCAATTGCACATTTTTCCCACTACTCTAACAATTAATATGATTTAATAAAAATACTAATTCACTAATAGAGTGTAGTTTAAAAACGGAGTGAATAGTAGCTAAAGAAGGCAGTTAGTAAAGCACAGAAGGAAATGAACAAATAAGGGATGCAAAAGTAAATGAATGCATGGCAAAATTTCAGGCATCACATCCTCTCCCCCTTAAACTAATTGCGTCCACGTAATTCTTACATGAATCGGCGAATAACTCTGGATAGCATTCCCGCATCTGATCATCTCTCTCCCAGGTAGCATCCTCTAACCCGTGATGATCCCACAGGACTTTAACCTTCAGAATGCTTTTAGTCCTCAGCTCCTGAACTTTCTGATCCATAATTCGAAGAGGTTTCTCTGTTTATGTCAAAGTCTCACTGATCTCTAAAGGCTCGGGCTCAAGAATATGAGAGGGATCTGACTGATACTTCCAAAGCATAGAAACATGGAAGACATCATGAATTCTGCCCAGGCTAGTTGGCAAAGCTAGTCGATAAGCCAAATCACCAATGGTTTCAGTTATCTCAAATGGTCCCACATAACGAGGACTAAGTTTACCTCCTTTACCATGCCGAATCAAACCTTTGCGAGGAGAAATTTTCAGAAATACTCAATCCCCAACGGTGAATTTCAGATCACGACGGCGTCTATCTGCATAACTCTTTTGCCGACTCTGTGCTGTAAGCATTCTTTTTCTGATAAGCTGAACATTATCAATCATTCTGTTCATCTCTGGTAATAAAGTAGGATCAATAGATTTCGACTCTCCAACTTTATCCCAATATAAAGGAGATCTGCACTTCTGCCCATACAAAGCCTCATACGGTGTCATACCGATAGTAGCTTGATAACTGTTGTTATAAGCAAATTCTGCAAGAGGTAAATATTTCTCCCAACTCTTACCGAAGTCCAAAATACACGCTCGGAGCATATCCTCAAGTATTAAGATAGTTGTTTCAGATTGTCCGTCAGTTTGAGGATGATGAGAAGTACTGAAGTTCAATGTTATGCCCAAAGCTTTCTGAATCTTCTGCCAGAACTGAGATGTGAAGCGGGGATCTCTGTCTGACACAATACTCTTGGGAATTCCATGAAGTCTAACAATATTCTCAACATAAATTTCAGCCAACCGATCCAGAGATTCAGTCTTCTTAGTAGCAATAAAATGAGAGGTTTTGGTCAATCTATCCACAACAACCCAGATTGAATCATGACCCCTTGAAGACCGCGGTAAATCTAACACGAAATCTATGGTAATGTGACCCCATTTCCAAATAGGAATAGCCAAAGGCTGCAACAACCCTGCTGGTCTCTAATGTTCAGCTTTAACTTTCTGACATGTAAGACATTTAGTAACATAGTCAGCAATCTCCCTCTTCATGTTGTTCCACCAGTAGTTCTGTTTTAGATCTCTGTACATCTTGGTACTGCCTGGATGAATTGTATACTTAGAATTATGAGCCTCTGCAAGAATTTCTTTCTTTAAAGCTGGCTCGGAAGGAATGCAAATTCTGCCCTTGAATTTTAGAAGTCCATCATCATGTAATTTGAAATCCGACTCTCCCCCTTTTGAATTTTCTAAGATTTCCATCAACTGCGGGTCAGCCTGTTGAGCTTCTCGAATCCTGGATAATAATAGAGACTGAATATGCAAACTTGCGAATTGAACACTAGAATCTGAAATGTTGGGCCTCCATAAACATAATTCCTCCATGAACTCCCATTTTTTTATGATTAGACTAACAACTGTAGCCTTTCGGCTTAAGGCATCAGCAACAATATTAGCCTTACCTGGCAGATAATTGATAATACAATTATAATCCTCAAGCAACTCCAACCAACGCCTCTACCTCATATTCAACTCTTTCTGAGAGAAGAGATATTTCAGACTCTTGTGATCAGTAAAGATTTCAAATTTATTACCCCAAAGATAATGACGCCATTTCTTTAACGCAAAGATGATAGGTGCAAGCTCGAGATCATGCGTCGGGTATTTAAGTTCATAAGGTTTCAATTTTCTAGAAGAATAAGCAATAACTCTCCCATTCTGCATCAATACACAGCCCAAACCTTCCTTAGAAGCATAACTATAGATTACCAGATTATCGGTACCCTCAGGTAGAGCGAGAATAGGAGCTGTGGTTAATCTCTTCTTTAATTCTCGGAAGCTAGCCTCACACTTCTCATTCCAGTCAAATATAGTCTTCTTCTGAGTGAGTTGAGTCAAAGGCCCAGCAATTTTTGAGAAATCCTTGACAAACCTTCTGTAATAACCTGCTAAACCCAGAAAATTGCGAATTTCTGTGACAGCCTCCGGCCGTTTCCATGCCATAACAACCTCAATCTTAGCTGGATCAACGGAAATTCCATCCTGAGAAATAATGTGGCTCAGAAAGGTGACTTGTCTTAACCAGAACTCACACTTACTGAATTTCGCAAATAACCGATGCTCCTGAAGAGTCTGCAGTACAATCCTGAGATGCTGTTCATGTTCTGCCTCAGATTTAGAATAGACAAGAATATCATCAATGAAAATAACCACAAACTGATCCAGATAGGGGCGGAATACTCTCTGCATCAAATCCATAAATGCGGCAGGAGCATTAGTAAGTCCAAACGGTAAGACAACAAACTCATAATGGCCATAGCGAGTTCTGAACGCAGTTTTGGGAACATCATCAGACTTAATCCTTAACTGATAATAGCCCTGCCTCAGATCGAATTTAGAAAATACCCTGGCACCTTGCAGCTGATCAAATAATTCCTCAATCAAAGGCAATGGATATTTGTTTTTGATAGTTATCTGATTAAGACCCCGATAATCAATGCATAACCGAAGAGATCCATCTTTCTTTTTAACAAATAAGACCGGTGCACCCCAAGGTGAAGAACTCGGCTGAATGAATCCCTTCTCAAGTAAACCCTGCAACTGAATTTTCAATTCTTGTAACTCAGGTGGAGCCATTCTGTACGGAGTTCTAGAGATAGGCGTAGCCCCTGGTAATAAGTCAATCACAAACTCTATCTCTCTATCAGGTGGTAAACCAGGTAACTCCTCAGGAAATATCCCCGGAAACTTTCTCACGATAGGTACATCATTCAGTTTCAATGGATCACCAGGTTGATTAATCAAGTAAGCAAAGTAAGCCTCACAACCCTTACCTAACATTTTTGATGCTTTAATTATAAATATGATATGATAGGAGTTCCCGTAGATTTTCTACTACCAACTATTTTAAGTACAGGCTGGTTGGGCATTTCTAGATTTACAATCTTCTTTCTACAGTCAAGCTGGGCATAATATTTACCTAACCAGTCCATCCCCAATATAATTTCAAAGTCGCGGAAAGGTAGAATAATTAAATCGGCAAGAAAAACACGACCTTGAATATAAATATTACATGTCTTGCAGATAGATTTGGTGACAAACTTCGGCCCCATAGGAGTGTAAACCACAATATCATGCAACAATTTATCATGTTTCAACTTAGCATTTTGTGCACAAACAGGTGTAATAAATGAATGCAAAGCCCCGGAATCAATTAAAACCTTAACTGATTGATCATTAAGAAAAAAAGTACCTTCTACTACAGCAGTCGTATCCGAAAGCTCCTCAGCATCTAAGGCAAATACTCGGGCCTGACCCCGCGGTACTGGAGCTGCAACTGAACCCCCGGTCTGATTTCCCTGACCAGATGTCTGATCCCTGGTATTCTTGAATTTCTGACAGCCTCTAACCCTGTGTTGATCACTGCCGCATCCAGTACATCTGCCCAATCTCTTCCAACAATTCTCCTTAGTATAACCCTGGCGTTGACAGAAGCTGCACTGTTGGTGACGTCTTGCAACAGTGCCTCCCAAAGGAGCTCTGTAAGTAGAGGTAGCTGAATTACCCTGCTGAGAACGAACTACTGCTGGTCGGGTCTGCCCCTGGCTCTAACTCTGAGCTGGTCGCGACTGAATCTGAACAGGCCCTGTATAACTCTGTGTCTACCTCGGCTGTGGACTCTGCCCAACTGGAATAGTCTGCCTCTGGTACCCCTGACTCTGAGACTGAAACTGCCGCTTACTCGATTGACTAGACTCTGCCAACACGTCTGTCTTGCGTTTGTCATACCTCGAGGTGGCTTTGACCACTGCAGCATAGTTAAGGTAATCATTCGCAGAAAGACTAAGCATAATATCCTTCCTCAATCCCATAATGAACCTCTACATCTTCATATCCTCAGGTTGTACCAAAGCCGGCACATAGCGGGAAAGCCTAGTAAAAGCAGCCTCATATGGATCCACTGACATACTCCCATGTTTTAAAGCTATGAACTCTGCCTGACGCCTCTCACGGGCAACCACGGATATATACTTATCTCGGAATTCTTGAACGAAATCAGCCCACGAATGTTGGATCGCCTCAGCTTCCCATTTCTCATTAATAGTACGCCACCACTCCTCGGTGTCACCCTCCAACAGAAATGTAGCATAAGTAATATTTCTCTCATCACTGCACTCTAGAATTGCAGCCACCATTTCAAATTTCGTCAACCATAATTCGGCCTTCGTATCATCAGGTTCACCAAAGAAGCTGTAGGCCCCGTGATGTAAAAATCGGTCATACAAATTAGCTCCAGCAGCACCACTACCCTCGGCTCTGACGGCCTGATTACCCATAGGAGCCCCTGCCTGACCCTGCTGAGTTACAAACTGTGCAATAGTGTTCATTGCAGTAGCCATAGTAGCCAGAATCTGTGCAGTGCTGGGTTCTGGTCCCTGCGGTGGTGCATTCTCTGCTACTCCTTCACCTTCTCCTGGAACACCCTGCTTAGGGGCTTCCTCCGGCTCTCTCCCCGGTCTGCCCCTTCTCCTTATTTCAACAGCTAGAATGCAAAGTATTATGACAGGCATTTACATAAATTACAAATAAAGCACATAGGAAGAAGTTCAAATAAGTCCACATAAGTCACATATTACATTAGAGGAATGTTCACATACAAGAGATTCATAGTCACTTAATCATGCTTGACATTCTAGACTTTTCACTTCCAAACATTAACTCTTAGAGACCTTTCACATTCCATTATCATACTAGCATGTTCCTTTCTAATTCAAATTCCACCTAGGCAAATCAAAGGACCACAGATTCATGCAATCACAAAGTCACATAACAGATCTCTACCCACAGACCGAGAAATTCAACCCGGCTTCATGCAATCTATAGCTCTGATACCACCTAAATGTAACGCCCCGACCCAACCCCAAGCTAAAGGTTAAGTCCGGACTCGACACACGGACAGAGTCTCCCCTATACCGTGGATATTCTGAAAACCTGTAAACACTCAAATCAAGCCTCAACAAGATAAGACGAGATTTTCATAATTAAACAACAAAGGTTCAAGGCCATCCGAGCCTTGAAGCATACAATAGTCCCAAAACACACAAGCATGCTAGTGGCTAGAGTTAGAACATTCACTTCCAAGCATGCAAGGTAATTAAAACAGTAACATAAGTTATTACAATATATAGGCTTCCAAATCTACACCACAACCAACTATTTTTCAACTTTGCACAACAAGCATATACATAGCCCTTAGGCTACTAAATAGAACATAAGATAAACAAATAAGTCTTCCACATAGCATCAAGAACATAAACCACCTCAAGCTATCAGGCACAACAACTAAGGTAAAGGATCAGTCTGGACTTCTTCCTCTTCTACTATCACCTCAACTAGTTGGGGATCACCCTCAGCACATCCTGAAACATATATCGAGGTATGAGCAACCACTGTTGCCCAGTGAGGGATAAAGTCTCCCGGGGCATGCAATGCAACAATTAAAACAGTTAATCAACAATAGTAATAAAACAATTTAAGAAGTAACGATAGCTTAAATAACCACACATTAAAAAGGATACACTTCACTTTACCCTAACACCAAATCTTCAATCCACGAACCACGAACACGATCACGATCATGATAAGCCGGCATAATCCCAAATACTCCAGTGGGTGTACTCCGGATGTACCACGATAATCCTACGACCCAACACCCCCTGACAATCTTCGGACCAGGCGAGTGAGGGAATAGAGCACGAAGTTTGAATATCCATTGGCAAGCCCTCTGCCGCCCAGCCGATATTCAACACATCCGCCCCTGACACTATGGTTGCGCAACCACTATGCAATGCACTTTACAATGGCAAGTTAATATCAATAATATAAGCAATAACACGTAGGAGGATCAACAAAGTAGGTTGACCTCGATGCAATTAGAATAGAAGCAATTATACAAGCAATTAAGCAGTTTTACAAAGGGACATATACAAGATAAGCATAGAATCATACCGAAAGCTCCAAATCAACTTGAAACCATATTTAAACACTTAAGAAGTCATGCCATGGACTTAGAAGCGTGAGACAACCGAAATTTCACTTAAACCCCTTTGTTATCCAAACTATTTCTCTTCCAAACCAAAGTTAATGATTCAAATTTAAAGGGAAGCTATACCAACCTTCTAACTAACCCTCAAGGAACCCTTTCAACCCTCAAACTTATTCAAATGCCCGCAATTTCCCCGAAAGCCCCAAATCCCTCTTATAGCTTTAAACTACACATACCTCATCCGGGCTTCAAACAAAGGTTAGCAAACCTTCTATAGTACCTAGGTAGCCTAAGGATTCTAAAAGTGAAGCCCGAATCTACCCGGATTCGCATTAACTCTGAAACCCCTTTGTTAAAGTTGGCTATTTCACGTTTTATGCATTTTTAGAGCAATTCAAGTGTACGAGGCTATTAGACTACCATCATTATCACCTAAGGCATCTATTAGGAGTGTTGAATCAAGCTAATACGTGCAATTAGACAAAACCCTAGAAAAACGTCACAATTCACCTCATAATTCAATCTAACGATTCTAGCCGTTTAAAAAGCGAAACAATGGCTCAAATATGTTCTCTAGCACTCATATATAAGGTATAATAGCATAGATAATCAATACAATAGCATTTGGTCACATTTTCAACAAATCAAGAAATTGACAACTATTTTAAAATGCGCAAATAAGTCATGAAATCCCTCACCAATGCACGTAGGAGCACCTAGAAAGCTTACACACACCCTAAACTACTTGCTCTAGGCTTGGCTTGGCTTGAAGTGAAGAGTTGAAGAGCAAAAATCAATTTTCTCCTCTCCTAGCTGCTCTCGGTTGTTCCACAGTGTTTTTCACCACTTTTTTGTTTTGTTCTTTGCTAGTTATAAGCTAAGGTGTATAATATAGCGTGCATAGTTGGGTGCGGTCAAGTTTGGGTATTTAAAAGGTCACTAGAATGCGTGTTATTGACTTAAAAACGAGTCTAAGGTAAAAAGTAATGTTAGTTATTTAAATCTCTAAGTTTGTTACGTAACACTATTCATTTAACTACTAAAACTATTTTCTAAACGAGCTATCCTATCACCTCTAGCTCAATTGCACATTTTTCCCACTACTCTAACAATTAATATGATTTAATAAAAATGTTAATTCACTAATAGAATGTACTTTGAAAACGGAGTGAATAGTAGCTAAAGAAGGCAGTTAGTAAACCACAGAAGAAAATGCGCAACAAGGGATGCAACAGTAATTGAATGCATGGCTAAATCTCGGGCGTCACAGCCACGACCTTTGTTACAACTTCCTCTAATCCTCTCGCGGCTCTATCTTCCTGCAGCTTCTCTCATTCTTCAAATCTGACCAACAGTCCCATCAAGCAATCTCATACCAATAATAATTCCCGCAGCTCTGCAAAGACCAAGCCTGTTTGTGACCATTGTCGTAGTCTTGGTTTCTCCGGTGTCGGCCATTCCCTTGCCAAGTGCTAGAAACTCAATGGGTACCCTCCTGAACATAAACTGCACAAACCATCTACAACAGCAGGCTCCCATAACGTCTCAAGTTCCGCTGCTCCCTACGCCATCCGCTACCCCATCATTCACTTATACTCAGTATCAACAACTCCTTAATCTCATTAATAATGGTAATTCTACCCCAATGGCCAATGTCGCAGGTAAACTCTCTCCTTCTCTGGTCTCTGCTGCTTCATTCTCTGAGTCCCTTCTTCTTGGATTGTCGGCACCGGCGCTACAGACCATATGGTCTCTCACAAAGACGCGCTATTTTTTTTTCTTCCCCTAATTCTCATCCCCCAATCAAGTTACCCAATAGTGACTCTGTTCCCGTCTCTTCTTCGGGGTCTCTTTTCCTCACACCCGATATTACTTTGCACAATGTGTTTCATGTTCTTACCTTCAAAATGAATTTACTTTCTGTTAGCAAACTAACCAAAAGTCTCCGCTGTTCTGTAACTTTTTTTCCTGAGTTTTGCTTATTTCAGGACCTTGCATCGAAGAAGACGATTGGTTTAGGTAAAGAAGTCGGCGGCCTCTACATATTAATTCCATCATCCGCTTCGTCCTCATCACCCAAAGTTGCTCACGCGAGAATCTTACCCTCCATCTGGCATCAACGACTGGGTCACCCTTCCCTCAATATGATTCGTCATCTATCTTCTTTAGAACCTTCTATTTCTTTTGATTCAGATTTTGTTTGTAAGGATTGTCACTTAGGCAAACAGGCTCGTAATTCATTTCCTATTAGTTCTATTACATCTAAATCTATTTTTGAGTTAATCCATTGTGACATCTGGGGTCCTCACTCTACGCCTTCTCATACTGGTGCTGTTTATTTTCTCACAATAGTAGATGATTACTCCAGGTGTACTTGGCTTTATTTGATGCGCCATAAATCTGAAGCATGTACTTTGTTAATTTCTTACTTCAATATGGTCCGTACTCAATTTAATTGCATTATCAAGCAACTGTGTAGTGACAATGGGGCCGAATTCTTCTCTAATGATTTATCTACCTTTCTACGCAAAAAAGGGTATCATTCACCAACACAGTTGTGCCGCCACACCTCAACAAAATGGAGTCGTTGAACAAAAACATCGGCATCTCCTTGACGTGGCCCGTGCCCTTCGCTTTCATGCATCCCTTCCACTCCAATTCTGGGGCGACTGCGTTTTGACTGCCGCCTATCTCATCAATAGAATGCCCACTCCCACCTTATCCGGTAAAACTCCATATGAGGTACTCTTTCACAAAAATCTTACTTATTCTCATCTTCGAGTTTTTGGAAGATTATGTTTTGCTAAAAATCTGGCTCCCAAACACAAATTCGATACCCGTGCACGTCGTTGTATCTTTATTGGATACCTATTTGGACAAAAGGCGTACCGTCTTTATGACATTGACTCTAAAACTGTCTTCTCCAATCGTGATGTCGTGTTCTATGAACATATTTTTCCTTTTTCTAATTCTCCATCTTCCCCTCCCACACAAACTGTTGTGGTTCCTACTGCTGCCCCTGATGATATTTCTTCCCTTTCAATACATAGCCCAAACAACCTACCTCATACATCTACCACACCCCTCCCTAACTCTGATACCACTTTGCCGCCTCTCCCTAGGCGTTCAACTCGATCTCGTAGCACCCCTGCTCACCTTCAGGATTACCATTGTCCGACGCTCACGCTTTCAGCACCCATGACATCGTCTTCCTCTTTGTAGGCTCCTCCGTCAGGTACTCGCTATCCCCTTTCCAATTTTCTCTCCTATGACAAGCTATCCCTTGCGCACCGTTGTTTTTTGTCTGCCATTTCAGGCCTTAAGGAACCTGACAGTTTTGACGAAGCCATTAAAGATCCAAAGTGGAAACATGCCATGCAAGAAGAACTTTTTGCCCTCGCTGCTAATGGCACGTGGACTCTTGTCCCGTTGCCTCTTGACAAACGTCCAATTGGTTATAAATGGGTGTACAAGATAAAATATAAAGCTGCTGGCTCTGTTGATCGCTATAAAGCACGACTCGTGGCGAAAGGGAATACCCAGTAGGAGGGGTTGGACTACCATGAAACATTTTCCCTAGTTGCTAAATTAACTACTATTCGATGTTTTCTTGCCATTGCAGCCGCCAAACATTGGCACCTTCATCAAATGGATGTCCATAATGCCTTCCTCCATGGAGACCTAGACGAAGAAGTATACATGCACCTCCCACCTGGTCTTGGCAAACATGGGGAGTCGAAAGTTTGTCGCTTGCACAAGTTCCTTTATGGTCTCAAGCAAGCCTCCAAAAATTGGTTTGCCAAGCTTTCTTCTACCCTCCAGGACGCAAGATACATTCCCTCATGAGCAGACTACTCTTTATTCACTCACAATACAGGTTCATCCATGACAGCAGTTCTTGTATATGTCGATGACATCATCATAAGGGGCAATGATCTTAATGCTATTATTTGCCTGAAACAATTCCTGCAAAAATGATTTCATATTAAAGATCTTGGTTCCCTTAAGTATTTCATTGGGCTAGAGGTGGCCCGCTCAAAACAAGGTATATTTATATCACAAAGAAAATATGCCTTGGACATTCTTAATGATGCAGGTCAATCAGGTGCACGGCCAAGTGACTTTCCCATGGAACAAAATCTCAAGTTATCTAACGAAGATGGAGTTCTATTTCATGACCCATCCATGTTTAGACGACTCATTGGTCGACTCATATATTTGACCATCACACGGCCTGACATCATGTTCTCTGTTCATACACTCAGTCAATTCATGCATGAACCATGCAAACCACATCTTGATACAGCTATCAAACTCCTTAGATACATCAAGGGTTCACCAGGGCAAGGGCTGTTTTTTCCATCAAACAATCAACTCACTCTCCGAAGTTATAGTGATTCTGATTGGGCAAGTTGTCCTATGACTAGACGTTCTACCACAGGTTTTTGCATTTTGCTTGGCAATTCTCTTATTTCATGGAAAACCAAAAAACAACCCACAATTTCTAGATCTTTAGCTGAAGCAGAATATCGTGCCATGGCAAACACAACCTGTGATATCACATGGCTGAAATATTTACTCCAAGATTTCAAAATCTTGCACCTTGAACCAGTCACATTGTTTTGCGATAACAAAGCAGCACTCCATATAGTTTCAAATCCAGTCTTTCATGAAAGAACAAAACACATTGAGTTAGACTGTCACTTGGTGAGAGAAAAGTTACAATCTGGCTTGATCAAGACTGCCCACATTCCCATAACTCATCAGTTAGCAGACGTGTTCACCAAGCTGTTGGGACGGTCATAGTTCACTAACTTGTTAGGCAAGTTGGGCGTGCACAATTTGCACACTCCAACTTGATGGGGAGTGTTGACGACTCTTGTAAATAGGCAATAAATTATTTTAGTCAAAGCTTTTCTTTAGCCCCAAGTTTTTCCTTTTACCAAAATTGTAAAATTCTTTCCTTTATAGAATTAGGACATATGTTGTAATCTTCTATATATTTGTATTATACGATCAATGAAACATAACTTTTCCTGGGATATTATTTACACTGTCATTATTGAATCAAGGCTCTGGAATACATGGTTATTAATTTGGCATAATCATTTATACATGTATTAAAAACAAAAGTACAATAGTATACAATTATGATTATATCCAATCAAACTTTCCATGACTGTCCTTGAATGCAAGTATAATGTGCAATAAAAAGAATAACTTTAAATGTCAATTAAAATTTTAGCATTGAGCAAAAATAATACACACAACATGAATTTTCCTTCAACATTCCAACTATAAACTTCTCCCACTTTATTGACTCTAGTGTGCATATAAACACCTTTTTGAAAAGCCACATATATATTAGAGTCTTCACAAGTGAATTGTCATAGAAGGATAACACTTTTAAGCAAGCAAGGTTTTATAAAAAATTATTCCTTTACTATCACTCTTACTTCTCAAAAGTTACTACAAGAAGTTAACTATCCTAGAATCCTTATTGGATTACTTATGAACCACTATGGATAACCTGCTTCGGCCAAGTTACCCATCCTAATCCCAAAAAAAAAAAAAAATTCCTCTAGGAAAAACAAGACGTCCTAGAATCCTTGTTGAAAATTGTTAAGGCAATTATTGATTGGTTATATTTTGCAAAACTCATGATATTATCATACTTGTGTTGTTTACCTTTTGAATTGTGCAGGTAAAATAATATGGTAACACTACAAAAAAAAACTAAATTTTGTGAGAGACAGTTCCCCTCACCGTGCCGTCGCCAATTTGGAATTTGCGACGAGACGGTGATGGGAAACGTCCGTCAGACACAAGGTGGTCGCCAATTTTGTATCCCTCACCAAGCCATCACTAATTTGGCGATGGCTACCAAACTATTTCCAGTCCGTCTCCAAATCTTTCATCTCTAATCCCTCGCCATCCTTTCCTGTCTCCAAACCGTCACTACAGTTTGCCGTCACCGAATTCTCACCAACTTAACCTGTCCCCAAACTGTCACAAAAATTGTCCTCACCAAGCCCTTGCCAACCTTTCCCCTCACCTGGCCGTCACCAATATTTGCCGTCACCGAGCACTTGCCCACTTGACCCCTCACCATACCGTCACCAATATTATCGTCGCCAAGCCCTTGCCAACCTTTCCCCTCGTCAATCCGTCACTAACCTTTCCCGTTACCAAGCTGTCACGGAGCCCTCACTAACTTAACCTTTCAATATAATAGAACTTCTCATAATACATTCATAAATTTTAAAAAATCATCCCAAACAGAATTTGCTATAAAAATTGAAATTAAAAAAACATTATACTAATTATATTTATATACACAATATATTTACATATATGAAAAGATAAAAAATCCAAAACATCTATTCATAATCACAACATTAGATAAAACATTTTCTATAACAATTATATATAATTTGTAGGTTCAAAATCCAAAAGATACTAGGTATTTGATAACTAACAATACAAAAGGTCATCTTAAGGATTACTCTATAACCACTAAAAATTCCCCCAGTATAGTTACCCTTGCAAGTCCTAGTGTCTCCAAGATAGTTGACATGTAACATTTGATGGAAAGCCAACATCCACGAGATAGGCGTCAATGGCGGCTACAGAACATCATCAATTGTTCCTTGGCCAGAATAGATGGAACTTAGGTGCACGCAACCTTACATCCCTGAATTATATTTGCAACATATTAGCCGGGACAGAATGACACTTGTTTTTATCAAAGCATTAATCACTAGCAAAAAGACTATTCCACAACCAAGTTTTCACTTACGTGAGAAAGAACTACCAATCCAATTTAAAGATTTTCCTCGCCCAAGATTAAGGGAAGCAATTATAGATTCAACATGATCACTGTAACCCTAATTACTCTAACTAAAATATTAGACTAATTTATTAAATGAAAAAACAAAACAAGGGCTGCAATAAAACTACTATATCTTCAGACTCTACTCAGAAAAGTATGTTTTTTGCATCTGGATTATGGCCTAAAAGTTCAAGTACCCAAGGAAATCTTTACTTATTAGAAAACATGGAGTATAGTATATTTATGATAACAGAATTTATATCCTCTCGAGCATGGCACTCTTGGCCATTACATTCCATGCTTAAATTCTTATTGATTTATAGCTTGAGGAAGAAACTGGTAGGGAAGGTGCATAAACCAACAGGAGAAGAAGCTTTGATGAGACTTATAAATAATGATCTAAGAGAAGTTAGTACTCGTATAAGAGTTGATGAACATGTTTTCAGCTTCACCAATTAGTATGTCTAACTCGAGGAACAAGTTAATGTATAGGATGCCGATTTTCGTAAGGTTTTTTAAAGGTCCAGAAGGGCATGATGCTGAGCTAGATTAGACAAATTAAACAGTAGTGTTCTTTTCTATTATCTTATGAAAATGAGAATATACATATAAATGTCATTTGAGGTGATTATTGCAGGTATAGTAATCATACATTCTCACATATGAATGTCCCCAGTAAGGAACCTCCCAGGACAGCCAGCTGCATACATAAATTTAATGTGACTTATATGCATATACGACATTATTGAATATGAAAGAAAAAAATAGTTAATGAATATGAAAAGTAGCTGCCGAAACTATCAAGAAATTGCAAAATCGTTAAGACTGTGAAGCAGATCATTTAATCCATTTAGATCTCCCATTATATGCAGATTATGGATCTGTAATTATAATTGGAAAAGCTTTCAAAAGAAAAGAAAATTATGCCACTGAAAAAAGTAGTTGACAAATTGTAATGTTGCAATAATGTGTTACTACACAAAATGCAAAAAAAATAAAAAAAATAAACTGCGTACTGAAATATATATACTACACAGTCGCACATATATTTATACAAACTTATTTATTTCTCCCTCAACTATATATTGGAAAATTTACAGAAGACACAATATAGTGTTGAAAAAGAAAGAAGATAATAAAGATTGTTGATTCAAAAAGAGAACAAATTTAACTCACCATAGTAAAGTAACACAAATTCATGTGGCTTGTCGCTTTCCTTTACTGGAAACCATAAATTGGTCCGAGGTCACCTTATTCTTTGTCAAGCAACAGAGTACTGCAACACAAAACTTAGTATTAGTGATTCTAGTAGCTTGGGAAGCAACATCCAGCTTAAGAACCAAAGTGAGAACCGTATATTTTGTTGTCAAGGTAGTCTTTGGAGATGTTACCATCTCATATATGAATTCCTTTTTCTTACGAGACCTGTTAAACCAACCAAAACCAAATTTACTGCAAGACCATGGGAGAATGATACTTCAAGTGATCTCAAAACGTAAGAAAGGAAAAGAACGGGAGGATTAAGAATTTACCTTAGCATTTGTAGAGCCACTAATGACACACAAAATTTCTTCAACAAAGCCTCTCTAAAATACTTTCTAGAAAATAGTGAGGTCACAGACATTCAAATGATCAATTAAAAAGAAATTCAAGGATACTCCTATTACCAAATCACACACTGGCCTTCAAACTCTACTTTAACATCATTAATCAGAAACATATAATCTCCAAATTACAACTTAGCTTCGCCAATCACCAATTTTCCGACATATAATCGCCAACCATAACTAACATTCTTCTTCATGAAGATTCAAACAACTATAGGTTTTGAATACAAAAAAATTCACATAATCCTATCCCAAAAAAAAAAAAAAACTAATTAGCAACATAAAAAATCATATCTTTTAACAGTTCTACTCATACTAAGGTCTATTTAACCAACAATTCACTTCTTCTATAAAATATCATCACCTATATATATGTGTGTATTTCATAGACAACATAGAGTACACTAATATAATACAAGGATTGCAAAAGCTTCAACACAAATAAAGAAAACGCATAAGCTTTAAAAAGAAAATAACCTTCTTGCAATTGAAATCAAACACTGCATTGCACGAGGCTACAAGAAAACACACAATCATATACCTAAACCTACATGAACAAACAAGAATTAGGCTGACACTCTCTTAAAAATAGAGAATAAACTAAACTGAACCAAACTAAACCATGCACATACAAAACTTACCTGATGAAGCGTGGAGAGAAAAAAACAAATAGATCGAAATGTGGGTTTTCTAGAGAGAAAAAACAAACATCATATCTCTGTTGATTTTCAGGCAACTCTAGTGTGAATGGTGGTAAAGCTATAATTTCAAATATGGCCATAGCACTACAGTCACAAGTTGTAACTATTTAAGAAATCCGATAAAAACCAAGCTGCAAATCTTCATCCAATAGTTGTTCCAATATAATGACTTATATATATTCAACAATCATTAATATATGTAATTATAATTTCTAATTTTTGCTACTTAACATTCAGTCATTTCACGGATTTGAAACAAATAAATAATGAAATCTGTAATTAGAGAGTTATCTTTGACTTGTGATGAAGAAGGTTACTCAAGTTTTAGGAAAAAAGGCAGTGACCCGAAAATGACTTTAATTTACATATAAGCATAAATAATTTCTAGTATACAGAATCTTTTACTTGTAGCAAAATGAACAACTAGAGATACTTGGTTAGTATTGAAATATAATGTACATCGAATTATGATCAGTTCAAATATTTCCAGACATGCATGCAAAAATAATTGAACCTATATTATATATGGTTGTATAAGTTTAAAAAAAAAAAAAAGATAAACTGACAAAGTCAAAACCGAAAATGACCAAGCAGGAAAGAGTTAACACAACGAACCTGCAACGGTACGACGACTTGGGGCTGAGGCGAAAGTTGGAGGGTCACTATTAACTACAATGGGTTTTAAGCTGATCTTATCAGAGCTGTCGTTTCGTCTTGCTTGACAATAAACTAAAAAATAATTAAACAATAAATTAATAACAGAATATTAAAAAAAACTAAAAATTAAATAAAAATAAATAAAAATTACACAATATATTAAATTGAAACAAAAAAAGTAAAAATTACACAGTATGGGATATATCTGGGGGGTGACAAATCCAGGGGGTGGAGGTAGTACTTCGCGGAGGTGGTGGTGGTGATAGATCTGAGGGGTGGGACTTCGCGGGGGTAGGGGTGGTGCTTCCCGGAGGTGTTGGTGGTAACAGATCCGAGGGGTGGGGGTACTGCTTCGCGGGGGTGGTGGTGGTGACAGATCTGAGGGGTGGGACTTCGCGGGGGTGGTGGTAGTGGTGATGACAGATCTGTGAGTGGTTCTTCATGGGGAGGGGGGGGTGGGATGTTTATTGGTGAATGGGGGGTTTAATTTGGTGAAAATGCACATCTAATTTGTTGAAAATATCTAGTAAAAAAAAAAGACATTTATTCCAAGTTTGGAGACGGGCAATCAGCCTGTCTCCATTGGAGACGGGGACGTTTGCCGTCTCCAATTTGGAAATGGGTTAGACTTCCGTCTTCAATTTTGGAGACGGGCACGTTTGCTGTCTCCAATTTAGAGACGGGGTAGACTCCCGTCTCAAAAGTTGGAGACGCGGTTCATGTCCCATCTCTAATTTTGGAGACGGGCTAGACTTCCGTCTTTAAAGTTGGAGACGGGATTTATCTCCCGTCTCCAACTTTGGAGACGAGATTGAACCCCGTCTCCATTGGTGACGGTTTGGTGACGATTTTTCCCGTTTAACACTATGTTGTCACTGTTCCGTCACAAAATTTGCGTCAACTTTTCCCTTCACCAGGCCGTCGCCGTATTGGTGATGGGATGGCGACGACCCGTCACAAAATTTAGTTTTTTTTGTAGTGTAACTTACCTATAAGATTTGTGCTGATTATGGAATGACATTAATAATTAGGAATTTCTTAAAGGCCAAGGTATGTTGATAAGCAGCAGATGAGTATATATATATAAGAAGCTCAAGGACACAGAGACACCGGGTGAGACATTGGGAAGGAGAGAGAACATGGACGAGCTGCAAAAGAACACATAGGATTTCTATGTTCTGTGTCATGTTGCAACACGACCTGTCATTGAGTGATTAGTTGTTTTAGTGTTGCAACTTTGTGTTGTTTGACAGTAAGTTATGAGTGACTTGTGTATGTCTTTGAGTGATTAGATTACTGTATTCTTTATTCATTCTTCGGGAGAAAAAGGTGTAGTTCTCAGAAGAGAACATTGCAAGTCGATGGGAACTCGCCAAACCAAAGTTCATTAAAGAGTTCTTCATTGAGGCGTCAAACGTCAAGAGAAAGTTTTTACTTGTGCAAGTCCATTGATGTTGTAACTTGTTATTTCTTAATGAATTAGTTTGTTGGACCAGGGGTTGGTCCAGTGGACGTAGACTACATAGTTGAACCACGTTAAATCTTGGTGTTCTTATTTTCTGTTACAAAATACTGTATTCCGCTGCTGTGTATTTGTCTCTGATCATGTTGGAACATTAAGTGAAACAACTCACCAACAAACAGAATCAATTAGTGAAACAGACTGTGAATATACTGTGACAAATAGAGTGTTTCAGTTAATGTTACAACATCATCTATATAATAAGTGTTCGTTTACACTATAGAATTTCATTAACAGGTCAAATTATTCACATTGATTCTAAACTAATCCATACTTACACTACATAAACTCTAACAAAAATCTTCAAAGGCTTTATGAGTAACCTTTTACGGCAAGTCCCTTGTATAGGCTCATGAAGATACCAACTAGGAAAACTTAATGAAAACTTCTATATTATTGAAAATGGTTCCATGTACCTTCAAATGTACTTCATGGGGAGTCTTTACATAAAGTAGAGTGACATAAATATTATCAATCTTACCTTGCCTTCACAGTTATAGGTCTAAAACAAACTTGATAAATTTTATATCTTCACAAAATAAAATGATTTATAATTCCACATAAAGAATTATATCGTACTCTTGATACATGGTAAGAAGTCAATAAGCACTTTCATATATAATGTAACAAACACCTCATGTAACTTTACAATCTTACAAATTTTAATAGCTTAGAGGATCTCAAATTTTCTTTTAAATAAAATTAACTAGATAGAGACCTCATAATAAAATCAAAACTGATAACACTCATATTGTGTAATCACTTAAATATAATTATTGTCAGTCATAATCTCAATTAAATATATTGATCTTTCATAAGAATGTTGCTAGCCGTAATAGAAATCTAAAATAATGACATCATTAAGAAGTTGATAAATTTTAACAACAACATCCTCATGAGAGTCCAAATGTATCACTGCATATTCCTCTTCGGCCAGAACACACAACATACAACATCAACCTTGTACTCAAGTGAAATAGTGAGACAACTTTAAAGGAATCTATCTCCTTTGGGCATACAAATCCCTCTAAAGTCAGATAAAATAACCCTTCATGATATTAGTCAATGAACTTGAGAATTGCTCAAATAAAAAACTTATTGCCTAAAACGATATACAAAGACAATTCTAAGTTAAGTCACTCCATAAGAGTGGCCAGCCTTTATTTTCAATGAATCTATATTATCTGGAAGTGCAAGCAAACACTTTTGACAAAATTTGTGACATAAATACTAGCTGAAATAACAGATAAAAATGACGCCCACGTCGACCTCTGGTGTTGTTCTTTTGGAGATTCACACAATACAATAGAACTAGAGAAGTCTAGAGCATCCATTGGAATCCCATTTATCATGCTTCTTAAAAAATCATAATTTTCCCCATTTAAATTATTATTTACCATTACATTAAGCTGAAATAGAACTAAACTCAAATGGCCAATTAGATGGAATCTCACAACTTTAGCATAGAAAGAGTGTCAACTTGATAGATGCATTAAGTTAGCAAGAGCTAAGACTGCTATGGAAAAAAATGTATTCTTGTTTGCGAAGCAACCAGCGAGAAACCTTATATTAGAAAAAATTTCGGCTTTGATTGAACCACTAACATCGCTCTCACAAAGAGAGTACTAGCAGCAAGTTCGCTAATCCTCTTGACTATATATTCAAGTCTGATATATGGGTTGTATAGTGCCTTTATATTAGAAAGATGAGTTTTTCGGTCTCTAAAATTCAGACACCAATGCACAGATCCAACTAGAGTGAAAAGAAGAGGAATTATTAAAGTATCTTATGCATTGAATTAAAGAGGCATGATTAGTTGACTTCACGGGCTATATCAAAAAAGAGTTTTGGAGGTATCTTGTTATGATTAATAATTGAATTCAAGCATGAAAGTTACTAAGGTTCTACTAATGAAGATTAGTAAATTGGTGTCTGCCAATTTAATTCCCGAACAGAGGACAATGCATCCTTATCCTGACTAGTTCAGAAAGGAAAAAAAAGAAAAAAAAAGTAATGTAAAATTATCTAGCAATTGTCACCTTCAGGTAGCTAAATCAAATTAGCTTAAGATTTATGAACACAATATGAAATAGCCATGATTCAACAAAAACAGATGATATCGCTAATTATATGAAACAAAACCAAGCTCCAATCATTGACTTAATAACATATTAATATGTGGAGAATCAAACTTTTACGAACAAAGAAGAACAACACAACATATCAATGATTCACTAAGACAATACAAGAATCATGTAAACCATTCAATTGACCATAAAAGAAAATTATTTTATGCATGTTTTAATTATGATATTATTGGCTTTAATACCATGTGTTAGAATTAAAGAATCTAATACCATAAAATAAAACATTACTGTAATAAATATAATTAAGTTGATTAAATCAGAAGCGTACCTTTATATAAAGCCATTGAAACTACATATCAACCTTGAGATTTGAAACATACCGTAAATCCATGTCATGTACATTTATTTGTTGCAAGCATCTCTTGAAGAAATCATAATCTTGCATGAAAACTTGAACGACGTGCTATGGTAGGCACGCCTAGACTAGGTGTTCCCTCTCTCTCTCCAACTTCTGTATGGTGGCTCTCAATGCAACAAGCTAACCCTGATATCCTATTATTTATAGACTATCAGTATTTTGGATGGGAGAGAGGGCATAACCTAAAAACTGTATTGCCCTCCCCATCAAACTGCCCTAATATTAAAACAGGCACCACATTGCATATCACACCACTAATAAAATAATATCCATGAGATGGACATAGGTCCAACTGGAGTAGATCACTATAATTTATTCTTTGGGCCTTACCTGTCAATCTCAAGCCATTTTTTTCGAAAATAACAAAATATCCAATCAATAGTAGCTCATAATTTGAAAAATTCAAACATTCACCCCTTGTTGTTCCAATGACATTCCTCAAGTGAATTGACAATTTGACTCGAGTATTAAATATGATATATAAGGATGACGATGGGTATACTTGTTGGGCGTACTATTGATATATTATTTCAGTACCTTTTCACTTAAACTTTGTTAGTTTCTGAGTAATTTATGAGCAATTTGATTGGTTTTGTATTTTATTTGAGTTGTAGGTAATTTCCAAGAGACAAGTTAAGTTTTGAGGCAAAGATTGAAGAAAAATGAATAAGGGCAAGCTTTTATGCAACTGGTGAAGAAATTGAAGAGAAAATAGAAGTAGCGCAGTCATAGCGTAGCTGTGCAGGAAATTTAAGGGCAATTTTGTGAAAAGACGCGAAAAGAAGAAACCCTAGGTTAAAAAGAAAAGAACAGACATTAGATAGGAGTTTTTTTGGTTGGTGGCTAGTTCTAGAAAAAAAAAACCAACGTTTGGAAATGAGAAAACGCAATAAAAACTGCAAGATTGACGAAGAATGACGGATTAGAGACAAGATTTCACCACGAATTTCTTGATATTTCTAGTTTTTTTTTCTCTCTTCATGAACTACAATATATTTTGGATTTCATTTACATTTATTAGGAGTTACTAGATTATTTTTCTAGGGCTACAATGTACCCAGATTTTGATCACTCGAATCATGTTGGTTTAATTAATTGATGAATTATTCTATTTTTATGCTGAGTATTTCATACTATGATTAATGCCTGTGATTGTCTGACCAATAATTGCTTGTTCTTTGGTCTGGTTTGAGACTGAGAAGTGATAACTAGATTAGACCACGTGTGGAGTACCATTAAATTGTCAAAAGCTATAGATAATTATGAGATCTAATGCAGTGTTTAAATTTCTAGGGCTTAATGCATTCCATAAGTTCACAATTATTACAAAGATGAAGGCAGCTTGCTTATTGGGATAGGTTATTGATGCTTGAGAAAGATTAATATCTACCTTAGTGAAATTGCTAGCAGTATAAGGAATAGTCGTCAATTGGATTTAATCAAAAAGATTTGAATAGGATAAATCTTGGTAAAATCGGAACCCCTAGAACGTTCCAACTATTGAATCAACTTTTCCATAAAATTTGTAATTGTTAGTTGTTAGTTTTATTAGTTTCACTAATTCTTCAACTTTAAATTACAATCTCTCAAACTTTGATCCTCTTAATAAAATTAGAGCTAAATCAATTTCTGTAGTTAATAATCTCAGTCCTCGTAGGAACAATTTTTACTTATCATTTTATTACTTGATGCGATACGTGCACTTGCGTTAAAAATTACACAACAAGTTTTTGGTGCCGTTACCGGAGACAATGTCAATTATTAATATCGATACCAAATAGCTTTAATTTTACTTTACATTTTATTTAATTTTATTTTGTTTTCTTATTTTCGTTACGTATATTTCAGAAACATATTCCTTTATGTGCATGAGAAAGTTAGAAGGTAGCAATTTGTTGCCTTTCGATCTTGAGATAGAACGGACCTGTCGGAAGAACAGAAAGGAGAAAAGAGCTACTACCCATCATTTGCAAGGGAATATGGCTGACATAGAGGTAGGGCAGGAATAAAATAATCAAGCACTCAATCAGGAAAATCTGCCTAGAACACTACGAGAGTATACGTTACCACCCACTGGAATTCAACCAATGATTATAAGGCTAGCGATTCACGTGAATGATTTTGATTTGAAAACAATGACACTACTGTTGATTCAGAATATTCAATTCCATGGACTGCCTTTTGAAGATCCTAATCAGCACATCATGAATTTTCTAGAAGTTTGCGGAACTGTTAAGTACAATGGAGTCACTGAAGAAGCTCTGCGCCTTTGCTTGTTTCCTTTCTCCTTAAGGGATCAAGCTAAGGAATGGTTAAACTCGCTGCCTTCGGATTCAATCACTACTTAGGAGGATTTGGTGCACAAGTTTCTATCAAGATTTTTACCACCTGGAAAGACAGCGAAGCTGCGTATAGAAATCAATAATTTTGTGCAACATGAAGGAGAAACTCTATGTGAAGCGTGGGAGAGGTATAACGCGTTGTTGAGGAAGTGTCCTAATCATGGAGTACCTAGGTGGATGCAAGTTCACAATTTTTACAATGGATTGGTAATTCGACAAGAACTTTGATTGATGCATCAGCAAAAAGAGCTCTAATGAACAAGATAGCAGATGACGCTTATGAGTTACTTGAGGATATTGTTTTGAACCACTAGTCGTGGTCGAGTGAGAGAGTTACACCAAAGAAGACTGTTGTGATCCATGAGATTGATGCCATAACTGCTTTGGTGTCAAAAATTGATAATCTCGCAAAACAAATCCAGAATAATCAAGTGACTGCTAATGTTGTCCAAGCAGCAATAGTGTACGAGTTTTGTTGTGGTCCGCATTATAGTGCAAAATGTTAGGTTGGAAATCCATTTGCGCAAGGCACAGCAGAACAAACACAGTATGTGGGGAACTTTAATGGGCAATAGTACAATCTGTTTTCTAACAGATATCATCCTTGGTTGTGTTTTCATCCCAACTTGTCATATAGGAATACACACAATGTGTTGCAGCCTAAACATAATAAACCCCTACTAGAGAATAAGGTGAACCTGGAGGAGGTAATAGCTCAGTTGGCGAATTTACAGACACAGTTGCCTAATTCCTAGACTCGGTTTATGAATGAAACCAAGACTGCCCTCCAAAACAAATCTGCACAAATCATAAATTTAGAGGCACAGTTTAGCCAAATGGCTACGATTTTATCATAAATACAGCAGGGGAATTTACCTAGCACTTCAGAGGTAAATCCTTGAAGAGAGGGTAAAGAGCATTGTAAAGCTGTCACCTTGAGAAACGGCAAGGAGTTAGAGGAACCAGTGAGAACCAAGAAAGTTGAGAAATGTGAAGTGAATAATGAGGCGAAAGATAAAGAGAAAATAGAAGCAACCAAAGCCTACACAGGAACCACTTGTAGTGGTGTCATTCCCTCAACGATTGCAGAAGAACAAGCTTGACAAACAATTTGCTAAATTTCTTGAGGTCTTCAAGAAGTTTCACATTAATATTCTATTTGCAGATGCACTTGAAGTTCATGAAGGACATCCTTTCAAATAAGAAGAGGCTTGGAGATTACGAGACAGTTAAACTTACTGAGGAGTGCAGCGCTATCCTGCAAAAGAAGCTACCATAAAAGCTCAAGGATCCAGGGAGTTTTACTATTCCTTGTGAAATTGGCAATATTATTTTTGAACGAGCTTTATGTGATTTGGGTGCTAACATTAACTTGATGCATTTATCTATTTTCAGGAAACTTGGATTAAGAGAAACAAAGCCTATAACTGTTACATTATAACTACCTGATCGCTCGCTAAAACACCCCAGAGGAGCTATTGAAGATGTTTAGTCAAATTCGATAAATTCATCTTTCTTGCAGATTTCATAGTGCTCAATATGGAGGAAGACAAGGAGATTCTTATAATTCTTGGGAGACCATTCCTTGCAACTGGAAGAGCACTCATTGATGTTCAAAAGGGAGAGCTTCGACTAAGGGTACAAAAAGAAGAAGTGATTTTTAATGTGTTCAAAGCTATCAAGTACTCGGAAGCTAGTGACAATTGTTTTCGTGTTGATGATGTACAAGTTATAGTGCCTAGCCATGTAGGTCGACTGGATCCCCTGAAGGCTAGCTTAGTACAAGATGATCTTGTTGATTGGGATGATGAAAAGATGCAAGCATATTTGAGTTGGCTGGATTCGTTTGAACCAAATAGGTTAAAATATTTTAAAGAATTGGGAGAAGGTTCTGCACGTTCCAACCCATCAATTGAGCAACCACCTGTGTTGGAATTGAAACCTCTACCATCACACCTGCACTACATATACTTGGGTGAGTCAGACATACTTCTGGTAATCATCTCTTCGTCGTTCTCTAACGAAGAAGAAGATAAATTATTGAGAGTGTTTAGAACTCACAAATCAGCGATTGGTTGGTCGTTAGCAGATATTAAGGGGATTCGCCCCTCCATGTGCGTGCATCGTATTCTTAAGGAGGATGATAGCAAATCGTCCATTGACGCACAAAGGCGACTTAATCCGACAATGAAAGAAGTGGTGAGAAATGAGGTTCTGAAGTGGTTAGATGCAGGAGTAATTTACCCAATCTCAAATAGTTCATGGTTAAGTCCAGTACAAGTTGTACCCAAGAAGGGCGGCATGACAGTTGTGAAGAATGAAAATAATGAACTTATTCCTACAAGAACTGTTACTAGGTAGAGAGTGTGCATCGACTATAGGAAATTGAACAAGGCTACGAGAAATGACCACTTCCCCTTGCCTTTTATTGATCAGATGCTTGATAGATTGGCAGGACATGAGTATTATTTTTTCTTGGATGGTTACTCGGGCTACAATCAAATAGTTATTGTACTAGAAAACCAGGAGAAAACCACGTTTATATGTCCTTATGGTACATTCGCCTTTCGGAGGATGCCATTTGGATTATGTAACGCACCAGGTACTTTTCAGATATGCATGATGGCTATCTACTCAGATTTGGTGGAGCGTGGAATTGAGGTGTTTATGAATGACTTTTCTGTGGTGGGCACGTCGCTTGACAATTGTCTTTACAATTTGGAGTTAGTATTGAAAAGATGCGAGGAGATAAATTTGGTGCTAAATTGGGAGAAGCGTCACTTCATGGTGTGTGAAGGAATTGTCTTGGGGCATCGCATCTCAGCGAAAGGTATTGAGGTAGATCGTGCGAAGAATGAGACCATAAAGAAGTTGCCAGCGCCAATCACTGTTAAGGGAGTTAGAAGTTTTTTGGGACATGCAGGGTTCTATAGGGGATTCATCAAGGATTTCTCAAAAACTGCTAAGTTACTTTATAATCTTTTGGCGCAAAATGTTGCATTTGTGTAGGATGAAGACTGTGAACGTGCATTTGCAACAATCAAGGAAAAACTTGTGTCAACATCTATTCTAGTAGCACCTGATTGGGAGTTACCCTTTGAATTGATGTGTGATGCAAGCGACTACGCAGTAGGGGCAGTTTTGGGGGTAGCAAAAGAACAAGGTTTTCCATGTTATTTACTATGCGAGTCATACTCTTAATGATGCATAGCTTAATTATGCAATAACAGAAAAAGAGTTGCTCACAATAGTATTTGCCTTCGACAAATTTCTGCCCTATTTGATTGTAAATAAGGTAATCATTTACACTAACCATTCAGCTATCAAGTACCTTATGGCCAAGAAGGATGCGAAGCCAAGGCCCATTCGTTGGGTGTTGTTACAAGAATTCGACTTGGAAATCAGAGATAAGAAAGACACTGAAAATTTGGTAGCAAATCACCTTTCTAGACTTGAGTTACCAACAGAGATGGAGATAGTGAAGCCGCCTATTGAAGATAACTTTCCAGATTAAAAGATCCTTGCGATACAATCTTCGCAGACTATTCCCTGGTATGCTGATTTCGTAAATTTTCTAGTGGCAAAGGTAATCCCAATAGATCTTAATTATCAGCAAAGGAATAAGTTTTTATCTGATGTGAAGCACTATTATTGGGAAGATCCTATACTCTATAAGAAGGTGTGTTCCACAAGAGGAGGTGGAAGATATTTTGCAACATTGCCACACACTTGAGTGTGGAGGTCACTTTGGAGGCAATAGAACAGCGGCAAAAGTTCTCTAATCAGGTTTCTATTGGCCTAGCTTGTTTAAAGACGCACACTTTTGTTGTTGCATGTGATAGATGCCAAAGATTGAGGAATATCTCAAGAATGAACGAAATGCCATTGCATAACATTCTTGAAGTTGAACTTTTTGATGTATGGGGGATCGATTTCATGGGACCTTTCCCTTCCTCCTACAATAACAAATATATTGTGTTGGCAGTTGATTACGTATCTAAATTGGTGGAAGTGGTGTCGACTCAAACAAATGATGGTGTGGTAGTGTTGAATTTTATGAGGAAGAACATTTTTACAAGGTTTGGCACACCTCGAGCGATAATCAATGAAGAAGGTACTCACTTTTGCAACAAGCAGTTTGAAGCACTCTTACTCAAATATGGTGTCAAACATCGGAAAGCTCTTGCCTACCATCCTCAAGCCAACGGGCAAGCAAAAGTTTTAAATCGAGAAATAAAGAAGATTCTGGAAAAAACAGAGGGCAATTCGCGCAAAGATTGGGCCAAGAAGATTGATGATACACTATGGGCGTATCGTACTGCATTTAAAACACCAATTGGGATGTCGCCTTACAGATTGGTCTATGGAAAAGCTTGCCATTTACCAGTGGAGCTTGAGCACGAGGCATATTGGGCAATGAAGCAGTTGAACTTGGATATGTAAACTGCAGGAGAAAAGAGACTTTTACAGTTAAATGAGTGAGAAAAGTTCCGGAACGAAGCCTATAAGAATGTGAAGATCTACAAAGAGAGAACAAAATCGTGACATGATAAGCATATTTCATGAAAAGAGTTCTTGCCTAGTCAGAAAGTTCTTTTATACAACTCAAGGCTTCGTTTGTTTCCCGAAAAGCTTAAATCAAGATGGTCTTACCCTTTTGTTGTAACGAAGGTATTTCCCTATGGAACTGTTGAAGTTACTCATCCAGAGAAGGGGACATTCAAGGTCAACGGACAAAGACTAAAGACTTATTGGGATGATGAGTTTGATAAGCATAAGTCCGTTGTCCACCTCAACTCGTCTTGAGAAATTACTCTGTCGGGCTGTCGAAGTTAAAACAAGCAATTTTCGGGAGGCAACCCAAGTTTCTTACTTTTCTTGATTTAATAGTTTTAGTTTTTTTTGTTAATTTTTGAGTTATAGTTGTCGTAGCTAATTGATAATTTTTATTGTCATGATAGGTTCAAGAAAATGTTTGGGGGGAGCCGAGGCAAAGAGAAGTTCTACCAAGTCATTTAAGGGAGAAAATATGGAGAAATTGATGTTTGGAGTGAATGGGATGTGTGTATGGAAGAGAAAAACAAGAAGAAATAGAGTTGTGAAGTAGCGCTGTTGCGCTGGCGGTGTCAAGAGTTATGTTTGAGAGTTGTTCGAAAAAAAAACAGCGCTGTTGTACTAAAAAAGAGCGCAGCTACGCTAGCATCCTAAACTGACGTTCGAAAAAAAAAATCAACCACTTTACCAAGCCTACCAACCAATGTCACATATCTAAACCCATCTCAAGCCCCAACCCAACCCACATCATATCAAAATCAACTCACACATTCACTCAATTAGATCTAACCCACCCAAATACTAGACCCAAAACTAACCCACCACCCAAATCCAATCATTTAAGTACCTCAACCCGTTTACCCATATTCACCCAAATGCACTCCAATTTCTCATCTCAATCTTACGTCTCTGCTATTCTTTTTCAACATAAACACAATCCCAACTCAAAACCCAAACCATACAAAGCTATCTGCCCATATAACCATCATTCCAATCTCCTAAACCCTTCACCCATCTAATCTCCCAGATCGCACAGCGCAACGCTCCAGCCTTCGTTTTCTTTTTTTTTCCAGCGTCACTCAATCTTCCAAGACGGGTCATCTCACACCACCATAACCACCATCCCACCCCATGGACGGCACACACCTCTTGCGTTTGTCTCTCTTTCTTACGCTAGCGCCGACAACGATGGCGCAGATCTCGGTCGTCAGTCTCGCTTTTCATCTTTCACCGACGTAAGA
This sequence comes from Ehretia macrophylla, assembly GCA_037974665.1. Lineage (NCBI taxonomy): Eukaryota > Viridiplantae > Streptophyta > Magnoliopsida > Boraginales > Ehretiaceae > Ehretia > Ehretia macrophylla. Next base: position 18,657,147 of record CM075767.1, on the reverse strand, counting down.
ACCACCACCACCCTTGAGATTCACGGTGGTAGCGATAACAAGGCCTTAGCGGCGATGACGACATGCGAGTACCAGGTGGTAGTTGTTTTTAGTGCGGGCTCTGTTTTGTTGTGCATTAGCTTGTAACGACAGAAGAAAAAGAAAAGAGAAGATCACTCAAACATTGATCAGAAGACTTGAAAAAGAAAAAAAAATGAGTGGCTCAATTGCAAAATGCGCGAAGAACAAACGGCGTCTGAGAACCTCAATGCCTTGGTGAGTGCCCTTTGTGTTGTCCTTTGTTCGCTGGTAGCGAGAATTATAAATAAATAAAAAGTTCACAAACTGCATACGCACAAGGGCTGTGCACGTCAGTTTATGTGGGCTGCGAGTACTCAGAATCTTGCGGGTGTTTGAATGATTGGTTAATTTGTGTTGTGGGTATTGAGATATTGATTGAGTCCTTGGTGCATATGTTGGTGTGTTTTTTTTGACTGACTTGTGACTAGAAATCTTTTGAAGTAGTTCTAGCAGGATCTCCTGTTTTGGGTGATAACAGTGGTGGTATATTACATTGGTTGGGTATTTTGTGACTACTTTGTTGTTGACTAAGTTTTACTGTTTGTGATCGTTGTGGACTTCTATTTAGTTTGTTATGAGTATCTCTATCTTTACGTTTGTTAAGGGGCTGGAAGTTACGTTGTGTTGCATGGATTGTTGTATTGTGTTGAGGGGGATTGAAAGTTCTAAAAGGGAGTAGACAGTGATTGTGTGAGGGTGTGATTCAACAGTTGAACTTGACTGCTTATTCTTGATAGTCGTGTCTACTAAAAAGAAACGACGCTCAACATTTGGGGCTTCTACATCCAAGTTTAAGCCAACGGTTAGTATGAATAAATTTGTGAGTGATGAAGCAAAGGCCAGATACACTAGTGAGATCATCAAGAAATCTTTGGTTATCGAGAGAGGTTTTGAGACACCAAGACCCACAATTGAGGCTCAGGCCGCTTTGCGCCAATGGACTCACTTCATCAAGTCACCCAAGCCCAGTTATGTGTTGTTGGTTCGAGAATTCTATGCCAATGCACCGAAGCATCAAGGTAAGCGGGTCAACATTTATGGTAAGATTGTTTCTTTTGACCGGAGCACTATCAACAGGTTTTATCGATTACCAGACATTGATGACAACTTCTACAGTGCTTATAGGCAAAATCTTAACACAGTTGACATTATTCGGTACCTGACAGATAACAGAGTGACATGGAAAAAAAAAGGTAACAAAGTTGTGAGTTTTCCTTCATCAGGGATGTGCAAGGAGATTAAAGCTTGGCACCTATTCATTTGTGCCACCTCTTACCTATGGGGAACACTTTTGAGGTTTCACGAGAACGTGTCGCGTTAAACTACGCCATTGAAAACAACAACAGCATTGATGTTGATAAGGTCACTGAGTAGTCCATCTTACAGTACTTGACACGACAAACTACTGGGGGACTTCTGTACCCAGCTTTGATTTCAAGTTTGTGCCTTGCAGTGGGAGTCCCAGTCTCTAACACTAAAGAGGTCTTGTTGCCTCAAGCCCTATTAACGCAGACAACCATAGAAAATTTGAGGGCCCACATGACGCAACAGGGAAATGAACAACTAAATCAGGGAGAAGCCCCCATCATAGATATTCAGGCCTTACGCCAGGACATGGCGCAATTGTGCCAGGACATGGATCAGGGGCAACAGGAGCGATTAGAGCAGGAAGAATGCCTTGGGGATCGATTGCTCTTTCTTATCCGGAGACAAGATGAGTTGGCTACCAAACAAGAGCATAGTTTCAAGTACGTGGCAGCGTTGGGAAAGAAATTGGGCTATCCGCTAGCACCTGCCTTACACCCCTTTATGCCAATTAGTCATTACTTATCTTCTGATGATGAATGATTCCAGCAGCTATTCAGGAAGTCCTCGATTTTACTTTCTTTTATCCTTTGACATTGAGGAAAATGTTTCTTTCTCAGTTTGGGGGTGGTGATTACTTGCTTGTTTGCGAACTTGTTCTTTTCATATTTGTTTTCTTGGTTTAGGTGTTTTCTTTTCATGAGTTTTGTTATTTTTATTTGTTTCATTGATTTTTTAAAAAAAACAAACAAACAAAAGAAAAAAAAATTGAAAGTGATGCTGGAAAGATAAGAAATAGGCTGATGATGAGTAGCATAAGAATGACATGATGAAACAGAGTTTTGTTTTACGAAAAATCCCCACTTATTGTGCACTTAGCCTCGCCTAATTATGTTGTTACTTAGAGAAGGATTATGTGAGCTTAAGTGAATAGAAAAATGATTATAGGACTTTAGAACTCGTTTGATTGTCACTCGGGGTGAAATCCTATGTTGCATAGCACTAGGGAAATGATTTAGGCCATCTTTGGATCGTTTGAGCCTTTCAAGCGAACCTGTGTAATAATTGAATATCCCTAGTTCACCCTTTTGAGCCTAAATTAGCCTTTTCTCTTTTATGCAACTTACAATATCTTCCTTAACTTGTCAAGTTTGATTTCCCCAGATTATAACCCTCATACCTGTAACATATGATTGTTCTAGGATGATTATATGGAACCATGTTTTGTATTGAATAATGGGAGGTTTGATGATTTGGTGATGTGTTGTTTTGTTTCAGAAAAAAATGAAATATTGAGAAAAAAAGAGAAAAGAATGAAAAGAAAATAGAAGAGTCACACTCCTTATAGTTAATATCAAAATGCAAGTTTGAGGGAGTGTGGATTCTTTATTTGTTTATAAAGATTGTGGATGAATGTTGAAGAAGTGAAATGAAAGAAGAACGAAAAGAGATATGTTGAATAATTGTGGTGGTAAGAAGTAGAGTTGACATGTGCTCCATTGAACATTATTGAATAATTGTGTGCCTACATGTAGTTTAGCCTTATATCATATCCATTATCTTACCTTGACCCTTGCCACACGTTATAACCACATGTAAAGTCCTACTTGGGGTACAATTGATTGGGATCGAGGCTATACACATACTCACTTGGGGGATTTGAAGTAAAATGCAAATTATGTAAAGTTAATATTTCTCATGCTTATGATTGAAAGTCACCTCTTGAGTCATGAAATAAAGCTACTAAGGCCGTGGAAATTTTCTATCTTACAGCATTGCTTTCATGAGTTGTCTTGTGTCGCGTCTTTAGTTTTTAGGTTGTTTCTTTCTTTGGTTGTATATTTAGCTTGAAGACAAGCAAAGCTTAAGTTTGGGGGTGTTTGTTGGGTGTATTATTGATATATTATTTCAACACCTTTTCACTTAAACTTTGTTAGTTTCTGAGTAATTTATGAGCAATTTGATTGGTTTTGTTTTTTTATTTGAGTTGTAGGTAATTTCCAAAAGACAAGCTAAGTTTTGAGGCTAAAATTGAAGAAAAATGAATAAGGGCAAGCTTTTATGGAACTGGTGAAAAAATTGAAGAGAAAATAGAAGTAGCACAGTCATAGTGCAGCAGCGCAGCGTCGCAGAAAATTTAAGGAAAGTTTTGTAAAAAGGCGCGAAAAGAAGAAACCCTAGGTTAAAAAGAAGAGAACAAACATTAGATAGGAGTTTTTTGGCTAGCGGCTAGTTCTAGAAAAAAAAAAACAACGTTTGGAGAGGAAAAAACACAAGGAAAACTGCAAGATTGACGAGGAATGACGGATTAGAGACAAAATTTCACCACGAGTTTCTTGAAATTTCTAGTTTTTTTTCTCTCTCTCTCTTCATGAACTACAATATACTTTGGATTTCATTTACATTTATTATAAGTTGCTAGATTATTTTTCTAGGGCTACGATGTAGCTAGATTTTGATCACTCGAATCATGTTGGTTTAATTAATTGATGGATTATTCTATTTTTATGCTGAGTATTTCACACTATGCTTAATGTCTGTGATTGTCTGGCCAATAATTGTTTGTTCTGTGGTTTGGTTTGAGACTGAGAAGTGATAACTAGATTAGACCACATGTAGAGTACCATTAAATTATCATAAGCTAGAGATAGTTATGAGATCTAGTGCAGCGTTTAAATTTCTAGGGCTTAATGCATTCCATAAGTTCACAGTTGTTACAGAGATGTAGGTAGTTTGCTTATTGGGATAGGTTATTGATGCTTGAGAAAGATTAATATCTACCTTAGTGAAATTACTGGCAACATAAGGAATAGTCGTCAATTGAATTTAATCAACATATTCGAATATGATAAATTTTGGTGAAATCGGAACCCCTAGAACGTTCCAACTATTGAATCAACTTTTCCATAAAATTCGTAATTATTAGTTGTTAGTTTTATTAGTTTCATTAATTCTTCATCTGTAAATTACAATCCCTCAAACTTTGATCCTCTGAATAAAATTAGAGTTAAATCAATTTCGGTAGTTAATTATCTCAGTCTTCGTGGGAACGATCTTATTCATCATTTTATTACTTGTTGCGATACGTACACTTGCGTTAAAAATTACACAATAATAATTATTCCAAGGTCAAGCTTGAAAAGATCATTTACCTAGTGCTTGTCAATCGTGTGAATGTTTGATTTATATTTTATAGTCCTTCTTGGTTCATTATCATATTTATGCCAATAAATGTAATTTTTTAGAAGTCATTGAGAATAACTTTTTGTGCCTAGAATTTGAGATTTCTACTTGAAACTAGAATTAATAAAATAAATAGAGAAATGTTAGTTGTGACCTGTATTTGGAATAAAAAGTTTTTGAGTTTGTTTTCTATCATATTTTCTTTATGTATTAATAAGTTAAATAGATATACCTTGCGATTAACTTGAGAGAAATACTTCTCCCTCTCTCTAGAGACACCGCCTACCTAACATATTGACCACCGTTGACCACCTCTATTTAGCCTACTTTCACTGCCTTTTTTCCCGCTTCAGACTTTCCATCCTAAACACTTTACCGAACTGTCCCTTAGCCTTTTCAGGGGATCTTTCTGAGCTATGGCTCAGGGGAAACCCAAAAATGTTGCTAAATCTTCGGTGAGTATCAGTGGTAGCTCTATGTTGTCACCGTCTTCCTCGCCGGTGGATTTGATATGTGGTGGTTGTCTTTAAACACCACCCTTCTTGCTTGCTAAAGCTGCTCCTTCTAAAAATGTTGAGGAGATTCCCACTATCAATTCAAAACCTATTGGGGCCAGCCCTACTAAGATCCCTCCGCCATTGACAAAGTCGTTATGTTCAGCTTATGGTGAAGATTTTCTAGCCCTATCCCTAGCTACCGTTGGTGAAACAAGTTCAGCTAGGTCTTTTACTTCCCCTACCTAGGTAGAGGATACACAAATTGCAGAGGTTTCATCCCTCAAAGAAGCTCCTAAATCATGAAAATATTTATTTGAGGGACAGTTTAAGGACTCGCTTAAACTTGAAAAAGTGGAACTTGAGTTGGAAAATAGGGATATTGTTGTTCGGTCTTCCAAGGAGGTGATTGAAGAAGGCAAAGCTTATTGGAGTTCTTGCCTCGTGGGCCAATTTATGGATAAAAGTCCATCTTTTTTTGCTGTACAAACAGTGGTTGAATCCCAATGGAGAAAATTTGGGAAGGTTGAAATTAAATTTGGTATTGAGGGGCTCTATATTTTCAAATTTGAAGATGAGGACAAATGCAAAAAGGTGTTAGAGCAGTTTAGGCACATCAATAACAAACCACTTCTCCTTTACCGTTAGAAGCCTAACCTTCAATGGGAAAACTTCAAGTCTGATAACATACCTATTTGAGTGAAATTAAGGAAAGCCCCTTCGATTATGTGGACTAAAAAGGGACTTAGCTTACTTGCAAGTGCTTTGTGGACACCTCTCCAAATGGACGTAGCCACTGAGGCAAAATCCAGGCTAAATTACGCAAAGGTGTGTGTGGAAGTTTACTTAAAAAAATGATTTAGGGAAAAAATTCCTCTTGATATGAGGGAAGGTAATAAAGTTCTGGTTAAGGTTGAATACACTTAGAAACCAATGTGGTGCGAATATTGCAAAAAGTTGGGACACTTGGGGTCTAAATGTCTTAAAACCAAATAGATTTGGCAGGGAAAGTCTAATCAAGATGAAGCTAACAAAATGCCAGCCAAAGGTACTGATAAGGAACTTCTTAATAGTATAGAGCAAGCTACCAGTAAGGGTACAGTTCAGGCCGAGCAATCTCATGAAAGATAGGAAGAGGTTCAAGGTAGAGGCAAGAGAGTTATTGTTAAACCTTCTAGCATTGTGAAATCAGTTCAGAGATCCAAATCACCTAATGGTAAACAGTCAGGCATTAAGGGTAAATAAGTTTCGAGGTAAACTTCAGTGGGTAATCCATAACAGGCTCCTCTACCCCTAGATATATCTAAATGAATTTTGGAGTTTGGAACAGTAAGGGTAATAATAAAACCTCCAGAGAAAAGGAGGTCTAACTTTTTGCTAGTAGGATGAACTTAAGTATTTTTGGAATCCTAGAAACTAAAATCAAGTTGAACAATGCACAGGGAATTGTTCAGAAAATTCAAGGTCTAGGGATTTATCAATAATTACCAATTATCCCCTAAAGGTAGAATTTGGGTGTTTTGGAATTATAACTAGGTTAATTGCTAGATGATTGAAGCTTGTGATTAGGCCATTCTCTGCTAGTGTAGTTTGTTACGTGACAATCAAATGTGGTACCTCTTTTTTGTGTATGGGAACAATGATTATTTGGATAGAAGGAGACTTTGGACCAAGATAGTTGACTGGAATTCTAGATTCATTAACTATCCTTTTTGTGCACTTGGGAATTTTAATGAAATTTTAAGAATTGAAGAAAGGATCAAATGTACAACTCTGTCCATTAGGTCGGTAGAATTCAAGGAATGCTTAGAAAATACTGAGTTGTTCGAGCACCATTATGTCGGGCCAGAATACACCTAGAGAAACAATGTTGGGGATGAGACTTTAAGAGCAAGTAAACTCGACAGAGTCCTTGTCAACGATCGATGGTTAATACAGTTTGAACATTCTAATGTTAGAGTGGATATGCCATCTATCTCTGATCATTGTCCACTAATTGTTACTACCAGCCAAGAGCAAGTTCGTAGAGTTGTTTCCTTTCGGTCCTATAAAGCTTGGTCATTGCATGAAGATTATGCCCCCTTAATTGTGAATGCCTTGATACATCAGTTTAATGAGGTGCCTGTGTTTTACTTCATCAAAAAACTCAAGGCTTTGAAGTTGGATTTAAAGATGTTCAATCTCGAACATTTTAAAAATATCGAGAGTACTATTAATGACCTTAGAAGCAGTCTTTCTATGATCCAGGAACAAATTTTGAATGGACATCACTCTGACCTTCTCTTGAGCTTGAGAAATTAATCAGGTCGCAGTTGGATCAGGCTCTTCTAAAGGAGGACTCTATGTTGAGGCAGAAGGCTAGAATTAAATGGATCAAAGAAGAGGATCTTAATACTGCTTACTTCCACAAAGTGATTAGAGGGCACAGAGTCAGGAACAATATCCATTCTCTTATCAAAGTAGATGGCATCTTTACTTATTCTATGGAGGAAATGAAGTAAATGACAGTGAGCTATTTCACAAATATAATAGGGAATGAGAATAACAGTAATGAATGCTATATAGTTAATGATCTCAGGGAACTGGTTGCTAACTCCATCCCTACGAGTATGCACAATGACCTCAAGAATCCAGTTATTGATGCTGAAATTAAGGAAGCACTTTTTTCTATTGATGACAGTAAAACGCCTAGGCCTGATGGTTTTTCAGCATTTTTCTTCAAAAATGCTTGGGATGTTATTGGTACGGACTTTTGTCATGCTGTGAAATCATCCTTTTTGGCTGGTAGATTACTTAAAGAGATAAATACAACAGCCATTAACTTGGTTCCGAAAGTGGATTATCCCTCCCGAATCCAAGATTTTCGACCCATTTCATGTTGTAATGTGGTTTACAAATGTGTTTCGAAAGGTCTTGTGAATCGACTTAAAGGTACTCTAAACTATATCATTTCAAAGAATCTGTCGACGTATATCCCTAGGAGGAAAATCCTCGACAATGTTCTTATTGCCCAGGAGCTTGTGAGGAACTATAATCACAAAAGAATCAGCCCTCGATGTGTCATCAAATTGGACATCATGAAAGTCTATGACACTATTAATTGGGAGTTCATTATCAAATGTCTTAAGGCACTTAACTATCCTGATAGTTTTGTGAGGTGGATTAAAATGTGTATCACCACACCTTTATACTTTATGGTTTTGATTGGTCAAATGGAAAGGTTCTTTAAAGGGAAGAAGGGTCTTCGATAAGGTGACCCTTGTTCCCCATACCTTTTTGTGATTGCTATGGAATTGTTATAATCTTTACTCAAAAAAGGTACAGGTATAAAAGATTTCAATTTCCACCCTAAGTGCAAGAAAACCAAGTTGAATCATTTAGCCTTTGCTGATGACCTGTTCATTTTTTGCCAAATCAAATTACCCTTCATTGAAAATCATTTCTAAAGCCTTCAATATTTTCTCAAGAATTTCAGGTATTTGCATCAATAATATTAAAAGTGATATCTTCATCGGGGGTTGCAGTAAGAGTACGAAGGTTCATTTGGCTGAATGTTTGAACATTAGTCTTAGGCAGCTTCCAGTTAAATACTTAGGTATGCCACTGATTACGTGGAAACTCAACAAACAAGTATGTAATCTCCTCTGCTCTAAGATTACTGCCCGTATTGATTCTTGGACAAACAAAGGGTTGTCATTTGCGGGGAAAGTTCAACTTCTCAATTTTTTTCTCTCTAGTGTGACGCATTATGGGTGCAATGTTTTTCTCCTTCCGAAAGGAGTTATCCATGAAATAGAGAGGAAATTGGTTGGTTTTCTTTGGAAAGAAGAAGGTGAAAATGCTAAATGTGGTAAAGTGGTGTGGACAGAGCTAACGGAACCTAAGAAAGAAGGAGGATTGGGTATTCAATGCATTCAAGAGATTAATCATGTTGCTCTCCTTAAATAATTTTGGCATACCTACATTGATGAACATTCTTTATAGGGCTATTGGGTTAACTAAATGCTTCTTAATCAGCTTAGTATCTGGAGTATTGAAATCCCTTCCAATGTGACATGGACGTGGAAGAATATACTTAAATGTCAAGTGATTGCAAGAAAGTAAATTAGACACAAAATGTCGAATGGTAAGAAAACAATGCTTTGTTGGGTCCCTTGGCTTCTAATGGGTAACCTTATGCAGTTTGCTGAGTTGAACAATTTTTCTATCCCAAATGAATTCATCAACTCAAGAATGGATCTGTTTATTTTTTTCGGGCCAGTGGCATTAGCCCCAGGTCTTCTCTTTTTGCAACATCTTGTGGACTCTATTAGACCTGCTGATGGTTATGACCAAATTGATTGGTATGCTGATGGCAAAGGTAAGTTCTCCTTTAACACAACATGGGATTACATTAGGGAGAAAATAGATAAGATTAATTGGGCATCTACTGCTTGGAATAAGTGTATGATTCCAAAACATGTTTTTTGTTCCTGGTTTATGTGTCTTAACCATTGCCAACCCAAACAAAGTCTTATCAATTGGGAAGTAATTGATAATGCAAATTGTGAGTTATGTGGTTTAGGGATGGAAAACCGAGACCACTTATTCTTTGATTGTTCATTTTCCAAAATAATTTGGGAGACACTTTACTGAGTTATTCAGGATGCGTAGTCTCAATGTGCAATAGGAGGTAATAGTCCACCGTATTAGTAAACTGAAGAATAGTCTCAAGACTGACATTGTGAAAGCTTTCTTTTGTGCATCTATTTACCACATTTGGAGGGAACGCAACAATTGACTACACGATAATGACACTAAAACGAAGGATCAAATCATCGTGGATTTTTTTGTCGATGTTAGAGACAAAATTTTTGTTAATAGTAAATATGTGGATAGGGTAGCAAATAGAGACCTTTGTTCACATTGGCAATTACGTTTAGAATGATGTAAATGAACTTTTTTATATCTGTTTTTGGTTAGTTGGAATGAAATGATTACTTGCCGAGCAAAAAACAACGTTAAAGATAATTGAATGATAAGTTGTGACCAGCATGTTGCCCATGTTTCGGCAGACCAAATATACTTAGCTCAGCATAAAGAAACTCTAGTAGGCTAGCCAAGAAACACTTTTACAACTGGATATTAGTGCTCTAATTTTTATTATTGAAGATCATTTTCCACTTCTTCAATGTACCTTTATCAATTTGGGTCCAAGGCCTATGGCTTCAAATTGGAAACCTTCGTTCATGCCGAAATCGAGCACCAACCTCAACCTTATTTATTTCCAAACTGAGATCATTAAGGGTAAGAAAGTTGCCTCCCTCACTTCGGATGTCTATGAAGAAGGTTCCCGACTTTGAAGATGTTGCTTGGTAGGTCAATTTATTGGTAAACACCCTACCTACTTTCTCATCAAGAATATGGTACAAATTTACAATGGAAAGATTTTAAGAAGTCGAGATTCAATCCATGGATAATGGTCTTTTATATTTTGACTTGATAATGAAAAGTTTTATAATCTTGTTCTCAAACAATTATGACATATAAATCTTTTATTGCTGCTCTTCAGCAAGTGGGAGCCAAATTTACAACTTATCAATTTCTCAAGTGAAAGACTGTTATGTGGCTCAAGCTTAGGAACATTCCCTTAGTCCTCTAGACTCAACTTGGGCTCCATTATGTTGCTAGCATCATTGGTTTCCCTCTCCAAATGGACTCGAAAATTGCCTCACGATCGCATCTGGGATATGCTAGAGTTTGTGTGGAAATGAATCTTGAAGAGCATTTGCCAAATATGATGTATGTCAAGTTCCCAAATAGTTGTATCATAGAAGTTGAGATTGAATCTGCTTGCAAGCCATCTAATGCACTTTTTGCAAGTTACTTGGTCACGCTACCTCAACATGTCCTTCAAATCCAAATTAGTCATACACTAAGAGACAATCGAGCCATAAAATAATTGACCCTAACTACCCGATTGGATTGATGTCCAAAAAAAGAAAAGAGATCCTATGAAAAACACGCATGAATCTCGAACTTCTTGTGCCAAGACTCCATTGAGGCCGTCTTCCAACCGATTACCCACTCGATTGCCTTCCAAAGCATCCCATAACAAGTTTGAGAACAGTCGAACAGTCCTAGAACCTCAAAATTGCCCGACAAAGATCACTCTTTAGAATCCATTAAACTTTTCGCTACTGAGACTTCCAATTGCTCACCTCCCTAAGCACCGCCAAACCTCTCGGGTATGTTCATAACTTCTTTGTTGGCATGCCCATTGATTCGGGAAAGTGATACTCTAGTTCACTTAAAACTACATAGTTGAAGGGCCTTGTTGTTTGTTTCTACTAGTCTCTTGCCTCAATGTGCTTCTTTCTTAGACTTTGTTAAAATATAACACTTGTTCCATATCGAAAAATCAAAAACTCTTAGACCACTTAATAAGATTTTGGATACTCCACTTGGCACTAATTAGTTTTAGGATGGAATCTCAGTTATCTTAACATGGTATCAAAGTTGGGCCCTTGGTCCACTTATATTCATCCGTGTGCGATCCATCTCAAATCATGTCCACTTGTGTTCAATTTTCGCGTGTTGGGTTACTCTACTTGACGTCAATTGGTTTTAGGATAGAACCTCAGTTATTTTAATAGACTTACTACACTTTGATGTTTCTTTGTTTTCTTCTTTGTAATAGTCTTTGACCCACCTATGGAATTTGTATTATTTAATAAAACATTTCCCTCCCTGACTTAGCAAAAAAAAAAATTGAGGTAATTGAATACAATTGAATATATAACTCAGCTTTGTTTTCTCTATCTTCAAGTTTTTCTTTTTTACTAATTTAGCAAGCAAAATATTTCTTTTAATATGAATATGAACAATGTGATACCATACTATGCATCTTTTCATAGATCTATGCACGACTATTACTTGTATATTATTAATTTCAATTTTATGTGTGTATACGTATATATGATATTAAATGTTTCTATTTTGCATGCAATTACTATTCCACTATATATTAAGTGAAAAATACACTTGACATCTCCTCAACTTCGATGAAAATACGTCTTCAGTAACAATGAATAGTCCTACCTTTTCTAATGATAAGTCACAGCAACAGAAAACATGACAATATGGATATGCATTGTTATCACCGATATGACATATATATATGCACATTGGTTGTTAATAAGAATTACAGATTGTAAATGTAAATTTGACAAGAATTAAATGAAGAATAAATAATTACTTAAATATGAAAAATAGAGATTACAGTTTAGAAAAATCAAAATTCATAGAAATCCAAACCAAATGAATATATTTAGACCGAGGCTTGAGTTGGACTCAATCTCCTTAAGAATTTAATGCCCTACTACGGTGTTGACAGTTGATAACGCAAGCCTTCCAGGATACAACGATCTTATCTTCTTGTAATAGGAGCACACCAAATTAGAAGAACCAGTGAACCCAAAAAATGTAAAACTCTCTCTATCTTAAACTAGAATGCTAATGATTGAAGAATTGCTTCTGTCTTTGTATCTTTAATTTCTTTCTCTTCTCTGCCCTTAATCTCCCCCAACTCCATGACTCTATATAGCAAACCATGGCCTGAGATGTTAGACCAACCAAATGGAAAACCAAAACCAACTTTCGGCTAGCTTTAACCATTGTCAAAAGGAGCTGTAATTCTGCATAAATAAATAAATAAATAAAAAGCAAAGTGAACAACCATAGTTGTCCATAATTCCAGCTGCAAAGTTCTTGAGCAGCCAGCCACCATTTCACCAAAGTAGACTTTTTCATTCACATCTTGAGCAGCCAGCCACCATTTACCAAAGTAGACTTTTCCATTCACATTGCCAATAATCCCCCACATGAATGGAAATGAACTAAACACAATGCAAATGCAGACACTTGAAAGAGAGTTCAAAAAGAAAGATACTGCATCGAGATATATAGCTTTAGGCCTTGAACCTTCTCTAGTGAGAGCTATCGGATTTACTTGCTAACCAGTGAATGCGATGTCTTGAACTGTTCAGCTTTTGTGTAAACCAAGACAATAGAACTCACACAGTAACCTTCTAGACATTTATATGTTCTCACTGTTGTGTTCATTTTGGTCCTGAACAATTCCCGGTATCATGAGTACTCTTGGAGAATTCAGCCTTAAAAATTCTCGTAGGAGTGGCCCACTCCCTACTCATATATGTGATCACTTATTAAGAGTATCCTTGGAATACTCCACTTGAAATTTTTAAGATATAAGTATCATTAAAAGCATAGCTTAGCCTAAACCACATGTAGGAAACACTATCTGCTCGTCATAGGAATAGGTGGGAGTATTACCCCCACAGTGCTCTAACTGAGGCATACATAATTCAGTTTTTCCTTTTGAACCTAGATTCAGGGATCTCCTGTCACTTAGGTAGGGTTTGCCATTATGGCGCCTCTTACGAGATAGGCTTAAGACCCATTCCCCTCGACGAATTATATACTTGCTCTTTATTTAAACCTTTCGTAAGCGGATCCGCAATGTTATCTTTTGACTTTATATAGTCAATCGAGATAACCCCACTAGAGAGCAATTGTTTAACGGTATTATGTCTCCGACGAATATGTCTCAACTTTCCATTATACATACTACTTTGTGCCCTTCCAATCGCTGATTGACTATCGCAATGTATGCAGATAGCTGGCACAGGTTTTGACCAATTTGGAATATCCTCTAAGAAATGTCGAAGCCATTCTGCAGCTTTATCCAAAGCTATAAACTGAGATTCCATCGTAGATCTGGCTATACAAGTTTGCTTAGTGGATTTCCAAGAAACGGCTGCACCTCCCAAGGTAAAGACATATCCTCTCGTGGATTTAGAGTCAGATATTCAGTTGGCATCACTGTACCCTTCTAGTACACCTGGATATCTTGTATAATGCAGTCCATAGTTCAAAGTGTATCTTAGATACCTTAAAACTCTCATTATAGCTACCCAGTGATCTTTACCTAGATTGCTCGTATACCTACTCAATTTGCTCATAGATAATGCTATATCGGGCCTCGTGCAATTCATAATGTACATCAAACTGCCAATAATCCTTGAATACTCTAACTGAGATATTCTTTCACTGGTTTTTGGCTAGATGTACATTTGCATCTATAGGTGTCTTCGCTAGACTAGCATCATTTTTATTAAACTTGTCTAGTATTTTCTCTATATAATAAGACTGAGACAAGACTAGTCCATCAGATGTTCTGATAATTTTAATACCCATAATCACATCTGCCACACCCATATCCTTCATGTCAAAGCTACTGGATAAGATTCTTTTGGTAGCCTTAATAACACTATCATTGCTCCCGATAATGAGTATATCGTCTACATAGAGACAAACAATAACATATTCTTGACCTGTGCCTTTCACATAGACACACTTGTCACATTCGTTAATACTAAAGCCATTTGACATCATGACTTTATCAAATTTCTCATGCCATTGTTTAAGCGCTTGTTTTACTCCGTAAAGGGATTTTACAAGCTTACAAACCTTCTTCTCTTTCCGAGAAACTATAAACCCCTCACGCTATTCCATGTAGATCTTTTCATCTAGATCTCCATTCAAGAAGGTTATTCTTACATCCATTTTGATGTATCTCGAGATTATTGATAGTTGCGATTGCTATCAACTTCCGAATGGATGTAATTCTCGTGACTGGTGAATATGTATCAAAATAATCAAGACCTTCCTTTTGTCTATATGCCTTAATGACAAGCTTGGCCTTGTATTTGTCAATTGATCCATTAGCTTTCATCTTCTTCTTAAAAATCCATTTACACCCTAAAGGTTTATTTCCAAGAGGAAGATCCACCAGTTCCCATGTATAATTTTGCATGATGGATTCAATTTCACTGTTTACCACGGCTCTCCATTAAGGAGCTTCAGGAGTAGACATTGCCTTATTAAAAGTGCGAGGCTCATTTTCTAACAAATATGTTAGAAAGTCTGGACCAAAAGACTTAGACGTTCTAGCCCTCTTGCTACGTCTTGGTTCATTTTCAATATCTTTAGATATAGTCTCATTATCTATATCTAAATCTTGACTCTCGTCATATGTTCTTTTCGTAGAACTTGATTCTTGTGAATCTTTACAAGGAAATTTTTCTTCAAAAAAATCTGCATTCCTTGATTCAATAACTGTATTCACATGTATATCATTTATTTATGACTTATACACAAGAAATCTGTATGCAACACTGTTGTGTGCATATCCAATGAAAATACAATCCACAGTCTTTGGTCCTATTTTGACCATTTTAGGAGCTGGAACTTCTACCTTAGCTAGACATCCCCACACTCTTAAGTAATTTTAAAAAGGTGGTTGACCTTTTCACAACTCATAAGGTGTCTTGCTTAATTTCTTGTGGGGTACCTTATTAAGAATATAGCTCGCAGTTAATACTACTTCCCCCCACAAGTTCTGAGGTAAACCCGAATTAATCAACAAGGCATTCATCATCTCTTTAAGAGTTCGGTTATTGCGTTCAGCATTACCATTTTGTTGAGGAGAATAATGAGTCGTCATTTGATGAACAATTCTATGTTCAGCACAGTATTCCTTAAAGGGATATACACATTCTCCTCCTCTATCACTTATCAACATTTTAATCCTTTTGCTGAGTTGATTTTCTACCTCATTTTTGTATAGTTTAAATACTTGCAAAGCCTCATCTTTGCCTCTGAGTAGATAAACATAACAATATCTTGTGCAATCATCAATAAAAGTAATAAAATACTTTTTCCCACCTCTAGTCTACACAAATTTTAAATCACAAATATCACTGTGAATTAAATCCAAAGGTTCTGAACTCCGTTCTACCGATTTAAATGAAGTTCTCGTTAATTTTTATTCTACGCATACTTCACATTTTTATTTATGTTCACATCAACTTTAGGTATTAGACCTAAAATGATCAATTTATGCAAAGAATCAAAATTCACATGTCCTAATTTATCATGCCATAAATTAGGAGAATCCAAGACATAAACAACTGACTTATTCTTATTCATATCAAATTTGGTAGGCTCATCATCCTTTACAATAGTTGGAGCTATAGTCATTACATTGAGTTCAAATAAGCCATCACACTCATAGCCCTTGCCTACAAACATTCCAAATACAATTGGCTGGACTCAAACACCATTTTGAATTTGTTCTTACTCAACAAGGATCCAGAAACCAAGTTCTTACGGATGTTTGGGACATGCTGCACATTATTGAGTGTCAGCTCATTTCCTGAGATAAACTTCAAGATTACTTTCCCAGTTCCTTCCACCTTCGATGTGGAGGAGTTACCCATATTAATTGTTTCAGAAGCAATTTGATAGGTAGTGAACATTTTTCTATCAGAGCAAACATGCTTAGTAGCCCCAGTGTCCACCCACCACTGCTTTGGATTCCCCCACCAAATTGACTTCTGACACAACAGCTAACAGATTAATGTCAGAAAGATCATTTCCCAGGTCTTCCACAACATTTGCATGAGCTTTCCTCTTCTTCGGATTGCTCTGGTTCTTGCGGTGCTTGCAGTCTCTTGCCTTGTGTCCCGGCTTGTCACAGACAAAGCAGTTTCCACTGAACTACTGCTTCCTCTGTTCGGCCCCTTTCTGACCTTGGTTTGAGAACTTTCTCTTTTTGTTGCCCGAACCATGCTCAACCACATTGACCTTTGATTCCAAAGGCGGAAGACCAACCCTTTTTCAGATTTGTGATTGTCAGCCTCAATCCTCAATCTCAAAACTAGGTCTTCAAGAGTCATCTCCTTTCGCTTATTTCTTAAATAACTCTTAACGTCCTTCTAGTTGGGAGGCAACTTCTCAATAAGTGCACTGGATTCAAAACGTTCTCCCATATTTATACCTTCTGTATGACACTCATAAATGAGTACCTGATACTCATCTACCAGGGGCATCAGGGGCTTGGAATCTACCATTTTGAAGTCAAGGAATCTGGCCACAACGAATTTCTTTGTGCCCGCATCCTCCGTTTTATACTTCTTTTCTATAGATTCCCACACAGCCTTTGCACTTGGTATTGGACTGTAAACGTTATACAATGCATTATCCAACCCGTTGAGGATATACTTTTTACAAAGGAAGTCTGCATGCTTCCAAGCATCAACAACAGTAGTAATTTTCATATCAGGATCGTCACCCAACTATGGTGCATCCTCTTTCAAAAACCGAGCAAGATTCAAAGTGGTCAAGTAGAATAGCATTTTCTGCTGCCACATCTTAAAATCCCTCCCGTTGAACTTTTCTGGCCTTTCACCATATCCAACAGGAGTTGACGCCACAAATAGCACAACCGAAGCAATAGTCACCGATGGCCTAGCCAAAGGTACGTTCTCATTTCCTATAGATCCACCGGTTGATCCACTTCCAGTCAAGGGTGTATTCATGTTTCCAACTTGAGAATCCATGGTAATGATATTTTTCAAAAGTTAATCTGTAAACCATGCTACAAAACAAATAAAATTAGAAATTCCTTCGAACTAATTGGATTTATAATCCTAAGCACAAATTTAATTTGTTTTCATCAAAGTAGTATCACTAGAAGCATTTAAAGATTATATAATATTATATAAATCATATGGTCAAGTCAATATAATATTAAATAACTAAATGCACATCATTGTTTTATAATAGAATGCATATTAGCATAATACAAGAACAATGCAAATAATTAAAGATAGGCCCCGTAACCAAAGCTACTATTATAATATTATATAATAACTAAAATTACCATTAACTAATAGAAACCACATATATTATAGTAATATGATGCAATCAGTAGGTTAGCTATTATTATATTAATAAAATGCAACACCAATTTTATTAATGTAAAGTATGCAGTAAGTTTGCTTTTGGAGACAAGAAACAATTATCAGATTACATAAAGATGTTTCCACAAATAATTGTACAAAACCAGTTTACGACTTACATAAACTATTATGCCATGCAGAATATAATCTAGTATATTATATTATTATACTCAACATATCATTCCAGATTAAGAATTAAGCAGAAGCAATATCTTACAGATAGATAAACGTATGCATCATGCAGGGTTAAAGTCTTAAGATTGTTATCATCGATATGACATATAT
This sequence comes from Ehretia macrophylla, assembly GCA_037974665.1. Taxonomy (NCBI): domain Eukaryota; kingdom Viridiplantae; phylum Streptophyta; class Magnoliopsida; order Boraginales; family Ehretiaceae; genus Ehretia; species Ehretia macrophylla. The sequence continues at coordinate 18,638,954 of CM075767.1, read as the reverse complement.
ATATATATATATATATATATATATATTCACACTGATTGTTAATAAGAATTACAGATTGTAAATGTAAATTTGACAAGAATTAAATGTAGAATAAATAATTACTTAAATATGTAAAATAGATATTACAGTTTAGAAAAATTAAAATTGATAGAAATCCAAACCAAATAATATATTTAGACCGAGACTTGAGTTGGGCTCAATCTTCTTAAGACTTTAACGCCCTGCTACGGTGCTGACAGTTGATAGTGTAAGCCTCCTAGGATACAACGATCTAATCTTCTTGTAATAGAAGCACACCAAATTACAAGAACCGGCGAACCCAAAAAATGTAAAACTCTCTCTATTTTAAACTAGAATGCTAATGATTGAAGAATTGCTTCTGTCTTTGTATCTTTAATTTCTTTCTCTTCTCTGCTCTTAATCTCCTCCAATTCCATGGCTATATATAGCAAACTATGGCCTGAGATGTTGGACCAAACAAATGGAAAATCAAAACCAACTTTCTGCTAGCTTTAACAATTGTCAAAAGGAGTTGTAATATTGCATAGAAAAGCAAAGTGGACAACCATAGTTTTCCATAATTCCAGCTGCAAAGTTCTTGAGCAGCCAGCCACCATTTCACCAAAGTAGACTCTTCCATTCACATTGCCAACATGCATATGCAGGTAATTCTTCTCCAACATCCAACATGTCCCTATTCAGTTTTGCCTTCGCCTGAGCACAAAATATTAGGACTCAGTGCAAGTACCTCTCTCACTCTAGCATCCTCTTCTTAGAAATCTTTTACTTTAACAACAAGAAAACAATTTCTTTGGCGATAGTAATGACCAACATATCTAAGTGCAATAACCAATCAAACATCAATGAGTTCTAACGTGTGTGACTAGGAATATTCAAGGATAACCCCTAATACCACTTGTTGGGATCATGCACAAAGATAAGTAGGAAAACAATATTTCTTAACGAGGGTCGATGAACTTACCTCTTTCACTCTATAAATTAATAATGGTTACAATGCTTTGGCTTATATATGGAGAAAGCCGAAACCTTCTTACAACTAGATTTATACATGAAAATTTGTGTACCCTTCAACAATTTGGCTTTTCCAAGAAGAGAAACAAAAAAATCTCTTCACAAGTTAAATCTTGTTAGAAGGGCGAAAAAATATAAAAAAACCTCTAAGGGTGACACCTACTGTGACACCCAAACCTGATCATATATTTATTTTATTACTTTCTACTTATTTATTTTATTAACTTGCATTTCGTGGGAAATATGCATTACTAATTACTTATTTTTATTTAATTTATATTTAGTAGAGTTGCCAGGACATTTCTTTTATCGTTTTAATTATTCAAATTTACTTTACTTGCATCTGAATTAATTTGTTTTATTGTTCAAACGGGAAGCTCGGGCCCGGACCTGAACATGCTATCTTAATATTTTTAATAATAAATGTATCAATTTGAATTATATCTAATTACTAGCAATGATTATCTTAATATATTATTATTTGTTTACATTTAATTGAGCCTGACGTTGATTTTCTTTTATTTTATTTATTTTATCTACTTTCATATTTGCCTAAATTACTTTATTCCATGAATTTGTTTAATGTTCTTTTTGTGCATTGCATGCCCGAGAGGGTAGAATTAAGTGATTTTGATATGTTCGGGCTTAAGTTTTATTTTATTCGGGCCTAGTTTTTATTTCGTCCAGGCTTAGTTTATTTAGTTCCGGGCCTGGTTTTATTTCAATCGGGCTTAGTTTATTTTAATTTGGGCCTAGCATTTAATTTAATTTGGGCTTAGATTAATTATTAAGCCAAGCCCAAGTCCAATTGTAGTGCTTTAGTCTTAGCTTAGTTTATAATTATATTAGATTTAGTTAGAGCATCCTCAATGGGAGTCTCTAAAAGCAAAAGTTTTCAAATTTAGATATTTTTAAAGATCCTAGTCTCTAAAAAGTATTATTAATGATTTAAATATACATAGGGCCCACCACTTTTGCCAACTTTTAAGCCAAAATAGAGCCCAAGTCTCTATTTTGGTCTTCAAATTTGTTGAAGAAAATAGAGACTAGGTCTCTATTTTGGCATAAAAGTTGACAAAAGTGGTAGGGCCCATGGATATTTAAATAATTAATAATGCTTTTTAGAGACTAGAGTCTTTAAAAATATCCATATTTGAAAAAATTTGCTTTTAGAGACCCCTATTGGAGATGGTCTTATAAAGCAAATAACATAAAATATATATATATATATATATATATATATATATATATATATATCTAACAACTTAATCACTTCACTCATACACACGGTCCACTTAGAAAAAAAGATATAAACCAAAACACCTTACACCACAAAAAAGCCACAATCGACCATTAGAAAAAATAGAAAAAATAATAATAATAAATAAATAAAACTCATACACTCACGGTTCACTCTCACACACCACACAAAACATCAAAATATCATTCACCTCACCACTCTCATCGTCGGCCAACAGAGAAGAATGAACAAAAAAATGGGCTTAAGAGTTCAATGGCGTGGAGAAGAAAAGAAGAAAATAGGCCATCTAGCTTCAATACAAGTTCATCTTTTGCATTTTTAGCTTGTTAAGGTGAGGGATTGCATCCTTTGTGTTTATCTCTTGAATTATTCATAATATGATGTTTATGTAAATGTTAAATTTAGTTGTTTTGAGCTTGGTTCTAGCTAGATAACTTGATATTTAAGGAGATTATGTGTAGTTGAAGGTTGATGCTAGCTAAACTAGGCCATGTCAGTGTAATGGTAGATGTTGTTTCTATTGTTGATAATGGTGCAAAGTGAAGCTTTGGTGTTTGTAGAAATGCATGAAAGAGTAATGATTTAACTCAAATTAGTTAACTTTCACTATATATATTGGAATTGCAAGCAAATGAACTAACTACACCATGTGTACGTGTGTGTTTGTTCAATTGTGGCTGTCCAGTTTTTTCAACAAAAATGAGGCAATTTTGGGCTTAAAACTGAATTAATTGGAGAAGGATTAGGGGTTAAATTATATACTGTTAGAAATCCTTACGAGTATAGTTTCTAATGCTTTTTACAGTGCATTAATTGGAGTTTTCTATAATAAGTTATGATCATTTTGGTGAGGTGTATCGAAACTGCCCTGTTACGCGAGAATCTGAATTGTATTGTTATTTTGCTATAGTGATGATATATTTCAGTTCTAATTGGATGTATTCGATCAAGACCTTATTGTGTAGTGTTCTTGGATGATTAGTAGCGTAATGAGACTCTTATAGTTATGTTGTTTTCATGAATTGTAATTGAAATCTAATTGCTAGTAAAGTTAATTTAAATTGAAAGCTATTCTATTCGATTGTGAATGAGAAATACTAGTAGAGTTGTGATGGTCATCACCTTTAGAGATAGGTAATGTTTCTATATATGCTAAATAATTCAATTGCTAGAATTAGTGGTTGTTATCAATGTGCAACTAGTGAACACTTAGAAGGGTTAAGTAAGCTATGTGAAAGAATGTGTTTAATGCTCTTTGAATCTACATATAAGATTAATTGTAAGTTGATGGTTGTCTATTATATGTTAAATGTAATTAACTTAAGTTGATCCTACTGGTGATATGTTAGAATCTTAGCTTGAAGTATAGGTATTTTGCTAAAATGGTATGTTAGTTATTAAATAGTTGATAGTTAACTTTTCTATTAGTTGATAAACATTTATTTCCCTATATGCTAATGTTGGGCTATCTTCATGGGGAAATTACTAACTATTGTAAGTAAAGTAGAATATGAATTAGAAGTTCATCAAAGTAGTAAAAGACTGGGTAGTGCCATTGTGAATAAATGTGTCATTTGAACATTAAAGTAACCTAACCTTTATTATCTATAAATTATTTGGAGGAATTCATTTAGTTGAGTTAATGGCTAGTTTATTGTTATGTGGAGTGAACTAGTTTCTTATACAAGTTATTAACTAAAGTAAAATGAGAAATAGTATGAGTAATTGCAGGCTCATGTGTTGATTTTAGTTAAACTAAATTCTAGCTCGGTTTACATCTAGTTATAGCATGCTGGTTGAATCATTCTCTTTTAAGTTGTTGAGCTATCTTCTTAATTAACTTGTAGACTATTAAAAGTATGAGTATATGAGTTAAATATTCTAATTACTGTAACTTATAAGTTGATTGTATTGTATGCAAAAGTTTCAACTATGACCTTGTCTTGCTTGTCTAGTGGTGACTTCTAGTTGAAATCTCTCTTATTCTACATGGATTACTAGTTTTTCAGTAGAATGGTTGTTAGGCTAACTTAGTAATATTGTACTACTTAAACCTCAGTTGAAACTAAAGTATAATTATGCATAGCCTATTAATTGTAATGTTCCTATATTCCGTGAGTTACTAGCTGTTGGGTGTAATATTGACATATTATTTCAGCGCATTTTCACTTAAATTTTGTTAGTTCTTGAGTAATTTATGAGCAATTTGATTGGTTCCATGTTTGTTTTGCAATGTAGGTAAATTATATGAAAAGACATGTGATGCGATCGGGTTGTGCGTTAAAATGTGCGCAAAATAAACCAAGTTAAAATGCCCGCAAGTGCACGGATCTTCGTAGTGTAGTGTGCTATGAGTGCGGAATCGTACCACAGGGAAGCTCACTAGTTTAAGTTAGTGAAGTAGTATAAAAGTGTTAAAGCGCTTAAGTGACAAATTGCAAGGTGGGTTTGAGTAACGTGCGAAAAATGTAAACTAACTAAATTATCTAAGTTATACTAAGTATTAGTAGAATACGAGAGGTGGTGATCTAGGGGTTTGAACATGTAAATGAGGCAATTAATATAAGCTCGATATCTAGTTTATCTAATTTTGCAAGGGTTTAAGCTACAAGCATATACCCGGTTAAGCTAAAAGCTATAGACCTAGTTAATCTACTTAGCTTATTTTAACCAAGTACAACAAGGCAAACTAAACTAAGGAATTAACCTTACAGATAGAAACTATGGTACAACCTATAGTTTCATAGAATCTATGGTACAACCTACAAATTCATGATTAAAACATTTATATGGCACGAAAATAACGCATTCATAATATTAACTACAAGTATAATATTAATGAAGCGAAAGTAAAACAATCATAATGTCTACTTAAAAGCATTACGTATGAAATAATGAATTAAAACAAGTCATACATTGCAATATGAATTGAATAAACTAAATCCAAGACCATATATTAAAATACTATCATTTACAATATTCACCTTTAGATATCAATCTACTCAGACATAAATGAATACGAGTTATGTAAATAAAAGAGAGTCAAGAAAGGCTCTCTCATATCGACGAACGCGTATTTCTGATTCCCGAAATTTGAGCAGAGGTCCGACGCAAAATAGCTATTCGGGCAGGGCTAATTTCCCCTGAATAAGAACTATTAGAGATGAGTTTCTCCCGAATAAGAGCTTTCCTATTAAAAGCTATTCGGGCATAACTTCCCCTGGACAATAACTATTTGGGTCGGACTTCCCCCTAAAAGTAGCTATTCGGGCAAAATTTCTCCGAATAAGAGCTACCTAGGCGGGACTTCCCCCGTATTCTACTACTACTTAATTAACTAAAACTAAAATTTAAAACTAAATAGAATTAACTCGGAATTACATCAAAAATATTGATAATACTCCAAAATTAACTCATGAATTCTCAAAGGGTTGAAACTCTATTTATAGGCAAAATTCTGAAATAGTTGACTTTTTTCCGTTTGTTGACTTTGACCAGATTGTTCACCGCATCATTTTCAGGCATTTTTCACTGTTTTGCCCCTCCAAACGATAGAATTTTGCTAAAATCATGCCACGTGCAAGACTAAAGTCATGCGTTTTGCTCAGAAGGCTGTTTCTACTTGAAAAACGGATATGGTTTGCCAAAAACGGACATGGGCTACTATTTGAGATCATCTGGGTCAATATTCCAAGTCCGATTTCATGCTAGTTTTGGCCAAATTTCTTCTCTATGAGCTTCATTCTTCCACCGTTTCTCATGCTTCCCCATTCTTACTTCTTGACTTGTAATTGGATCATTTCGGGCCTAATTTTTCACTTTTCAGTATTTTCCTACATTGCATCGAAGGTATCAAAGTGTTGCATTTATTCTAGAGTTAAGATACAAATGCAGTACAAATATCATGGTTTGAGTGCTGCAAATACAGTCACATCAACATCCTCAAACCTAAACCTTGTTTGTCCTCAAGCAAGACTGTCTTTAAAACATATGTGAAAGTGAATTTTTGTAGAATTTTTACAAGTCAAAAACATATGCAAAAATCTATCCTATCTTTTTGTCAAACACATTCACATTTTGCAGAATTTTTACAAGTCAAAAATAGATGCAAAAATCTATCCTATCTTTTTGTCAAACACATTCCAAAAATGAATCATGAGAAATGCAATCTACTATCTTAAACCTATTCAGCAGTTAATGATAAACATGATAAGAGAACATTTTGCAAATTTTTTTCAAATAGGTACTCTTATTGGAAATCGACTATTGATTGCTTCGGGGTACATATTTAGAAGTAAACTAAGTAGATTAAGTTCATGCAATTCTCAACTTTCATGTTATGCGAACAGATTGGACCTTGATATTCTTACCTACATTTGTAATCAAACTCTTGATCATGCCTTAACCCTTTAACATTTTCCAGAAATATAAAAGTACAACTAATAATACCTCTATATAGTGTTCAATTTCTTTTGCTTTCTGGACATCCCATATAGTGGGTTTTAAGGCCAACAATCCCCCGTCATTATGAATGAGGTTGCTAGGTTTTAAAGTGACCCATACGTGCCTTAATCACCCGAGATATCAAGGCTCGAAACCTTACACTATAGCACATATTTAAAGTGACCCCTACGTGTCTAGGATAGTGGTGCTTAGAGATTTACAACATATTTATACCAAAAATTTATTCAACAGTAAAGGTATGTACAACTCTTTTTTTTCATTTTTCTATTTTTTTTCATTGTTTTCTTTGTTTTTTCTTTTTTTTTCTTTTTCTTCTTTTTTTTTTCAAAGTGTACATACAGATAAAATAACATAACATACTGTACAGACATGGCCTAAGGGTTCAGGTTTCAATCACAAGAAGTTCTTATAATAAACGGTAATCATATCTCAATCCTTTCATAATCACATAGCTATCAATTGAAGAAAAGAAGAATAGCTAGGTTTACTCATGCAAAGTTTTTCTTACAGAGTTTCCTCAGAGTTTTTCACAATACGTAGCTAACAATAAAAGTTCTCAAATCATCTAAATCATCTTCCTTTAAATAAGTAAGATAGCAAAATACATTTTCTCATAAACACAAATAGTGTATTTCTTACATATTTTGAAAAAGATTTTCATGAAATACACGCACCTCCACACCGAAACTTTGTGTCACGCCCCAACTCGACCCCACCTACAATCAGTCAGGACGCAACGGAATTTCTGCAGTATAACGACAGTAATTAGGATACCGATGTTCTAAACCAACCTCATTAGAACATCATACATCCAACAACTCCTTAATTCAAATAACAACATACGACACAACCATATTATACAATAATCATTCCTTCCACCAACCATTCACAGTTATACGCCTCCGTTCCAACATAACATTTAACTTTGACATACATTACAACCCATATTCATACCAACCTAGCACTCTAAACAAAGGCAAAAGAAAGACTACTAAGATAGTATAAACTAACTCATGATCTTTTCTCCATCTTATGCAATAAGAATTACAAAGCATTTAAAAGTCTTCTAAATTAATATACAATATAGTAAACAACATAGCATCACGGATAAGACTCAGGGACATAAGACTCGACCACAAAAGGCACATTTTCCCCCTCAGGAGGCACATACCCGTAGTCTTGCTCTGCAACACCTGTAAACATGCAATAATAGAGAGTGAGCTTATATATAATAAGCCCAGTGAGGATCCGTAGATCTCGAGCAAGGTTTACTAAACTCCTTGGAATTAATCCTTTGAGTCAATAAACACACAATAACATCAAAATACTATCATCACATAACTATACGACCAATCAATAAAGGATACTCTAGCTGGTGTAGCTCTAAACGTCATCACGATCTCAACCATTCTTCTTATAACTCCCCATTACTCACGCACCTGAGGTACCTCACTAGTCCCTCCCTCCAAGACACCTCCGTCATGCGAGTTGGGGTAGCCTCTGGCAGTCATGCCGTTTTCAACCCGACAGGCCAACGCTGCCCGAGAGGTGGTACACACATACCAAGACTCCATAACAATCATCAATAATCAATCAATCATCAGTCAATAATCATCTATTCATCAATAATAGCATCAATAATCAATTAGACAACAAATAACTAAGTTGGATGACAAAGTAGGCCATCCAACCAAACATGCATTATATACATAATTAAACCCTAGTTTACCCATCAACAACTCACCATTCAATCACTCAAACACCACCCAATCATCTAAGGCATAGTTCAAGAATTTAAAGAAAGACAGCCTAAACTTCAAAAATTCATAACCTACATTCTCCTAATCCACACACCGCCAAATCAGTTTCTATCACTCACCCATTCAACCAACTACATTAGCCCCCTCGGAAAACCACCATAACACCTCCAAATCATGACCGATAACCCTCAAACTCTAAGGTGTCAAGGCTGAATTTTTCGAACTTTAACACGGACAACGCAATCAAAAATTTGGCATTACAACAGCGCTACCACGTAATTATCAAGTTTTTAGAAATCGACGGCAATCGATTTCGATTAACACAACTCAATTTAATCAACATTGAACAAATTAATCAAATTTAAATACCCGAAAAATAAAAATTATGCTACAACTGATAAAAACTCGCAGTATTACAGCAAAATGATCCCTAGCATGCAAGGAGCAATATTCTAACATCAGATTAGAATTCTAACGGTTCAATTTTCATTTATACGCAAAAATGCAAAAGACAACTTTTGAGATGTAGAATTTTTCTCTCACCTTTGATGTGATATAAGCCTAGGAATGCGTGCAATGCGTGCCCAACAAGTGGAATCCAAGTCGGCACGAAGTTCTACGGACAAAAACTAGGTTTTTCTTTAAAAAATTGGTTGAAAAGCTTGAGTTTTTTTCTTTCTTTTTCTCTCTTCTTCCTCTCGGCCTCCTATGTGTTTTTTGAGTGTGTTTTGTGTTGTGTTGAGTGTGTGTTGATGATATAAGCTTGTTGGTCAACAATTAAAATAAAGTCAAAGTTAGTTTAAGTTAGTATTTTTGTGTTTTCTTGACTTTAAATGCATTTTCTTGATCACCAAAGTTCAAAACAATTATTCAAAACCCAAGCTAGCTCAAGTAACTTATTTTTAGGTGACAAGAAGTTTTACAATCAAACAATTTTACCCAAGTCCGCTTATAACTCGATTTTCACAAAAGTCGGTGTAAAAACCCTAATAAATTCCTAAGCCGATTTTAAAACCGTTTTCATCAAACACAGGTCTATTAAAGTCCGTGGTCTAGGTCTAGAAGGGTTAAAAAGACCAGTTTCAAAATTTTAGCGGACGTGTTTCGAAAACACTATTCACTAAAAATCGACAATAAAATTTATGACTCCGTTTTTTTATAAAAAATTCATGAATGCACATTTAGCATGTTCTAAGAGTATTGATACCAAAATTACCACATTCTAAGTCACATAGCACTTAGATAGGTTAATTCACGCAAAACGAGATAAAGTACGTAAAACGAGACAGGATAGAAAAGTGGGGTTTCACATTCTCTCCCCTTTAAAGAAAGTTCGCCCTCGAAATTCTTACTTGATGTACTGAACAGATCTGGGTATTGCTGCTGCATCTGATCTCGTCTCTCCCAAGTAGCTTCCTCGATACCGTGATGCTTCCACAATACCTTAACCATCGGAATGTTCTTCGACCTCAACTCTCGTTCCATCTGATCAAGAATACCAATCGGATGCTCGTCATAAGTCAGATTCTCACGAAGCTGTAACGGCTCTGGCTCAAGAATATGAGAAGGATCGAAATTATATTTCTGCAAATTAGACACGTGAAATACATCGTGGACATTAGAGAAGTTCTTCGGTAAAGCCAACTAATATGCCAACTTACCAACTCTGCCAGTAATCTCAAACGGCCCAACAAATCTCGGACTCAACTTTCCACCTTTACCATAACGAGCAAACTCCTTACGAGGAGACAATCTCAAGAAAACCCGATCTCCGACTACAAACTCCAAGTCCCGACGACGTTTATCAGCATAACTCTTGAATCTACTTTGCGCCGTAAGCATTCTCTGCCTGATCAACTGAACATTCTCAATTTTCTCAAGAAGCTCTGGCATGATGGTCGGATCAATAGTCTTCATCTCCCCTACCTCGTCCCAATATAAAGGTGGACGGCACTTACGACCGTAAAGAGCTGCGAAAGGTGCCATCCCAATAGTAGCTTGATAACTATTGTTATAGGCAAACTCGACAAGTGGTAGATGTTTCTTCCAGTTATTCCCGAAGTCCAGAACACAAGCCCTAAGCATATCTTCCAGAATCTGAATAGTCCGCTCAAACTGACCGTCGGTCTGGGGATGATACGCGGTACTGAAGTTCAACTGAGTACCTAAGGTCTCCTGAAGTTTCTCCCACAAACGAGAAGTAAATCGAGGATCTCGATCAGAGACAATACTAGATGGAATCCCGTGAAGTCTAACAATCTGATCCAAATAAAGATCCGTCAACTTTGTAACCTCATTTCCCATCCTCATCGCAATAAAATGAGCTGTCTTCGTTAAACGATCCACAACAACCCAAACTGCATCATTACCTCTCGGTGTTCTAGGCAAACCAGTGACGAAGTCCATCGTAATATGCTCCCATTTCCACTCTGGTATAGCCAACGGCTGAAGCAAACCTGCCGTCGTTGATGCTCGGCTTTCACCCTCTGACAAGTCAAACATCTAGACACGAACTGAGCAACCTCTATCTTCATATTATTCCACCAATAGTGTTTCTTCAAATCCCAATACATCTTGTTTCCACCGGGATGAATAGTGTACTTAGAATTATGAGCTTCCTCCAGAATTCCTTGCCTCAAGCCCGGTTCATCGGGAACACAAACCCTATTCCAAAACCGAAGAATACCATCCTCAAGCAGGTTAAAGTCAGACTGATCATCCGTGATCTGATCCTTGATCTTCTGAAGTTTAACATCAAGTTGCTGAGCTTCCCTGATCTGAGACAACAATAAAGGCTGAATACGGAGATGTGAACACATCACCCCAACCTGAGTCAATTTCGGTCTCCAATAAGTGAATTCCTCAAGAATCTACCACTTCTTGACAGCTAAACAAGAAATACTCGCCTTACGACTAAGAGCATCTGCTACAACATTTGCCTTGCCAGACAAATAATTGATAGAACAATTATAATCTCCAAGAAGCTCAATCCACCTCCGTTGGAGCATATTCAACTCTTTCTGCTATGATCAGTGAAAATCTCGAACTTACTGCCCCACAGATAATGACGCCACTTCTTCAGTGCGAAGACAACTACTTCCAACTCAAGATCATGAGTCGGATAATTCACCTCATAAGGCTTCAACTTTCTGGAAGCATAGGCAATAACTCGGCCATCCTGCATAAGAACACATCCCAAGCCCTCCTTGGATGCATCGCTGTAAATGACCATATTATCGGTCCCCTCTGGTAGAGCAAGTACTGGAGCAGTAGTCAACCACTTTTTCAACTCCTGAAACCTACTCTCACACTTCTCATCCCAAACAAAGATAGTCCGTTTCTGAGTCAACTGAGAAAGTGGCCCTGCAATCTTTGAGAAATCTTCAACAAACCTACGATAATAACCCGCCAAGCCAAGAAAGCTATGAACCTCTGAAACATTCTCTGGCTGTTTCCAAGACATCACCACCTCAATCTTAGTGAGATCTACAGAAATACCGCTCTGTGTAATAACATGGCCAATAAAATATATGCGTTGCAGCCAAAATTCACATTTGCTGAACTTGCCAAAAAACTGATGCTCCTGCAGCTTCTGTAAGACAAGCCGTAGATGTTGCTCGTGCTCCAATTCAGATTTAGAATATACCAAGATATCATCAATAAAGATTATCACGAACTGGTCTAAATACAGCTGAAAAACCTGATGCATAAGATCCATGAATGCTGCCAGTGCATTAGTTAATCCAAAGGGCATAACAACAAACTCATAATGCCCGTACCGAGTCCTGAAGGCAGACTTCGGAACATCCTCCGTACGAATCCGAAGCTGATAATACCCCTGCCTTAAATCAAATTTAGAGTAGACTTTGGCTCCCTGCAGTTGATCAAATAACTCATCAATCAGTGGCAAAGGATACTTGTTCTTGATGGTCACCTGATTCAAACCACGATAATCAATACACAATCTCAAGGTACCATCCTTCTTCTTCACAAATAAAATAGGAGCTTCCCAAGGTGAAGAACTCTGCTGAATAAATCCCTTCTCCAATAACTCCTGCAACTGAGTTTTCAACTTCTTCAACTCAGCTGGTGCCATCCGGTACGCCGATTTAGAAATAGGTTGAGTACCGGGAATAAGATTAATCACAAACTCCACATCTTTATCTAGCGGTAACCCTGGCAACTCCTCGGGAAATACATTGGGATATTCCCGAATAATAGGAACTTCCTCTAGCTGCAACTTATTAGATGGCTTGTTGATCAGATAAGCCAGATAACCCGAACACCCCTTACTCACCAACTTAACGGCTTTAGTTGCTGAGATAACAAAACTCGTCTTTGCACCCCGGTTCCCTACTACCTCAACTACTGGCTGATCTAGCAAACGAAACTGTACGACCTTGGTTCTACAGTTTAACTGGGCATCATACTTAGAAAGCCAATCCATTCCCAAGATAACATCATACCCCCGAATAGGAAATAAGATAAGGTCCGAAGGAAATTATGCCCCTTAACATGTATTATGCAATCTTTACAAACTAGGCTAGTCACATACTTATCAGTCAAAGAGGTACTAATTTCAACCACATAAAGCAATCTTTCTGGTTGCAAATTAACACGTTGCACACAAGCAGGAGTAATGAAAGAATGCGTAGCACCAGAATCAATCAACACTTTAACAAGTTGATCAAGTATAAGGAAGTTACCTTCCACAACTGCAGTCTCCTCAAGCATCTCCTCTAAGTCAACTGCGTAGGCTCGAGCCTGAACCCGCTGTTGCTGAGGTGCACTGGCCGCAGGTTGGCCTTGATAACCCTGAGTCGCTGTCCGACCCTCAGTCCTCGAATGCCTAGGGCAATCCTTCACCCTATGCTGGTTGCTACCACAACCCAAACATGTTCTTGCCTTTACCCTGCAGTCGAACTCTACATGCCCTGGGCGCTTGCAGTAATTACACTGCGATGATGTAGCACTAACACTGCCCCTGGAAGAACCAGAAGCTGAAGAAGCAGCTGAAATAGCTTGCTGCTGAGGTCTCACCATACTAGGCCTGTACTGACCCTGTGACTGGGCTGGCCTGTACTGAGTCTGAACCTGATATGGCCCCTGCTGAAACTGAGGCCGATAGTAACTCTGCTGACCCCGTGGCCTAAAAGAACCCTGCTGTTCTGGTGGCCTATACCCAACCTGCTGTACAGGAGGCCTATACATGCCCTGCTGATACTATGGCTGATACGGCCTCTTATTGGGCTGACTAGACACAAGCTGTTCCCCCTTCTTCTTCTCTAGTCTAGAAGCTGCCTCAAAGGCCTTAGTGAAAATATCATACCGATTCAGTGCCATCACATCCTGAATCTCGGGCCTCAACCCCAACATGAATCTACGAGTCCTCCGCTCCTCGTCTGCCACATACTCTGGTGCATACCGGGACAATCGAGTAAAGGTGGCCTCATATTGAGCCACTGTAGCATCTCCCTAAACCAAGGCTAGAAACTTAGCCTCTCTCCGTTCCCCCGCAATCCTCGAGACATACTTCTCCCGAAAAGCTCTCAAGAAGGTACCCTAAACATACGGAATACCCTGTGTCGCCCAGCTAGTTCTCACTGTGCGCCACCATTCCTCTGCCTCATCCTCTAACAAGTACATGGCAAAAGAGATCCTCTGCCATTACTATAATCAAGTGGATCATAAATCTTCTCTAACTTGCTAATCCACGCTTCCGCCTTCAGATCATCCGGTTCCCCCTGAAATCTAGGTGGATGATATCCTAAGAACTCCTTCAGGGTACCACGCTCGTGGTTTCCACCCTGCACATTCAGTAGCTGAGCCTGTAAAGCCTGATTCTGGGCAGCCTGCCCTGCCAGTAATTTTGCCTGACTAGCCACTAACTCAGCAATCCTCTCCATAGCTGCCCCCAATCGGTCATCACCCCTATCACGGCCCGGTGCCGCGTTACCCGGAGTCTCATCAGCCATCTCAGGCCTACCTCTGGTTCTCGGTTGACCAGCCATTCTTCTAATCAAAGAGTTAGCACAGTTATAGCACGTAAACAGGTTATAAACAATTATTAACACCTAAACAACAAACTCATATAAAACTCATAAACAAATTGATCACATAATCACATAATCATTTAATACATAGTTCACTTTTCTTTCTTTTCATACATACTTTCATGCTAAGACCGTTACCCACATTCCGAGAATACCCCGGCTAACAACTAACATGAGCTCTGATACCACTTAAATGTCACGCCCCAACTCGACCCCACCTACAATCAGTTAGGACGAAACGGAATTTCGGCAGTATAACGACAGTAATTAGGATACCAAGGTTCTAAACCAACCTCATTAGAACATCATACATCCAACAACTCCTTAATTCAAATAACAACATACGACACAACCATATTATACAATAATCATTCCTTCCACCAACCATTCATAGTTATACGCCTCCGTTCCAACATAACATTTAAACTTTGATATACATTACAAACCATATTGATACCAACCTAGCAATCTAAACAAAGGCAAAAGAAAGACTGCTAAGATAGTATAAACTAACTCATGATCTTTTCTGCATCTTATGCAATAAGAATTACAAAGCAGATAAAAGTCTACTAAGCTAATATACATGATAGTAAGCAACATAGCATCACGGATAAGACTCAGGGACATAAGACTCATCCACAAAAGGCACATTTTCCTCCTCAGAAGGCACGTACCCGTAGTCTTGCTCTGCAACACCTGTAAGCATGCAATAATAGAGAGTGAGCTTATAGATAATAAGCTCAGTGAGGATCCGTAGATCTCGAGCAAGGTTTACTAAACTCCTTGGAATTAATCCTTTGAGTCAATAAACACACAATAACATCAAAATACTATCATCACATAACTATACGACCAATCAATAAAGGATACTCTAGCTGGTGTAGCTCTAAACGTCATCACGATCTCAACCATTCTTCTTATAACTCCCCATTACTCACGCACCAGAGGTACCTCACTAGCCCCTCCCTCCATGACACCTCCGTCATGCGAGTTGGGGGTAGCCTCTGGCAGTCAAGCCGTTTTCAACCCGACAGCCCAACGCTGCCCGAGAGATGGCACACACATACCAAGACTCCATAACAATCATCAATAATCAATCAATCATCAGTCAATAATCATCTATTCATCAATAATAGCATCAATAATCAATTAGACAACAAATAACTAAGTTGGATGACAAAGTAGGCCATCCAACCAGACATGCATTATATACATAATTAAACTCTAGTTTACCCATCAACAACTCACCATTCAATCACTCAAACACTACCCAATCATCTAAGGCATAGTTCAAGAATTTAAAGAAAGACAGCCTAAACTTCAAAAATTCATAAACTACATTCTACTAATCCAAACACCGCCAAATCAGTTTCTATCACTCACCCATTCAACCAACTACATTAGCCCCCTCGGAAAACCACCATAACACCTCCAAATCATGCCCGATAACCCTCAAACTCTAAGGTGTCAAGGCTGAATTTTTCGGACTTTCACACGGACAATGCAATTGAAAATTCGGCATTACAACAGCGCTACCACGTAATTATCAAGTTTTTAGAAATCGACGACAATCGATTTCGATCAACACAACTCAATTTAATCAACATTGAACAAATTAATCAAATTTAAATACCCAAAAAATAAAAATTATGCTACAACCGATAAAAACTCGTAGTATTACAGCTAAATGATCCCTAGCATGCAAGGAGCAATAATCTAACATCAGATTAGAATTCTAACGGTTCAATTTTCATTTATACGCAAAAATGCAAAAGACAACTTTTGAGATCTAGAATTTTTCTCTCACCTTTGATGCGATATAAGCCTAGGAATGCGTGCCAACAAGTGGAATCCAAGTCGGCACGAAGTTCTACGGACAAAAACTAGGTTTTTCTTTAAAAAATTGGTTGAAAAGCTTGAGTTTTTTTGTTTCTTTTTCTCTCTTCTTCCTATCGGCCTCCTATGTGTTTTTTGAGTGTGTTTTGTGTTGTGTTGAGTGTGTGTTGATGATATAAGCTTGTTGGTCAACAATTAAAATAAAGTCAAAGTTAGTTTAAGTTAGTATTTTTGTGTTTTCTTGACTTTAAATGCATTTTCTTGATCACCAAAGTTCAAAACAATTATTCAACACCCAAGCTAGCTCAAGTAAATTATTTTTAGGTGACAAAAAGTTTTACAATCAAACAATTTTTACCCGAGTCGGCTTAAAACTCGATTTTCGCAAAAGTTGGTGTAAAAACCCTAATAAATTCCTAAGCCGATTTTAAAATCATTTTCATCAAACACAGGTCTATTAAAGTCCGTGGACTGGGTCTAGAAGGGTTAAAAAGACCAGTTTCAAAATTTTAGCGGACGTGTCACTATTCACTAAAAATCGACGATAAAATTTCTGACTCCGTTTTTTAATGAAAATTTCATGAATGCACATTTAGCATGTTCTAAGAGTATTGATATCAAAATTACCACATTCTAAGTCACATAGCACACAGACAGGTTAATTCACGCAAAACGAGACAAAGCACGCAAAACGAGACAGGATAGAAAAGTGGGGTTTCACACTTTGCTTGTCCTCAAGCAAATAGCAATGTAAGACAGCGAGAGTGTAATATGCAAGAAAGAACGTAATGACAAATGCAACATCCCCAAACCTATGGTTTGCTTACTCTACAGCGCATGTTGATCAGGTATAAAGAAAAATGTAGTAATGAAAGATATCACCTGATGTGAAGCATTTTTATGTTGATGTCAAAGCCTTTCTACTAACTTTTGCCAAAAGATGTATCATTCTGTAATTAAAGATTAGTAGACACAGCATTTTACAAATTATCATCAACACAGCAAAAATAAAAGTTAGCTATACTAAGAATAAAAATAGTCAAACAAATATATAGGGGAGAAATCACAAAAAAATATGGTCACGGAAAATAACTAATATATTAAGCAAATAATTTAACTACCTAGACCATTTAACCTATTTTCTGGGGTTCAAGAGTTATCTATTGATACATAAACAAAGTAAATATAGAGGACTAAGGGAATCATAAAATCACACAGACAAAGGAAAATAAACACACATAAGTATTTTAAAAATCTAGGTTGCCTCCTAGTAGCGCTAAGTTTAACGTCTTCAGCCAGACGATTGTGATGAGTTGTAATGCCTTTAGCTTGGCAGAATCTCATTTATGGAATGCCTGCAAGGTCCTAAAGTTCTACAAATTCAACTTCATGAGGAACCATATTTTGATTGAATGCCTGTTTTAATCTTTGTCCACTGATTGTGATGACATGCCCATCCGTGGGATTTTTAATTAAGATAACTCTAGAAGGATATACTTTAAGCACTTCATAAGGACCATCCCATCTTGTTCTTAACTTTCCTGGGAAGAACTTCAATTTGGAGTAAAACAACCAAACTTTAGCAGAAGGAGATAAGGTTTTTCTTAAAATAGATCTATCATGAATCCTCTTCATTCTCTCTTTGTAGCGTTTGGCATTCTTATTAGCTTCGAAATGAAGCTCTTCCAGTTCACTCAACGCCAACTTCCTACCTTCACATGCCTGTTGTAAGTCAAAGTTCAAGGCCTTAATAGCCCAATAGGCTTTATGCTCTAATTCAACAAGAAGGTGGTAAGCTTTACCATATACTAATCTATACAGGGACATACCGATAGAAGTTTTGAAAGCAGTACGGTAGGCCTAGAATGCGTCATGCAGACGACTTGATCAATCTTTGCGATCGGGACTAACCGTTTTCTGAAGAATTGACTTAAGCTCCCTATTTGATACCTCCACTTGCCCACTTGTTTGTGGGTGGTAAGGCGTTGCTATCTTTTGGTGGATAGAGTATTTTCTCAATAAGGCTTCTAGTGTCCTGTGACGGAAATGCTGTCCTCCATCACTTATAAGTACACGTGGCATCCCGAATCGAGAAAAGATGTTTTCTTTAATGAACTTGACCACAACTTTGTGGTCATTGGTTCGGATTGCCGCTGCTTCTTCCCACTTGGACACATAGTCCACACCAACAAGAATATAAGAATAGCCTGAGGAATGAGGGAAGGGACCATGAAGTCTATACCCCACACATCGAATATTTCACAAATGAGGATGGGTGTAAGGGGCATCATGTCCTTTCTTAAGATAGAGCTAGCTTGTTGACATTGTGGGCAATTTTTACACACTTGCTTGGCATCTTTGAAAAGAATGGGCCAAAAAAACCACTTTGAAAGACTTTGGCAGCCGTTTTTTTCCTTCCAAAATGTCCACCACATGCTTCAGAGTAGCAGAATTGGAGTATACTATCAAATTCTTCCTTAGGTACACATCTCCTAATGACCTGATCGGCACAAATCTTGAAAAGATAGGGATTATCCCATATAAAGTACTTAACTAGTACCATGAAACGTTCCTTCTCTCTTTTACCCCAGTAAGTTGGAAACTCTTGGGCAGCCAGATAATTGACAAAGTGGGCATACCACGGGGTCTTATATGAGATGGCAAAAAGTTGTTCATCAGGGAACGTGTCTTTGAAAGGCAAAGAGTCAATAGGAGAATCGCGTATAAGACGTGATAAATGATCGGCGACAGAATTCTTACTTCCTTTCTTGACCTTGATCTCAAGGTCGAACTCTTGAAGGAGCAATAGCCAACGGATTAAACGGGGCTTTGTATCCTTTTTGGTCAGTAAATACCGTAAAGCTACGTGGTCCGTGTATTCTATTACTTTGGATCCTAGGATGTAAGATCTGAATTTGTCCAATGAGAAGACTACACCTAGCAATTCCTTTTCAGTGGTTGTATAGTTCTTTAGTGTATCGTCCAAAGTTTTGTTGGCATAGTATATCACAGTAGGCAGCTTATTCCTACGCTGTCCTAATAGAGCTCCCACTGCATAGTCTGATGCATCGTACATTATCTCAAAGGGGAGACTGTAGTCAGGAGGTTGGATGATAAGAGTAGAGGATAGTAAGGATTTAAGTTTCTCAAAAGCTTCTGAGCACTTGTCATCAAATTTGAACTCAGTATCATTTGCAAGAAGACTAGAGAGTGGTCGGGCTATATGACTGAAATCCTTGATGAAACGTCGATAAAAATCGGCGTGACCAAGGAATGATCGGATATCACGCACCGTCTTGGGTGCGGGCAGCTTTTCTATTAGCTCGACTTTGGCTGGGTCCACATGGATTCCATCCCGTGTAATAACATGAGCTAGAACTATACCTTGCCTAACCATGAAGTGGCTCTTTTCCCAACTTAGAACCAAATTTGTTTCAACGCATCAGTCTAGTACTAGAGAAAGGTGTATGAGACACTCGTCGAATGTAGTTCCAAATACTGAGAAGTCATCCATGAAGACTTCCAGGAACTTTTCGATCATGTCTGAAAAGAGAGCCATCACACATCTTTGAAACGTCGCAGGAGTATTGCAAAGACCGAAAGGCATGCGTCGGAATGCAAAGGTCCTATAAGGGCATGTGAATGTAGTTTTTCCTGATTTTCAAGAAAGACTGGGATTTGGTTATATCCTGAATACCCATCCAGAAAGCAGTAGTAACTTTGTCTGGCTATTCTATCTAGGACTTGGTCAAGGAAGGGTAAAGGGAAGTGGTTTTTCCTTGTTTTGGAATTGAGCTTTCTATAGTCAATGCATACACGCCATCCTATTGTGGTACGTGTAGAAATTAGCTCACCTTTATCATTCGGAACCACAGTAATCCCAGATTTCTTCGGTACCACTTATACCGGACTTACCCATGGACTATCAGAAATTGGGTATATAGTACCCGCATCAAGCAACTTAATGATCTCCTTGTGGACGACATCACCCATCTTTGGGTTTAGTCTTCTCTGAAATTCTCGAGAAGGAGTAACTCCTTCCTCGAGATAAATTTTATGCATACACACAGAGGGATCAATGCCTTTCAAGTTAGAAATCGTCCAACCTATCACCTGTTTATGGGTACTTAAGACCTTTAACAGTCTGTCTTCATGCTCGGGAGTCAAATCTGAGGCATGATGACTGGAAGAGTCTCATCAGGTCCTGAGTAGGCATATTTAAGATGCTGGGGCAAAGTTTTGAGTTCTAAAACTAGTAGGGATTCAATTGTAGGGCAGTCTGAAACTTTAGGGAAATGAGTTGTCACTTGATTGTCCTTATTTGGATCAACAACAATGGAAGCGGAGGCGACTATTTCAGGAGAAATATCGCATTCATACAAAAGTCGTTCTAACTCGGCTATTTTTTGATTAAGAGTTAGAATCGATTCGGCAAACTCATCTATACATGAGTTAATGGTATCAACATAGAAGCATTCTTCTTCTTCATCTTGATTCAATTTGTTGGCTGCATCAGCAACCCTTAACTTAGTTCTCATGTTTCCAAATGTTAGTTCTATAATACCCGTCCTACAATAAATAACAGCATCAGCTATTTCTAGGAATGGTCTGCCTAGTAAAACGGGAGTAGTATTTTTCTTATCAGGGCCTAAGTCCATATTTAACACAATGAAGTCCACTGGGAACAAGAATTCTCCTACTCTAACGATCACATCTTCTACAATACCTCGAGGTCTTCGCTCAGATCTATCTGCCAGTTGAAGGGTCACATTAATCAGTGTTAACACTCCAAGACCTAACCTTTGGTAGACTGTATGAGGGATGAGGTTAACACTAGATCCTAAGTCTAACAAGGCATTTTCTATGCGTTGGTCATTAATTAAGAATGGAATGGTGAAACCTCTTGGGTCACTGCACTTTCGAGGCAGTCCTCTAGTGCAGATATTGCTAACCTTTTCAGTAAGATGGACCTTCTTAGGAATGGAGTTGGTCCGTCTCTTTTTCACACACAAATCCTTCAAAAATTTGGTATATGCTGGAATCTGTTGTATTACCTCAATTAATGGCAAATTGATCTTAATAGCTTTCAGATTTTAAGACCTTGAGTTGTTTAAGATCATCGGTCGGCTTTGGATGGGACAGAGCTATGGGAAAAAGTGCTCGTGAGGATGGTTTAACTATAGGTTCCACCGTTAGGTTGTTATTCCTACGGCAGTCTTGAACATCTTTGCTTAAAACCTCAATCTCAGATTCCTCTAATTTCTCAATTTCATCTGGAACATCCCTAACCTTTTCTCTAACTTGGTTATCAATGGTTTTCCCACTCCTAAGGGTAACTACAACCTTGGCCTATTCTTGTACTGTCTCAGTTTGGACAGTACTACACCGTCCTCGTGGATTTACCACGGTCTGAGATAGAAGCTTACCCTCATCTCTCTTACTTAAAGTTTGGGACATCTGCCTGATTTGTCCTTCAAGTTTAACAATAGGCTGTTGTTGAAATTGGAACATTTGCATAAGTTTGTCAAATTTGTCATCAGATGATGACTGTGCAGGAGGAAGAGTTGGGACATTGTTCCGTTGTGTTTTGAACGGATTGTCTTGTTGGACTGGGTAGTAACCAGGAGGGTTATTATTTTGTGGCCTCTGATATTGCTGTTGAGGGAATCGATTGTCAACATTTCCCTACTGACTTTGTTGATGAGGCTCATAGTTTCTTTGTCTTTTATGATATTGATGTTGAGGAAACTGAGTCTCTTGATTCCCTTGTCGCCACGAAAATGCGGGATTGTCTCGCCAGCCAGAATTATACGTGTTAGAATATGGATTGTAATTCCTTGTATATCCTTGGGCGGCATAGACTTGTTCTGGCATGAATTCAGGAAATTGTGAACCGATTGGACAGTCCAGAGTAGAGTGATCTACTGCAGAACATACGGTACAAACTTCCGTGATCTGAGGAGCTGAAGAAGAAGAAGACCCTAGAAAGAAGAATTTTTCTAGTTGATGAGCTAGGGCATCTACTTTGTCAGTCAATTGGGAATTAGAACTAGAGTTAACTTCAAACAATGCCCTTTTTTGGGGATTATGGGTGCTTTTACTCTCTCTATCATCAGCAGTGTTTTGGAGAGAGTCTTCAGCAATATTTTCTATTCTTCTCCAAGCTTCGTCCACTATGAGGTTATAGAAACCTCCATTGCTCATTTCATTAACTATCATCTTATTATGATGGGTAAGACCTTTAAAGAAATAATGCAAGAGTTTGGGACGATCAAACCCATGATGAGGACACTGATTCTTAAGATTATTAAACTTTTCCCACGTTTCATGAAACGGCTCTAAGCCTGACTGCGCGAATGTCATGAGGTCTATTCGCAGAGTAGCAGTCTTAGCCATTAGGAAGAACCTATGTAAAAATTTCCGAATAAGTTCTTCCCAGGAAGTGATCACTCATGCGTCTAAATGATGGAGCCATTGTTTGGCTTTGTCTTTCAATGAAAAGGGAAAAAGACGCATGTGAATGTTTTCACGGCTCACATTAGGAGTGTGACGCGTTATGCATGCTTCAATGAATTGCACGATGTGAGTGTGAGGATTTTCATTGCTTTTTCCATAGAAGGAATGAAGCATTGAAATAGTCCCTGTTTTGAGCTCAAAATTTATATTGCCAAGAGCTGGTAGGGCTATGGCAAATTTAGGGTCAAAATCACCCGGTGAAAAATGTTGACGTAAAGTCATCAGTTGGTTCACAGGTTGATTAACAAGCTGAGCGATAGGATGAGACGGGATATTTACTTCTTGATCCGCCATTGGGAATTTTAACTTCTTACGCAAATTTTTCTCGAGCTCAGGATCAAACGGGGCGATTTCTGGATCCAAAAAATGACGCCCGTGCATACAACAACTTATAAACTTTAAATACGAAATAAAATTACAAGATTAAAAATACTAATATACTTTACAAACAGTAATAGATAAAAGATCAGATGAATTATTAAAATGACTCATTTTTCAATCAATCAATCAAAATTTTCAATTTTTTTTATTTTTTATTTTTAAATAAAAATAATTTTTTTTTATTTTTATTATTTTTATTTTTATTTTTTATTTTTTAATTATTATTTTAATTATTATTATTATTATTTTTTAAAAAAAGCAGATAAAATAAACACTTTAAACTAGTTTACAAATACTTTTATTAATAACAAAACTATACCGTGCTTCCCTAGCAATGGCGCCAAAAACTTGATGCGATCGGGTTGTGCGTTAAAATGTGCGCAAGATAATCCAAGTTAAAATACCCGCAAGTGCACGAATCTTCGTAGTGCAGTATGCTATGAGTGTGGAATCGTACCACAGGAAAGCTCGTTAGTTAAGTTAGTGAAGTAGTGTGAAAATGTTAAAGCGCTTAAGTGACAAATCGCAAGGTGGGTTTGAGTAACGTGCGAAAAATGTAAACTAAATTAAACTAAATAAATTATTTAAGTTATACTAAGTATTAGTGGAATACGAGTGGTGGTGATCTAGGGGTTTGAACATGTAAATGAGGCAATTAATATAGGCTCGATATCTAGTTTATCTAATTTTGCAAGGGTTTAAGCTACAAGCATACACCCGGTTAACCTAAAAGCTATAGACCTAGTTAATCTACTTAGCTTATTTTAACCAAGTACAACAAGGCAAACTAAACTAAGGAATTAACCTTACAGATAGAAACTATGGTACAACCTATAGTTTCATGGATTCTATGGTACAACCTATAAATTCATGATTAAAACATTTATATGGCACGAAAGTAAAACATTCATAATATTAACTACAAGTATAATACTTATGAAGCGAAAGTAAAGCAATCATAACGTCTACTTAAAAGCATTACGTATGAAATACTGAATTAAAACAAGTCATACATTGTAATATGAATTGAATAAACTAAATCCAAGACCATATATTAAAATACAATCATTTACAATATTCATCCCTAGATATCAATCTACTCAGACATAAATGAATACGAGTTATGTAAATAAAAGAGAGTCAAGAAAGGCTTCCCCATATCGACGAACACGTATTTCTGATTCTCGAAATTTGAGCAGAGGTCCGACGCAAAATAGCTATTCGGGCGGAGCTAATTTCCCCCGAATAAGAACTATTAGGGTTGAGTTTCCCTCGAATAAGAGATTTCCTATTAAAAGCTATTCGGGCAGAACCTCCCCTAGATAATAACTATTTGGGTCGGACTTCCCCATAAAAGTAGCTATTCGGGCAAAATTTCTCCGAATAAGAGCTACCTAGGTGGGACTTCCCCCGTATTCTACTACTACTTAATTAACTAAAAATAAAATTTAAAACTAAATAGAATTAACTCAGAATTATATCAAAAATATTGATAATACTCCAAAATTAACTCATGAATTCTCAAAGGGTTGAAGCTCTATTTATAGGCAAAAATTCTGAAATAGTTGACTTTTTTTCGTTTGTTGACTTTGACCAGATTGTTGACCGCAGCATTTTCGGGCGTTTTTTACTGTTTTGAACCTCTAAACAATGGAATTTGGCTAAAATCATACCGCGCGCAAGCCTGCGTTTTGCTCAGAAGGTTGTTTCTACCCGAAAAAATGATATGATTTGCCAAAAACAGACATAGGTCACTATTTGAGATCATCTGGGTCAAAGTTCCGAGTTCGATTTTATGCTAGTTTTGGCCAAATTTCTTCTCTATGAGCTTCATTCTTCAACCGCCTCTCA
Organism: Ehretia macrophylla; assembly: GCA_037974665.1. Taxonomy (NCBI): domain Eukaryota; kingdom Viridiplantae; phylum Streptophyta; class Magnoliopsida; order Boraginales; family Ehretiaceae; genus Ehretia; species Ehretia macrophylla. Next base: position 18,613,800 of record CM075767.1, on the reverse strand, counting down.
TGCTTCCCCATTCTTACTTCTTGACTTGCAATTTGGATCATTTCGGACCTGATTCTTCACTTTTCAGTATTTTCCTACATTGCATCGAAAGTATCAAAGTGTTGCATTTATTACAGAGTTAAGATGCAAATGCAGTACAAATATCATAGTTTGAGTGCTGCAAATACAGTCACATCAACATGGATTATAAGGCCAAGATTGAGGAAAAAATGAATAAGGGCAAGCTTGTTTGCAACTGGTGAAGAGATTGAAGAACAAATAGAAGTAGCGCAGTCATGGCGCAGCTACGCAACGTCGCAGGAAATTTAAGGGCAATTTGGTAAAAAGACGCAAAAAGAAGAAAACCCTACGATAAAAGAAGATATCATACGTTGAAAAAAAGGAGTTCTGGAGGCTGGCGGCTATTTTGGAGAAAAAAAAACCATTTTTGGAGAGGAGAAAAATGCAAGTAATTGCAAGATTGACGGGGAAGGACGAATCAGAGACAAGATTAGCCACGACTTTCTTGAGATTTTCAGAGTTTTCTTTCTCTCTCATCATGAACTTTAATATATTTTAGATTTCATTCACATTTATTATGAGTTGGTAGATTACTTTTCTAAGGCTACGATGTAGCCAGATTTTGATCACTCAAATTATGTTGGATTGATTGATTGATTGATTATTCTATTTTTATGCTGAATATTTCACACTATGCTTAATGCTTGTGATTATCTGGCCAATAATTGCTTGTGTTGTGGTTTTGTTTGAGACTGAAAAGTGATAACTAAACTAGACCATGTGTGGAGTATCATTAAATTATCATAAGCTAGAGATAGTTATGAGGTCTAATGCAGCATTTAAATTTATAGGATTCAATGCATTCCATAAGTTCACAGTTATCACAGAGATATAGGTAGCTTGCTTGTTAGGATAGGGTATTGATGCTTGAGAAATATTAATATTTACCTTAGTGAAATTGCTGGCAGCATAAGGAATAGTCATCAATTGGAATTATTCAACAGATTCGAGTAGGATAAATTTTGGTGAAATCATAATCCCTAGAACTCTCAAATTATTGAATCAAATTTTCCATCAAATTAGTGATTGTTTAGTTGTTAGTTTCATTAGTTTCGTTAAGTCTTTAGTTTTTTATCGCAATCTCTCACATTTTGATCATCTGAATAAAATTAGAGCTAGTTCAATTTCGGTAGTTAATAATCTCAATACTCGTGGGAACGATCTTTATTCATCATTTTATTACTTGTTGCGATACATGCACTTACGTTAGATTTCACACAACAAGTTTTTGGCACCGTTGCCGGGGACTGTTTCAATTATTAATATCGATACCAAATAGCTTTGATTTTACTTTGGATTTTATTTAGTTTTGTGTTGTTATCTTATTTTTGTTACGTGTGTTTCAGGAACATATTCCTTTACGTGCATGCAAAAGTCAAGAGGTAGTAATTTGTTGCCTTTCGATCATGAGATAGAACGAACCTGTCGGGATAATAGAAAGGAGAAAAGAGCTACTACAACTACCCATCAATTGTAAAGAAATATGGCTGACATCGTGGTAGCACAAGAAGGAAATAATCAGGAAAATCCGCCTAGAACACTACGAGACTATGCTTTGCCAGCCTCTGGAATTCAACTTGTGATTAGAAGGCCATCAATTCAGGCGAATGATTTTGACTTGAAGACAGTGATGCTATAGTTGATTCAGAATATTCAGTTCCATGGACTGCTTTCTGAAGATTCTAACCAGCACATTATGAATTTTCTAGAAGTCTGTAGAATAGTTAAGTACAATGGAGTAACTGATGAAGCTTTGCGCCTTCGCTTGTTTCCTTTCTCTTTAAGGGATCAAGATAAGGAATGGTTGAACTCCCTGCCTTCAGATTCAATCATTTCTTGGGAGGATTTGGTGCACAAGTTTTTGTCAAGATTTTTCTCACCTGGAAAGACAGCGAAGCGGCGCATAGAGATTAATAATTTTGCGCAACATGAAGGAGAAACTCTATGTGAAGCGTGGGAAAGATATAAGGCACTGCTGAAGAAGTGTCCTAATCATAGAGTACTTAGGTGGAAGCAAGTTCATAATTTTTACAATGGGTTAATTAGCTCCACAAGAACTTTGATTGATGCATCAGCAGGAGAAGCTTTAATGAACAAGACAGCAGATGAAGCTTATGCATTGCTAGAGGATATTGTTTTGAACTACTAGTAGTAGTCAAGCGAGAGAGTCGCACCAAAGAAGACAATTGGGATTCATGAGATTGATGCCATAACCGCCTTGACAGTGAAAATTGACAACCTGGCGAAACAGTTGCAAAATAATCAAATGACTGCAAATGTTGTCCAAGCGGCAGTGGTGTGTGAGTTTTGTTGTGGTCCACACTATAGTGCAGAATGTCATGTTGGAAATCCATTTGCGCACGGTACAGCAAAACAAGCACAGTATGTGGGGAATTTTAATGGGCAACAGCACAATCAGTACTCTAACAGATATAATCCAGCATGGCGTAATCATCCAAATTTTTCCTAGAGAAATAATCAGAATGTGTTGCAGCCTGAGCATAATAACCCACCACCAGAAAAGAAGGTGAACTTGGAGGATGCATTGGCTCAGTTGGCGACTTCGCAGACTCAATTTATGAATGAAACAAGGACAAACTTTCAGAACCAGTCTGCACAAATTAGAAATTTGGAGGCACAGTTTAGGCAAATGGCTACTATATTTTCAGAAAGACAACAAGGGAATTTACCTAGCACTTCAGAGGTGAATCCTAAAAGAGATGGTAAAGAGCATTACAAAGCAATCACTTTGAGAAGTGACAAGGAGTTAGAGGAGCCAGTGAAAACCAAGAAGGTTGAGAAAGATGAAGCAAAGAATGAGGCAGAAGATAAAGATAAAGTAGAAGCTCAGCCACAACCTATGAAAGAGCCACATGTGGTTGTTCCATTCCCTCAACGATTGCAGAAGAACAAGCTTGACAAATAGTTTGCTAAATTTCTTGAAGTCTTTAAGAATCTTCACATTAATATTCCATTTGCAGATGGACTTGAACAGATGCCGAGTTACGTGAAATTTATGAAGGACATCCTTTCAAATAAGAGGAAGCTTGGAGATTATGAGACAGTTGCACTTACTAAAGAGTGTAGTGCTATTCTACAAAAGAAGCTACCATAAAAACTCAAGGATCCAGGGAGTTTTACTATTCCATGTGAAATTGGCAATGTTGTTTTTGAGCGAGCTTTGTGTGATATATGTCACGCCCCAACCCGGCCAATAAGGTTAGACTAGGGTGTGAACTAAACATTCAAGTCACGTCTCGTACTTAACTGTTTATAAAGATTTAACACTTATCGTTTTTAGCCTAAACTCCAAAGTTTTCCGGAAAACCGGCAACATAACGGCTGTAATTGGACTCTTTGGTTTGACCTAATTCTCTAAACGCCTCAATTATTCCAATCATTAATCCAATTTCATTAAGGACTCCTATTTGTCACCAACCAATTTGCCTACTAGTTTATCTTGAAACTCTCGTTTGGTTAATAAGCCTAACATGATAACTATGCCCCGTTTATTTTTCAATTTCCTATCATGCAAGTACCTATTATCCTTTAGTTTGCAAATGAACACCTAAGTGAAATTAGATAGAATTAACTTAGTTGATTGTTCATCTAGTGGTTTGAATGCCTACGATAACTACTAATTAAGAAAACGAAAGCAAACAACCAAATAAAAGTTCGTCCGGTTATAGATAGTATAATCTCAGAATTAGACCCAAATTACAACGGGGTCATTTACATCAATAAACAACGAGCAACATAAAAGAAATAGTCTTCAAGTAGCATAGTTCACAAATAGCCATAATCACGCAAGGCACACAAGACAGGCAATCACTCCAGGGGTTCATCGTTAGGCACACCGTCCTCGGGTACCTGTACCTGTCCTTCTTCACCTGTGATGAAAAAGAGGGTGAGTCCTTATGAACTCAGCGAGGGGGAACGAGAAATACGTTTTGAAACTCGTTTTCCGGTTCAATTTATGAAAACTCTTTTTGAGAACATGGCACGTATTACAAATAATAAGGTACGCAATTATAAGAAACAAATCGAGTAACGGATACAAAGTAAGGGAACAGAAATGCCAGTCTTTCCTCCCCGAGGTTCTCTAGGAACCAAGCGAGAGCACTTACATATAAGCACAGGAACAAGAATACCAGTCTTTCCTCCCCGAGGTTCTCTAGGAACCAAGCGAGAGTACTTACACACATTGTAAAAAGGATACGGTGAGCATTTGCTCTCAATGTCAATTTCGATTCATTTGGTGCGGCCGACTTCAATAATCCACTTATCGCTCCCAATTGGGTGTGCTCCGGATGTACCCCGAAACCTACGACCCAACTCTCCGAGGGTGAAATGCCAAGCGAGAGAGGGAATTGGACCATGGTAGTCACAGTAACACCGGCAAGCCCGATGCCGCCCGGCGTGCGTGAAACACTACCATGCCACACTGAAAGGTTGCAACCTCGTATACAATGCCCATTTTTGTCATTTAACATTTCACATTAGGAGGTCAACAAAGTAAGTTGCCTCCGAGCAAGTATATGATCACATTTTGACATATTGGCATATAAGGCATTGTAAGAACATATAATCATTTCATATATCCATTTGAAAGCAATTAAACTTTAACGGGCAGCCAAGTAATCATGTTCAAATAAACCATTGAATATCTTTTAACAATTCACATTAGGAGGACAACAAAGTAGGTTGCCTCCGAGCAATTTCAAGATCACATATTGCCAAGTAAACGAACGAGGCATGCTTGACATGAAATTTCACTTGTAGAACACATAGAGTCATATGAACATTAAACGGGCAGCCATGTAACACATGCAAGTCAAGCCATATAACTCATTTCGAAGTCCACGTAATCAAGTGATACGATTATTCAACATGCAACAACATCTACGTGGTGGTTTCGGATGCAAGAAAAGCCTATTTGTCAACATGCAATGATCAAAATTACATTTAAGCTTATAAGACATTTACGGGCAGCCCACTAAGCATATAATTTCCACACAATATCTAAATGATCAACACTTAGCAAGACTACCTAGTCATTAGGGTTTCCGTTTCATGCTTAACCATGTGATTAAACCCTAAGTCAACTCAAGTTCATTCACAAGTCATGCATCATTCAATTCAAACATACTCAAGTACTCAAAACAGTCCACACAACATCCCAACACCACAATTCCAAGCAATTAGCACCACAAGAGGGGTTACAACAATTTTCCAAGCATATAACTAAGTGAAACCTTTACTGCAATAGGCTGTTTTCCCACAATCAATAGGATAATCAAAAAAACTCAAAATTCAGTGAATAAGATGTCAAATTAAAGCTTAAGAAGTTAACTAAACTCAGAAACAAACCTTGCATCATTTGGAGTTCAGAATCATTAGTTATGGCCGAAACAGTGAGGTAGCACAAAACTGTCCAGGTTTGCACACTTTTCAGAAATTGACGTGTTTGAGGTCCTTAGAGTCATTTTTAGCTTTGGTCCATTTCTGACAAAATTGTCCAGAACCGAAAAATCTAGTAGCACACCAATTTTCATGCATTTTGGACAACATTTACTAAGTCAAACATGGTTCGCTCCACAAGGTCAGTGCATCTGCCAAAACCTGATTCATTTTCCGAGATTTCCAGATTTGGTAATATTTTAATGATTTGCCATTTTGAGGACCTTAGAGTCAAAATTAGCTTCGGCCTATTTCTGGGAAAAATGTTCAAAACTGTCCAAACTAGTCACCCACCAATTTTCAAGAATTTTCAACATCATTTTCTTACCTAAACTTACCTCGAACAGACTGGTCAGAGAGCTGTCATCCACTTCGACTTCACCTAGCATCATTTTCAAGCCAAGATCTTGCCATGCATGGTTGTTTAAGCTTATGAACGACCATATAGCTCAAGTACAGAAGCAAATACACACATTTATGAGCATGCATGTGAAATTTCAAAGAGTTTTCAAAAGCTTTTAACCCTCACCTTTGCAATCAACCAAAAGATGCACAAAAACCTTGTTGAGGCTCAAATTTCTTCCTCTTCTTGCTTAGCCGAGTTTCCAACTTGGTTTTCTCTATTTTTCCTAGCCTAGTAAGCAATCTCTTAGTACATGCATGTAGTTAGGACTTGAAGAAAAGAAATGGAAGCTTAGTAACTCACCTAGGCCGAAAATGAAGCTTCAATGCACATGCATGAGTGATTTTTGCATCCTAGCTTGTTCGGTTGAGGTCCTTTGCTTGTGGCTTGCTTGGTTTAGCTATGGTGTGAAGAAGATAAGCTATGGAGATGAAGAACTCAGCCAAAACCGAAATGGAGAGAGAAAATGAGAGGGAGAGAGAGAGAAATGTGAGGAAAGTGAGAGAAATGAGAGAAAAATGAGGCTTTTTGCAATTTTTGAGCATGTGGTCAGCCTTGGGCTTCCAAATCTGAATTTTTGTGTCTTCAAGGTGGAATTTGAAATGTTAGCATGGGCCATGAGTGGTTTGGTCGAAAATGAGAGGAAATTGAGGTGGTTTTGGGCAATTTTTTATGCTTTGATAAGTGTTTTTGTGTCATGACTTGTCTATAATTATTTTGAATTAAACATGCATGCAAAAATCTGATTTTGTGTCATCTTTTGAATTGTTTTAACATGTGTGTAAGAGAATGTTGGGTATTTAGGGATTTTAGGTAGAATAGAATATAGAGTATGTTTAGAGGTTGGTGAGATTTTGTCTTGTAGTGAGTTTAAAATATAATATTTAGGTGTTAGTGGATTTTGTAGAGATTTGAATTAGGATTATAATAATAGTTAGTGGGTTGTGTAGGATTATTTTATTGTCTTGTGCTTTGTGTAGGATTCTTTCTTGATCAACGTGGTGGCACGGATTCCTAGGTCTAGGGCACGAATTACGAGGTAGACACGATCTACGAGGTAAGACACAAACTTCAAGACTAATGCACGTACTTCAAGACTAATGCACAGGTTTCAATGCAAATGCACGCAATCCCTAGATAAATGTACGTAAACCAATACAAGGCACGTAATTCAAGACATGACTCTTAAACCTAGGTTAAAGCACGCAGTTCAAGGTTAATGCACACGAAACGAAGAGACACACGCAAATCAAGGTCTCGCATGTAAATTAAGGTCATGGCATGTTTATCTAGGTATCGTACGTATATCGAGGATTAGGGCACACAATTTTAGGTTAAGGCACGTATAACGAGGTATGCACGAAAACCAAGACAGGACACGTAATCCTAGGTTGGTCATATAATTTTAGGTCTAAGGTGCGTAAATCGAGATAAGACACGTTATTCGGTGTCGGGCCTCACATCCTCCCCTCCTTAAAATAATTTCGTCCCGAAATTCATTCTTACTTGTTAAGGTCATTTAGACAGATTCCGACCATTGTCATTTTCAACTCTGGGTCGTCCTTTGCTTTGTGATCTCTCTTACCACAACGAATTCACTTGCTAGCTTTCTCCAATCATTTAATTCAGTGTGACCCCTACATTTACAGTTCGTTCCTTTGAACAACTCTCTTTTCTCCAATTGATCTTAAGGTCGAGTTCATTAACTAAGGTTAGAATCTCCAAACATAGTCATCAAAACTGCATCGGTATCCTAACAATGGAACTATAACTCCAAAATCATGACTCATGTTGTATCAATCTCGCATCCATACCTCAAAAGGAATATCACAATAATACCGCAATCTTATGGTTACATACACTAATTTCAAGATGATAGGTCTATATCCGATTTATATATCATATCTATTAGCTTCAAATTGTTAGCACGTAAGACATACACATGTTATGGATTATTTCCACAATACGACTCTATTTTCAGGAAAAACTCTCCAAACAAACTGATCCATCTCAAATCGTCATCTATCGATGGTATTATAGCCCTTCTTATCTCGCAGGTACATTAGATTAGCAAATCTTCTAATGACTAGTCTCCTAATCATAGGCTCCTATTCACTAACATCCTTTCCCAGCTTCGTTAACCTTCATGCCCGTAATCAAGGAGAAAGACTGTTGAGGTTCATGAAACTCAAACTCTAAGGTTTATTAAGTACCACCAACAAATTGCCATTGAAATTGCATGAGTAACTAATCATGTAGCACTAGTTCAACTTTTCAGTAAGCTTCATCAGCTTGTGATCCACAATTTATTTCCATATTCAAATCTCTATTTTCAAGTCACGAGGCTTCAGAACTTTCTTTTAATCTTATCCAAATTTCCTAAGACAAATAGCTTCAACCTCAAATAAATTATACTCACCTTAATCCACGGTTACGTCATACTTAAGAAGACAATGGTCCTACTCACTTAGCGACCTAGTCATCCCTTCGAACACTTAATGCTTGCCAATATATCTTCGACATTAATGTTACTAAGCTGGGTTCATCGCCATGTAAGTGATATCAATACTCTACTAGGTTACCGACCGTACAACAACAATCCTAGGACTATAAATGGGTACCGAAATGACCGAGCTCATAAAATACTTACACGAGATAACTTCAAGGTTGTATCAACATAAGAATTATAACCACAATATAATCTAATAGAACTTCAAAAGTAATCAATTACTTATTTAACTATCACTACAAAATTCACCCCTCTTATTCGACGACTACAATTCAAAGTCTCCAACTGCTAGTTTCTAGAAGTGAAACAGTGCACATAGATACGGTGGTCTAACAATAGTCTCTTGGGTCATCATGACTCTGATTTATCTCTATCTTACTCTCTTCGTTTACATGTTCAACTAACTAAGAACATCAAGACTCATCGACCTTAGGTTCTAGGGTTCACCATGAATCATCATGCATACTTACTATTAGCTATTTAGGATTACTAATCATATCCTAACGACTCCACTTTGCAACCAGATGCTTAATATCATTTCGATGGTTTATATAATAGGTCCATCGGTATTACTTAGAGATATATGCTTCCTAATATCCTCTAGGGTATCCAAACAACGAGTGCATAGAATGACTTACTTACATAATCACAACTAAATCCGAGAGGTGCCAAATTAATACCATGATTCTTAATATAACCAATATCCAACTTAGGACCTTAGCAACATCATCTAATACATAATTCAATACCTTACACTTCCATTCAACCAAGCATTTAGGTGTAGTCTTCCGAACACGAGTTCTCGTTACATGAATTCCTCGATTCCAATATCCCCATATCTTGTTATACTAAAGATTCATCAATCTTGTTAAACTTAATCTCTAGAGTTGCCTACATGTCTCGAGGTTATCCATTGTTAAGTTACCTAAACACGTTATTCACGCCTTAATAATCTAACCCCTATCGCCCATTTCCACGAGTTCATCCCTTAATTTCTAGGTCACAAACTTACCATTGAGTGAACTTGAAACTCGTTAATATACACCTTATTAGGTTCAACGATGCTTAATTCCAATCAAGTAAGGATTCAATCGTACGAGTATATTGCCAACTTCTTAGATAGCCTATCGAGCCAATTTTAAGATGTGAGAAATGGATTCAAAGAAACCTCCAAGTCAACTTCCACTATCAGCACATGAGAATATATACTACTCTACATATTTAATAGTATGTTCTTATATCTTAAGCGAAGTTGTATGTCATTAAACTTTATACTTGAACCATAATTAGAAGAATGGTTTAACGGAATCAATAACTTCATAGCTATAAAATTGACAACTTAATCACAGGTATAGGTATTTCAAAAATAAGGAGAAACTTTACCTCAACAATTATACCCGTGCTACGCATTTTATACATATGCATATCCAATAATACATACTATCCATCGAGTACCTGTGAAGATGCAAGAAATCCCTAATCGACACTTTTCGTTCTTCCTGCATGAATTCACTTCCCTGAAAGTCCTAATTCTAACTATCTATGTGTATAAACAGTCATTTATGGTTATATAACATGCATATGTATCAAGAAAGAAGTATAAAGGTATGCATGCATTATTGAGGGCACTAACGTGTCGGTGTGCATGACACATAATACATATAGTCCACAAAGGCACATAATATTCAATTCTCAAAGCAATTAAAGCACATTAGCACACATTAACTCATATAAACAAGACATCACAATTACCTTAGGGCTTCTACCCATGGTCCGAGAGTTGAACCCGACAACGCCTAGTTACTAAACTAAGCTCTGATACCATTCTTATATAAGGTGTCACGCCCCAACCCGGCCAATAAGGTTAGACTAGGGTGTGAACTAAACATTCAAGTCACGTCCGTACTTAACTGTTTATAAATATTTAACACTTATCGTTTTTAGCCTAAACTCCAAAGTTTTCCGGAAAACCGGCAACATAACGGCTGTAATTGGACTCTTTGGTTTGACCTAATTCTCTAAACGCCTCAATTATTCCAATCATTAATCCAATTTCATTAAGGACTCCTATTTGTCACCAACCAATTTGCCTACTAGTTTATCTTGAAACTCTCGTTTGGTTAATAAGCCTAACATGATAACTATGCCCCGTTTATTTTTCAATTTCCTATCATGCAAGTACCTATTATCCTTTAGTTTGCAAATGAACACCTAAGTGAAATTAGATAGAATTAACTTAGTTGATTGTTCATCTAGTGGTTTGAATGCCTACGATAACTACTAATTAAGAAAACGAAAGCAAACAACCAAATAAAAGTTCGTCCGGTTATAGATAGTATAATCTCAGAATTAGACCCAAATTACAACGGGGTCATTTACATCAATAAACAACGAGCAACATAAAAGAAATAGTCTTCAAGTAGCATAGTTCACAAATAGCCATAATCACGCAAGGCACACAAGACAGGCAATCACTCCAGGGGTTCATCGTTAGGCACACCGTCCTCGGGTACCTGTACCTGTCCTTCTTCACCTGTGATGAAAAAGAGGGTGAGTCCTTATGAACTCAGCGAGGGGGAACGAGAAATACGTTTTGAAACTCGTTTTCCGGTTCAATTTATGAAAACTCTTTTTGAGAACATGGCACGTATTACAAATAATAAGGTACGCAATTATAAGAAACAAATCGAGTAACGGATACAAAGTAAGGGAACAGAAATGCCAGTCTTTCCTCCCCGAGGTTCTCTAGGAACCAAGCGAGAGTACTTACATATAAGCACAGGAACAAGAATACCAGTCTTTCCTCCCCGAGGTTCTCTAGGAACCAAGCGAGAGTACTTATACACATTGTAAAAAGGATACGGTGAGCATTTGCTCTCAATGTCAATTTCGATTCATTTGGTGCGGCCGACTTCAATAATCCACTTATCGCTCCCAATTGGGTGTGCTCCGGATGTACCCCGAAACCTACGACCCAACTCTCCGAGGGTGAAATGCCAAGCGAGAGAGGGAATTGGACCATGGTAGTCACAGTAACACCGGCAAGCCCGATGCCGCCCGGCGTGCGTGAAACACTACCATGCCACACTGAAAGGTTGCAACCTCGTATACAATGCCCATTTTTGTCATTTAACATTTCACATTAGGAGGTCAACAAAGTAAGTTGCCTCCGAGCAAGTATATGATCACATTTTGACATATTGGCATATAAGGCATTGTAAGAACATATAATCATTTCATATATCCATTTGAAAGCAATTAAACTTTAACGGGCAGCCAAGTAATCATGTTCAAATAAACCATTGAATATCTTTTAACAATTCACATTAGGAGGACAACAAAGTAGGTTGCCTCCGAGCAATTTCAAGATCACATATTGCCAAGTAAACGAACGAGGCATGCTTGACATGAAATTTCACTTGTAGAACACATAGAGTCATATGAACATTAAACGGGCAGCCATGTAACACATGCAAGTCAAGCCATATAACTCATTTCGAAGTCCACGTAATCAAGTGATACGATTATTCAACATGCAACAACATCTACGTGGTGGTTTCGGATGCAAGAAAAGCCTATTTGTCAACATGCAATGATCAAAATTACATTTAAGCTTATAAGACATTTACGGGCAGCCCACTAAGCATATAATTTCCACACAATATCTAAATGATCAACACTTAGCAAGACTACCTAGTCATTAGGGTTTCCGTTTCATGCTTAACCATGTGATTAAACCCTAAGTCAACTCAAGTTCATTCACAAGTCATGCATCATTCAATTCAAACATACTCAAGTACTCAAAACAGTCCACACAACATCCCAACACCACAATTCCAAGCAATTAGCACCACAAGAGGGGTTACAACAATTTTCCAAGCATATAACTAAGTGAAACCTTTACTGCAATAGGCTGTTTTCCCACAATCAATAGGATAATCAAAAAAACTCAAAATTCAGTGAATAAGATGTCAAATTAAAGCTTAAGAAGTTAACTAAACTCAGAAACAAACCTTGCATCATTTGGAGTTCAGAATCATTAGTTATGGCCGAAACAGTGAGGTAGCACAAAACTGTCCAGGTTTGCACACTTTTCAGAAATTGACGTGTTTGAGGTCCTTAGAGTCATTTTTAGCTTTGGTCCATTTCTGACAAAATTGTCCAGAACCGAAAAATCTAGTAGCACACCAATTTTCATGCATTTTGGACAACATTTACTAAGTCAAACATGGTTCGCTCCACAAGGTCAGTGCATCTGCCAAAACCTGATTCATTTTCCCAGATTTCCAGATTTGGTAATATTTTAATGATTTGCCATTTTGAGGACCTTAGAGTCAAAATTAGCTTCGGCCTATTTCTGGGAAAAATGTTCAAAACTGTCCAAACTAGTCACCCACCAATTTTCAAGAATTTTCAACATCATTTTCTTACCTAAACTTACCTCGAACAGACTGGTCAGAGAGCTGTCATCCACTTCGACTTCACCTAGCATCATTTTCAAGCCAAGATCTTGCCATGCATGGTTGTTTAAGCTTATGAACGACCATATAGCTCAAGTACAGAAGCAAATACACACATTTATGAGCATGCATGTGAAATTTCAAAGAGTTTTCAAAAGCTTTTAACCCTCACCTTTGCAATCAACCAAAAGATGCACAAAAACCTTGTTGAGGCTCAAATTTCTTCCTCTTCTTGCTTAGCCGAGTTTCCAACTTGGTTTTCTCTATTTTTCCTAGCCTAGTAAGCAATCTCTTAGTACATGCATGTAGTTAGGACTTGAAGAAAAGAAATGGAAGCTTAGTAACTCACCTAGGCCGAAAATGAAGCTTCAATGCACATGCATGAGTGATTTTTGCATCCTAGCTTGTTCGGTTGAGGTCCTTTGCTTGTGGCTTGCTTGGTTTAGCTATGGTGTGAAGAAGATAAGCTATGGAGATGAAGAACTCAGCCAAAACCGAAATGGAGAGAGAAAATGAGAGGGAGAGAGAGAAATGTGAGGAAAGTGAGAGAAATGAGAGAAAAATGAGGCTTTTTGCAATTTTTGAGCATGTGGTCAGCCTTGGGCTTCCAAATCTGAATTTTTGTGTCTTCAAGGTGGAATTTGAAATGTTAGCATGGGCCATGAGTGGTTTGGTCGAAAATGAGAGGAAATTGAGGTGGTTTTGGGCAATTTTTTATGCTTTGATAAGTGTTTTTGTGTCATGACTTGTCTATAATTATTTTGAATTAAACATGCATGCAAAAATCTGATTTTGTGTCATCTTTTGAATTGTTTTAACATGTGTGTAAGAGAATGTTGGGTATTTAGGGATTTTAGGTAGAATAGAATATAGAGTATGTTTAGAGGTTGGTGAGATTTTGTCTTGTAGTGAGTTTAAAATATAATATTTAGGTGTTAGTGGATTTTGTAGAGATTTGAATTAGGATTATAATAATAGTTAGTGGGTTGTGTAGGATTATTTTATTGTCTTGTGCTTTGTGTAGGATTCTTTCTTGATCAACGTGGTGGCACGGATTCCTAGGTCTAGGGCACGAATTACGAGGTAGACATGATCTACGAGGTAAGACACGAACTTCAAGACTAATGCACGTACTTCAAGACTAATGCACAGGTTTCAATGCAAATGCACGCAATCCCTAGATAAATGTACGTAAACCAATACAAGGCACGTAATTCAAGACATGACTCTTAAACCTAGGTTAAAGCACGCAGTTCAAGGTTAATGCACACGAAACGAAGAGACACACGCAAATCAAGGTCTTGCATGTAAATTAAGGTCATGGCATGTTTATCTAGGTATCGCACGTATATCGAGGATTAGGGCACACAATTTTAGGTTAAGGCACGTATAACGAGGTATGCACGAAAACCAAGACAGGACACGTAATCCTAGGTTGGTCATATAATTTTAGGTCTAAGGTGCGCAAATCGAGATAAGACACGTTATTCGGTGTCGGGCCTCACATCCTCCCCTCCTTAAAATAATTTCGTCCCGAAATTCATTCTTACTTGTTAAGGTCATTTAGACAGATTCCGACCATTGTCATTTTCAACTCTGGGTCGTCCTTTGCTTTGTGATCTCTCTTACCACAACGAATTCACTTGCTAGCTTTCTCCAATCATTTAATTCAGTGTGACCCCTACATTTACAGTTCGTTCCTTTGAACAACTCTCTTTTCTCCAATTGATCTTAAGGTCGAGTTCATTAACTAAGGTTAGAATCTCCAAACATAGTCATCAAAACTGCATCGGTATCCTAACAATGGAACTATAACTCCAAAATCATGACTCATGTTGTATCAATCTCGCATCCATACCTCAAAAGGAATATCACAATAATACCGCAATCTTATGGTTACATACACTAATTTCAAGATGATAGGTCTATATCCGATTTATATATCATATCTATTAGCTTCAAATTGTTAGCACGTAAGACATACACATGTTATGGATTATTTCCACAATACGACTCTATTTTCAGGAAAAACTCTCCAAACAAACTGATCCATCTCAAATCGTCATCTATCGATGGTATTATAGCCCTTCTTATCTCGCAGGTACATTAGATTAGCAAATCTTCTAATGACTAGTCTCCTAATCATAGGCTCCTATTCACTAACATCCTTTCCCAGCTTCGTTAACCTTCATGCCCGTAATCAAGGAGAAAGACTGTTGAGGTTCATGAAACTCAAACTCTAAGGTTTATTAAGTACCACCAACAAATTGCCATTGAAATTGCATGAGTAACTAATCATGTAGCACTAGTTCAACTTTTCAGTAAGCTTCATCAGCTTGTGATCCACAATTTATTTCCATATTCAAATCTCTATTTTCAAGTCACGAGGCTTCAGAACTTTCTTTTAATCTTATCCAAATTTCCTAAGACAAATAGCTTCAACCTCAAATAAATTATACTCACCTTAATCCACGGTTACGTCATACTTAAGAAGACAATGGTCCTACTTACTTAGCGACCTAGTCATCCCTTCGAACACTTAATGCTCGCCAATATATCTTCGACATTAATGTTACTAAGCTGGGTTCATCGCCATGTAAGTGATATCAATACTCTACTAGGTTACCGACCGTACAACAACAATCCTAGGACTATAAATGGGTACCGAAATGACCGAGCTCATAAAATACTTACACGAGATAACTTCAAGGTTGTATCAACATAAGAATTATAACCACAATATAATCTAATAGAACTTCAAAAGTAATCAATTACTTATTTAACTATCACTACAAAATTCACCCCTCTTATTCGACGACTACAATTCAAAGTCTCCAACTGCTAGTTTCTAGAAGTGAAACAGTGCACATAGATACGGTGGTCTAACAATAGTCTCTTGGGTCATCATGACTCTGATTTATCTCTATCTTACTCTCTTCGTTTACATGTTCAACTAACTAAGAACATCAAGACTCATCGACCTTAGGTTCTAGGGTTCACCATGAATCATCATGCATACTTACTATTAGCTATTTAGGATTACTAATCATATCCTAACGACTCCACTTTGCAACCAGATGCTTAATATCATTTCGATGGTTTATATAATAGGTCCATCGGTATTACTTAGAGATATATGCTTCCTAATATCCTCTAGGGTATCCAAACAACGAGTGCATAGAATGACTTACTTACATAATCACAACTAAATCCGAGAGGTGCCAAATTAATACCATGATTCTTAATATAACCAATATCCAACTTAGGACCTTAGCAACATCATCTAATACATAATTCAATACCTTACACTTCCATTCGACCAAACATTTAGGTGTAGTCTTCCGAACACGAGTTCTCGTTACATGAATTCCTCGATTCCAATATCCCCATATCTTGTTATACTAAAGATTCATCAATCTTGTTAAACTTAATCTCTAGAGTTGCCTACATGTCTCGAGGTTATCCATTGTTAAGTTACCTAAACACGTTATTCACGCCTTAATAATCTAACCCCTATCGCCCATTTCCACGAGTTCATCCCTTAATTTCTAGGTCACAAACTTACCATTGAGTGAACTTGAAACTCGTTAATATACACCTTATTAGGTTCAACGATGCTTAATTCCAATCAAGTAAGGATTCAATCGTACGAGTATATTGCCAACTTCTTAGATAGCCTATCGAGCCAATTTTAAGATGTGAGAAATGGATTCAAAGAAACCTCCAAGTCAACTTCCACTATCAGCACATGAGAATATATACTACTCTACATATTTAATAGTATGTTCTTATATCTTAAGCGAAGTTGTATGTCATTAAACTTTATACTTGAACCATAATTAGAAGAATGGTTTAACGGAATCAATAACTTCATAGCTATAAAATTGACAACTTAATCACAGGTATAGGTATTTCAAAAATAAGGAGAAACTTTACCTCAACAATTATACCCGTGCTACGCATTTTATACATATGCATATCCAATAATACATACTATCCATCGAGTACCTGTGAAGATGCTAGAAATCTCTAACCGAGACTTTTCGTTCTTCCTGCATGAATTTACTTCCCTGAAAGTCCTAATTCTAACTATCTATGTGTATAAACAGTCATTTATGGTTATATAACATGCATATGTATCAAGAAAGAAGTATAAAGGTATGCATGCATTATTGAGGGCACTAACGTGTCGGTGTGCATGACACATAATACATATAGTCCACAAAGGCACATAATATTCAATTCTCAAAGCAATTAAAGCATATTAGCACACATTAACTCATATAAACAAGACATCAGAATTACCTTAGGGCTTCTACCCATGGTCCGAGAGTTGAACCCGACAACGCCTAGTTACTAAACTAAGCTCTGATACCATTCTTATATAAGGTGTCACGCCCCAACCCGGCCAATAAGGTTAGACTAGGGTGTGAACTAAACATTCAAGTCACGTCCGTACTTAACTGTTTATAAATATTTAACACTTATCGTTTTTAGCCTAAACTCCAAAGTTTTCCGGAAAACCGGCAACATAACGGCTGTAATTGGACTCTTTGGTTTGACCTAATTCTCTAAACGCCTCAATTATTCCAATCATTAATCCAATTTCATTAAGGACTCCTATTTGTCACCAACCAATTTGCCTACTAGTTTATCTTGAAACTCTCGTTTGGTTAATAAGCCTAACATGATAACTATGCCCCGTTTATTTTTCAATTTCCTATCATGCAAGTACCTATTATCCTTTAGTTTGCAAATGAACACCTAAGTGAAATTAGATAGAATTAACTTAGTTGATTGTTCATCTAGTGGTTTGAATGCCTACGATAACTACTAATTAAGAAAACGAAAGCAAACAACCAAATAAAAGTTCGTCCGGTTATAGATAGTACAATCTCAGAATTAGACCCAAATTACAACGGGGTCATTTACATCAATAAACAACGAGCAACATAAAAGAAATAGTCTTCAAGTAGCATAGTTCACAAATAGCCATAATCACGCAAGGCACACAAGACAGGCAATCACTCCAGGGGTTCATCGTTAGGCACACCGTCCTCGGGTACCTGTACCTGT
This sequence comes from Ehretia macrophylla, assembly GCA_037974665.1. Lineage (NCBI taxonomy): Eukaryota > Viridiplantae > Streptophyta > Magnoliopsida > Boraginales > Ehretiaceae > Ehretia > Ehretia macrophylla. Next base: position 18,595,832 of record CM075767.1, on the reverse strand, counting down.
CCTTCTTCACCTGTGATGAAAAAGAGGGTGAGTCCTTATGAACTCAGCGAGGGGGAACGAGAAATACGTTTTGAAACTCGTTTTCCGGTTCAATTTATGAAAACTCTTTTTGAGAACATGTCAAGTATTACAAATAATAAGGTACGTAATTATAAGAAACAAATCGAGTAACGGATACAAAGTAAGGGAACAGAAATGCCAGTCTTTCCTCCTCGAGGTTCTCTAGGAACCAAGCGAGAGTACTTACATATAAGCACAGGAACAAGAATACTAGTCTTTCCTCCCCGAGGTTCTCTAGGAACCAAGCGAGAGTACTTATACACATTGTAAAAAGGATACGGTGAGCATTTGCTCTCAATGTCAATTTCGATTCATTTGGTGCGGCCGACTTCAATAATCCACTTATCGCTCCCAATTGGGTGTACTCCGGATGTACCCCGAAACCTACGACCCAACTCTCCGAGGGTGAAATGCCAAGCGAGAGAGGGAATTGGACCATGGTAGTCACGGTAACACCGGCAAGCCCGATGCCGCCCGGCGTGCGTGAAACACTACCATGCCACACTGAAAGGTTGCAACCTCGTATACAATGCCCATTTTTGTCATTTAACATTTCACATTAGGAGGTCAACAAAGTAGGTTGCCTCCGAGCAAGTATATGATCACATTTTGACATATTGGCATATAAGGCATTGTAAGAACATATAATCATTTCATATATCCATTTGAAAGCAATTAAACTTTAACGGGCAGCCAAGTAATCATGTTCAAATAAACCATTGAATATCTTTTAACAATTCACATTAGGAGGACAACAAAGTAGGTTGCCTCCGAGCAATTTCAAGATCACATATTGCCAAGTAAACGAACGAGGCATGCTTGACATGAAATTTCACTTGTAGAACACATAGAGTCATATGAACATTAAACGGGCAGCCATGTAACACATGCAAGTCAAGCCATATAACTCATTTCGAAGTCCACGTAATCAAGTGATACGATTATTCAACATGCAACAACATCTACGTGGTGGTTTCGGATGCAAGAAAAGCCTATTTGTCAACATGCAATGATCAAAATTACATTTAAGCTTATAAGACATTTACGGGCAGCCCACTAAGCATATAATTTCCACACAATATCTAAATGATCAACACTTAGCAAGACTACCTAGTCATTAGGGTTTCCGTTTCATGCTTAACCATGTGATTAAACCCTAAGTCAACTCAAGTTCATTCACAAGTCATGCATCATTCAATTCAAACATACTCAAGTACTCAAAACAGTCCACACAACATCCCAACACCACAATTCCAAGCAATTAGCACCACAAGAGGGGTTACAACAATTTTCCAAGCATATAACTAAGTGAAACCTTTACTGCAATAGGCTGTTTTCCCACAATCAATAGGATAATCAAAAAAACTCAAAATTCAGTGAATAAGATGTCAAATTAAAGCTTAAGAAGTTAACTAAACTCAAAAATAAACCTTGCATCATTTGGAGTTCAGAATCATTAGTTATGGCCGAAACAGTGAGGTAGCACAAAACTGTCCAGGTTTGCACACTTTTCAGAAATTGACGTGTTTGAGGTCCTTAGAGTCATTTTTAGCTTTGGTCCATTTCTGACAAAATTGTCCAGAACCGAAAAATCTAGTAGCACACCAATTTTCATGCATTTTGGACAACATTTACTAAGTCAAACATGGTTCGCTCCACAAGGTCAGTGCATCTGCCAAAACCTGATTCATTTTCCGAGATTTCCAGATTTGGTAATATTTTAATGATTTGCCATTTTGAGGACCTTAGAGTCAAAATTAGCTTCGGCCTATTTCTGGGAAAAATGTTCAAAACTGTCCAAACTAGTCACCCACCAATTTTCAAGAATTTTCAACATCATTTTCTTACCTAAACTTACCTCGAACAGACTGGTCAGAGAGCTGTCATCCACTTCGACTTCACCTAGCATCATTTTCAAGCCAAGATCTTGCCATGCATGGTTGTTTAAGCTTATGAACGACCATATAGCTCAAGTACAGAAGCAAATACACACATTTATGAGCATGCATGTGAAATTTCAAAGAGTTTTCAAAAGCTTTTAACCCTCACCTTTGCAATCAACCAAAAGATGCACAAAAACCTTGTTGAGGCTCAAATTTCTTCCTCTTCTTGCTTAGCCGAGTTTCCAACTTGGTTTTCTCTATTTTTCCTAGCCTAGTAAGCAATCTCTTAGTACATGCATGTAGTTAGGACTTGAAGAAAAGAAATGGAAGCTTAGTAACTCACCTAGGCCGAAAATGAAGCTTCAATGCACATGCATGAGTGATTTTTGCATCCTAGCTTGTTCGGTTGAGGTCCTTTGCTTGTGGCTTGCTTGGTTTAGCTATGGTGTGAAGAAGATAAGCTATGGAGATGAAGAACTCAGCCAAAACCGAAATGGAGAGAGAAAATGAGAGGGAGAGAGAGAAATGTGAGGAAAGTGAGAGAAATGAGAGAAAAATGAGGCTTTTTGCAATTTTTGAGCATGTGGTCAGCCTTGGGCTTCCAAATCTGAATTTTTGTGTCTTCAAGGTGGAATTTGAAATGTTAGCATGGGCCATGAGTGGTTTGGTCGAAAATGAGAGGAAATTGAGGTGGTTTTGGGCAATTTTTTATGCTTTGATAAGTGTTTTTGTGTCATGACTTGTCTATAATTATTTTGAATTAAACATGCATGCAAAAATCTGATTTTGTGTCATCTTTTGAATTGTTTTAACATGTGTGTAAGAGAATGTTGGGTATTTAGGGATTTTAGGTAGAATAGAATATAGAGTATGTTTAGAGGTTGGTGAGATTTTGTCTTGTAGTGAGTTTAAAATATAATATTTAGGTGTTAGTGGATTTTGTAGAGATTTGAATTAGGATTATAATAATAGTTAGTGGGTTGTGTAGGATTATTTTATTGTCTTGTGCTTTGTGTAGGATTCTTTCTTGATCAACGTGGTGGCACGGATTCCTAGGTCTAGGGCACGAATTACGAGGTAGACACGATCTACGAGGTAAGACACGAACTTCAAGACTAATGCACGTACTTCAAGACTAATGCACAGGTTTCAATGCAAATGCACGCAATCCCTAGATAAATGTACGTAAACCAATATAAGGCACGTAATTCAAGACATGACTCTTAAACCTAGGTTAAAGCACGCAGTTCAAGGTTAATGCACACGAAACGAAGAGACACACGCAAATCAAGGTCTCGCATGTAAATTAAGGTCATGGCATGTTTATCTAGGTATCGTACGTATATCGAGGATTAGGGCACACAATTTTAGGTTAAGGCACGTATAACGAGGTATGCACGAAAACCAAGACAGGACACGTAATCCTAGGTTGGTCATATAATTTTAGGTCTAAGGTGCGCAAATCGAGATAAGACACGTTATTCGGTGTCGGGCCTCACATCCTCCCCTCCTTAAAATAATTTCGTCCCGAAATTCATTCTTACTTGTTAAGGTCATTTAGACAGATTCCGACCATTGTCATTTTCAACTCTGGGTCGTCCTTTGCTTTGTGATCTCTCTTACCACAACGAATTCACTTGCTAGCTTTCTCCAATCATTTAATTCAGTGTGACCCCTACATTTACAGTTCGTTCCTTTGAACAACTCTCTTTTCTCCAATTGATCTTAAGGTCGAGTTCATTAACTAAGGTTAGAATCTCCAAACATAGTCATCAAAACTGCATCGGTATCCTAACAATGGAACTATAACTCCAAAATCATGACTCATGTTGTATCAATCTCGCATCCATACCTCAAAAGGAATATCACAATAATACCGCAATCTTATGGTTACATACACTAATTTCAAGATGATAGGTCTATATCCGATTTATATATCATATCTATTAGCTTCAAATTGTTAGCACGTAAGACATACACATGTTATGGATTATTTCCACAATACGACTCTATTTTCAGGAAAAACTCTCCAAACAAACTGATCCATCTCAAATCGTCATCTATCGATGGTATTATAGCCCTTCTTATCTCGCAGGTACATTAGATTAGCAAATCTTCTAATGACTAGTCTCCTAATCATAGGCTCCTATTCACTAACATCCTTTCCCAGCTTCGTTAACCTTCATGCCCGTAATCAAGGAGAAAGACTGTTGAGGTTCATGAAACTCAAACTCTAAGGTTTATTAAGTACCACCAACAAATTGCCATTGAAATTGCATGAGTAACTAATCATGTAGCACTAGTTCAACTTTTCAGTAAGCTTCATCAGCTTGTGATCCACAATTTATTTCCATATTCAAATCTCTATTTTCAAGTCACGAGGCTTCAGAACTTTCTTTTAATCTTATCCAAATTTCCTAAGACAAATAGCTTCAACCTCAAATAAATTATACTCACCTTAATCCACGGTTACGTCATACTTAAGAAGACAATGGTCCTACTCACTTAGCGACCTAGTCATCCCTTCGAACACTTAATGCTTGCCAATATATCTTCGACATTAATGTTACTAAGCTGGGTTCATCGCCATGTAAGTGATATCAATACTCTACTAGGTTACCGACCGTACAACAACAATCCTAGGACTATAAATGGGTACCGAAATGACCGAGCTCATAAAATACTTACACGAGATAACTTCAAGGTTGTATCAACATAAGAATTATAACCACAATATAATCTAATAGAACTTCAAAAGTAATCAATTACTTATTTAACTATCACTACAAAATTCACCCCTCTTATTCGACGACTACAATTCAAAGTCTCCAACTGCTAGTTTCTAGAAGTGAAACAGTGCACATAGATACGGTGGTCTAACAATAGTCTCTTGGGTCATCATGACTCTGATTTATCTCTATCTTACTCTCTTCGTTTACATGTTCAACTAACTAAGAACATCAAGACTCATCGACCTTAGGTTCTAGGGTTCACCATGAATCATCATGCATACTTACTATTAGCTATTTAGGATTACTAATCATGTCCTAACGACTCCACTTTGCAACCAGATGCTTAATATCATTTCGATGGTTTATATAATAGGTCCATCGGTATTACTTAGAGATATATGCTTCCTAATATCCTCTAGGGTATCCAAACAACGAGTGCATAGAATGACTTACTTACATAATCACAACTAAATCCGAGAGGTGCCAAATTAATACCATGATTCTTAATATAACCAATATCCAACTTAGGACCTTAGCAACATCATCTAATACATAATTCAATACCTTACACTTCCATTCAACCAAGCATTTAGGTGTAGTCTTCCGAACACGAGTTCTCGTTACACGAATTCCTCAATTCCAATATCCCCATATCTTGTTATACTAAAGATTCATCAATCTTGTTAAACTTAATCTCTAGAGTTGCCTACATGTCTCGAGGTTATCCATTGTTAAGTTACCTAAACACGTTATTCACGCCTTAATAATCTAACCCCTATCGCCCATTTCCACGAGTTCATCCCTTAATTTCTAGGTCACAAACTTACCATTGAGTGAACTTGAAACTCGTTAATATACACCTTATTAGGTTCAACGATGCTTAATTCCAATCAAGTAAGGATTCAATCGTACGAGTATATTGCTAACTTCTTAGATAGCCTATCGAGCCAATTTTAAGATGTGAGAAATGGATTCAAAGAAACCTCCAAGTCAACTTCCACTATCAGCACATGAGAATATATACTACTCTACATATTTAATAGTATGTTCTTATATCTTAAGCGAAGTTGTATGTCATTAAACTTTATACTTGAACCATAATTAGAAGAATGGTTTAACGGAATCAATAACTTCATAGCTATAAAATTGACAACTTAATCACAGGTATAGGTATTTCAAAAATAAGGAGAAACTTTACCTCAACAATTATACCCGTGCTACGCATTTTATACATATGCATATCCAATAATACATACTATCCATCGAGTACCGGTGAAGATGCAAGAAATCTCTAACCGAGACTTTTCGTTCTTCCTGCATGAATTTACTTCCCTGAAAGTCCTAATTCTAACTATCTATGTGTATAAACAGTCATTTATGGTTATATAACATGCATATGTATCAAGAAAGAAGTATAAAGGTATGCATGCATTATTGAGGGCACTAACGTGTCGGTGTGCATGACACATAATACATATAGTCCACAAAGGCACATAATATTCAATTCTCAAAGCAATTAAAGCACATTAGCACACATTAACTCATATAAACAAGACATCACAATTACCTTAGGGCTTCTACCCATGGTCCGAGAGTTGAACCCGACAACGCCTAGTTACTAAACTAAGCTCTGATACCATTCTTATATAAGGTGTCACGCCCCAACCCGGCCAATAAGGTTAGACTAGGGTGTGAACTAAACATTCAAGTCACGTCCGTACTTAACTGTTTATAAATATTTAACACTTATCGTTTTTAGCCTAAACTCCAAAGTTTTCCGGAAAACCGGCAACATAACGGCTGTAATTGGACTCTTTGGTTTGACCTAATTCTCTAAACGCCTCAATTATTCCAATCATTAATCCAATTTCATTAAGGACTCCTATTTGTCACCAACCAATTTGCCTACTAGTTTATCTTGAAACTCTCGTTTGGTTAATAAGCCTAACATGATAACTATGCCCCGTTTATTTTTCAATTTCCTATCATGCAAGTACCTATTATCCTTTAGTTTGCAAATGAACACCTAAGTGAAATTAGATAGAATTAACTTAGTTGATTGTTCATCTAGTGGTTTGAATGCCTACGATAACTACTAATTAAGAAAACGAAAGCAAACAACCAAATAAAAGTTCGTCCGGTTATAGATAGTATAATCTCAGAATTAGACCCAAATTACAACGGGGTCATTTACATCAATAAACAACGAGCAACATAAAAGAAATAGTCTTCAAGTAGCATAGTTCACAAATAGCCATAATCACGCAAGGCACACAAGACAGGCAATCACTCCAGGGGTTCATCGTTAGGCACACCGTCCTCGGGTACCTGTACCTGTCCTTCTTCACCTGTGATGAAAAAGAGGGTGAGTCCTTATGAACTCAGCGAGGGGGAATGAGAAATACGTTTTGAAACTCGTTTTCCGGTTCAATTTATGAAAACTCTTTTTGAGAACATGTCACGTATTACAAATAATAAGGTACGCAATTATAAGAAACAAATCGAGTAACGGATACAAAGTAAGGGAACAGAAATGCCAGTCTTTCCTCCCCGAGGTTCTCTAGGAACCAAGCGAGAGTACTTACATATAAGCACAGGAACAAGAATACCAGTCTTTCCTCCCCGAGGTTCTCTAGAAACCAAGCGAGAGTACTTACACACATTGTAAAAAGGATACGGTGAGCATTTGCTCTCAATGTCAATTTCGATTCATTTGGTGCGGCCGACTTCAATAATCCACTTATCGCTCCCAATTGGGTGTACTCCGGATGTACCCCGAAACCTACGACCCAACTCTCCGAGGGTGAAATGCCAAGCGAGAGAGGGAATTGGACCATGGTAGTCACAGTAACACCGGCAAGCCCGATGCCGCCCGGCGTGCGTGAAACACTACCATGCCACACTGAAAGGTTGCAACCTCGTATACAATGCCCATTTTTGTCATTTAACATTTCACATTAGGAGGTCAACAAAGTAAGTTGCCTCCGAGCAAGTATATGATCACATTTTGACATATTGGCATATAAGGCATTGTAAGAACATATAATCATTTCATATATCCATTTGAAAGCAATTAAACTTTAACGGGCAGCCAAGTAATCATGTTCAAATAAACCATTGAATATCTTTTAACAATTCACATTAGGAGGACAACAAAGTAGGTTGCCTCCGAGCAATTTCAAGATCACATATTGCCAAGTAAACGAACGAGGCATGCTTGACATGAAATTTCACTTGTAGAACACATAGAGTCATATGAACATTAAACGGGCAGCCATGTAACACATGCAAGTCAAGCCATATAACTCATTTCGAAGTCCACGTAATCAAGTGATACGATTATTCAACATGCAACAACATCTACGTGGTGGTTTCGGATGCAAGAAAAGCCTATTTGTCAACATGCAATGATCAAAATTACATTTAAGCTTATAAGACATTTACGGGCAGCCCACTAAGCATATAATTTCCACACAATATCTAAATGATCAACACTTAGCAAGACTACCTAGTCATTAGGGTTTCCGTTTCATGCTTAACCATGTGATTAAACCCTAAGTCAACTCAAGTTCATTCACAAGTCATGCATCATTCAATTCAAACATACTCAAGTACTCAAAACAGTCCACACAACATCCCAACACCACAATTCCAAGCAATTAGCACCACAAGAGGGGTTACAACAATTTTCCAAGCATATAACTAAGTGAAACCTTTACTGCAATAGGCTGTTTTCCCACAATCAATAGGATAATCAAAAAAACTCAAAATTCAGTGAATAAGATGTCAAATTAAAGCTTAAGAAGTTAACTAAACTCAGAAACAAACCTTGCATCATTTGGAGTTCAGAATCATTAGTTATGGCCGAAACAGTGAGGTAGCACAAAACTGTCCAGGTTTGCACACTTTTCAGAAATTGACGTGTTTGAGGTCCTTAGAGTCATTTTTAGCTTTGGTCCATTTCTGACAAAATTGTCCAGAACCGAAAAATCTAGTAGCACACCAATTTTCATGCATTTTGGACAACAGTTACTAAGTCAAACATGGTTCGCTCCACAAGGTCAGTGCATCTGCCAAAACCTGATTCATTTTCCCAGATTTCCAGATTTGGTAATATTTTAATGATTTGCCATTTTGAGGACCTTAGAGTCAAAATTAGCTTCGGCCTATTTCTGGGAAAAATGTTCAAAACTGTCCAAACTAGTCACCCACCAATTTTCAAGAATTTTCAACATCATTTTCTTACCTAAACTTACCTCGAACAGACTGGTCAGAGAGCTGTCATCCACTTCGACTTCACCTAGCATCATTTTCAAGCCAAGATCTTGCCATGCATGGTTGTTTAAGCTTATGAACGACCATATAGCTCAAGTACAGAAGCAAATACACACATTTATGAGCATGCATGTGAAATTTCAAAGAGTTTTCAAAAGCTTTTAACCCTCACCTTTGCAATCAACCAAAAGATGCACAAAAACCTTGTTGAGGCTCAAATTTCTTCCTCTTCTTGCTTAGCCGAGTTTCCAACTTGGTTTTCTCTATTTTTCCTAGCCTAGTAAGCAATCTCTTAGTACATGCATGTAGTTAGGACTTGAAGAAAAGAAATGGAAGCTTAGTAACTCACCTAGGCCGAAAATGAAGCTTCAATGCACATGCATGAGTGATTTTTGCATCCTAGCTTGTTCGGTTGAGGTCCTTTGCTTGTGGCTTGCTTGGTTTAGCTATGGTGTGAAGAAGATAAGCTATGGAGATGAAGAACTCAGCCAAAACCGAAATGGAGAGAGAAAATGAGAGGGAGAGAGAGAAATGTGAGGAAAGTGAGAGAAATGAGAGAAAAATGAGGCTTTTTGCAATTTTTGAGCATGTGGTCAGCCTTGGGCTTCCAAATCTGAATTTTTGTGTCTTCAAGGTGGAATTTGAAATGTTAGCATGGGCCATGAGTGGTTTGGTCGAAAATGAGAGGAAATTGAGGTGGTTTTGGGCAATTTTTTATGCTTTGATAAGTGTTTTTGTGTCATGACTTGTCTATAATTATTTTGAATTAAACATGCATGCAAAAATCTGATTTTGTGTCATCTTTTGAATTGTTTTAACATGTGTGTAAGAGAATGTTGGGTATTTAGGGATTTTAGGTAGAATAGAATATAGAGTATGTTTAGAGGTTGGTGAGATTTTGTCTTGTAGTGAGTTTAAAATATAATATTTAGGTGTTAGTGGATTTTGTAGAGATTTGAATTAGGATTATAATAATAGTTAGTGGGTTGTGTAGGATTATTTTATTGTCTTGTGCTTTGTGTAGGATTCTTTCTTGATCAACGTGGTGGCACGGATTCCTAGGTCTAGGGCACGAATTACGAGGTAGACACGATCTACGAGGTAAGACACGAACTTCAAGACTAATGCACGTACTTCAAGACTAATGCACAGGTTTCAATGCAAATGCACGCAATCCCTAGATAAATGTACGTAAACCAATACAAGGCACGTAATTCAAGACATGACTCTTAAACCTAGGTTAAAGCACGCAGTTCAAGGTTAATGCACACGAAACGAAGAGACACACGCAAATCAAGGTCTCGCATGTAAATTAAGGTCATGGCATGTTTATCTAGGTATCGTACGTATATCGAGGATTAGGGCACACAATTTTAGGTTAAGGCACGTATAACGAGGTATGCACGAAAACCAAGACAGGACACGTAATCCTAGGTTGGTCATATAATTTTAGGTCTAAGGTGCGCAAATCGAGATAAGACACGTTATTCGGTGTCGGGCCTCACATCCTCCCCTCCTTAAAATAATTTCGTCCCGAAATTCATTCTTACTTGTTAAGGTCATTTAGACAGATTCCGACCATTGTCATTTTCAACTCTGGGTCGTCCTTTGCTTTGTGATCTCTCTTACCACAACGAATTCACTTGCTAGCTTTCTCCAATCATTTAGTTCAGTGTGACCCCTACATTTACAGTTCGTTCCTTTGAACACCTCTCTTTTCTCCAATTGATCTTAAGGTCGAGTTCATTAACTAAGGTTAGAATCTCCAAACATAGTCATCAAAACTGCATCGGTATCCTAACAATGGAACTATAACTCCAAAATCATGACTCATGTTGTATCAATCTCGCATCCATACCTCAAAAGGAATATCACAATAATACCGCAATCTTATGGTTACATACACTAATTTCAAGATGATAGGTCTATATCCGATTTACATATCATATCTATTAGCTTCAAATTGTTAGCACGTAAGACATACACATGTTATGGATTATTTCCACAATACGACTCTATTTTCAGGAAAAACTCTCCAAACAAACTGATCCATCTCAAATCGTCATCTATCGATGGTATTATAGCCCTTCTTATCTCGCAGGTACATTAGATTAGCAAATCTTCTAATGACTAGTCTCCTAATCATAGGCTCCTATTCACTAACATCCTTTCCCAGCTTCGTTAACCTTCATGCCCGTAATCAAGGAGAAAGACTGTTGAGGTTCATGAAACTCAAACTCTAAGGTTTATTAAGTACCACCAACAAATTGCCATTGAAATTGCATGAGTAACTAATCATGTAGCACTAGTTCAACTTTTCAGTAAGCTTCATCAGCTTGTGATCCACAATTTATTTCCATATTCAAATCTCTATTTTCAAGTCACGAGGCTTCAGAACTTTCTTTTAATCTTATCCAAATTTCCTAAGACAAATAGCTTCAACCTCAAATAAATTATACTCACCTTAATCCACGGTTACGTCATACTTAAGAAGACAATGGTCCTACTCACTTAGCGACCTAGTCATCCCTTCGAACACTTAATGCTTGCCAATATATCTTCGACATTAATGTTACTAAGCTGGGTTCATCGCCATGTAAGTGATATCAATACTCTACTAGGTTACCGACCGTACAACAACAATCCTAGGACTATAAATGGGTACCGAAATGACCGAGCTCATAAAATACTTACACGAGATAACTTCAAGGTTGTATCAACATAAGAATTATAACCACAATATAATCTAATAGAACTTCAAAAGTAATCAATTACTTATTTAACTATCACTACAAAATTCACCCCTCTTATTCGACGACTACAATTCAAAGTCTCCAACTGCTAGTTTCTAGAAGTGAAACAGTGCACATAGATACGGTGGTCTAACAATAGTCTCTTGGGTCATCATGACTCTGATTTATCTCTATCTTACTCTCTTCGTTTACATGTTCAACTAACTAAGAACATCAAGACTCATCGACCTTAGGTTCTAGGGTTCACCATGAATCATCATGCATACTTACTATTAGCTATTTAGGATTACTAATCATATCCTAACGACTCCACTTTGCAACCAGATGCTTAATATCATTTCGATGGTTTATATAATAGGTCCATCGGTATTACTTAGAGATATATGCTTCCTAATATCCTCTAGGGTATCCAAACAACGAGTGCATAGAATGACTTACTTACATAATCACAACTAAATCCGAGAGGTGCCAAATTAATACCATGATTCTTAATATAACCAATATCCAACTTAGGACCTTAGCAACATCATCTAATACATAATTCAATACCTTACACTTCCATTCGACCAAACATTTAGGTGTAGTCTTCCGAACACGAGTTCTCGTTACATGAATTCCTCGATTCCAATATCCCCATATCTTGTTATACTAAAGATTCATCAATCTTGTTAAACTTAATCTCTAGAGTTGCCTACATGTCTCGAGGTTATCCATTGTTAAGTTACCTAAACACGTTATTCACGCCTTAATAATCTAACCCCTATCGCCCATTTCCACGAGTTCATCCCTTAATTTCTAGGTCACAAACTTACCATTGAGTGAACTTGAAACTCGTTAATATACACCTTATTAGGTTCAACGATGCTTAATTCCAATCAAGTAAGGATTCAATCGTACGAGTATATTGCCAACTTCTTAGATAGCCTATCGAGCCAATTTTAAGATGTGAGAAATGGATTCAAAGAAACCTCCAAGTCAACTTCCACTATCAGCACATGAGAATATATACTACTCTACATATTTAATAGTATGTTCTTATATCTTAAGCGAAGTTGTATGTCATTAAACTTTATACTTGAACCATAATTAGAAGAATGGTTTAACGGAATCAATAACTTCATAGCTATAAAATTGACAACTTAATCACAGGTATAGGTATTTCAAAAATAAGGAGAAACTTTACCTCAACAATTATACCCGTGCTACGCATTTTATACATATGCATATCCAATAATACATACTATCCATCGAGTACCTGTGAAGATGCAAGAAATCCCTAATCGAGACTTTTCGTTCTTCCTGCATGAATTTACTTCCCTGAAAGTCCTAATTCTAACTATCTATGTGTATAAACAGTCATTTATGGTTATATAACATGCATATGTATCAAGAAAGAAGTATAAAGGTATGCATGCATTATTGAGGGCACTAACGTGTCGGTGTGCATGACACATAATACATATAGTCCACAAAGGCACATAATATTCAATTCTCAAAGCAATTAAAGCACATTAGCACACATTAACTCATATAAACAAGACATCACAATTACCTTAGGGCTTCTACCCATGGTCCGAGAGTTGAACCCGACAACGCCTAGTTACTAAACTAAGCTCTGATACCATTCTTATATAAGGTGTCACGCCCCAACCCGGCCAATAAGGTTAGACTAGGGTGTGAACTAAACATTCAAGTCACGTCCGTACTTAACTGTTTATAAATATTTAACACTTATCGTTTTTAGCCTAAACTCCAAAGTTTTCCGGAAAACCGGCAACATAACGGCTGTAATTGGACTCTTTGGTTTGACCTAATTCTCTAAACGCCTCAATTATTCCAATCATTAATCCAATTTCATTAAGGACTCCTATTTGTCACCAACCAATTTGCCTACTAGTTTATCTTGAAACTCTCGTTTGGTTAATAAGCCTAACATGATAACTATGCCCCGTTTATTTTTCAATTTCCTATCATGCAAGTACCTATTATCCTTTAGTTTGCAAATGAACACCTAAGTGAAATTAGATAGAATTAACTTAGTTGATTGTTCATCTAGTGGTTTGAATGCCTACGATAACTACTAATTAAGAAAACGAAAGCAAACAACCAAATAAAAGTTCGTCCGGTTATAGATAGTACAATCTCAGAATTAGACCCAAATTACAACGGGGTCATTTACATCAATAAACAACGAGCAACATAAAAGAAATAGTCTTCAAGTAGCATAGTTCACAAATAGCCATAATCACGCAAGGCACACAAGACAGGCAATCACTCCAGGGGTTCATCGTTAGGCACACCGTCCTCGGGTACCTGTACCTGTCCTTCTTCACCTGTGATGGAAAAGAGGGTGAGTCCTTATGAACTCAGCGAGGGGGAACGAGAAATACGTTTTGAAACTCGTTTTCTGGTTCAATTTATGAAAACTCTTTTTGAGAACATGTCAAGTATTACAAATAATAAGGTACGTAATTATAAGAAACAAATCGAGTAACGGATACAAAGTAAGGGAACAGAAATGCCAGTCTTTCCTCCTCGAGGTTCTCTAGGAACCAAGCGAGAGTACTTACATATAAGCACAGGAACAAGAATACTAGTCTTTCCTCCCCGAGGTTCTCTAGGAACCAAGCGAGAGTACTTATACACATTGTAAAAAGGATACGGTGAGCATTTGCTCTCAATGTCAATTTCGATTCATTTGGTGCGGCCGACTTCAATAATCCACTTATCGCTCCCAATTGGGTGTACTCCGGATGTACCCCGAAACCTACGACCCAACTCTCCGAGGGTGAAATGCCAAGCGAGAGAGGGAATTGGACCATGGTAGTCACGGTAACACCGGCAAGCCCGATGCCGCCCGGCGTGCGTGAAACACTACCATGCCACACTGAAAGGTTGCAACCTCGTATACAATGCCCATTTTTGTCATTTAACATTTCACATTAGGAGGTCAACAAAGTAGGTTGCCTCCGAGCAAGTATATGATCACATTTTGACATATTGGCATATAAGGCATTGTAAGAACATATAATCATTTCATATATCCATTTGAAAGCAATTAAACTTTAACGGGCAGCCAAGTAATCATGTTCAAATAAACCATTGAATATCTTTTAACAATTCACATTAGGAGGACAACAAAGTAGGTTGCCTCCGAGCAATTTCAAGATCACATATTGCCAAGTAAACGAACGAGGCATGCTTGACATGAAATTTCACTTGTAGAACACATAGAGTCATATGAACATTAAACGGGCAGCCATGTAACACATGCAAGTCAAGCCATATAACTCATTTCGAAGTCCACGTAATCAAGTGATACGATTATTCAACATGCAACAACATCTACGTGGTGGTTTCGGATGCAAGAAAAGCCTATTTGTCAACATGCAATGATCAAAATTACATTTAAGCTTATAAGACATTTACGGGCAGCCCACTAAGCATATAATTTCCACACAATATCTAAATGATCAACACTTAGCAAGACTACCTAGTCATTAGGGTTTCCGTTTCATGCTTAACCATGTGATTAAACCCTAAGTCAACTCAAGTTCATTCACAAGTCATGCATCATTCAATTCAAACATACTCAAGTACTCAAAACAGTCCACACAACATCCCAACACCACAATTCCAAGCAATTAGCACCACAAGAGGGGTTACAACAATTTTCCAAGCATATAACTAAGTGAAACCTTTACTGCAATAGGCTGTTTTCCCACAATCAATAGGATAATCAAAAAAACTCAAAATTCGGTGAATAAGATGTCAAATTAAATCTTAAGAAGTTAACTAAACTCAGAAACAAACCTTGCATCATTTGGAGTTCAGAATCATTAGTTATGGCCGAAACAGTGAGGTAGCACAAAACTGTCCAGGTTTGCACACTTTTCAGAAATTGACGTGTTTGAGGTCCTTAGAGTCATTTTTAGCTTTGGTCCATTTCTGACAAAATTGTCCAGAACCGAAAAATCTAGTAGCACACCAATTTTCATGCATTTTGGACAACATTTACTAAGTCAAACATGGTTCGCTCCACAAGGTCAGTGCATCTGCCAAAACCTGATTCATTTTCCGAGATTTCCAGATTTGGTAATATTTTAATGATTTGCCATTTTGAGGACCTTAGAGTCAAAATTAGCTTCGGCCTATTTCTGGGAAAAATGTTCAAAACTGTCCAAACTAGTCACCCACCAATTTTCAAGAATTTTCAACATCATTTTCTTACCTAAACTTACCTCGAACAGACTGGTCAGAGAGCTGTCATCCACTTCGACTTCACCTAGCATCATTTTCAAGCCAAGATCTTGCCATGCATGGTTGTTTAAGCTTATGAACGACCATATAGCTCAAGTACAGAAGCAAATACACACATTTATGAGCATGCATGTGAAATTTCAAAGAGTTTTCAAAAGCTTTTAACCCTCACCTTTGCAATCAACCAAAAGATGCACAAAAACCTTGTTGAGGCTCAAATTTCTTCCTCTTCTTGCTTAGCCGAGTTTCCAACTTGGTTTTCTCTATTTTTCCTAGCCTAGTAAGCAATCTCTTAGTACATGCATGTAGTTAGGACTTGAAGAAAAGAAATGGAAGCTTAGTAACTCACCTAGGCCGAAAATGAAGCTTCAATGCACATGCATGAGTGATTTTTGCATCCTAGCTTGTTCGGTTGAGGTCCTTTGCTTGTGGCTTGCTTGGTTTAGCTATGGTGTGAAGAAGATAAGCTATGGAGATGAAGAACTCAGCCAAAACCGAAATGGAGAGAGAAAATGAGAGGGAGAGAGAGAAATGTGAGGAAAGTGAGAGAAATGAGAGAAAAATGAGGCTTTTTGCAATTTTTGAGCATGTGGTCAGCCTTGGGCTTCCAAATCTGAATTTTTGTGTCTTCAAGGTGGAATTTGAAATGTTAGCATGGGCCATGAGTGGTTTGGTCGAAAATGAGAGGAAATTGAGGTGGTTTTGGGCAATTTTTTATGCTTTGATAAGTGTTTTTGTGTCATGACTTGTCTATAATTATTTTGAATTAAACATGCATGCAAAAATCTGATTTTGTGTCATCTTTTGAATTGTTTTAACATGTGTGTAAGAGAATGTTGGGTATTTAGGGATTTTAGGTAGAATAGAATATAGAGTATGTTTAGAGGTTGGTGAGATTTTGTCTTGTAGTGAGTTTAAAATATAATATTTAGGTGTTAGTGGATTTTGTAGAGATTTGAATTAGGATTATAATCATAGTTAGTGGGTTGTGTAGGATTATTTTATTGTCTTGTGCTTTGTGTAGGATTCTTTCTTGATCAACGTGGTGGCACGGATTCCTAGGTCTAGGGCACGAATTACGAGGTAAACACGATCTACGAGGTAAGACACGAACTTCAAGACTAATGCACGTACTTCAAGACTAATGCACAGGTTTCAATGCAAATGCACACAATCCCTAGATAAATGTACGTAAACCAATACAAGGCACGTAATTCAAGACATGACTCTTAAACCTAGGTTAAAGCACGCAGTTCAAGGTTAATGCACACGAAACGAAGAGACACACGCAAATCAAGGTCTCGCATGTAAATTAAGGTCATGGCATGTTTATCTAGGTATCGTACGTATATCGAGGATTAGGGCACACAATTTTAGGTTAAGGCACGTATAACGAGGTATGCACGAAAACCAAGACAGGACACGTAATCCTAGGTTGGTCATATAATTTTAGGTCTAAGGTGCGCAAATCGAGATAAGACACGTTATTCGGTGTCGGGCCTCACATCCTCCCCTCCTTAAAATAATTTCGTCCCGAAATTCATTCTTACTTGTTAAGGTCATTTAGACAGATTCCGACCATTGTCATTTTCAACTCTGGGTCGTCCTTTGCTTTGTGATCTCTCTTACCACAACGAATTCACTTGCTAGCTTTCTCCAATCATTTAATTCAGTGTGACCCCTACATTTACAGTTCGTTCCTTTGAACAACTCTCTTTTCTCCAATTGATCTTAAGGTCGAGTTCATTAACTAAGGTTAGAATCTCCAAACATAGTCATCAAAACTGCATCGGTATCCTAACAATGGAACTATAACTCCAAAATCATGACTCATGTTGTATCAATCTCGCATCCATACCTCAAAAGGAATATCACAATAATACCGCAATCTTATGGTTACATACACTAATTTCAAGATGATAGGTCTATATCCGATTTATATATCATATCTATTAGCTTCAAATTGTTAGCACGTAAGACATACACATGTTATGGATTATTTCCACAATACGACTCTATTTTCAGGAAAAACTCTCCAAACAAACTGATCCATCTCAAATCGTCATCTATCGATGGTATTATAGCCCTTCTTATCTCGCAGGTACATTAGATTAGCAAATCTTCTAATGACTAGTCTCCTAATCATAGGCTCCTATTCACTAACATCCTTTCCCAGCTTCGTTAACCTTCATGCCCGTAATCAAGGAGAAAGACTGTTGAGGTTCATGAAACTCAAACTCTAAGGTTTATTAAGTACCACCAACAAATTGCCATTGAAATTGCATGAGTAACTAATCATGTAGCACTAGTTCAACTTTTCAGTAAGCTTCATCAGCTTGTGATCCACAATTTATTTCCATATTCAAATCTCTATTTTCAAGTCACGAGGCTTCAGAACTTTCTTTTAATCTTATCCAAATTTCCTAAGACAAATAGCTTCAACCTCAAATAAATTATACTCACCTTAATCCACGGTTACGTCATACTTAAGAAGACAATGGTCCTACTCACTTAGCGACCTAGTCATCCCTTCGAACACTTAATGCTTGCCAATATATCTTCGACATTAATGTTACTAAGCTGGGTTCATCGCCATGTAAGTGATATCAATACTCTACTAGGTTACCGACCGTACAACAACAATCCTAGGACTATAAATGGGTACCGAAATGACCGAGCTCATAAAATACTTACACGAGATAACTTCAAGGTTGTATCAACATAAGAATTATAACCACAATATAATCTAATAGAACTTCAAAAGTAATCAATTACTTATTTAACTATCACTACAAAATTCACCCCTCTTATTCGACGACTACAATTCAAAGTCTCCAACTGCTAGTTTCTAGAAGTGAAACAGTGCACATAGATACGGTGGTCTAACAATAGTCTCTTGGGTCATCATGACTCTGATTTATCTCTATCTTACTCTCTTCGTTTACATGTTCAACTAACTAAGAACATCAAGACTCATCGACCTTAGGTTCTAGGGTTCACCATGAATCATCATGCATACTTACTATTAGCTATTTAGGATTACTAATCATATCCTAACGACTCCACTTTGCAACCAGATGCTTAATATCATTTCGATGGTTTATATAATAGGTCCATCGGTATTACTTAGAGATATATGCTTCCTAATATCCTCTAGGGTATCCAAACAACGAGTGCATAGAATGACTTACTTACATAATCACAACTAAATCCGAGAGGTGCCAAATTAATACCATGATTCTTAATATAACCAATATCCAACTTAGGACCTTAGCAACATCATCTAATACATAATTCAATACCTTACACTTCCATTCGACCAAACATTTAGGTGTAGTCTTCCGAACACGAGTTCTCGTTACATGAATTCCTCGATTCCAATATCCCCATATCTTGTTATACTAAAGATTCATCAATCTTGTTAAACTTAATCTCTAGAGTTGCCTACATGTCTCGAGGTTATCCATTGTTAAGTTACCTAAACACGTTATTCACGCCTTAATAATCTAACCCCTATCGCCCATTTCCACGAGTTCATCCCTTAATTTCTAGGTCACAAACTTACCATTGAGTGAACTTGAAACTCGTTAATATACACCTTATTAGGTTCAACGATGCTTAATTCCAATCAAGTAAGGATTCAATCGTACGAGTATATTGCCAACTTCTTAGATAGCCTATCGAGCCAATTTTAAGATGTGAGAAATGGATTCAAAGAAACCTCCAAGTCAACTTCCACTATCAGCACATGAGAATATATACTACTCTACATATTTAATAGTATGTTCTTATATCTTAAGCGAAGTTGTATGTCATTAAACTTTATACTTGAACCATAATTAGAAGAATGGTTTAACGGAATCAATAACTTCATAGCTATAAAATTGACAACTTAATCACAGGTATAGGTATTTCAAAAATAAGGAGATAACTTTACCTCAACAATTATACCCGTGCTACGCATTTTATACATATGCATATCCAATAATACATACTATCCATCGAGTACCTGTGAAGATGCAAGAAATCCCTAATCGAGACTTTTCGTTCTTCCTGCATGAATTCACTTCCCTGAAAGTCCTAATTCTAACTATCTATGTGTATAAACAGTCATTTATGGTTATAGAACATGCACATGTATCAAGGAAGGAGTATAAAGGTATGCATGCATTATTGAGGGCACTAACGTGTCGGTGTGCATGACACATAATACATATAGTCCACAAAGGCACATAATATTCAATTCTCAAAGCAATTAAAGCATATTAGCACACATTAACTCATATAAACAAGACATCACAATTACCTTAGGGCTTCTACCCATGGTCCGAGAGTTGAACCCGACAACGCCTAGTTACTAAACTAAGCTCTGATACCATTCTTATATAAGGTGTCACGCCCCAACCCGGCCAATAAGGTTAGACTAGGGTGTGAACTAAACATTCAAGTCACGTCCGTACTTAACTGTTTATAAATATTTAACACTTATCGTTTTTAGCCTAAACTCCAAAGTTTTCCGGAAAACCGGCAACATAACGGCTGTAATTGGACTCTTTGGTTTGACCTAATTCTCTAAACGCCTCAATTATTCCAATCATTAATCCAATTTCATTAAGGACTCCTATTTGTCACCAACCAATTTGCCTACTAGTTTATCTTGAAACTCTCGTTTGGTTAATAAGCCTAACATGATAACTATGCCCCGTTTATTTTTCAATTTCCTATCATGCAAGTACCTATTATCCTTTAGTTTGCAAATGAACACCTAAGTGAAATTAGATAGAATTAACTTAGTTGATTGTTCATCTAGTGGTTTGAATGCCTACGATAACTACTAATTAAGAAAACGAAAGCAAACAACCAAATAAAAGTTCGTCCGGTTATAGATAGTACAATCTCAGAATTAGACCCAAATTACAACGGGGTCATTTACATCAATAAACAATGAGCAACATAAAAGAAATAGTCTTCAAGTAGCATAGTTCACAAATAGCCATAATCACGCAAGGCACACAAGACAGGCAATCACTCCAGGGGTTCATCGTTAGGCACACCGTCCTCGGGTACCTGTACCTGTCCTTCTTCACCTGTGATGAAAAAGAGGGTGAGTCCTTATGAACTCAGCGAGGGGGAACGAGAAATACGTTTTGAAACTCGTTTTCCGGTTCAATTTATGAAAACTCTTTTTGAGAACATGTCAAGTATTACAAATAATAAGGTACGTAATTATAAGAAACAAATCGAGTAACGGATACAAAGTAAGGGAACAGAAATGCCAGTCTTTCCTCCTCGAGGTTCTCTAGGAACCAAGCGAGAGTACTTACATATAAGCACAGGAACAAGAATACTAGTCTTTCCTCCCCGAGGTTCTCTAGGAACCAAGCGAGAGTACTTATACACATTGTAAAAAGGATACGGTGAGCATTTGCTCTCAATGTCAATTTCGATTCATTTGGTGCGGCCGACTTCAATAATCCACTTATCGCTCCCAATTGGGTGTACTCCGGATGTACCCCGAAACCTACGACCCAACTCTCCGAGGGTGAAATGCCAAGCGAGAGAGGGAATTGGACCATGGTAGTCACGGTAACACCGGCAAGCCCGATGCCGCCCGGCGTGCGTGAAACACTACCATGCCACACTGAAAGGTTGCAACCTCGTATACAATGCCCATTTTTGTCATTTAACATTTCACATTAGGAGGTCAACAAAGTAGGTTGCCTCCGAGCAAGTATATGATCACATTTTGACATATTGGCATATAAGGCATTGTAAGAACATATAATCATTTCATATATCCATTTGAAAGCAATTAAACTTTAACGGGCAGCCAAGTAATCATGTTCAAATAAACCATTGAATATCTTTTAACAATTCACATTAGGAGGACAACAAAGTAGGTTGCCTCCGAGCAATTTCAAGATCACATATTGCCAAGTAAACGAACGAGGCATGCTTGACATGAAATTTCACTTGTAGAACACATAGAGTCATATGAACATTAAACGGGCAGCCATGTAACACATGCAAGTCAAGCCATATAACTCATTTCGAAGTCCACGTAATCAAGTGATACGATTATTCAACATGCAACAACATCTACGTGGTGGTTTCGGATGCAAGAAAAGCCTATTTGTCAACATGCAATGATCAAAATTACATTTAAGCTTATAAGACATTTACGGGCAGCCCACTAAGCATATAATTTCCACACAATATCTAAATGATCAACACTTAGCAAGACTACCTAGTCATTAGGGTTTCCGTTTCATGCTTAACCATGTGATTAAACCCTAAGTCAACTCAAGTTCATTCACAAGTCATGCATCATTCAATTCAAACATACTCAAGTACTCAAAACAGTCCACACAACATCCCAACACCACAATTCCAAGCAATTAGCACCACAAGAGGGGTTACAACAATTTTCCAAGCATATAACTAAGTGAAACCTTTACTGCAATAGGCTGTTTTCCCACAATCAATAGGATAATCAAAAAAACTCAAAATTCAGTGAATAAGATTTCAAATTAAAGCTTAAGAAGTTAACTAAACTCAGAAACAAACCTTGCATCAATTGGAGTTCAGAATCATTAGTTATGGCCGAAACAGTGAGGTAGCACAAAACTGTCCAGATTTGCACACTTTTCAGAAATTGACGTGTTTGAGGTCCTTAGAGTCATTTTTAGCTTTGGTCCATTTCTGACAAAATTGTCCAGAACTGAAAAATATAGTAGCACAACAATTTTCATGCATTTTGGACAACATTTACTAAGTCAAACATGGTTCGCTCCACAAGGTCAGTGCATCTGCCAAAACCTGATTCATTTTCCCAGATTTCCAGATTTGGTCATATTTTAATTATTTGCCATTTTGAGGACCTTAGAGTCAAAATTAGCTTCGGCCTATTTCTGGGAAAAATGTTCAAAACTGTCCAAACTAGTCACCCACCAATTTTCAAGCATTTTCAACATCATTTTCTTACCTAAACTTACCTCGAACAGACTGGTCAGAGAGCTGTCATCCACTTCGACTTCACCTAGCATCATTTTCAAGCCAAGATCTTGCCATGCATGGTTGTTTAAGCTTATGAACGACCATATAGCTCAAGTACAGAAGCAAATACACACATTTATGAGCATGCATGTGAAATTTCAAAGAGTTTTCAAAAGCTTTTAACCCTCACCTTTGCAATCAACCAAAAGATGCACAAAAACCTTGTTGAGGCTCAAATTTCTTCCTCTTCTTGCTTAGCCGAGTTTCCAACTTGGTTTTCTCTATTTTTCCTAGCCTAGTAAGCAATCTCTTAGTACATGCATGTAGTTAGGACTTGAAGAAAAGAAATGGAAGCTTAGTAACTCACCTAGGCCGAAAATGAAGCTTCAATGCACATGCATGAGTGATTTTTGCATCCTAGCTTGTTCGGTTGAGGTCCTTTGCTTGTGGCTTGCTTGGTTTAGCTATGGTGTGAAGAAGATAAGCTATGGAGATGAAGAACTCAGCCAAAACCGAAATGGAGAGAGAAAATGAGAGGGAGAGAGAGAAATGTGAGGAAAGTGAGAGAAATGAGAGGAAAATGAGGCTTTTTGCAATTTTTGAGCATGTGGTCAGCCTTGGGCTTCCAAATCTGAATTTTTGTGTCTTCAAGGTGGAATTTGAAATGTTAGCATGGGCCATGAGTGGTTTGGTCGAAAATGAGAGGAAATTGAGGTGGTTTTGGGCAATTTTTTATGCTTTGATAAGTGTTTTTGTGTCATGACTTGTCTATAATTATTTTGAATTAAACATGCATGGAAAAATCTGATTTTGTGTCATCTTTTGAATTGTTTTAACATGTGTGAAAGAGAATGTTGCATATTTAACGATTTTAGGTAGAATAGAATATAGGGTATGTTTAGAGGTTGGTGAGATTTTGTCTTGTAGTGAGTTTAAAATATAATATTTAGGTGTTAGTGGATTTTGTAGAGATTTGAATTAGGATTATAATAATAGTTAGTGGGTTGTGTAGGATTATTTTATTGTCTTGTGCTTTGTGTAGGATTCTTTCTTGATCAACGTGGTGGCACGGACTCCTAGGTCTAGGGCACGAATTACGAGGTAGACACGATCTACGAGGTAAGACACGAACTTCAAGACTAATGCACGTACTTCAAGACTAATGCACAGGTTTCAATGCAAATGCACGCAATCCCTAGATAAATGTACGTAAACCAATACAAGGCACGTAATTCAAGACATGACTCTTAAACCTAGGTTAAAGCACGCAGTTCAAGGTTAATGCACACGAAACGAAGAGACACACGCAAATCAAGGTCTCGCATGTAAATTAAGGTCATGGCATGTTTATCTAGGTATCGCACGTATATCGAGGATTATGTCACACAATTT
Organism: Ehretia macrophylla; assembly: GCA_037974665.1. Lineage (NCBI taxonomy): Eukaryota > Viridiplantae > Streptophyta > Magnoliopsida > Boraginales > Ehretiaceae > Ehretia > Ehretia macrophylla. The sequence goes on along the minus strand of CM075767.1, from coordinate 18,571,481 downwards.
TAGGTTAAGGCACGTATAACGAGGTATGAACGAAAACCAAGACAGGACACGTAATCCTAAGTCGGTCATATAATTTTAGGTCTAAGACGCGCAAATCGATGTAAGACACGTTATTCGGTGTCGGGCCTCACAATATAGGTGCTAGTATTAATTTGATACCTTTATCTATTTTCAGGAAGCTTGGATTGGGAGAGACAAAACCCACAACAGTAACACTACAGTTAGCTGATCGTTCACTCAAGTACCCCAGAGGATTTATTGAGGATGTGCTAGTTAAAGTCGATAAATTCATCTTTCCTGCAGATTTCATAGTGCTCGATATGGAGGAAGACAAGGAAATTCCTATCATTCTTGCAAGACCTTTCCTTGCAACTAGAAGAGTACTTATTGATGTTCGAAAGGGTGAGCTTAGATTACGAGTACAAGACGAAGAGGTAACCTTTAATGTGTTCAAATCTTACAAGTACCCATAAGCGAGTGATAGTTGTTTTCGCATTTATGACATACAAGCTATAGTGTCTAACCATGGGAGTCAATTGGATCCCTTAGAGGCTAATTTGTTACAAGATAATTCTTTTGTTCCGGTGGGATTGGAGCACAAGGAATATTGGTCTACTAAACAACTAAATATGGGTGTACAAGCAGTGGGTGAGAAAGAATTATTGCAATTGAATAAGCTAGAAGGATACTGTGATGAAGCGAATGAGAAAACAAGAGGTTATAAGGAGAGGACAAATGAGTGGCATAACAAACCTGTTTCAGGAAAAGATTTATCTCCTGGGCAACAAATACTTCTTTATAACCCACAGATTCCTGGAAAACGCAAGTCAAGATGGTCTGGCCCTTTCTTGTGACTAAAGTGTTTCCTTATGGTGCTGTGAAAGTCATCCATTCAGAGAAAGGGACATTCAAGGTTAACGGGAAACAATTGAAGATTTATTGGGATGATGGGTTGGACAAGCACAAGATCGTTGTCCACCTTAACTTGTCATGAAAAATTGCTCTGTCGGGCTGTCGACGTTAAAACAAGCGCTTTTCGAGAGGCAACCCGAAGTTTTTTTACTTTTTCTTGATTTAATAATCTTTGTTTTTATTAATTTTTTAGATGTAGTTGTCATAGCTAATGATTAATTTTTATTGTCATGATAGGATCAAGAAAAAGTTTGGGGGAAGTCGAGGCGCAAAGGAGTATTACCAAGTCGATTAAGGGAAAAAGTATGGAGAAATTGGTGTTGGGATTGCATGGGATACGTGCTTAGAGAGAAAAGCAAAGAAAATCAAAGCTGTGACTGTGATACCCCGAACCTGGCATGTATTCAATAGCATTTAAAGTTCATTTAAATTGCAATTTATTGACTTTTCACCTTCTTTGACCAAAATAGTTGACTTTTTATCTACATTGACCAACTAGGACATGGTGAAAATTTTTGAAATGTTTAATAAAGGGCAAACTTGGGATTAGAAATAAAAAAATGCAATGTTAAGTTAGTCAAATTTTGGGTCAACTTTGGAATTAAATCTGAACCAATTGGGGAAGAGTTAGGCAGCAAATTATATATGGTTGGAAAGCTCTATGAGTCTAGTTTCTGTGGCTTCAAACCGTTCGTGAATTGGAGCTTTCTAGAAGAAGTTATGGCCGTTTTCGTAAGGTTGCACAAAGCAGTTTTGGTTTAGCGGGTTGACCGAAGCTTTGACTATTGTTGCCATCTTTTATAAGCATAAAATAGCATAGAAAAAAAACGAAAAGCTGAAAAATAAAGAGAGAAAACCAAGAGTTCAAAGAGAAAAGAAAAAAAAAGAAGTATCAACTTCAAATCTTCAAATCTTTGTGAGGGCTTGGACGGGATCGTTTTCGAGGCTTCTAATGTTGTTTTCCTAGCGTCTATTAGCAGCTAAGGTGAGGGATGCATCATTATTTGCTCATTAGAAAATATGATGTCAAGACTTTAATTTTTAGAAATTGCATATAGAATGTTGTTTAATTCATTTTGTTGCTTGAAATATGTTCTATGATGTCAGTAGACCTTACTTTTGTAAGTTTTTAGCAATTTCTGCGGTTAAAATTGATTATTGTATTTCAAATGTTGAGTGAATAGTAAAAAATGTGAATAGCAAACCCCCGTTCGAAATTTTGCTCCAAGTTGCATTCTATTGATGCAGAAAGGTGCTAGATATGCTAGAATGTCTAAATGTGTGGTTTAATTGGAATGTGTAATGGAAAACCGGAGAAAAATGACTTGGTGAAAGTCGGGGTCGTTTAGGTCGAGTTTGGCATTTTCTCGTTTTACGTGTTGGCATTATTTCGGGAGGCCATGGAAGCACCTTTGGTGCAAATATGGCGTTGGTTGGGTGTTTGGTTGGTATAGTTGTAGTTCAAACGAGAAAGGGGGAAATCGGGACTTCGCGTGAATTCTAGGGTAAAGTAGGGTTTCGGGGTCTTTAGACGTGCCTTATGGTGACCTAGGAGGATTGGTGAAGTCGGTTTCCAAAGCTCGTGGCTCGTTTGAAAGTAGTAGTGTTTTGAAGTTGGGGTCATTTTTGTGATTTTGTGTGTATTCTTAGAATATTGCTTATAGTATGTTTATATTGATTATAGAATGCTTATATTGCTCATGGAATGATTGTATTGATTATAGAATTCTTATATTGCTTATAGAATGCTTATAGAATACTTGTTATTGTTTGATAATGTTAGTTGATAATTGATTGAAATGTTTATCTTTTGTTGAGAACGCTTGATATCGCTCGTTTATCGCCTTGTATCGAGTCTTGCATTGCATAGTGTCTCGCGCGTGAGTGATGGGCCTCTCTGGGTAGCCTCGGGTTGCCAGTGTTGGTTGCTCTAGCTCCGCTGCTATTCCCTCTTCTTGCTTGGATTGCCTGCCAGGGAGATTTGGGTCGTAGAATTGATGGATACTTCCGGGGTATTCCAAACTGGTGTTATAAGGTGGTTTGGGCCGGCGCGTCATCGTTAAAGTCATCGGAATCGTGATCGGTACATTACTCGCTCGAGTGAACCATAGCCTTCAAAGTGTGGTATAGCTTTGATTGGTTGTGTTAATGCTTTCTTTAGTTGTTTAATTGTATTGTTGTTTATATTGAATGCCTTTTATTGATTGTATTGCTTAACTGTACCTATTTGCATTGCACGATCTTCTTTCTCTCCACTTCGATATCTGTCTCGCCCTCACTGAGTATACGTGTTGTGTATACTCACTCCTCACCACCACATTTCAGGAAATGCCATGTTAGCTGGAAAGTTCGTGATTCCGTGAAAGTCCGTGCTTGAAGAGTTATCTTGCGTGCCTATGTGACTTGAGTTGTCAAAGTTGTAAAGTTGTATGCTTTTATGTTGTATGTAATTATTGTTAAAAGAAATGTAATTTAAATCTAGCTAAGTAGTTGGAATGGTTTGATAAGTTAGATTATGTATATAGTTAATGTAGCTTAACTTTAATGCATGGTTGTAATGTCCAAAGGAAAAGAATTAGAATGGCATGATAGTTTATTTTATGCAGTAGCTTAGTATGGTTTAATTGTCTAGTTTGAATGTACTTGTCAAAATGAAAAGAAGGGTCTAGTTTTTAAATTGGAAATGTATGTATACTTGTTGAGTTTAAATTGTTGAGAACCGAGGCTCGGATGGCCTTGAGGAAGTTTTGTATGGCTGGACACAGTGGTGGTCCATTTATATGCTATTACAGGTTTTACATTTCGCCTATAAACAGGGGAGACTCCGTCCGTTTATCCTGAAAATTATGCCTGGGTTTTGGTTTGGGTTGTGATTAGATTGAATGATAGAACTCCCGGTCTCGAGAGGGATCGGGGTGTCACAGTGACAGTAGTACAATTGTGCTCACAGTGATAAAAGTTACGCTCACGAGAAATTGCTGGAGAAAGAAAATAGCGCAGGCGTAGCACAACTGCGCTTACGTCCTTCAATTTGACGTTTGAAAATACAGCGTAGGCGTAGCGCAGCTGCGCTTACGTCCTTGTGTTTTGACGTTGAAAAAAAAAATTTGAAGTCACAAAATCTTCTTATTTCAACCCGTCTACCCATCAGCACCACACAACCCACTTCATATTACTACCCAAACCCACACTCCTACAATCCCAAACTTTTAAACCCAACTCGTATCATACCCATTTATCAAACCCACATATTAAACCCAAACCAAAATCTCACAAACTCTCAGATCTCAAAGCTCACGACTCTTTTGCCGATGACGCATTCCTACTAACAACGGAGTGCGAGTAACAGGTAGTAGTTGTTTTTGGTACGGGCTCTGTTTTGTTGTGCGTTGGCTGGTAACGACAGAAAACAAAAATCACACATCGATCAGAAACCTTGAAAGAATAAACAAAAGAAAAAGAAAAAAAATGAGTGACTTAATTGTAACACGCATAAAGAACAGGCGGCGACTGAGAACCTCAATGCTTTGGTGAGTGATATTTCTTTTGTTGTGTATTGTTGGATTGTAACAGACAAGAAAAAAATAAACAAAGAACAAAAAAAAGGCAAATCTTTTACAGAATCGCGCAAAGGGCATTGAAGCAATCTTGGTGTTTTTGATGTTATTAGTTATACTTGTGCATTTGTGGGTTGTGATGCAATCTTACTGATTGGGGGTATTGAAGAGTTTTATCTGTTAGGTGGAGAAGTTTGTGGATTCGGATCGTTTGTATTTATGTTTGTTCAAGTCTCAGCAAAGTAGACAGAATAATTGGAATCTTGCGGCATTCAGGCTTGTTGTCATTGTGAACCTTCATTGTGGTTATCTAATTTGTGACTGCCCTTGGGTTACTCAGTTGTACTCTAGTAGTTGTGGGTGTGTTGTGACAGAGAGGAGTACAAGAGTTTGGTTGTGTTCATTCTTAAACTTATTTTGTGTTTGTTGGGTAACTTTTGCTTCCACTGTGTTAATTGGCTGAAGTTCTAGTAACAATGACACCCAAAGCAAACGGGGTTCAACATTTGGCACTTCCACATCTGGGTCTCAACAAGCGATCAATGAATGTAGAGGCTATTCAGGGAAGTCCTCTGCTTTCTTTTCTTTACTTTCGCCATTGAGGACAATGTCTTGTTTAAAGTTTGGGGGTGGTGTCTCTTTACTTGTTTTGAGTTATGTGTTGTTTTTGGTGTTAGTGTTACATGTTTTAGTTATTGTCATTATGTGTTTTTGTTATTTAAAAAAAAAAAACCAGAAAAGAAAAAAATTGAAAAAAAAGAGTGAAAAACTGAAAAAAATTTGAAAGTAATGCTGGAAAGATAAGAAATAGACTGATGATGAGTAGCGTACGAATGACATGATAGTAATGAGCATAATTGATTGTTTTACGAAAAATTCCCCCTATTACGCACTTAGCCTCGCCTAGTTATGTTGTGCTTAGAAAAGGATTATGTGAGCCCAAGTGAACAGAAGAAAGAGTATAGGACTTTAGAACTTGTTTAATTGTCACTCGAGGTGAAATCTTAGGTTGCATAGCATTAGAGAAATGATATAGGCCATCTTTGGATCGTTTGAGCCTTTCAAGCCAACCCTTGTAATAATTGAATATCCCTATTTCACCCCTTTGAGCCTAAGTTAGCCTATTCTTTCTTATGCAACTTACAATATCTTCCTTAACTAGTCAAGTTGATTTCCCCAATTAATGACCTTCCTACTTGTAACATATGATTGTTCTAGGATGATTATATAGAGCCATGTTTTGTATTGAATGATGGGAGGTTTGATGATTTGATGATGTGTTGTATTGTTTTTGAGAAAAAAAGAAACATTGAAAAAAAGAGAAAAAAATGAAAAGAAAAGAGAAGAGCCACACTCCTTGTAGTTAATACCAAAGTACAAGTTTGGGAGAGTGTGGATTCTTTTTGTGTTTATAAAGGTTGTGAATGATTGTTAAGGAAGTGAAATGAAAGACTAAAGAAAAGAGATATGTTGAATAGTTTCGGTGGTACGAAGTAGAGTTGGCATGTGCTCCATTGAACATCCTCGAATAGTTGTGTGCTTGCAGGTAGTTTAGCCTTATATTATATCCATTATCGTACCTTGACCCTAGCCACACGTTACAACCAAATGTAAAGTCCTACTAATCTTTAATACTATGAGTAACCTATATTAGTGGAGAGTTGCATGAAAAGTGAGCTTATGAAGTCCTAAGTGATTGAAAATAAAAGATCCATATTGATGATTCACGTAACTTACATAAACTCATCCGGGTACAATTGATTAGGATAAAGGCTATTCACACACTCACTTGGAGGATTTGAAGTAAATTGAGACTTATGTGAAGTTGTTATTTCTCATGCTTATGGTTGAAAGTCACCTCTTGAGTTGGGAAAAAGATACTGAGGCCATGAAAATTTACTATCTTACTGCATTATTTTCATGAGTTATTTAGTGTCGAGTCTTTAGTTTTTTAAGTTTGTGTCTTTTTTTATTTGTGTCTTTTGCTTGAGGACAAACAAAACTTAAGTTTGGGGGTATTTGTTGGGTGTAATATTGACATATTATTTTAGTGCATTTTCACTTAAATTTTGTTAGTTCTTGAGTAATTTATGAGCAATTTGATTGGTTCCATGTTTGTTTTGCAATGTAGGTAAATTATATGAAAAGACATGGATTCTGAGGCCAAGATTGAGGAAAAATGAACAAGGGCAAGCTTGTATGCTACTGGTGAAGAGATTGAAGAACAAATAGAAATAGCACAGTCATGGCGCAGTTGCGCAACGTCGCAGGAAATTTAAGGGTAATTTGGTAAAAAAACACAAAAAGAAGAAAACCCTACGATAAAAGAAGATATCAAACGTTGAAAAAAAGGAGTTCTGGAGGCTGACGGCTATTTTGGAGAAAAAAAAACCATTTTTGGAGAGGAGAAAAACGCAAGTAATTGCAAGATTGACGGGGAAGGACGGATTAGAGACAAGATTAGCCACGACTTTCTTGAGATTTTCAGAGTTTTCTTTCTCTCTCATCATGAACTTTAATATATTTTGGATTTCATTCACATTTATTATGAGTTGCTAGATTACTTTTCTAGGGCTACGATGTAGCTAGATTTTGATCATTCAAATTATGTTGGATTGATTGATTGATTGATTATTCTATTTTTATGCGGAATATTTCACACTATGCTTAATGCTTGTGATTATCTGGCCAATAATTGTTTGTTTTGTGGTTTTGTTTGAGACTGAGAAATGATAATTAAACTAGACCTTGTGTGGAGTATCATTAAATTGTCATAAGCTAGAGATAGTTATGAGGTCTAATGCAGCATTTAAATTCTGGGATTTAATGCATTCCATAAGTTCACAGTTATCATAAAGATATAGGTAACTTGTTTGTTGGGATAGGGTATTGATGTTTGAGAAAGATTAATATTTACCTTAGTGAAATTGCTGGCAGCATAAGGAATAGTCGTCAATTGGAATTAATCAACAGATTCGAGTAGGATAAATTTTGGTGAAATCGTAATTCCTAGAACTCTCAAATTATTGAATCAAAATTTCCATCAAATTCGTGATTGTTTAGTTGTTAGTTTCATTAGTTTCGTTAAGTCTTTAGTTTTTAATCGCAATCTCTCACATTTTGATCATCTGAATAAAATTAGAGCTAGTTCAATTTCGGTAGTTAATAATCTCAGTCCGCGTGGGAACGATCTTTATTCATCATTTTATTACTTGTTGTGATACGTACAGTTGCGTTAGAATTCACACAACACTATCTAAAAGTAAAATACTAGATAAGTTAGGTACATAGATCATGTATTAATTGAGCTATATTGATGCTAGTTAGTTATATGGATATTCGAATGGAATTAATATAGTTAATTGATAAAATGTTATACTTGTGTGAATAGACTAGGGTTGCACATTTGAGCTAAGTCAAAGAGGTTGAAGTAAACCTCAACTATTCTTTTACATACTTAGCTTAATCCAAGGTGAGGCAATTTTCATTCTTTTGTGCATCTTAGTTTATTTTATTGTTCATAAATTGTGTAGTTTAATATAATTGCTTATACTTATGTGTACCTTGTTAAGAATTGAGAGAATATGCTTATCTCTTGCTTATATTGTTATAATGCTTATTAATTGTAACATACGTGCGAGGGCAACCTACTTTGTTGTCCTTTGATTATGTGTTTATTAAGTTGTCTCGATTATTGTTACCTTATGTGCATTGCATCGTGGTTACGCAACCATTTGAGCATGGTAGTGTCGGGGAAAGTGGGTGGCATCGGGCTTATCGGTATATCTCGGCTACCATGGTACCCAGTCCCTTGCTCACCTGGTCTGGAGATTGTCAGGGGGTGTTAGGTCGTAGGATTATCTGGGTACATCCGGAGTACACCCATTGGAGTGTATGGGGAATATGCTGGCAAATTATGTTCATGTTCGTGGATGAGTTCGTGATCGTGGTCAAGACCAAGACTTTGGAGTGTTTAGGGATTGTTGGTATCGTATCCTTTTAAATGTGTGCTAAATAGTTGTTTATTTGATTAACTTCCTCGTATTATTATTCCGCTTTATGATGACTTGTTGTATTGCATGAAAATATTTTTGAAAACCTCCCCGAATAACTATCATCTCCCTCACTAAGCAATAGTATTTTGCTCACCCTTTTCTACTACCATCTTTCAGGAAAAGGAGAAGTGTTACCTCCGATTGCTGAACAAGGAGAAGAACAAGTGTTTACTTGATTGCTTACGTGCTTGAGTTGGATGCTTATGTGACAAGCTATTTAAGATGTACAATGATATAAAGTGTGTTGATATTATGACTTTATATGTATTTGTGGAATATAGAATTTGTAACTTAAGTTTAAATTAAAGTTATTAGACTGGTATGACAAGTGTATTAATGTTTAGCTTTCTTATAAATTGTAGAAACACTTTATATCTTTGCCAAGAAAGGAAGTTGAACTAGTCATATGAATTAAAGTTAGAACTTTATATAGGATGTGGTTGTTGTTTGTGGAAAAATCTTATGCTTGCAGATTTGTGGATAGGCCTAGAAACAGGAAAAACTCTATCTGTTTTTTCTCGTTTTTCGTGACCTCGGGCTTTGGATTAGGGCTCCGGTCTCGTGAGGGATCATGGTGTTACACCTACCCCATAGTGTGTGACATGTGACAACTACTCATAAGTTCGAAAATCCTATTTATAGAAAACTAGTATGAACCTTACAAGGATTAGAATAAGTATTTTTACTCTCATTGAACTTGTATTTGTAGTTGTATTCACCATGACTTGGGTTTGGAACTTGCCAAAAATCCAACAAGTATTTGAGTTGGCAGCTCTTTCCAAATAATTATTGACGAGCAATCTTGCTCTAGATTTGGCAGCTAGTTTATCTTCATATTTGAAATTTGTAGGAAAGCCACTTATTGAAATGGTTACAGCTAAATCTCTTAAAGGTTTGTTTTACTCTCAATTCTAGAAAACTCAAAGTTCATATCTCTTTTGAAAAGTGGACCTCAATCCCTCTCGAGCTATTGCAACTGCTTTTTACAGTTTTAAGGACCAATTTCAGTTAGCTTACATTTATCATGCATTGTTTCTCCTTCTCTAGCTCCAAACTGTCATTATATGGACATAGATTTCATTGGGGTCTATAATGAGATTTTTAGTTGTATCTACTGAGCTTGGAAATTGAAAAACCAAGGTATACTTTCAGCAGAAAATTCTTGAATCCGATTGAAGGGAAATGTTATATCGCATGAATCAAATTCTATAATTACAAGAATCAGCATGAAATATTCATGCATGGATATTTAAAATGAATAAAGTATGAAATAGGTACTTGAACATCTAAATAGTTCATAGTTAAATTATAAAAATAAATAAAGTTTTTAGGAATACTTTTATCGCGAAGAACGAAACGAGAAAACTTCACCTTTGCTGAAGAAGAAGCTCCAAGTGCCTGGAGTAGCTTATGCTCCTTAACTTTGATCTTCCCCTCTATTCCAGAATCCTACCATAAGTGTTGATCAAGTTGTGGGACTTGATCTTGCTAAACTAACTAAAAAAAAACTATTCGAGTTTCTTCAAAAATTGAAGCTTACTTGTGAGAGAGAAAGAGAAATATCTCAAAGGAGATGGTGCAATTGTAGAGCTTAGAGTAGAGGCCTTTATATAGGAAAAATCCATGAGGTAATTATGTCTGAAAACATAATCCTAAAAGTCAAAGGATTAGGACTTTGAATTATCCTTTAATTCCATAATTAAAAAAAAAAAATCATTTTTTCCACCTTGCATTCATATTGGCTTAGCAAACTAAGCCCACCTACACGCCTAAGGCTAAATGGGCCGCCTAGCCCACTTTGTCCAAGCCTAAGCTCGTGTGTTAAGGCTATGGTTCAATTCACATGCTCTATCCAATTAAATTAATTAATTCCAATTAATTTCAAAATCCAAATCTAGTCTACTATTTAAGAATATAACTTTTCTCCAGGCTTGAAAGAACTATTTTAAATATTTAGTAGCTTTTAGACTTTAATTAATTAATTAAATATTTATTTAATTATTATTTATAATTATTTAATCCAAAATTCAACCAATAATAAAAATAGAAAATATCTTCCACAAATAGAAAATTCTATTTATGATCTTTAATTGTCAAATGATTAAATCCCTTCTTCAACTTAGTAATTCTTTATTTAAGTAAATATACTTATAAGGTAAATGGCTAGAAGAGGGACCAAAGACATAATTATCTTTCCACTGAAAATGACCAAAATATTCTCGCTAGTCTCTTAACAATATTTTGTCATTTTAATCTTAGTCTATTCCACTAAAAGACTATGACTCTAGTCCAAGATAATTACTGTATGAACAAGAGTTAGTCAATAATATATGACACTCAATCTTTAGACCAACTAAGTGATAATGACCACGTTGTCCCTCTATACTTACTCACAACCAAAACAGGTTCACCGATCTGTACTATCACCTCTTTGACTACATCTTATTCTCCTTAGAACCTCCAACCCATAATATAACCATCATCCAAAAATCATCCACTTGATCAAGGGAGCGACCTACAAGTATAACAACCAATACACCAAGTATTGCTGTGTGCACAAATTCAAGATGATCAACCCGGTTCATTCTAAAGGAGTGATTATTGTATAGATTCCTTATCGCATATGCATGTCCTTTCTAACCAAGTCCGGACACCTAAATCACGGAGCTATTAACCCATATATAAGATCTCACCTATAGTGACTCAAAGTGCAAGAAGTTGACTTCGTTAGTTCATCCACATATGCTCAAGATTAAGAATAGTGGCCCACTTATAAACTTGTAGGTATAGGTGATCTCTTTCTTTGATATTACGTATTTAAAGTATCACACCTTGTGAGGAAGATGAGATTAGCTTGGAAGAGGTTTCATGAAAACTTCTTCTGTAAGGTCACCATTGAGAAAAAACATTTTTAACATCCATTTGAAACAACTTCTACTGTCTGATGGTAGCAACAGAAACTAATGTCCGAACATAGGTAAGATGAGCAAATGGGGCAAATGTTTCTTCATAATCAACACCATACTCCTGAGTGAAACCCTTAGCCACCAAGCGATCCTTATAGCACTCTATAGAGCCGTCAGAGCGAGTCTTCACCTTGTACACCCATTTCTACCAAATAGCACTTTTTCCCTTGGGGTAGATCGACCAAATCCCAAGTATGTTTGGCTTCCAAATCCTGTAATTCATCTATCATTGCTTGCTACCAAAGAGGGTCAGAACTTTCCTCATGATAAATTTTAAGCTCATGAAGGGAAAGAATGGTAGCAAAGCAATGATAATCAAGAAGGTGAGAGGGAATAACTCTTACACGTGTAGAATGACGAAAAGATGGATTAGGAGAGGTAAGGGGCAGGTCAGCAACAGAAGGCTCAACATCGGGCACAGACCCATTAGGTGGGACAGTATTCTTAGGAAGGATTGCGGCAGGTGTGGATTTAGGACTTGTAGGTATACCTATGTCAGTGTCATCATCAGGGAATAAGGAAAAAGAAAGATTTGTGAAATACGGGGTAGTAACAGCATGAGGGAGAGAGAATGGTGAGAAAGATGAAAACATCTTATTCTCCCAAAAAATCACATGACGAGAGACTCAAAGATGTTTTGATAGAGGATCCTAACACCAATACCCCTTGTGCTCAATACCATACCCTAAAAAATAGTATAACCGGGCTTGAGGTTCGAGTTTGGTACGTTCCTGTGGGAGAAGTGAGACAAAGCATGCACAACCAAAAACTTGAAGGTGACTGTAGTCAGGTGGACGACCGTAGAGACATCCATAAGGGGTAAGGTTATTAAGAATAGAGGAAGGCAAATGATTTATAACGTAAACAACAGTGAGTGTAGCCTATCCACAAAAGCGCTCAATGCAAGAGGTAGATATAAGAAGGGTGCGAGTGATGTCAAGAATATGGTGATGTTTTCGCTCGGCATGCCCATTTTGTTGAGATGTGTGGGGAAAAAAGCGGTGTGAAATAGTTCCATGTTGACAGAGAAGGGCAAGTAAGGTTGACTCTTTATACTTCATGGCATTATTTGTACGGAGGATTTTAATACGTTGTTTATAGTGGGTGAACATCATGGCAGTGAATTCAGAATAGATGCGAGACAGATCAAACCTACTATGCATAAGATATATCCATGTAAATCTTGAAAAATCATCGACAAATATTACAAAATACCGAGAGCCTCCCATGGTAGATGCAGGAGAAGGACACCATATATCAGAATGGACCAAGTCAAAATACGCAGCAGATAAAGATTCATTGTTATTAAAATGTAAGGCAGGTTGTTTCCCAACGTGACATGATAAACAATCAAAAGGGTGCATAGAGGGTTTGTCTAATGCGCCATAATATACTAAGAACTACAATTTTCCTAAAGACGCATGACCTAATCTAGAATGCCATAAGTGATTGAAAGAGAGTCTGATGAGGTCGTGGTTGATACAGTAGTGCTAAGATGAGAGGGAATATGCAGATTAACAAGCTCAAAAAGTCATCCAACCTTGCGGCTTATCCCAAGAGTCTATCCTGTCTGAGGGTCCTACACATGACAATCGGAAGCAGATAAAGTGATAATGAGACCAAGTTCACATAATTGACCAACATAGATAAAGTTAGGAGTTAGTTTAGGGACAAGATAAATATCTAGAAATGAGGCATAAGATGTAGACACAGAGCCGATATGACTTACAGGCATAGACATCCTATCAGTAGTATATATAGAAAGTGTAGAAGAATTGACAACTTTATTGGTTAAACAAGAAGAATCAGGAGTCATGTGATTAGAGTAGGGAGTATCAAAGAACTAGGAGGACTTACCGAGTATGGCTGAGAGGGTAGTGGAAGGAGAATGACAAGACAATATTAAAACTGTTTAAGAAGGTCTTGGAGGTTGGCAACCGTGATGGGTGATGTAGGAGGATTAAGGATGGGAACAAGAGATCCCTTGATGGTAGTGACAACATCAGAATCAAATGAGGTGTCTGATGTACTCTGAGTCTTGAAGAAAATATCTTGTGATCGATGTCCTTGAGAATTTCTATTGGGATTCTGATAGCATTCACGGAGCTAATGACCTGGACGAATTTTCTTACAAAAGGTACACATTCGACTAGGGTAGTACAAGAAGGAGTGACCCGAGAGATGACAATATTTGCACTCCAGTTAGGACGTTGCATTTTTGTTTGAAATATCCATATGGTCCATTATGGGGGCAAAACTGATATTTAGAGTGAGAATTTGAAGAATTTATTTTTTGAAGGAGAGTTGCTGACGTGGCGGATTGCTAACGTGGCAGACAAATGGCAGTTGTTGCTGACGTAGTAGATGATGTGTCTATTAATGTGGCATTGATGTGTCAGATGATGTGGCATATTGCTGATGACTAGTTGCCTACGTGGTTGATGACTGGATGCCTATGTGGCCTGATAACGTCAGCAATGGGCTGTTTAGATATGCGGAATTGCTGGAATTAGAGAACTTGCAGCAGCAAACTTCCGGCAGCAAGTGGGAGGGTATGCAATGTCGGATGAAGGTGATTTTAGTGTCGTTGGAAAGCTCTTGATGAGATATTTCTTGTGATATGGCATGTATACCAAGAAAATGACAATATGGATTTTAAAATTTCCCGAACAGATTGATAGATGAGTGATGTTGTGTGAGCTTGAGAGCTTTGCAACGATTTTAATGAAAGATTGATAACAGTGGCACAGGCTACCAAGATGGTAGCTTTGATACCATGTCGAAAGAGAAACGAGAATGCACAGATAGAGACAAAATGTCTTTATGATATTGAGAGAAGATGTTATATTACAATTACAATGTACAAGAGCCTTTTATAGATGTAAGGTTACTTGGGCTCCAAGGTAAACTATGTATGGTTACTTGGGCTCCAAGCTAAACTATGTATGGTAAGAATCACCAATATACAACAATACACATTAATATATGCTATCATCGTCCATTAACCTACAAACTATTGAGACAGCCATAACAATTAAGGGTTCATTTGATACCCAATCAGGGGCCTCTTTAGTCACTATCTATTCCATGCCAACAAATGAAGTTGTTGGAAGCATCATGTAAGACGCTATTACGACACCATTTAGCTTCTTGAAAATATACTCCTCGAATGATGGAATATAGCTCTCATGACATCATTTAGCCTCTTGAAAATATGTTTGGTTTAACTTTTTCATCTGCAAAAATTCACGAAATTGACTAAATAAATTTAGTTGATTGATGGCTTTCTATATAAGGATCAGTGGATGATGATTTGTAAAAGAGATTTTAAGTATAAGATTGACCTCAGTTATGGCATATTGAGTTTGATATGATTTGCCTTCTTTGGCCACCTCTTCTTCTATTTTTGTATATAGATCTAGAAGGGCTTGATAATAAAGCCTCATGGAGGATGGTATAAGTTGATCTATGTCGCTTAATCATTTTTTTGAAGAGGCACAAAACTACGTCATTTTGACTTTAAGTATAAGTGGGTAGTGAGGTTGCAGTGGCACAAATTTGATCATTTATTTTAAGTGGAGATAATATTACTCTTTTAAATAATAATTGAAGGATCTTTCAATTTTATTATTGTGTTTATAGGTATGTCCTCGCAACTGCCGCCATTGGATTCTTGTACACATTGGTCCAAATTCCTTTCGCTTTCTACCATGCAATAAATAAGAAGAGGTTGATTCGTAATAGCTGGTTTCCACAAGAGTTCGATTTCTAGGAAGACAAGGTTCAGAAATCCTTACTCTAATCTCTTGCAATATTTACGACAATTACTATATATCACTGTTGTGACCTAATTTTAAACAATGTTATCGAGGAGTTTTATATTGTAACATGTCGTAAAACAAGTTGTGGGTTTAATAGATAATTACAAGAAAAACTGTCAAAAGTAACAGTCCGTCGCCAAAAAAGTGACAAAAATTAGACTGAAATTTTGATGCATGATTAGTGCCAATTTGGAGATGACATAGGTAAGTTGTCTCCAAACTGTCTCTTAATGGCGACGAAACGTCTCCCGTTGGCAACTACTTAGAGACAACATATCATAAGTCATCTCCAAACCGTTTCCCAATGGCGACAATTTGGAGACGACATGATAAGTCATCTTCAAAACGTCTCCTGTTGACGACTACTTGGGACGACATATCACAAGTCATCTCCAAACTGTCTTCAATTGGCAATTATTTGGAGACGACATGATAAGTTGTCTCCAAAACGTCTTTTGTTGGTGACTATTTGAAGATGACATATCATAAGTTGTCTCCAAACCATCTCTAGTTGGTGACAATTTGGAGACGACATGATAAGTCGTCTCCAAAACGTCTCATGTTGGCGACTACTTGGAGACGATATATCACAAGTCGTCTCCAAATCGTCTCCAATTTGCGACTAATCAGAGACGACAAAGATAAGTCATTTCCAAACCATTTTCAATTGGCGACTATTTGAAGATGACATGGAAATGTTATCTCAAAATCGTCGTGACCTCTAAATACATCATATACATCTCCCAATGAGCTTATAGTCAGTATATCTCGGCCGTCTTGACCTCTAAATTAGTGGTTTTAAGTTTCAGCATTACGTAAAACATTAAAGAAAACAATTAAAATAAACACTGATTTTTATTAGTTTTGAATTAATCAAATAAAATTATAAATAATTAATTTTGAACAAAAATTGCTCGGTCCAAAAATAAGAACATAAAGTATTTAACGTAATGCAGAATCTAAACAATTTGTCTTTTAAAAGAAATCCTAAAATATTAGAATTATGATAAAAGAATTATTATAAAATAAAATGCAAATAAACCATTAACTTGCAATTCCATTGATAATTAAGAATTACATTTGAGACGTAACAAAATACGAAATAACAAGTACATAATATCTAACAACGTACATCATCACAAGTACATAATAGCTATTAATCAGCATCATCACAATAACACACTAGCATCATGTAATTAAAGAAAACTAAGTTGATATTCTTGACCTCCAAGATGCTCAACTGAACAGAAATATTAGGAGAAGAACTTGGGCAGATAAATCTTCAACATTTGAGAAACAACAAGTTGACGTCCATGAGCTTTAGAAATATATCTGTCTCCTTATGGTGGAGCATTTAGATCAAGCTGCAGTTTCAAGATTTTGTTCAAATTTGACTCAGTTTTACCTGTTGTGATCTCTTTATCTTCACTAAGACAAACATATTGTGAAGGGTGTTGTTCTTCCTTACTCATGGTTGAAAAAAAAGAGGATGAAAGCTAAAAATGAGAATTGGGGTACTTGAATGAAATTATGAGTTCTTTATATAGACACTAACTCATAAAGAAAAAAAAAATCGACGAATTGTGTTGGTCCGTCGCTTATTAATTTCTTTTCAATTTTAATCTATGGACCAATTGTCCGCTGCCATGTGGCAGCGTACCATTGGTTCATCGATTTGTCCAATTAAAATAGACTTGACACGTACGCGAGATCTTTTCAATTTCAGGCCACCCCAGGTCCCTTGTAAAATGGGGACCTGACAGTCCATTGGTACACTACCACGTTGCAGCGTACCATTGGTCTATCGATTTGTCTAATCAATTGGAGATGGCGTGCACGCAAGGTCCTGACAGTCCATAGGTCTGCTACAACGTAAGCGGACCTATGAACATATGCATGTTTTGTTTGATGGACCATTTGTGACACCCGAGATTTTAGCTGTACATTCATTTACTATTGCATCCATTGTTTGAGCATTTCCTTCTGTTCTTTATTAACTGTCTTCTTTAGCTACTATTCATCTCGTTTTCAGACTACATTCTATTAGTGAATTAGCATTTTTATTAAATCACATTAATTGTTAGAGGAGTGGGAAAATGTGCAATTAAGCTAGAAGCGATAGGAGAGCTTGTTTAGAAAATGATTTTCGTAGTTTAATGAATAATGTTACGTAACTAACTTAGTGTTTTAATTAGCTAGCCTATGTTTTACACCTTAGGCTCGTTTTAAAGTTAGCAACGCACATTTTAGAAGTCCACTTAAGCAACCACTTGACCCCACCTCAACTTAACCTCACTATATAACCTTATAAGCACCAAAACACAAAACAAAAGAAAACAAATGTGCAGAATTTACTATAGTAGGGCCCAGAACACCAAGGAGAAGGAAAAAAATGTGATTTTGCTCTTCAACTCTTCAAGCCAAGCCAATCCAAGCCTACAGCTAGTAGTTTAGGGTGTGTGCAAGCTTCCTAGGTGCTCCTACGCGCATTGGTGAGGGATTTCACGGCCTATTTTTGCATTTTAAAATAGTTGCTATTTTCTTGATTTGTTGAAAATGTGACTAAATGCTATTGTATTGATTATCTATGCTATTATACCTTGTTTATAAGTACTAGAGAACATATTTGAGCCATTGTTTCGCTTTTTAAACGGTTAGAATAGATATTTTGAATTATGAGGTAAATAGTAACGTTTTTCTAGGGTTTTGTGTAATTGCGCGTATTAGCTCGATTCAACACTTCTAATAGATGTCTTAGGTGTTAATGAAGGTAGTATAATAGCCCCGTACACTTGAATTGCTCTAATATCACATATAACATGAATTAGCCGACTTTAACAAAGGGGTTTCGGGGTTAAGGCGAATCCGGGTGGATTCAGGTTTCACTTTTAGTATTCTTAGGCTACCTAGGTGGTATAGAAGCTTTGCTAACCCCTATTTGAAGCCCGGATGAGGCATGTGTAGTTTAAAGCTAGAAGAGGGAATTTGGGGCTTTCGGGGTAATTGCGGGCTTTTGAATGGGATTAAGGGTTGAAAGGGTTCCTTGAGGGTTAGTTAGGAGGTTGGTATAGTTTCCCTTTGAAATTGAGTCGTTAACTTTGGTTTGGAAGAGAAATAGCTTGAATAACAAAGGGGTTTAAGTGCAATTTCGGTTGTCTCGCGCTTCTAAGACCTTGGCACGACTTCTTGAGTCTTTAAATGTGACTTCAAGTTGTTTTAGGGCTCTTGGCATGATTCTATGCTTGTCTTGTATATACTTCTTTGTAAAACTGCTTATTTGTTTGTATAAATTGCTTCTATTCTAACTACATCGAGGTCAACCTACTTTGTTGATCCTCCTTCGTATTATTGCCTATATTATTGATATTAACTTGGTGCATTGCATAGTGGTTGCGCAACCATAGTGTTAGGGGCGGATGTGTTGAATATCAGTTGGGCGGCAGAGGGCTTGCCGGTGGATATTCAAACTCCGTGCTCTATTCCCTTACTCACCTGGTCTGGAGATTGCCAGGGGGTGTTGGGTTGTAGGATTATCGGGGTACATCCGGAGTATACCCACTGGAGTGTTTGGGATTATACCGGCTTATCGTGATCATGATCGTGGTTCGTGGTTCGTGGTTCGTGGATTGTGTTCGTGGATTGAAGATTTGGTGTTGGGGTTAAGTGAAATGTATCATTTTTAAAGTGTGGTTATTAAAGCTATTGTTACTTCTTAAATTGTTTAATTACTATTGTTGTTTAACTGTTTTACTTGTTGCATTGCACGCCCCGGGAGACTTTATCCCTCACTAGGCAATAGTGGTTGTTCATACCTCGATATATGTTTCAGGAGACGCTGAGGGTGATCCCCAGCTTGTTGAGGTAGTAGTGGAGGAGGAAGAGGTGTAGACAGAGCCTTTGCCCTAGTTGCCGTGTGTGTGTTGTTCTGAGGTAGATGTGCCTTCTTGTTGCTTTATCACACTTGTGTATCTATTTTGTGGCCTCAGGGCTGTGTATATGTTGGTTGTTGCAAAGTTGAAAGATAGTTAGTCGTAGTGTAGATTTGGAAAACTATGACTTGTAATAACTTATGTTTCTGCTTTTAATCATTTTGCATGCTTGGGAGTGAATGACCTAATGTAGGATGTTTCATCTCTTAAGAATGTTTTAATGTTATCTTAGAATGGCATGGCTATTAGATTATGTTGAAATCAAGTTACCTGCATGCTTGTGTGGTTTTGAAACTGTTGGATGCTTCAAGGCTCGGATGGCCTTGAACCTTTAAATATTTAGTTAAGAAAAGCTTGTTTTATCTTGTTGAGGATTTATTTGAGAGTTTACAGGTTTCTAGAATGTCCACGGTACAGAGGAGACTATGTCCGTGTGTCGGGTCTGGACTTAACCTTTAGCGCGGGGTTGGGTCGGGGCGTTACATTTTAGGTGGTATCAGAGCTATAGATTGCATGAAGCTAGGTTAAATTTCTCAGTCTGTGGGTAGAGATCTTTTATGTGACCTTGTGATTGTATGAATTTGTGGTCCTTTGATTTTCCTAAGTGGAATTTGAATTAGAAAGGAACATGCTAGCATGATAATAGAATGCGAAAGGTCTCTAAGAGTTAATGTTTGAAAGTGAAAAGTCTAGAATGTCAAGCATGATTAAGTGACTATGAATCTCTTGTATGTGAATATTCTCCTAATGTAAAATGTGACTTATGTGAATTTATTTGAACTTCGTCCTATGTGCTTTACCTGTAATTTATGTAAATGCCTATCATAATACTTTGCATTCTAGCTGTTGAGATGAGGAGAAGGGGTAGACCGGGGAGAAAGCCGAAGGAAGCTCCTAGGCAGGGTGTACCGGGATAGGGTGAAGGAGTAGCAGAGAATGCACCACTGCAGGGACCAGAACCCAGCACTGCACAGATTCTGGCTACTATGGCTACTGCAATGAACACTATTGCACAGTTTGTAACTCAGCAGGGTCAGACAGGGGCTGCTAGGGGTAATCAGGCCGCCAGAGCTGAGGGTAGTGGTGCTGCTGGAGCTAATTTGTATGACCGATTTTTACATCACGAGGCCTATAGCTTCTTTGGAGAACCTGATGATATGAAGGCCGAATTATGGTTGAGGAAATTTGAAAGGGTGGCTGCAATTCTAGAGTGCAGTGATGAGAGAAAGATTACTTATGCTACATTTCTGTTGGAGGGTAATGCCGAGGAGTGGTGGCGTACTATTAATGAGAAATGGGAAGCTGAGGCAGTTCAACATTCATAGGCTGACTGCGTTCAAGAGTTTCGAGATAAATATATCTCAGTGGTTTCCCGTGAGAGGCGTCAGGCAGAGTTCATAGCTTTGAAACAGGGGAGTATGTTAGTGGATCAATATGAGGCTACTTTTACTAGGCTTTTTTGCTATGTGCCGGCCTTGGTACAACCGAAGGATATGAGGATGCAGAGGTTCATTATGGGATTGAGGAAGGATATTATGCTTAGTCTGTCTACGAATGATTACCCTAACTATGCTGCAGTGGTCAAAGCCGCCTTGAGGTATGAAAAACGTAAGGTAGACATGTTGGCAGAGTCTAGTCAATCGAGTAAGCGGCAGTTTCAGTCTCAGAGTCAGGGGTACCAGAGGCAGACTATTCCAGTTGGGCAGAGTCCACAGCCGAGGCAGACACAGAGTTATACAGGGCCTGTTCAGATTCAGTCGCGACCAGCCCAGAGTCAGAGTCAGAGTCAGGGGCAGACCCGACCAGCAGTAGTTCGTTCTCAGCAGGGTAGTTCAGCTACCTCTACTTACAGAGCTCCTTCGGGAGGCACTGTTGCAAGACGTCACCAGCAGTGCAGCTTCTGTCAATGCATAGGTCATACTGAGGAGAATTGTTGGAAGAGATTGGGCTGATTTACCGGATGCGGTAGTGATCAACACAGGGTTAGAGACTGCCAGAAATTCAAGAATACCAGGGGTCAGACATCTGGTCAAGGCAATCAGACCAGTGGTTCAGTTGCAGCACTAGTACCGCGGGGTCAGGCTCGAGTATTTGCCTTAGATGCTGAGGAGCTTTCGGATACGACCATTGTACCTTCACATTCATTTATTACACCTATTTGTGCACAAAATGCTAAGTTGAAGCATGATAAACTATTGCATAATATTGTGGTTTACACTCCTATGGGGCCAAAGTTTGTCACCAAATCCATCTGCAAGGCATGTAATATTTTTATTCAAGGTCGTGTTTTTCCTGCCGATTTAATTATTCTACCTTTCCACGACTTTGAAATTATATTGGGGATGGAATGGTTAGGTAAATATTATGCCCAACTTGATTGTAGAAAGAAGATTGTGAAATTAGAAATGCCCGGCCAGCCCGTACTTGAAATGGTGGGTAGTAGAAAATCTACGGGGACACATATCATATCTTCTATTAAAGCATCAAAAATGTTAGGTAAGGGTTGTGAGGCTTATTTTGCTTATTTGATTAATCAACCTAGTGATCAATTGAAATTGAATGATATACCTATCGTGAGAGAGTTTCCGGGGGTGTTTCCTGTGGAGTTAGTTGGTTTACCACCTGATAGAGAGATAGAGTTTGTGATCGACTTTTTACCAGGGGCTACGCCTATTTCTAGAACTCCGTACAGAATGGCTCCACCTGAGTTGCAAGAATTGAAAATTCAGTTGCAGGGTTTACTTGAGAATGGATTCATTCAGCTGAGTTCTTCACCTTGGGGTGCACCGGTCTTATTTGTTAAAAAGAAAGACGGATCTCTTCGGTTATGCATTGATTATCGGGGTCTTAATTAGATAACTATCAAAAACAAATATCCATTGCCTTTGATTGAGGAATTATTTGATCAGCTGCAAGGCGCCAGGGTATTTTTTAAATTCGATCTGAGGCAGGGCTATTATCAGTTAAGGATTAAGTCTGATGATGTTCCCAAAACTGCTTTCAGAACTTGGTATAGTCATTATGAGTTTGTTGTTCTGTCGTTTGGGTTAACTAACGCTCATGCCGTATTTATGGATCTGATGCAGAGAGTATTCTGCCCCTATCTGGATCAGTTTGTGGTTATTTTCATTGATGATATTATTGTCTATTCTAAATCTGAGGTGGAACATGAACAACATCTCAGGATTGTACTGCAGACTCTTCAAGAGCATCGGTGATTTGCAAAGTTTAACAAATGTGAGTTATGGTTAAGAAAAGTCATTTTTCTGGGCCACATTATTTCTCAGGATGGAATTTTTGTTGATCCAGCAAAGATTGAGGTTGTCATGGCATGGAAACGGCCAGAGACTGTTACAGAAATTCGCAGTTTTCTGGGTTTAACGGGTTATTACAGAAGGTTTGTCAAGGATTTCTCTAAGATTGCTGGACCTTTTTCTCAACTCACTCGGAAGAGGACTATATTTGATTGGAATGAGAAATGTGAGGCTAGCTTCCAGGAATTAAAGAAGAGATTAACCACAACTCCTATTCTTGCTCTACCTGAGGGTACCGATAATCTAGTAATCTATAGTGATGCTTCTAAGGAAGGTTTGGGCTGTGTATTGATGCAAAATGGGAGAGTTATCGCTTATGCTTCCAGAAAACTGAAACCTTATGAACTTAATTACCCGACGCATGATCTCGAGCTTGCAACTATCATCTTTGTGTTAAAGAAATGACGTCATTATCTTTGGGGTAGTAAATTTGAAATCTTTACTGATCACAAGAGTTTGAAATATCTCTTTTCTCAGAAAGAGTTGAATATGAAGCAGAGGCGTTGGTTGGAGTTGCTTGAGGATTATAATTGTACTATCAATTATCTGCCAAGTAAGGCTAATATTATTGATGATGCCTTAAGCCGAAAGGCTACAGTTGCTAGTCTAATCATCAAAAATTGGGAGTTCATGGAGGAATTATGTTTATGGAGGCCCAACATTTCAGATTCTGGTGTTCAATTTGCAAGTTTGCATATTCAGTCTCTTTTATTATCCAGGATTAGAGAGGCTCAACAAGCTGATCTGCAATTGATAGAAATCTTAGAGAAGTCGAAAGGGGGAGAGTCGGATTTCAAATTACATGATGATGGACTTCTTAAGTTCAAAGGCAGAATTTGCATTCCTTCTAAGCCAGCCTTAAAGAAAGAAATTCTTGCAAAGGCTCATAATTCTAAGTATACTATCTATCCAGGCAGTACCAAGATGTACAGAGATCTAAAACAGAACTACTGGTGGAACAACATGAAGAGAGAGATTGCTGACTAAGTTGCTAAATGTCTTACATGTCAGAAAGTTAAAGCTGAACATTAGAGACCAGCAGGGTTGTTGCAGCCTTTGGCTATTCCTGTTTGGAAATGGGATCACATTACCATGGATTTCGTGTCAGATTTACCGCTGTCTTCAAGAGGTCATGATTCAGTATGGGTTGTTGTAGATAGATTGACCAAAACCTCTCATTTTATTGCTACTAAGAAGATTGAATCTCTGGATCGGTTGGCTGAAATTTATGTTGAGAATATTGTTAGACTTCATGGAATTCCCAAGAGTATTGTGTCAGATAGAGATCCCAGATTCACATCTCAGTTCTGGCAGAAGATTCAGAAGGCTTTGGGCACGGCATTGAACTTCAGTACTTCTCATCATCCTCAAACTGACGGACAATCTAAAAGAACTATCTTAATACTTGAGGATATGCTCCGAGCGTGCATTTTGGACTTCGGTAAGAGTTGGGAGAAATACTTACCTCTTGCAGAATTTGCTTATAACAACAGTTATCAAGCTACTATCGGTATGGCACCGTATGAGGCTTTGTATGGGCGAAAATGTAGATCTCCTTTATATTGGGATGAAGTTGGAGAGTCGAAATCTATTGATCCTACTTTATTGCTAGAGATGAACAAAATGATTGATAATGTTCAGCTTATCAGAAAAAGAATGCTTACAGCACAGAGTCGGCAAAAGAGTTATGCAGATAGATGCCGTCGTGATCTAAAATTCGTCGTTGGGGATCGAGTATTTCTGAAAATTTTTCCTTGCAAAGGTTTGATTCGGCATGGTAAAGAAGGTAAGCTTAGTCCTCGTTATGTGGGACCATTTGAGATAACTGAAACCATTGGTGATTTGGCTTATCGACTAGCTTTGCCTCCTAGCCTGGGCGGAATTCATGATGTCTTCCATGTTTCTATGCTTCGAAAGTATAAGCCAGATCCTTCTCACATACTTGAGCCAAAACCGCTAGAGATCAGTGAGACTTTGACGTACACAGAGAAACCTCTTCGGATTGTGGATCAGAAAGTGCAGGAGCTGAGGACTAAAAGCATTCTGATGGTTAAAGTTCTGTGGGATCATCACGGCATAGAGGATGCGACGTGGGAGATGGAGGATCAGATGCAGGAGCGCTATCCAGATTTATTCACCGATCCATGTAAGAATTGCGTGGACGCAATTAGTTTAAGGGGGAGAGGATGTGACACCTGAGATTTTAGCCGTACATTCATTTACTGTTGCATCCATTGTTTGCGCATTTCCTTCTGTGCTTTATTAACTGTCTTATTTAGCTACTATTCATCCCGTTTTCAAACTACATTCTATTAGTGAATTAGCATTTTTATTAAATCACATTAATTGTTAGAGGAGTGAGAAAAATGTGCAATTGAGCTAGAAGCGATAGGAGAGCTCATTTAGAAAATGATTTTCGTAGTTCAATGAATAGTGTTACGTAACTAACTTAGTGTTTTAATTAGCTAGCCTATGTTTTACACCTTAGGCTCGTTTTAAAGTTAGCAACGCACATTTCAGAAGTCTACTTAAGCAACTACTTGACCCCACCTCAACTTAACCTCACTATATAACCTTATAAGCACCAAAACACAAAACAAAAGAAAACAAATGTGTAGAGTTTACTGTAGCAGGGCCGAGAACACCAAGGAGCAGGAAAAAAGGTGATTTTGCTCTTCAACTCTTCAAGCCAAGCCAATCTAAGCCTAGAGCTAGTAGTTTAGGGTGTGTGCAAGCTTCCTAGGTGCTCCTACGCGCATTGGTGAGGGATTTCACGGCTTATTTTCGCATTTTAAAATAGTTGTCAATTTCTTGATTTGTTGAAAATGTGACCAAATGTTATTGTATTGATTATTTATGCTATTATACCTTATTTATAAGTGCTAGAGAACATATTTGAGCCATTGTTTCGCTTTTTAAACGATTAGAATCGTTATTTTGAATTATGAGGTGAATAGTGACATTTTTTTCTAGGGTTTTGTGTAATTGCACTAATTAGCTCGATTCAACACTTCTAATAGATGCCTTAGGAGTTAATAAAGATAGTCTAATAGCCCCGTACACTTGAATTGCTCTAATATCGCATATAACATGAATTAGCCGACTTTAACAAAGGGGTTTCGGGGTTAAGGCGAATTCGGGTGGACTCGGGCTTTACTTTTAGTATTCTTAGGCTACCTAGGTGCTATAGAAGCTTTGCTAGCCCCTATTTGAAGCCCGTATGAGGCATGTGTAGTTAAAAGCTAGAAGAGGAAAATCGGGGCTTTCGGGGTAATTACGGGCATTTGAATGGGATTGAGGGTTGAAAGGGTTCCTTGAGGGTTAGTTAGGAGGTTGGTATAGTTTCCCTTTGAAATTGAATCGTTGACTTTGGTTTGGAAGAGAAATAGCTTGAATAACAAAGGGGTTTAGGTGCAATTTCGGTTGTCTCGCGCTTCTAAGACCTTGGCACGACTTCTTGAGTGTTTAAATGTGACTTCAAGTTGTTTTAGGGCTCTTGGCATGATTCTATGCTTGTCTTGTATAACTCCTTTGTAAAACTGCTTATTTGTTTGTATAAATTGCTTCTATTCTAATTGCATCGAGGTCAACCTACTTTGTTGATCCTCCTACGTGTTATTGTTTATATTATTGATATTAACTTGCTATTGTAAAGTGCATTGCATACTGGTTGCGCAACTATAGTGTTAGAGGCGGATGTGTTGAATATCGGCTGGGCGGCAGAGGGCTTGCCAGTGGATATTCAAACTCCGTGCTCTATTCCCTCACTCGCCTGGTCCGGAGATTTCCAGGGGGTGTTGGGTCATAGGATTATCGGGGTACATCCTGAGTACACCCACTGGAGTGTTTGGGATTATGCCGGCTTATCGTTATCATTATCGTGATCGTGATCGTGGTTCGTGGAACGTGTTCGTGGATTGAAGATTTGGTGTTGGGGTTAAGTGAAATGTATCCTTTTTCATGTGTGGTTATTTAAGCTATCGTTACTTCTTAAATTGTTTAATTACTATTGTTGTTTAACTGTTTTACTTATTGCATTGCACGCCCCGGGAGACTTTATCCCTCACTGGTCAACAGTGGTTGCTCATACCTCGATATATATTTCAGGAAACGCTGAGGGTGATCCCTAGCTTGTTGAGGTAGTAGTGGAGGAGGAAGAGGTGCAGATAGAGCCTTTGCCCTAGTTGCTGCGTGTGTTGTTCTAAGGTGGATGTGCCTTCTTGTTGCTTTATGACACTTGTGTATTTGTTTTGTGGCCTCAGGGCTGTGTATATGTTGGGTGTTGCAAAGTTGAAAGATAGTTAGTTGTAGTGTAGATTTGGAAAACTATGACTTGGAATAACTTATGTTTCTGCTTTTAATCAATTTGCATGCTTGGGAGTAAATGACCTAATATAAGATGTTTTATCTTTTAAGAATGTTGGCATGGCTATTAGATTATGTTGAAATCAAGTTACCTAGATGCTTGTGTGGTTTTGAAACTGTTGAATGCTTCAAGGCTCGGATGGCCTTGAACCTTTAAATATTTAGTTATGAAAAGCTTGTTTTATCTTGTTGAGGATTTATTTGAGAGTTTACAGGTTTCTAGAATGTCCACGGTATAGAGGAGACTCTATCTGTGTCTCGGGTCCGGACTTAACCTTTAGCGCGGGGTTGGGTCGGGGCGTTACACCATTGGTCTGTGTGACATAACCACTGCCAATTCTCTGGGTAACGATAAATGGCAGCATGGTACGAATTGGAGACGGTTCAATTGGCGCGTCGTGTTTAATTCGTCATGTGTTTGTGTCTTATACTTTTATTTGGTTCTTTGAAGTCTTGTATAGTTTGGGTCCAAATATGCTTTATATTTATGTTGTTTAATTAATAAATATGTTACTTGACCAAAAAATATACTCATAGACTTTGGGACAAATTTCATTATTATTTTTTATCAAATGAATCAATTTATAATTTAGTCTTTGGTAATTGAAAAGTTGAATAAGCTTTTATTTTTACCAAATGAATCAATTTTTAATTTAATCCTTCATAATTGAAAAGTCGAATAAGCTTTTCTCACAATGTTTACGAAAAAAATATTCAAACTGATCCTTGTGTCAATTTTTTCGTTAGGGTAAAATATTTTAGGATTCACTAAACTATGCAATTAGTCTTATTTTAACTATTGAACTATTTTTTGTTTTAAAGGAGCCATTAATTATTTAAAATAGTTTCATATAAGTCACGCTGTTAAAATACTGTTAAAAAACTAATGGAAAGGGGCTAAAACATGAATAGTAACGTATTTTTTCGTTAGGATAAAATATTCTAAGATTCACTAAACTATTTGATTAGTTCTATTTTAACCATCGAACTAATTTTGATTTTAAAAGAGCCACTAATTGTTTAAAATAGTTTCATATAAGTCATGCTGTTAAAATACCGATAGAAAACGAACGGAAATGGTTAAAACATGAATAGTGAAAGTTAAAGAGCTCAAAAGAATTATTTCTCTTTTTAATTATACTATTATTCTTTTCTCAGGGTCTTCTTCCGTTTATTATTCTTTGCTCTTTTTTTTTTTTTTTTCTTATCTATTTCTTCTTCTTTCCCAAATCTATTTCCTCCTTCCACTTTATGCTTTCCAAACAATGCACGGATCTACAAAATCTTTAACACTAAACATTATCTACAACTTCATTTAATCCACAAGCGTAGGATCCCTTCTAGACTTCACACCTAACCCAACCGGCTTACCACTCAAGTCAAGCTCACACCCAATTGCTTTAATAAACCCATTGTTGCTGATACACAAGCAATGTAATCCAATGCTTTGGCCTTGAATTTTGAATCCCTTTTGATGAAACCCGGGAGGTGTTTTTGCGAGAAAGTGGGCGTGAAAGTGCCGGGACGATGAAGAGGATGATTTCGGGGTTGGTGGTGAGGTCGGAGATGGAGACATTTTTACATTTTAACCCCTTTCGATCTGTTAGTTTTTTTGATATTATATGATGGAATGTCTAGATCGATATCATTTTAAAAAAACTAATGGTCCTTTTAAAAACAAAAATCGTCGAGTGGTTAAAATAAGATTAGCCGAATATTTTAATAACTTCTTTTGTCACAAGGGCTTTAATCTAGTGATAATATTACTTATTATATGTGAGAGGTTACAAATTTAAGTCTAACTAATTACATGGTAGTTACACTTTTCGTTTATCTTTTTTTCGTTGCATGGGGCAATTTTTAACGACAAAATGAAAAAGAAATGCTCTATCCTGCCCCTTGTATCTTTTTGATGTATACATGCAACACATGAAACGAATATCAGTTTAGGGTACAATTTGAACTAATCAACCAAAATTTAGCACTATAATTAAAACAAAATTGTAGAATCCCGTTACATATCTATCCCCGACAAGCACACATATTAAAACATTCTGAAATACTTTTCCCGTGGGAGTTCTTTGTAAAATATAATATTTATTTACATTGATTTTCAACCTACATTGTTAAGGTAGAAAACTGGTATACTGGAACTACAAGCTTGTGACGGGATTTCGAATTCGATCTGCAACCAGAAAATAAACTGCAGTCTTTCCGCGTAAGCATTTCGACCCTTAAGTTAGTCTTTGATTGACTTGGTGAGAGAGTAAAAAAATTGAGAGTGTATTTAGTAAATAGTAGTTATATTCTTTTTGTGAATGAATGAAGTATTTATACCTTCCCAAGAATATTCTTTTGGATTTTGTGAGACTATATTTCAGATTATGCTTAATCATTTTTCCGAAGTCTGAGATGTGGTCGGGAAACTGGTGGTGGGACATACCTGATTTTCTAGAACTAATAGGACATCATCCCTCTATACAAAGAAAAAATCAGTGATTTATATCGGGTCGAGATTTATCCCACATCATACCTACTTTGTCCTAACTATTGAAGACGTAAACAATGAACCTAGCTTCAATAGCCAAAAATGATACGTATCACGAGAAACTAAAATCTTTGAATCAATTTTATTTGTTATGGACAAATTAGGCAAGATGCAATCAATCGTGTATGGTATAGACCTTCTAAAAAAAGAAGCAGCCTATGGATTTACGAGGCATAAAGAGGAAATGCCAACCCCTAAGACGTCGTATATACCAATTCAAGCATGACTGCACAGTTATTATGCTACAGTTGGTTGGGGACCATCTAAAAAATGAGATGCTGTACACCATTTAGATCTCTAAAATAGCTACTAGAGTGAAGTTAATATGCCAACATGCATTTGGAAGATATTAATTAGTTGTTACTCGTTAGTCAATCTACCGTAGATTGAGACTATCATATTGAATTTTCTTTTGGACTATCATAGTATTGAAATCTTCGTGCATGATAAAATTAAAGATTTAAACTATGAGTTGTGGTCCATATGGTAAGTGGACTACTAATAGGCGAACTTTACCTACAAGGTTAGGGGTTCGAAACTCACTAAAAACAGATCGTGGCAAATATCCTTGAACGAGGATTAGTCACATACCTTCGGGTGTGAGAACACCTTGTGACTTTAACCAAAA
Source organism: Ehretia macrophylla (assembly GCA_037974665.1). Classification (NCBI taxonomy): domain Eukaryota; kingdom Viridiplantae; phylum Streptophyta; class Magnoliopsida; order Boraginales; family Ehretiaceae; genus Ehretia; species Ehretia macrophylla. The sequence goes on along the minus strand of CM075767.1, from coordinate 18,541,386 downwards.
CCAAAAAAATTAAGATTTATAACCCGTTGCTTAATAACGAGAAGGATACTGATATTCTTATTTTTTTTTTTTGTATTTCGGATCAATTTACTGTCCTGATTTAGATTCTAAATGTTTTCACAAGATATTGTGACTCCAATTTTTTGAGTCATAACGAACACGATGCCAAATTCTTTGCGAAAACCAAAAAAAAATGTAATCATGGAATTCATGAAAATCTCACGCTTAGTTACCCACGTAATCTCTATATTATCTGATATATTTAGTTTAGTGGGTAAACTTTCATATAAAATTTTTACAAGATTGGTCGTTTATGGAAGTCTCTCTCTCAGTTGGTGAATCCACTCACTCTCTCTCTCTTCTTTTATAAAGATCATGCAATATCAAACTTTCTAAGTCAAATTTTTATTGGGAGATTAGCGGAACGTCATTTAAAAATTGAATTTGCACACTTATGGAACTCTAGGACCCTAAAGTCTAGGGCATCTACACAAAAAAAAATAAAAAAAAAATCTAGGACCTAGAAGTCCCAAAATAAAAATTTATTGTCAAATGAGAATAACTTTGACAGTTTATGAGAGATTCAAGAATAGTCTAATAGTATATTACTGCCATTCATAATTGGTTAAATTTTTCATGAGTGAAATTCTTATTTTTATTGACTAAACAAAATTCAAAATCTACCTTGAGAGTTGCTTTATGAAGATAATTGAAAGATGACGGACCCAAGCCTCAGTCTTAATTAAGCAATTAAAACTTGTCAATCCTAGCAGAAAACTTGTTACGAAGCATATAGACTCATAGTATAAATACAGCAATCGCTAACCGAAATGTGTAGAATATCCTAAGTAACTTACTTTCATTGTATTCACCTGCCAACCAAAACATGAACGCTCAATTTCTTGCCTCAGCTGTTCCTCTCTCCTATCAAAATTCTGGTCATGAGGTTCCTCGACGTTCGGCAAATTTTCATCCATCCATCTGGGGATATTTTTTCCTTTCATACGATTCTAGCCCTGCGGTAAATAATATTAGTTATTTGTTCATTTTCATTAAGTTCTCGAACTTCGTGCAAATTTAGTAGCCTGTAACGCTATTTACCCTATTAAATATGTCAAGTTCGTGTTACAGGAAAATGGTTCTCATGAAGAAAGTGAACATGAACTACTAAAAGAAGAGGTGAGGAAAATGCTATTGGCAGCTCCAGGCAAGTCCTTGCAAAAGCTAGAGTTGATTGATGCAATCCAACGCCTAGGGGTGTCTTACCATTTCGAAGGCGAGATTGATGCCTCATTAAAATACATTTATGATTTTTATCATGAATGCTTTGAAGAAGATGGTAATGACATTTATGCTATGGCGCTTCGATTCAGATTACTTAGGCAACAAGGCCATCCTATCACTTGTGGTAAGCAATTATTCACAACTTCATTTTTTACTAGTATAGCATTACAATGTATATATCAATATTTTGCGCGCCCCAGCTTTTACCATATATGTGAACGATTTAAAATAAATATATACCCTCTTATCATACATACAAACCTCTTATCATACATACAAACAAGGAGTGAAAAGATGATATAAAACATATTACAAGTATATCCGTGCAAGCAGTCACTTATGTCCTTGTCCATAAAAAACCTGAAGCATTTGACCAGCAAAAAAAAAAACAAAAAAGGTTCTCTTTCATATGAATCTAGTTATCTCATGCGTAAAAGGTAATAGATAAGAGTACATTGAGGTTAATTCATCGGGTTAATTAGACAACGAGTTTATATATGCACGGTTCTAAATACTTGAGGCAACTTGCATAGTGGAGCCACATTGATATGTGAAAGCCCTCAACGTTTTTTGGTCAAAAAAAAGAAACATCATTATATTGTCAACCCCTCTTACTCTATATAAGTGCACCCTAATCTCTCACACTATATGAGTGCACACCTTAAATTTAGGATTCTGACTCCACTCGTACATAACCAAAATTATGGAGGTGTAAATATTTTTCATGCATGGCCCCTTTCTTATCTCAAATCAAGCTTTTGGTTTTGAATCAGACGTGTTCAACAAATTCAAGGATACGAAGGGAAAATTCGATGAAGCTCTATCAAGCGACGTTCGAGGAATTCTAAGCTTGTACGAGGCAGCTTATCTTAGAATGCATGGGGAAGACATTCTAGTCGAAGCACTAACATTCACCACCACTCACCTTGAGTCCATGGTGTCCAACTTGAGCAATTTTCTTGCAGCACAAGTCATTAAAGCTCTTAAGGCTCCAATTAGATTGACGGTGCCAAGACTTGGAGCGAGAGAGTACATATCTATATACCAAGAAGATGAACTACGTAACGACGTATTGCTTAAGTTTGCCAAATTGGACTTCAACATATTGCAGAAGATGCACCAAAAAGAACTAAGTGGTATTACAAGGTGATTAAATTCCTTGACCAGTGATAAACTTTGAGTTGAATAAAGTATTTAAGTTATTGAAAATTCTTCAAACCACTTGGGTTAACCATCAGCTCTAGATACATAGATGGGCCCCATATACTGTGGGATCCACTTCTATATGAGTGAGTTGATGATTCGCTCGTGTGGTTTGATTGAATTACTCTTTAATTGTATATTCTGTAACACTTTTATATTTTTAGGTGGTGGAAAGATTTGGATGTCCCCAAAAATTTCCCTTTTGCAAGAGACAGATTGGTAGAGTTATACTATTAGATAATAGCAGTTTATTTTGAGCCTCAATATTGCGTTGGTAGAATAATATTAACCAAAGTAATTGGTATGACTTCCATTATCGATGACATTTACGATGTATACGGAACATTTGATGAGCTTCAACTTTTTACAGATGCGATTGAGAGGTTAATTCAAATCCCTTCTTTTTATTCTTTTCTTTTTAAATATGTGGATATCCGAGCTTTGTTCCATTAATCTCACGAGACCCTGAAGTTAACAATCGAGTAAACCTCCAGCAGTCCTGAGGGGACTCAAATGGCGACCTTTGGTTACACCCCCAAAATTTTTATCAATTGAGTTTAATTCAAATCCCTTATCATTTTCAACTTGATTTGCAGTTGGAATATTTCTGCCAAACATCAACTGCCGTCATACATGAGACATTGTTATCTTGCGCTACTGGATGTTTACACTGAAATAGAACAAGAAATGGCCAAACATGGCAAATCATACGCCACATACTATGCAATAGAAGAGGTGAGGATTATAATATTGCATCCTTTCCATAAATTAGCAATGGACTATATTTGATTCGCATTATTTCAATTAATTTTCAGATGAAGAAATTAATTAGAGCATATTTTGAAGATGCTAAATGGTATCACACAAACTATGTTCAGAAATTCGAGGATTATATGAAGGTTGCACATGTATCTGGGGTTTACGTGATGCTTGCAATAACTTCATTTCTTGGAATGGGGAATTTACTCACACGAGACGTCTTCGAATGGGTATCAAGTGAACCTCTAATTATTCGAGCTTCATCAGTAATGGCCAGATTAATGGATGACATGGCAGGCCACGAGGTAAAACAGACGAACATGCTAACACAATTACCGCTAACAATATACTAACATGGAATGTTTGAAATGTTACTGATTGTTACATACTGATCTAATATGCTATGCAGTTTGAGCAAGAAAGAGGACATGTGGCATCAGCTGTTGAAAGTTATATGAACGAATATTGTACCTCAAAGGAAGATGCTCTCGTAGAGTTTCGCAAACGAGTTACAAATGCATGGAAAGATATAAACAGAGAATGCCTTGACCCCATTGTTGTACCAATGCCAATCCTCACACGAATTGACAACTTGACTCGAGTATTAAATACCATATATAAAGATAACGATGGATATACTCATTCCACGGTCAGGCTTGAAAAAATCATTTACCTGGTGCTTGTCAACCCTGTGAATGAATGATTTATACTCCTTTTTGGTTCATTATCATATCTGTATGCCAATAAAGCATAATGTTGTGTATATTGTGACAATGTATTTTAAGTATTCCAAATAAAAATTTGGACCTCTTTTATTTAATAAGCTCAAGAAAATTGAATAAAATTTTAACATATTACTTATCTCAGTTTTTATATCGCGCAAGTTAGTATGCACTTGGCAATTATATGTTGGATGTATTTCAATTATCGTGCAAATTGAATAAAAATCAGTTACTCTTTGATATCATCTATCGAAAACCAAAAATTAAATTGTATTACTAGTGTTAGTAGTTCAGTTGTACAATAAAACTTTGATGCTGGAGTGTCCTAGATGTATGTATGCATGCTTGGGTTGATGCAAATGAGAGAGTCAAAGAATGTGGTAATGTTATACCTAACAAAGTAGTCAGATCAGGAGAGAGAATTGACGGAGACATTGGAAAAGGACTAGAATAGATAAGGTAGAGAAGGTAAAGAGAGTAGTAGAGTACAAAGATCATATAACCAAGGTGTGTGAGTTATTAGAGTTATTTTTTTCTTTTGCAAGGCTAATGAAAGATTATTTGTAGAGATCTTTTGATTTTGTGTTTTAAGTTAATCCTGTTGTCACATGGACTTAAGTTGATTCAAATCTATTTCATTATCTTACCTTAATTGTACTAGTATTTCGAAAAGATGACAATTATTAACCAATTATCAATTTACAGTGAATAGGTCCAAAATGTCCATGCCCTCTAATGATCATCATCTTTTTTCCCATGAACATTTTTAGGTTTTGTTTGACCACTAGCGGAACAAGAATGAAGTAATTCTTTTTACCTCTTGTTAATATGGTTTTCTCAGCTCAATACATGCAATAGCTATGACCATGAGCAATTGATTAATTACCAATTCGGACTAAGGAATCGAGATATTTATCAATGTCGCCATGAGTTACAATTATGCATAGCTAATGTGAAATTGTTTTCATAACGTGAGAATTTAGTTGACGGAGTTTAACTATAGATTGTGGCTGATGTATTAATACTTTATTTTCGAAGTCTTGATAAGATGCTTTACCACCTCATAGTCTTGTATAATGGCACATACTATCAATATAGTCAGGAAAGGGGGCAGATATATCCGGGTTTTAATCCTTTGATTTTCTATATTATCCTTTTCCTCGTGAATCTAGACGTATCCTTAATTTATTATTTTGTGCATTGTTAGATTGTATTATTTATTTAATGTGGACAGTTTATTTAAATTATGATTGTTAATACAATTAATTTAAATAAAAGTCCATAGAATAATATTTATATATTCTATTCTTAAGAGTAAGAATATGAGTGACACAATCAATATTCATATATATAATATAAAAGTAGTCTCCCATTGTAGGATAAATTAATTGGGTGTTAATTTATCCGATTAGATTGAATTATAGTCTACTATCCAAATAATATGAGATATTAATTTGAACGATTAGTCTCATATCGTAAGACTAGATGTATAAATGCTTGTTGAGAATAAGTGACTGAACATGACCGTTGGTACAAAGAATTACATGGATTAGTCAATAACTCATTGCACAATGTAATAGTGTGATTAGCCCTTAGACCTAAGACACCACAATTATCTTGTGTTAGGGATACTGTAATTTGCTAGTATAATTAAGCTAGTCCTAATCAAGAATTAGATATTATACTCAATGGTTACGATCTATTCCGACATAGAGATAAGTGTGTATAGATACAGAATCTGTCAATTAAGGATCCTATGCGATCTACTAATCAAGTAACTGGAAATCTTTGGCCAAGGATAGTGGAAGTCGAATGAATTATTCATAAGTTACTAATTAAATAGATTTGAACATATGATTGAGTAATAGGGTTTGACGACCATATCCATCACTCTAGCTCAATCAGTATGATTTAGATAGAAGGAATTGACTGCATAGTAATTACTTATTGAAACGGTTTGTAAAACAGAAGAACATACTATTTCAATTACCGGTAATGATATACTAAATGAAAAAAAAAGTTGAACATGAAAGAATTTAATAAGAATTCTATTATCTCCTATGATACGACATATGGTTTGATTATTCTCTTATATGTGATTAAAATTCTATGTTTTAAAATAAAAAGTCACGTCCTCTATTCTTTTACCAAGAAGAAAGAAGTCGTTTTTAATCCAAAGAGTAAATGACTTAACATCCTCATTTGTCTTGTTAAAAGTGCACAATACCCTCATATGTTATATAAATAAGATGATTACCCCCACTGTGTTTTAAAAATATAGCTGATCATTAACCCCCTATATTTTAAAAACGTAATTGAATATCCTTGTTAAAATGAATAATTTTCCTAACAGAAGCAGGCATTCAGCTACGTTAGTAAAAAAACAAAAGGTATTCATCTACGTTTATAAAACACAAGGGGATAATCAGCTAGAACACATGGGGATATTCAACTTTATTTTTAAAACACAGGGGAGTAATCATCTTATTTATAAAAATATAAGAGGGTATTGTACACTTTTGACAAAACACATGTGGTGTTAAGTCGTTTACTCTATTCCAAATAATGTTTCTACCTCTCTATTTTGATGAGCTTACAACACTCTCTAACAAAAAGTAAAGGAATGATAGTTAAGATGGTTTGAAGAAACACAAGGGCTTAGTTCTTGATAATCTTTTCAAACAAGAAGAGATTACCACTAAGTTTCACGAGTCAATTTTACCATTTTGCCACTGAGTGTCACATACTTATCTAATATAATATGCAGTTTGAGAAAGAGAGAGGACATGTGGCATTAGCTGTTAAAAGTTACATGAACGAGTATGGTAGGTACCTTAAAGGAAGATGCTCTAATGGAGTTTTGCAAACGAGTTACGAATGCATGGAAATATATAAACATAGAATGCCTTCACTGTTAAAATTAAAGAATCTAATATCATAAAATAAAATACTACTGCAATTAATATAATTAAGTTGATTAAATCGAAAGTGTACCTTTATATGAAGCCATTGAAACTACATATCAACCTTGAGATTTGAAACATACCGTAAATCCATGTCATGTACATTTGTTTGTTGCGGGAATTTGCTAAAGAAACCATAATCCTGCATGAAAACTTGAGCGGCGTGTTATGGTAGGCATGCCTAGACTAGGTGTTCCATTTCTCCCTCCAACTTCTATATGGTGGCTCTCAATGGGGCATGCCAACCCTGACAGCCTATTATTTATAGATTATCAATATTTTGGATGGGAGAAAGGGCCTAGCCTAAAAACTATTTTACGCCCCCTATCAAGCTACCTTAATATTAAAACAGACTTTGTACACTGCATACCATACCATTAAATAAAATAATATTCAAAAGTCGGACCTAGGCTAACTGAGTAAATCACTATAAATTATGCTTTGGGCTTTACTGATCAACCTCAACCCGTTTTTCGAAAATAAAAAATATCCAATCAGTAGTTACCCATAATTTAAAAAATTCAAACAGTCTCCTACTTGGGCAACACTGATTGATTTTATAGTTTGAAAATACTTTATTTCACGAAAATACTTTGGAGTTGAAAACAACTTTAGTGGCCACAAAATAAACATCTCAATCCAAAATTCGGTCCAACAAGTACATCAATATCGAACCATAACAGTCGTTAAACTTTATTTGGGCAAACCCCCTTTAGCGCTTCTAATTCAAAGCCATTTCAATAATGAAATCTGTAACTGTATATCTCGAGATATAAAATTTTGAACCTGCGTGAGCTCACAATAACTTTATCTATATATACATAAAATAGTGATCAAAACTTAAATATGATGGGAACAAAACTTTAATATACTGTAAATTACTAAAAATAAACTTTAATGATACATTTTGCATACTTTTGCTAATACACGAGTAAAAGAATATTTAACGTATTAATACAACCAAAGTAAATTTATTTTTTTCTTACTAATTTTATTTTATTTTAATTTTAATTTTATCTTATTTAATTTTATTTATTTTATTTTTCTTATTCTACTTTATCATTTACTTTTTTATTTTATTTTTTTATTATAATTTTTTTTAATTTTTTTTCTATTTTATTTTTAATTTTTTTTAATTTTAACTTATTTAGTTATTTTATTTTAATTAATTTTTTTATTTTTTTACATTATTATTTTTATCTTTTTTATTTATTATTTATTATTTATTATTTTATTTTTTGAATTATTTTATTGTATTTATTTTTATTTTGTATTTTCTAAGATGGGTATTTGGCTTTTTTACTTTTTCAAAGTTATTCCCAAGATTTGGGAATGTGATATTCCCACCCCCTCACATGGGAATAAAAATTGACTAAATCATGGGAATATTGCATTCCCAAGAATGTGACATTCCCAAGAATATTTTTTTATTCCGCGAACCAAACATAGGAATATCATATTACAGACTTCACATTCCCAGGAATCTTACAACATTTCGCAAACCAAACACCCCCTTACACTTTACGCTTCTAACTTAAAGCCTTTCAATTGAAGCATTAATCTAAGTGTATAATCTGCTTACACTTGCATAAGCATACCAAATACACAACTATACCTTAAACACTTGTTGGCAATAAATATTCATAGCTTATGCCTTTATAACCCATCAACATATTCAAGTTGTGTAAATAATTAAGTAGGTAACAATAACATGATTGAATTACAATCACCACCATTAGTTCAGATAAATAGTTGTATAGTAATAATTGTAAATATTCAAATCACTGAATATAAGAGTGACAATCATTTACTAACACTTTAGTGAAAGCAAACCATGTTCCCACTAACCAAATGCTTCAAAATCCATAAACATTCATGTACTTGATGACAACCTTTCTTGGTTAGTGATATTACAATCTTGAAAAATATGCCTTGATTGTAATCTTCAAGTTTAGAACTATTTAATTTTCAACTTACATAAGGGAGAGATTTCATCAATTTCATCTCTATATAAAAACACAATTTAAGAATATGAGCATGTGAGCATGTGAGGAATAGAAAAATTCTCATCAATCAAATGCTATTAAAGCATTTCAATCCCTTTATAGATCCCCAAACCTTAAAGGACTTTACTTTAGGAGACAATAAACTTTATATCATTGGTTTATCTTATATCTTTAAGGGAGATTTATTTTATATACATCATGCTCATACTCCCACTATGACATATGTAAATGCAAATAAAATGCATTTCAAGCATGATACTTTATAACCTTCTTAAAAACAATACACATTTTTACATGTGTGAGCACATAATCATACAAATGTATTACAACCACTGACCTTAAAGTTCACTTGATAGTTTAAACTTTATTTCTTTTTTGTCATCAGACTTGTATCACACAAGTGAAACTATATACCATACCTGATTGAGATGTAAATATCAATGAACTTTCTCCCTTAATAATTATAATCGCAAAATCATGCACTACTAAAATACGTCATCAACATATTTCACTTTTATCATGAAAAAGTTCTAGAATAGTGCTCTTTCATGAAACATTTAAATTTGATAAAAATTAAATAATATAACCATTCAATCTATTGACTATGAAATTTGTTAGCAACATTAGTATCAGATTGCCAATATAAGGAATGTGAGGCACTGTTACAAGACGTCACCAGCAGTGCAGCTTCTGTCAACGCCAAGGTCATACCGAGGAGAATTGCTGGAAAAGATTGGGCTGATGTACCGGATGCGGCAATGATCAACACAGGGTTAGAGATTGCCAGAAATTCAAAAATACCAGGGGTCAGACATCTAGTCAAGGCAATCAGACCAGGGGTTCAGTTGCAGCACCAGTACCGCGGGGTCAGGCCCGAGTATTTGCCTTAGATGCTGAGGAGCTTCCAGATACGACCGCTGTAGTAGAAGGTACTTTTCTTCTTAATGATCAATCAGTTAAGGTTTTAATTGATTCCGGAGCTTCGTATTCATTTATTACACCTATTTGTGCACAAAATGCTAAGTTGAAACATGATAAACTGTTGCATGATATTGTGGTTTACACTCCTATGGGGCCGAAGTTTGTCACCAAATCTATCTGCAAGGCATGTAATATTTATATTCAAGGTCATGTTTTTCCTGCCGATTTAATTATTCTACCTTTCCGCGACTTTGAAATTATATTGGGGATGGACTGGTTAGGTAAATATTATGCCCAGCTTGATTGTAGAAAGAAGATTGTGAATCTAGAAATGCCCGACCAGCCTGTACTTAAAATAGTTGGTAGTAGAAAATCTACGGGAACTCCTATCATATCTTCTATTAAAGCATCAAAAATGTTAGGTAAGGGTTGTGAGGCTTACTTTGCTTATTTGATTAATCAACCTGGTGATCAATTGAAACTGAATGATGTACCTATCGTGAGAGAGTTTCCGGGGGTGTTTCCTGAGGAGTTACCTGGTTTACCACCTGATAGAGAGATAGAGTTTGTGATCGACTTATTACCAGGGGCTACGCCTATCTCTAGAACTCCGTACAGAATGGCTCCACCCGAGTTGCAGGAATTGAAAATTCAGTTGCAGGGTTTACTTGAGAAGGGGTTCATTCAGCCGAGTTCTTCACCTTGGGGTGCACCGGTTTTATTTGTTAAAAAGAAAGATGGATCTCTTCGATTATGCATTGATTATCGGGGTCTTAATCAGATAACTATCAAAAACAAATATCCATTGCCTTTGATTGAGGAATTATTTGATCAGCTGCAAGGTGCCAGGGTATTTTCTAAATTCGATCTGAGGCAGGGCTATTATCAGTTAAGGATTAAGTCTGATGATGTTCCCAAAACTGCTTTCAGAACTCGGAATAGTCATTATGAGTTTGTTGTTCTGCCGTTTGGGTTAACTAACGCTCCTGCCGCATTTATGGATCTAATGCACAGAGTATTCCGCCCCTATCTGGATCAGTTTGTGGTTATTTTCATTGATGATAATCTTGTCTATTCTAAATCTAAGGCGGAACATGAACAACATCTCACGATTGTACTGCAGACTCTTCAGGAGCATCGGTTATTTGCAAAGTTTAGCAAATGTGAGTTCTGGTTAAGACAAGTCACTTTTATGGGCCACATTATTTCTTAGGATGGAATTTCCGTTGATCCAGCAAAGATTGAGGTTGTCATGGCATGGAAACGGCCGGAGACTGTTACATAAATTCGCAATTTTCTGGGTTTAGCGGGTTATTACAGAAGGTTTGTCAAGGATTTCTCAAAAATTGATGGGCCTTGACTCAACTCACTCGGAAGAAGACTATGTTTGACTAGAATGAGAAATGTGAAGCTAGCTTCCAGGAATTAAAGAAGAGATTAACCACAACTCCTATTCTTGCTCTACCTGATGGTACCCATAATCTGGTAATCTATAGTGATGTTTCTAAGGAAGGTTTGGGCTGTGTATTGATACAGAATGGGAGAGTTATGGCTTATGCTTCCCAGAAAATTGAAACCTTATGAACTTAATTACCCGACGCATGATCTCGAGCTTGCAGCTATCATCTTTGCATTAAAGAAATGGCATCATTATCTTTGGGGTAATAAATTTGAAATCTTTACTGATCACAAGAGTCTGAAATATCTCTTTTCTCAGAAAGAGTTGAATATGAGGCAGAGGCGTTGGTTGGAGTTGCTTGAGAATTACAATTGTACTATCAATTATCTTCCAGGTAAGGCTAATATTGTTGCTGATGCCTTAAGCCGAAAGGCTACAGTTGTTAGTCTAATCGTCAAAAATTGGGAGTTCATGGAGGAGTTATGTTTGTGGAGGTCCAGCATTTCAGATTCTAGTGTTCAATTCGCAAGTTTGCATATTCAGCCTCTATTATTATCCAGGATTCGAGAAGCTCAACAGGCTGACCCGCAGTTGATGGAAATCTTAGAAAAGTCAAAAGGGGGAGAGTCGGATTTCAAGTTACATAATGATGGACTTCTAAAGTTCAAGGGTAGAATTTGCATTCCTTCCGAGCCAGCTTTAAAGAAAGAAATTCTTGCAGAGGCTCATAATTCTAAGTATACAATTCATCCAGGCAGTACTAAGATGTACAGAGATCTGAAACAGAACTACTGGTGGAATAACATGAAGGGAGAGATTGCGGACTATGTTGCTAAATGTTTTACATGCCAGAAAGTAAAAGCTGAACATCAGAGACCAGCAGGGTTGTTGCAGCCTTTGGCTATTCCTGTTTGGAAATAGGATCACATTACCATGGATTTCGTATCAGATTTGCCGCGGTCTTCTAGGGGTCATGATTCAGTCTGGGTTGTTGTGGATAGATTGACCAAAACCTCTCATTTTATTGCTACTAAGAATACTGAATCTCTGGATCGGTTGGCTGAAATTTATGTTGAGAATATTGTTAGACTTCATGGAATTCCCAAGAGTATTGTGTCAGATAGAGACCCCAGATTCACATCTCAGTTCTGGCAGAAGATTCAGGAAGCTTTGGGCACGACTTTGAGTTTTAGTATAGCTTATCATCCTCAGTCAGATGGTCAATCCGAGAGAACTATCTTAATCCTCGAGGATATGCTATGGGCTTGTATTTTGGACTTCGGTAAGAGTTGGGAGAAATACTTACCTCTTGCAAAATTTGCTTATAACAACAGTTATCAAGCTACTATCGGTATGTCACCGTATGAGGCTTTGTATGGGCGAAAATGCAGATCTCATTTATATTGGGATGAAGTTGGAGAGTTGAAATCTATTGATCCTATCTTATTGCCAGAGATTAACAGAATGATTGATAATGTTCAGCTTATCAGAAAAAAATGCTTACAGCACAGAGTCGGCAAAAGAGTTATACAGATAGACGCCGTCGTGATCTGAAATTTGCCGTTGGGGATTGAGTATTTCTGAAAATTTCTCCTCACAAAGGTTTGGTTCGGCATGTTAAAGGAGGTAAACTCAGTCCTTGTTATGTGGGACCATTTGAGATAACTGAAACCATTGGTGATTTGGCTTATCGACTAGCTTTGCCTCCTGGTCTGGGCATAATTCATGATGTCTTCCATATTTCTATGCTTTGGAAATATCAGTCAGATCTTTCTCATGTTCTTGAGCCTGAGCCTTTAGAGATCAGTAAAACTTTGACCTACACGGAGAAACCTTTTCGTATTGTGGATCAGAAAGTTCAGGAGCTGAGGACTAAAAGCATTTCGATGGTTAAAGTTCTGTGGGATCATCATGGGTTAGAGGATGCTACCTGGGAGAAAGAGGATCAGATGCGAGATTGCTATCCAAAGTTATTCGCCGAATCATGTAAGAATTGTGTGGGCGCAATTAGTTTAAGGGGGAGAGGATGTGATGCCCAAGTTTTTGCCATACATTCACTTACTGTTGCATTCCTTATTTGCGCATTTCTTCTTTGTTTTATTAACTGCCTTCTTTAGCTACTATTCACTCCATTTTCAAACTACATTCTATTAGTGAATTAACATTTTTATTAAATCATATTAATTGTTAGAGTAGTGGGAAAAATGTGCAATAGAGCTAGAAGCGATAGGAGTACATGTTTAGAAAATGTTTTTAGCAAACTAGGAATAGTGTTACATAACATAACTTAGAGATTTAATTAGTTAGCTTATACTTTACACTTTAGGCTCATTTTTAAGCTATCTACGCACTTTTTAGTGAATCACATAAGCACCCAACATAGCGCCAATTAGCATATAACTCACACCACTCCAATTTAGCTCATAACATAGCAAACAAAAAAAAATGTTGGAAAACAGTAGCAGAAGGCCGATAGCAGCAAATAGGAAAAAGAAGAAGATTTGGCTCTTCAATCCTTCAATCCAAGCCTCTCCAAGCCTAGAGCAAGTAGTTTAGGGTGTGTGCAAGCCTCCTAGGTGCTCCTACGTGCATTGGTGAGGGATTTCATGGCTTATTTTCGCATTTTAAAATAGTTGCTATTTTCTTGATTTGTTAGAAATGATGTTAAATGCTATTGCAAGGCTCAAATAAGCTTATATATGTTGTGTACATGTAGTAGAGACCACATTTATGCTATTGTTTCATGTATTAAATGGTAGAAATCGATAGTTAATTCGTAGGAGTGAATAGTGATGGAAATTTTAGGGTTTTGTGTAATTGCGCGTTTTGCCTTGATTCAATGCTTCTAATAGATGCCTTAGGTGTTAATGAAGGTGGTTTAATAGCCTCGTGCACTTGAATTGCTCTAATCTCGCATAGAACTTGAATTAGGCGACTTTAACAAAGGGGTTTCAGGGTTAAGGCGAATCCGGGTAGATTCGGGCTTCACTTTTAGTATTCTTAGGCTACCTAGGTGCTATAGAAGCTTTGCTAACCCCTATTTGAAGCCCGGATGAGACATGTGTAGTTAAAAGCTAGAAGAGGGAATTTAGGGCTTTCGGGGAAATCGCGGGCATTTGTATGAGTTTGTGGGTTGAAAGGGTACCTTAGGGGTTAATTAGAGGGTTGATGTAGCTTCCCCTCGAATGTGAATCATTAATGTGAGTTTGGAAGAGAAATTGTTTGAATAACAAAGGGCTTTTGGTGCGATTTCAGTTGTTTTGCGCTTTTAAGTCCATGGCATGACTTCTTAGGTGTTTAAATGTGGTTTCAAGTTGATTTGGAGCTTTCGGTATGATTCTATGCTTATCTTGTATATGTCCCTTTGTAAAAAAAAACTGCTTATTTGCTTGTATAAACTGCTTCTATTCTAGTTGCATTGAGGTGAACCTACTTTGTTGATCCTCCTACGTGTTATTGCTTATCCTATTGATATTAACTTGCCATTGTAAAGTGCATTGTATAGTGGTTGTGCAACCATAGTGTCAGGGGCGGATGTGTTGAATATCGGTTGGGCGGCAAAGGGCTTGCCAGTAGATATTCAAACTCCGTGCTCTATTCCCTCACTGGCCTAGTCCGGAGATTGCCAGGGGGTGTTGGGTCGTACGATTATCGGGGTACATCCGAAGTACACCCACTGGAGTGTTTGGGATTATGCCGGCTTATCGTGATCGTGATCGTGGTTCGTGGATCGTGAATGAAGACCAAGTGAAGATTAGAGTATAGGGGTTATGAGAGATGTATCCTTTTAAATGTGTGGTTATTTAAGCTATCATTGTTTCTTTAATTGTCTAATTGTTATTGTTGTTTAACTGTATTACCTGTCGCATTGCACGCCCCGGGACTATTTCCCTCACTGGACAACAGTGGTTGCTCATACCTCAATATATGTTTTAGGAGACGCTGAGGGTGATCCCCAGCTTGTTGAGTTAGTTGAGGAGGAGGAAGAGGTGCAAATAGAGCCTTTGCCCTAGTTGCTGTGTGTTGTTCTAAGGTGGCTGTGCCTTCTTGTTCTATTTGGCACTTGTGTATCTATTTTGTGGCCTAAGGTCTATGTATATGTTGGTTGTTGTAAGAAGTTGAAAGATAGTTGGTTGTAGTGTAGAATCGGGAAACTATGTCTTGTAATAACTTCTATCTCTGCTTTTATTCACTTTGCATGCTTGAGAGTGAATGACTTAATGTAGGATGTTTCATCTTTTAAGTATGTTTTAATGTTATCTTGGAATGACATGGATGATGTAAACAAGTCACCTGCATGCTTGTGTGGTTTTGGAATTGTTGTATGCTTCAAGGCTCGGATGGCCTTGAACCTTTAAATATTTAGTTATGAAAAGCTTGTTTATCTTGTTGAGGCTTTATCTGAGTGTTTACAGGTTTTCAGAATGTCCACGGTACAGGGGAGACTCTGTCCGTGTGTCGGGTCCGGACTTAACCTTTAGCTTGGGGTTGGGTCGGGGCGTTACACCCAATCTCAAATAGTTCATGGGTAAGTCCAGTACAAATTGTACCCAAGAAGGGCGGCATGACAGTTGTGAAGAATGAAAACAATGAACTTATTCCTACAAGAACTGTTACTAGGTGGAAAGTGTATATCGACTATAGGAAGTTGAACAAGGCTACGAGAAAAGACCACTTCCCCTTGCCTTTTGTTGATCAGATGCTTGATAGATTAGCAGGACATGAGTATTATTGTTTCTTGGATGGTTACTCCAGCTGCAATCAAATAGCTGTTGCACCAGAAGACCAGGAGAAAACCACGTTTACATGTCCTTATGGTACATTCGCCTTTCAGAGGATGCCATTTGGATTATGTAATGCACTAGGTACTTTTTAGAGATGCATGATGGCTTTCTTCTTAGATTTGGTGGAGCATGGAATTGAGGTGTTTATGAATGACTTTTCTGTGTTGGGCACGTCGTTTGGAAATTGTCTCTACAATTTGGAGTTAGTATTGAAAAGATGCAAGGAGACAAATTTGGTGCTAAATTGGGAGAAGTGTCACTTCATGGTGCGTGAAGGTATTGTCTTGGGGCATCGTATCTCAGCTAAAGGCATTGAAGTTGATCGTGCAAAGATTGAGACCATAGAGAAGTTGTCAGCGCCAATAACTGTGAAAGGGGTTAAAAGTTTTTTGGGACATGCAGGGTTCTATAGGCAATTCATCAAGGATTTCTTGAAGATTGTTAAGCCACTTTCAACTCTTTTAGCGTTGAATGTTCCATTTGTATGGGATGAAGACTATGAACGTGCATTTGTAACAATTAAGGAGAAACTTGTGTCAGCATCTATCGTAGTAGCGCCTTATTGGGAGTTACCCTTTGAATTGATGTGTGATGCAAGCGACTACGCAGTAGGGGCAATTTTGGGGCAGTGAAAGAACAAAGTTTTCCATGCTATTTACTATGTGAGTCACACTCTTAATTATGCAACAACAGAGAAAGAGTTGTTCACAATAGTATTCGCCTTTGACAAGTTTCGTCCTTATCTGATTAGAAATAAGGTAATCGTTTACATTGATCATTCAGCTATCAAGTTTCTTATGGCCAAGAAGGATGCGAAGCCAAGTTTCATTTGTTGGGTATTGTTGTTACAAGAATTCGACTTGGAAATCAGATATAAGAAATGAACATAAAATTTGGTAGCAGATCACCTTTCTAGACTTGAATTACTTGTAGAGATGGAGATAGTAAAGCCGCCTATTGAAGATGATTTTCCAGATGAAAAGATTCTCGCGATACAATCTGCTTAGACTCTTCTCTGGTATACTGATTTCGTAAATTTTCTAGCGGCAAATGTAATCCCAGCAGATCTTAATTATCAGCAAAGGAAGAAATTTCTATTTGATGTGAAACACTATTATTGGGAAGATCCTATACTCTATAAGCATTGTGCATATCAAGTCATCAGAAAGTGTGTTCCAGAAGAGGAGATGGAATATATTTTATGGTATTGCCACATACTTAAGTGTAGAGGTCACTTTGGAGGCAATAGAACAGCGACAAAAGTGCTCCAATCGGGTTTCTATTAGCCTAGCTTGTTTAAAGATGCTCACACTTTTGTTGTTGCATGTGATCGATGCCAGAGATTGGGGAATATCTCAAGAAGGAACGAAATGCTATTGCAGAACATTATTGAAGTTGAACTTTTTGATGTATGAGGGATCGATTTCATGGAACCTTTCCCTTCCTCCTACAATAACAAATATATTTTGTTGGTAGTTGATTACATATCTAAATGGGTGAAAACGGTGGAGACTCCAACAAATGATGGTGCAGTAGTATTGAATTTTTTGAAGAAGAACATTTTTACAAGGTTTGACACACCTCGAGCGATAATCAGTGACAAAGGTACTCACTTTTACAATAAGCAGGTTGAAGCCCTCTTACTTAAATATGGTGTCAAACATCAGAAAACCCTCGCCTACTATACTCAAACCAATGGGCAAACAGAAGTTTCAAATTGAGAAATAAAGAAGATTCTTGAGAAAACAGTGGACAATTTGCGCAAAGATTTGGCCAAGAAGATTGATGATGCATTGTGGGCGTTTCATACTGCATTTAAAACACCAATTGGGATGTCGCCTTACAGATTGGTCTATGGAAAAGCTTGCCACTTACTAGTGAAGCTTGAGCACAAGGCATATTGGGCAATGAAGCAGTTGAATCTGGATATGCAAGCTGCAGAAGAAAAGAGACTGTTGCAATTGAATGAGTTAGAAAATTTCTGGAACGAAGCCTATGAGAATGCGAAGATCTACAAAGAGAGAACCAAAACGTGGCATGATAAGCATATTTCATGAAAAGAGTTATTGCCTGGTCAGAAAGTTCTTTTATACAACTCAAGGCTTCGCTTGTTTCCCGAAAAGCTTAAATCAATATGGTTTTGCCCTTTTGTTGTAACGAATGTGTTTCCCTATGAAGCTGTTGAAGTTACTCATCCAGAGAAGGGGACATTCAAGGTCAACGAACAAAGACTGAAGACTTATTGGGATGATGAGTTTGATAAGCATAAGTCTGTTGTCCATCTCAACTCGTCTTGAAAAATTGCTCCGTCGGGCTATCGACATTAAAACAAATGATTTTCGGGATGCAACCCGAAGTTTCTTGCTTTTCTTGATTTAATAGTTTTAGTTGTTTTTTGTTAATTTTTGAGTTATAGTTGTCGTAGCTAATTGATAATTTTTATTGTCATGATAGGTTCAAGAAAAAGTTTGGGAGGAGCCGAGGCAAAGAGAAGTTCTACCAAGTCATTTAAGGGAGAAAATATGGAGAAATTGGTATTTGGAGTGAAGGGGATGCGTGCCTAGAAGAGAAAAACAAGAAGAAATAGATATATGAAGTAGCGTTGTTGCTTTAAATTTTAGCGCAGCTGCGATGGCGGTGTCAAGAGTTACGTTTGAGGGCTGTTCGAAAAAAAAAAACATTGTTGTTGTGCTAAAAAAGAGTGCAGCTGTGCTGGCGTCCTACAGTGACGTTCGAAAAAAAAATCAGCCACTTTACTAAGCCCACCAACCAATGTCATATATCCAAACCCATCTCAAGCCCTAACCCAACCCATATCATATCAAAACCAACTCACACTCACTCAATTAGATCCAACCCACCCAAATAATAGACGCAAAACTAACCCACCACCCAAATTCAATCATCTAAGCACCTCAATCTGTTTACCCATATTCACCCAAATGTACTCCAATTTCTCATATCTTTCAATCTCACGTCTCTGCTATTCTCTTTCAACATAAACACAATTCCAACTCAAAACCCAAACCATACAAAGACATATGCCCATATAACCATCACTTCAATCTTCTAAACCCTTTACCCATCTAATCTCCCAAATCACACAGTGCAACGCTCCAACCCTTATTTTCTCTTTTTCCAGCGTCGCTCAACCTTCCAAGACGGGTTATTTCACACCACCATCACCACCATCCCACCCCACAGATGGCATACACCTCTCGCATTTGTCTCTCTCTCTCTCTCACACTAGCTCTAGCAAAAACGACACAGATCTCGGCCGTTAGTTTCGTTTTTCATCTCTCACCAACGTAAGAACCACCACTACCCTTGAGATTCACGGTGGCAGCGATAATAGGCCTCCGCGGCGATGATGACCTGCGAGTACCAAGTGGTAGTTGTTTTTGGTATGGGCTCTGTTTTGTTGTGCATTGGCTTATAACGACAGAAGAAAAAAAAAGAAGATCACTCAAACATTGATTAGAAGACTTGAAAAATAAAAAAAAAAAGATGAGTGACTCAATTGCAAAATACGTGAAGAACAGGCGGCGTCTGAGAACCTCAATGCCTTGGTGAGTGACATTTGTGTTGTCCTTTGTTTGCTGGTAGCGAGAATTATAAAAAAAAGAAAAGAAACAAACCGCGTACTCATAAAGGCTGTGCACGTCAGTTTGTGTGGGCTGCGAGTACTCAAAATCTCGCGGGTGTTTGAATGATTGGTTAATTTGTGTTGTGGGCATTGAGATATTGATTAAGTCCTTGGTACATATGTTGGTATATTTTTGTTGACTGACTTGTTACTAGAAATCTTTTGAAATAGTTCTAGCAGGCTCTCCTGTTTTGGGTGATAATAGTGGTGGTATATTGCATTGGTTGGGTATTTTGTGATTGCTATGTTGTTGACTAAGTTTTTTGCTTGTGATCGTTGTGGACTTCTATTGAGTTTGTTGTGAGTATCTCTATCTTTACGTTTGTTGAGGGGTTGGTGGTTACACTGTGTTGCATGGGACTGTAGTGTTGTGTTCTCAGGGATTGAAAGTTCTAAAAGGGAATAGACAGTGATTGTGTGAGGGTGTGATTCAACAGTTGAACTTGATTGCTTATTCTTGATAGCCGTGTCTACTAAAAAGAAACGGGGCTCAACATCTGGGGCTTCTACGTCCAAGTCTAAGCTAGCAGTGAGTATGAATAAATTTGTGAGTGATGAAGCAAAGGCCAGATACACTAGTGAGATCATCAAGAAATCTTTGGTTATCGAGAGAGGTTTTGAGACACCAAGACCCACAATTGAGGCTCAGGCCGCTTTGCGCCAATGGACTCACTTCATCAAGTCACCCAAGCCCAGTTATGTGTTGTTGGTTCGAGAATTCTATGCCAATGCACCGAAGCATCAAGGTAAGCGGGTCAACGTTCGTGGTAAGATTGTTTCTTTTGACCGGAGCACTATCAACAGGTTTTATCGATTACCAGACATTGATGACAACTTCTACAGTGCTTATAGGCAAAATCTTAACACAGTTGACATTATTCGGTACCTGACAGATGAGAAAGTGAATGGAAAGAGAAATATAACAAAGTTGTGAGTTTTCCATCATCAGGGATGCGCAAGGATATTAAAGCTTGGCACCTATTCATTTATGCCACCCTTCTCCCTACGGGGAACACTTCTAAGGTTTCACGAAAGCGTGTCGCGTTAAACTATGCCATTGGTAACCTACACAGCATTGATGTTGGCAAGATAATTGAGCAGTCCATCTTGCAGTACTTGACAAAACGGACAACTAAGGGACTTGTATACCCAGCTTTGATTTTAGGTTTGTGCCTTGTAGCGGGAGTACTAGTCTCTGACACTAAGGAGGTATTGTTGCCTCAATCCCCATTGACTCAGACTACCATAAAAAATTTGGGGGCCTGCACAACGCAACAAGAGAATGAACCACTGAATCAGGGAAAAACCCCATCATAGATATTCAGGCTTTGTGGCAGGAAATAGCGCAGTTGCGCCAGGACATGGATCAGGGACGACAAGAGCGGTTAGAGTAGGAAGAACGCCTTGGGAAGCGATTGCTCCTTTTTCTCTAGAGACAAAATGAGTTAGCTGCCAAACAAGAGCATAGTTTCAAGTACGTGGCAAAGTTAGGAAAGAAATTGGGCGCTCCGCCAGTACCTGCCTTACACCCCTTTACGCCGACTAGTCACTACTTCCCTTCCGATGATGAATGACTCCGCCAGCTATTCAGGGAAGTCCTCGATTTTACTTTCTTTCATCCTTTGACATTGAGGACAATGTTTTTTTCTCAGTTTAGGGTGGTGATTACTTGCTTGTTTGCGAACTTATTCTTTTCATATTTGTTTTCTTACTTTAGGTGTTTTCTTTTCATGAGTTTTGTTATTTTTATTTGTTTCATTGAGTTTCAAAAAAAACAAAACAAAAACAAAACAAACAAACAAAAAGAATTTTTTTTTTGAAAGTGATGCTAGAAATATAAGAAATAGGCCGATGATGAGTAGTATAAGAATGACATGATAGTAGTAAGGATAGTTGACTGAAACAGAGTTTTGTTTTACGGAAAGTTCCCACTTATTGTGCACTTAGCCTCGCCTACTTATGTTGTTACTTAGAGAAGGCTTATGTGAGCTTAAGTGAACAGAAAAATGATTATAGGACTTTAGAACTTGTTTGATTGTCACTCAAGGCGAAATCCTAGGTTGCATAGCATTAGGAAAATGATTTAGGCTATCTTTGGATCCTTTGAGCCTTTCAAGCGAACCCGTGTAATAATTGAATATCTCTAGTTCACCCTTTCGAGCCTAAATTAGCCTTTTCTTTCTTATGCAACTTACAATATCTTCCTTAACTTGTCAAGTTTGATTTCCCCAGATTATGACCCTCCTACCTGTAACATATGATTGTTCTAGGATGATTATATGGAACCATGTTTTGTATTGAATGATAGGAGGTTTGATGTGTTGTTTTGTTTTAGAAAAAAATGAAATATTGAAAAAAAAGAAAAGAATGAAAATAAAAGAAAAAAGGCACACTCCTTGTAATTAAGATCAAAATGCAAGTTTGGGGGAGTATGAATTCTTTATGTGTTTATAAAGGTTGTGGATGAATGTTGAAAAAGTGAAATGAAAGAAGAAAGAAAATAGATATGTTGAATAATGGTGGTGGTAAGAAGTAGAGTTGGCATGTGCTCCATTGAACATCCTCAAATAATTGTGTGCTTACGGGTAGTTTAGCCTTATGTTATATCTATTATCCCACCTTGACCCTAGCCACACGTTACAACCAAATGTAAAGTCCTACTTGGGGTACAATTGTTTGAGATAAAGGCTATACACACACTCACTTCGGGGATTTGAAGTAAAATGCAAATTATGTGAAGTTAATATTTCTCATGCTTATGATTGAAAGTCACCTCCTGAGTTGTAAAATAAAGCTACTGAGGTCGTGGAAGTTTACTATCCTATAGCATTGCTTTCATGAGTTGTCTTGCGTCGCGTCTATAGTTTTTAGGTTGTTTCTTTCTTTAGTTGTATATTTTACTTGAGGACAAGCAAAGGTTAAGTTTGGGGGTGTTTGTTGGATGTATTATTGTATATTATTTCAACACCTTTTTACTTAAACTTTGTTAGTTTCTGAGTAATTTATGAGAAATTTGATTGGTTTTGTGTTTTATTTGAGTTGTAGGTAATTTCCAAGAGACAAGCTAAGTTTTGAGGCAAAGATTGAAGAAAAATGAATAAGGGCAAGCTTTTATGCAATTGGTGAAGAACTTGAAGAGATAATAAAAGTAGTACAGTCATAGCGTAGCTGCGCAGCGTCGCAGAAAATTTAAGGGCAATTTTATAAAAAGGTGCGGAAAGAAGAAACCCTAGGTTAAAAAGAAGAGAACAGATGTTAGATGAGAGTTTTTTGGCTAGCGGCTAGTTCTAAAAAAAAAACAACATTTGGAGAGGAAAAAACGTAAGGAAAACTGCAAGATTGACGAGGAAGGACGGATTAGAGACAAGATTTCGCCACGAGTTTCTTGAGATTTCTAGTTTTTTTTCTCTCTCTCTCTTCATGAACTACAATATATTTTGGATTTCATTTACATTTATTATGAGTTGCAAGATTATTTTTCTAGGGTTACGATGTAGCTAGATTTTGATCACTCGAATTTTGTTGGTTTAATTAATTGATCGATTATTCTATTTTTATGCTGAGTATTTTACACTATGCTTAATGTCTATGATTGTCTGGCCAATAATTGTTTGTTCTGTGGTTTGGTTTGAGACTGAGAAGTGATAACTAGATTAAACCATAAGTGGAGTATAATTAAATTGTCATAAGCTAGAGATAGTTATGAGATCTAGTGCAGCGTTTAAATTTCTTGGGCTTAATACATTCCATAAGTGCACAGTTATCACAGAGATGTAGGTAGCTTGCTTATTGGGATAGATTATTGATGTTTGAGAAAGATTAATATCTACCTTAGTGAAATTGCTGGCAGCATAAGGAATAATCGTCAATTGGATTTAATCAATAGATTCGAATAAGATAAATCTTGGTGAAATCGAAACCCCTAGAACGTTCCAACTATTGAATCAACTTTTCCATAAAATTCATAATTGTTAGTTGTTAGTTTTATTAGTTTCATTAATTCTTCAGCTTTAAATTACAATCTCTCAAAGTTTGATCCTCTGAATAAAATTAGAGCTAAATCAATTTCGATAGTTAATAATCTCAGTTCTCGTAGGAACGATCTTTACTTATTATTTTATTACTTATTGGGATACGTACACTTGCATTAAAAATTACACAACAATACTTATTCCAAGGTCAAGCTTGAAAAGATCATTTACTTAGTGCTTGTCAATCATGTGAATGTTTGATTTATATTTTATAGTCCTTCTTGGTTCATTATCATATTTATGCCAATAAAATGTAATTTTGTGGAAGTCATTGAGAATAACTTTGTGTACCTAGAATTTGAGATTTCTACTTGAAACTAGAATAAAATAAACAAAGAAATGTAAGTTGTGACCTGTATTTGGAATAAAAAGTTTTTGATTTTGTTTTCTATCATATTTTCTGTATGTATTAATAAGTTAAATGGATATTCCTTGCAGTTACCTACCTAACCATGAGAGAGAAGTTTTTCCCTCTCTTTAGAGACACCGCCTACCTAACATATTGACCACCGTTGACCACTTCTATTCAGCCTACTTTTACTGCCTTTTCCCACTTCAGACTTTGTATCCTAAACACTTTACCGAACTGTCCCTTAGCCATTTCAGGGGATCTTTCTGAGCTATGGCTCGGGGGAAACCCAAAAGTGTTGCTAAATCTTCGGTGAGTATCAGTGGTGGCTCTATGCTATCACCGTCTTTCTCGCCGGTGGATTTGATATGTGGTGGTTGTCTTTCAATACCACCCTTCTTTCCTGCTAAAGCCGCTCCTTCTAAAAATGCTAAGGAGATTCCCACTATCAGTTCAAAACCTGTTGGGGCTAGCCCTACTAAGATCCCTCTGCCATTGACAAAGCCGTTATGTTCATCTTATGGTGAAGATTTTCCAGCCCTATCCCCAGCTACCGCTGGTGAAACAAGTTTAGCTAGGTCTCTTACTTCCCCTACCCAGGTGGAGGATACACAAATTGCAAAGGTTTCATCCCCCAAAGAAACTCCCAAATCATGGAAATATTTATTTGAGGGACAGTTTAAGGACTCTCTTAACCTTGAAAAAGAGGAACTTGAGATGAAAAATGGGGATATTGTTGTTTGGCCTTCCCAGGAGGTGATTGAAGATGACAAAGCTTATTGGAATTCTTGTCTCGTGGGCCAATTTATGGATAAAAGTCCATCTTTTTTTGTTGTACAAGTAGTGGTTGAATCCCAATAGAGAAAATTTGGGAAGGTTGAAATTAAATTTGGTATTTAAGGGCTCTATATTTTCAAATTTGAAGATGCGGACAAATGCAAGAAGGTGTTAGAGCAGTTTAGGCATATCAATAACAAACCACTTCTCCTTTACTGTTGAAAGCCTAACCTTCAATGGGAAAACTTCAAGTCTGATACCATACCTATTTGGGTAAAATTAAGGAAAGCCCCTTCGATTATGTGGACTAAAAAGGGACTTAGCCTACTTGTAAGTGCTTTGTGGACACCTCTCCAAATGGATGTAGCCACTAAGGCAAAATCCAGGCTAAATTACACAAAGGTGTGTGTGGAAGTTGACTTGAAAAAATGATTCAGGAAAAAAATTCCTCTTGATATGGGGGAAGGTAATAAAGTTCTTGTTAAGGTTGAATACACTTGGAAACCAATGTGGTGTGAATATTGCAAAAAGTTGGGACACTTGGGGTCTAAATGTCTTAAAACCAAATAGATTTGGCAGGGAAAGTCTAATCAAGATGAAGCTAACAAAATGCCAGCCAAAGGTTGTGGTGAACCCATCCCACATCGGAAGGTTACGAGTTGGGACCATTGAATATATAGTGGGAAGTGTCCCCTTATATTCGAGTTGAGGCCTTTTCACGTGGTAACACTTGGGGAACAAAACCGTGAGGGCACGCTCATACGTTAAGTGCAGGGTGTTCCAAAGCGGACAATATCAACTTATGTGACGTCGCTGGTGTATCTCTACCCTGCGGGGTATTCGTTTAGCCGGGTCGTTACAGAAGTGATATCAGAGCGGGCCTTCCTTTGTATCAGTGACATGCGAGGCGCTAGGTCCTTCTAGTAGGGGCGGATGTGGTGAACCCATCCCACATCGGAAGGTTACGAACTGGGACCATTGAATATATAGTGGGAAATGTCCCCTTGTATTCGAGATGAGGCCTTTTCACGTGGTAACACGTGGGGAACAAAATCGTGAGGGCACGCTCGTACGTTAAGTGCGGGGTGTACCAAAGCGGACAATATCAACTTATGTGACATCGCCAGTGTGCCTCTGCCCTGCGGGGTATTCGCTTAGCCGAGTCATTACAAAGGTACTAATAAGGAACTTCTTAATAGTATAGAGCAATCTACTAATAAAGGTATAGTTCAGGCTGAGCAACCTCATGAAAGATAGGAAGAGGTTCAAGGTAGAGTCAAGAGAGTTATTGTTAAACCTTCTAGCATTGTGAAATCAGTACAGAGATCCAAATCACCTAATGGTAAACAATCGGGCATTAAAGGTAAATAAGTTTCGAATAGGGTAAACTTCAGTGGGTAATCCACAACAGGCTCCTCTACCCCTAGATATATCTAAATGAATTTTGGAGTTTGGAACATTAAGGGTATGAATAAAACCTCCAAACAAAAGAAGGTCTAACTTTTTGCTTGTAGGATGAACTTATATATTTTTGGAATCCTAAAAACTAAAATCAAGTTGAACAATGCCTAGAGAATTGTTCAGAAAATTCAAGGTCTGGGGATTTATCAATAATTACCAATTATCCCCTAGAGGTAGAATTTGGATGTTTTGGAATTATAACTAGGTTAATTGATGGATGATTGAAGCTTGTGATCAGGCCATTCTCTGCTAATGTAGTTTATTGCGTGACAATCAAATGTGGTACCTCTATTTTGTGTATGGGAACAATGATTATTTGCATAGAAGGAGACTTTGGACGAAGATAGTTGACTAGAATTCTAGATTCATTGATTATCCTTTTTGTGCACTTGGGGATTTTAATGAAATTTTAAGAATTGAAGAAAGGATCAGATGTACAACTCTGTCCATTAGGTCAGTAGAATTCAAGGAATGCTTAGAAATGCTGAGTTGTTCGAGTACCATTATGTCGGGCCAGAATACACCTGGAGCAACAATGTTGGGGATGAGACTTTAAAAGCAAGTAAAGTCGACAAAGTCCTTGTCAACTATCGATGGTTCATACAGTTTGAGCATTCTAATGTTAGAGTGGATATGCTATCTATCTCTGATCATTGTCCACTGATTGTTACTACCAGCCAAGAACAAGTTCGTAGAGTTGTTTCTTTTCGATTCTATAAAGCTTGGTCATTGCATGAAGATTATGCCCCCTTAATTGTGAATGCCTTGATGCATCAGTTTAATAAGGTGCCTATGTTTTGCTTCATCCAAAAACTCAAGGCTTTGAAGTTGGATTTAAAGAGGTTCAATCTCGAACATTTTAAAAATATCGAGAGTACTATTAATGACCTTAGAAGTAGTCTCTCTATGATCCAGGAACAAATTTTGAATTGACTTCACTTTGACCATTCTCTTGAGCTTGAGAGTTTAATCAGGTCGCAGTTGGATCAAGCACTTCTAAAGGAGGACTCTATGTTGAGGCAGAAGGCTAGAATTAAATGGATCAAATAAGAGGATCTTAATACTGCTTATTTCCACAAAGTGATCAAAGGGCACAGAGTCAGGAACAATATCCATTCTCTTATCAAAGTAGATGGCAGCTTTATTTCCTCTATGGAGGAAATGAAGCAAATGACAGTGAGCTATTTCATAAATGTAATAGGGAAAGAGAATAACAGTAATGAATGCTATATAGTTAATGATCTCAGGGAGCTGGTTGCTAAGTCCATCCCTACGCGTATGCACAATGACCTCAAGAATCCAGTTATTGATGTTGAAATTAATGAAGCACTTTTTTTCTATTGATGATAGTAAAGTGCCTAGGCCTGATGGTTTTTCAGCATTTTTCTTCAAAAATGCTTGGGATGTTATTGGTGCAGACTTTTGTCATGCTGTGAAATCATCTTTTTTGGCAAGTAGATTACTTAAAGAGATAAATACAACAGCCATTAACTTGGTTCCGTAAGTGGATAATTCCTCCCGAATCCAAGATTTTCGACCCATTTTATGTTGTAATATGGTTTACAAATGTGTTTCGAAAGTTCTTGCGAATCGACTTAAAGGTACTATATTTCAAAGAATTCGTCGGCGTTTATCCCTAGGAGGAAAATCCTCGACAATGTTCTTATTGCCTAGGAGCTTATGAGGAACTATTGTGACGCCCGAGCTTTTTGCCTTGCATTAACTTACTGTTGCATCCCTTAATTGCGCATTTAATTATGTGCTTTATTTATTGTCTTTCTTAGCTACTATTCACTCCATTTTCAAACTGCATTATATTAGTGAATTAGCATTTTTATTAAATCATATTAATTGTTAAAGGAATGGGAAAAATGAGCAATTGAGCTAGGAGGGATAGAAACACTCGTTTAGAAAATATTTTTAGTGGTTCAATAAATAGTGTTACGTAACATAACTTAGTGTTTTAACTAATTAGCTTATACCTTGCACTTTAGACTCATTAAAAGCTATCTACGCACTTTTTATTGGACCACTTGAGCACCCAAACAAGACCCCACCTATCATATATACTCACATAAGGCACCTTAGCTCATAACTAGCAAAAACAAAACAAAAAAATGATGAAAGTTATTGTGCAAAAGCCGAGAGCCCTAAGCAGCCCAAGGAGGTGATTTTTTGCTCTTCAACTCTTCAATTCAAGCCCCTCCAAGCCTAGAACAAGTAGATTAGGGTGTGTGCAAGCCTCCTAGGAGTTCCTACGCGCATTGGTGAGGGATTTCACAACTTCTTTTCGCATATTAAAAATGTTGCTATTTTCTTGATTTGTTAGAAATGATGTTTAATGCTATTGCAAGGCTCAAATAAACTTATATATGTTGTGTACATGTAGTAGATACCATATTTATGCTATTTTGTAAAGTTGTTTATTTGCTTGTATAAACTGCTTCTAACCTATCCGTTCTGAGGTCAACCTACTTTGTTGATCCTCTTATGTGTTATTGCTTATTATTGTTGATATTGGCTTATCATCGTTAAGTGTATTGCATAGTGGTTGCACAACCATAGTGTCAGGGGGCGGATGTGTTGAATATCGGCTGGGCGGCAGAAGGCTTGCCGACAGATATTCAAACTCCGTGCCCTAGTCCCTCATTCGCCTGGTCCGGAGATTGCCAGGGGATGTTGGGTCGTAGGATTATCGGGGTACATCTGGAGTATACCCACTGGAGTGTTTGGGGTTATGCCGGCTTATCGTGGATCGTGTTCGTGGATTGAAGATTTGGTGTTGGGGTTAACTGAAATGTATCATTTTTAATGTGTGGTTATTTAAGCTATTGTTACTTCTTAAATTGTTTAATTACTATTGTTGTTTAACTGTTTTACATGTTGCATTGTATGCCCCGGGACCTTATCCCTCATTGGGCAACAGTGTTGCTCATACCTCGATATCATGTTTCAAGAAGTGTTGAGGGTGATCCCCAGCTAGTTGAGGTGGTAGTGGAAGAAGAAGAAGTTCAGACTGACCCTTTGCCCTAGTTGCTGTGTGTTTATTGCCTGAGGTGGATATGATTTCTTGCTATTTCATGGAGTTCATGTACTACTATGTTATGATCTATTTTGTGGCCTTAGGGCTATGTATATTCTTGTAGTTGTAAGTTGAAAGTTAGTTGGTTGTAATGTTAGCTTTGAGATATTATGGCTTGTAATAACTTGTAATTCTCTTTTAGTTCTTGCATGCTTGGGGGTGTATGTTTAAAGGCATGTTTGATTTCAACTTCTAAGATTGCTCTAATATTATCATTGATCGGCATGTTAAACTGGTTTAATGAAAAGTTAAGTTAGTTGCATGCTTGTGTGAATTGGAGCAATTGTATGTTTCAAGGCTTGGATGGCCTTGAACCTTTGCAATTTAATTATAAAAGCTTGTTTTAGTATATTGTAGCTATTTGGAGCATTTTCAGGTTTTCAAATGTCCGCAGTACAGAGGAGACTATGTCCGTTTATCGGGTCCATACTTAACCTTTTGCGTGGGGTTGGATCGGGGCATTACATTTTAGGTGGTATAAGAGCTATAGACTGCATGAAGCCGGGTTAAATTTCTCAGTCTATGGGTAGAGATCTGTTATGTGACCTTGTGATTGTATGAATTTGTGGTCCTTTGATTTGCCTAAGTGGAATTTGAATTAGAAAGGAATATGCTAGCATGATAATGGAATGCGAAAGGTCTCTAAGAGTTAATGATTGAAAGTGAAAAGTCTTGAATGTCAAGCATGATTAAGTGACTATGAATCTCTTGTATGTGAACATTCTTCTAATGTAATATGTGACTTATGTGAATTTATTTGAACTTCTTCCTATGTGCTTTACCTGTAATTTATGTAAATGCCTGTCATAATACTTTGCATTCTAGCTGTTGAGATGAGGAGAAGGGGCAGACCGGGGAGAGAGCCGGAAGAAGCTCCTAGGCAGGGTGTACCGGGAGAGGGTGAAGGAGTAGCAGAGAATGCACCACCACAGGGACCAAAACCCAGCACTGCACAGATTCTGGCTACTATGGCTACTGCTATGAACACTATTGCACAGTTTGTAACTCAGCAAGGTCAGACAGGGGCTCCTAGGGGTAATCAGGCCGCCAGAGCCGAGGGTAGTGGTGCTGCTGGAGCTAATTTGTATGACCGATTTTTACATCACGGGGCCTACAGCTTCTTTGGAGAACCTGACGATATGAAGGCCGAATTGTGGTTGAGGAAATTTGAAAGGGTGGCTGCAATTCTAGAGTGCAGTGATGAGAGAAAGATTACTTATGCTACATTTCTGTTGGAGGGTGACGCCGAGGAGTGGTGGCGTACTATTAATGAGAAATGGGAAGCTGAGGCGGTTCAACATTCGTGGGCTGACTTCGTTCGAGAGTTCTGAGATAAATATATATCCGTGGTTGCCCGTGAGAGATGTCAGGCAGAGTTCATAGCCTTGAAACAGGGAAATATGTCAGTGGATCAATATGAGGCTGCTTTTACTAGGCTTTCTTGCTATGTGACGGCTTTGGTACAACTTGAGGATATGAAGATGCAGAGGTTCATTATGGGATTGAGGAATGATATTATGCTTAATCTGTCTGCGAATGATTACCCTAACTATGCTGCAGTGGTCAGAGCCGCCTCGAGGTATGAAAAACGCAAGGCAGATGTGTTGGCAAAGACTAGTCAATCGAGTAAGCGGCAGTTTTAATCTCAGAGTCAGGGGTGCCAGAGGCAGACTGTTCCAGTTGGGCAGAGTTCACAGCCAAGGCAGACACAGAGTTATACAATGCCTGTTCAGATTCAGTCGCGACCAGTCCAGAGTCAGAGTCAGAGTCAGAGTCAGGGGCAGACCCGACCAGCAGTAGTTCATTCTCAGTAGGGTAGTTCAGCTACCTCTACTTACAGAGCTCCTTCGGGAGGCACTGTTGCAAGACGTCACCAGCAGTGCAGCTTCTGTCAACGCTAGGGTCATACTGAGGAGAATTGTTGGAAGAGATTAGGTCGTTGTACCGGATGCGGCAGTGATCAACACAGGGTTAGAGACTGCCAGAAATTCAAGAATACCCGGGGTCAGACATCTGGTCAAAGCAATCAGACCAGGGGTTCAGTTGCAGCACCAGTACCGCGGGGTCAGGCCCAAGTATTTACCTTAGATGCAGAGGAGCTTTCGGATACGATCGCTGTGGTAGAAGGTACTTTTCTTCTTAATGATCAATCAGTTAAAGTTTTAATTGATTCTGGGGCCTCGCATTCATTTATTACACCTATTTGTGCACAAAATGCTAAGTTGAAACATGATAAACTGTTGCATGATACTGTGGTTTACACTCCTATGGGGCCAAAGTTTGTCACCAAGTCTATTTGCAAGGCATGTAATATCTGTATTCAAGGTCGTGTCTTTCCTACCGATTTAATTATTCTACATTTCCGTGACTTTGAAATTATATTGGGGATGGACTGGTTAGGTAAATATTATGCCCAACTTGATTGTAGAAAGAAGATTGTGAAACTAAAAATGCCCGACCAGCCCGTACTAAAAATAGTTGGTAGTAGAAAATCTACGGGAACTCCTATCATATCTTCTATTAAAGCATCAAAAATGTTAGGTAAGGGTTGTGAGGCTTACTTTGCTTATTTTATTAATCAACCTGGTGATCAATTGAAACTGAATGATGTAC
Source organism: Ehretia macrophylla (assembly GCA_037974665.1). Classification (NCBI taxonomy): domain Eukaryota; kingdom Viridiplantae; phylum Streptophyta; class Magnoliopsida; order Boraginales; family Ehretiaceae; genus Ehretia; species Ehretia macrophylla. The sequence goes on along the minus strand of CM075767.1, from coordinate 18,509,386 downwards.
CTATCGTGAGAGAGTTTCCGAGGGTGTTTCTTGAGGAGTTACCTGGTTTACCACTTGATAGAGAGATAGAGTTTGTGATCGACTTATTACCAGGGGCTACACCTATCTCTAGAACTCCGTACAGAATGGCTCTACTTGAGTTGCAAGAATTGAAAATTCAGTTGCAGGGTTTACTTGAGAAGGGGTTCATTCAGCCGAGTTCTTCACCTTGGGGTGCACCGGTCTTATTTGTTAAAAAGAAAGACGGATCTCTTCGGTTATGCATTGATTATCGGGGTCTTAATCAGATAACTATCAAAAACAAATATCCATTGCCTTTGATTGAGGAATTATTTGACCAGCTGCAAGGTGCCAGGGTATTTTCTAAATTCGATCTGAGGTAGGGCTATTACCAGTTAAGGATTAAGTCTGATGATGTTCCCAAAACTGCTTTCAGAACTCGGTATGGTCATTATGAGTTTGTTGTTCTGCCGTTTGGGTTAACTAACGTTCCTACCGCATTTATGGTTCTGATGCAGAGAGTATTCCGCCCCTATCTAAATTAGTTTATGGTTATTTTCATTGATGATATTCTTGTCTATTCTAAATCTGAGGCGGAACATGAACGATATCTTAGAATTGTGTTGCAGACTCTTCATGAACATCGGTTATTTGCGAAGTTTAACAAATGTGAGTTCTGGTTAAGATAAGTCACTTTTCTGGGCCACATTATTTCTCAGGATAGAATTTCTATAGACCCAGCAAAGATTGAGGTTGTCATGGCATAGAAACGGCCGGAGACTGTTATAGAAATTCGCAGTTTTCTGGGTTTAGCGGGTTATTACAAAAGGTTTGTCAAGGATTTCTCTAAAGTTGCTGGACCTTTGACTCAACTCACTCGGAAGAAGACTATATTTGACTGGAATGAGAAATGTGAGGCTAGCTTCCAGGAATTAAAGAAGAGATTAACCACAGCTCCTATTCTCGCTCTACCTGAGGGTACCGATAATCTGGTAATCTATAGTGATGCTTCTAAGGAAGGTTTGGGCTGTGTATTGATGCAGAATGGGAGAGTTATCGCTTATGCTTCCAGAAAACTGAAACCTTATGAACTTAATTACCCGACGCATGATCTCGAGCTTGCAGCTATCATCTTTGCGTTAAAGAAATGACGTCATTATCTTTGGGGTAATAAATTTGAAATCTTTACTAATCACAAGAGTCTGAAATATCTCTTTTCTCATAAAGAGTTGAATATGAGGCAGAGGCGTTGGTTGAAGTTTCTTGAGGAATATAATTGTACTATCATTTATCTGCCAGGTAAGGCTAATATTGTTGCTGATGCCTTAAGCCAAAAGGCTACAGATGCTAGTATAATCATCAAAAATTGGAAATTCATGGAGGAATTATGTTTATGGAGGCCCAACATTTCAGATTCTGGTGTTCAATTTGCAAGTTTGCATATTCAGTCTCTTTTATTATCCAGGATTAGAGAGGCTCGGCAAGCTGATCTGCAATTGGTGGAAATCTTAGAAAAGTCAAAAGGGGGAGAGTCGGATTTCAAATTGCATAATGATGGCCTTCTTAAGTTCAAAGGTAGAATTTGCATTCCTTCTGAGCCAGCTTTAAAGAAAGAAATTCTTGCAGAGGCTCATAATTCTAAGTATACTATCCATCCAGGCAGTACCAAGATGTACAGAGATCTGAAATAGAACTACTGGTGGACCAACATGAAGAGAAAGATTGCTGACTATGTTGCTAAATGTCTTACATGTCAGAAAGTTAAAGCTGAACATCAGAGACCAGCAGGGTTGTTGCAGCCTTTGGCTATTCCTGTTTGGAAATGGGATCACATTACCATGGATTTCGTGTCAGATTTACCGCGGTCTTTGAGAGGTCATGATTCAGTCTGGGTTGTTGTGGATAAGTTGACCAAAACCTCTCATTTTATTGCTACAAAGAAAACTGAATCTCTTGATAGGTTGGCTGAAATTTATGTTGAGAATATTATTAGACTTCATGGGATTCCCAAGAGTATTGTGTTAGATAGAGATCCCAGATTCACATCTCAGTTCTGGCAGAAGATTCAGAAAGCTTTGGGCACGACATTGACTTTTAGTACTTCTTATCATCCTCAAACTGATGGGCAATCTGAAAGAACTATCTTAATACTTGAGGATATGCTTCGAGCGTGCATTCTGGACTTCGGTAAGAGTTGGGAGAAATACTTACCTCTCGCAGAATTTGCTTATAACAACAGTTATCAAGCTACTATCGGTATGGCACCGTATGAGGCTTTGTATGGGCGAAAATGCAGATCTCCTTTATATTGGGATGAAGTTGGTGAGTCAAAATCTATTGATCCTACTTTATTGCTAGAGATGAACAGAATGATTGATAATGTTCAGCTTATCAGAAAAAGAATGCTTACAGCACAGAGTCGGCAAAAGAGTTATGCAGATAGACGCCGTCGTGATCTGAAATTTGCTGTTGGGGATCGGGTATTTCTGAAAATTTCTCCTTGCAAGGGCTTGATTCGGCATGGCAAAGGAGGTAAACTTAGCCCTCGTTATGTGGGACCATTTGAGATAACTGAAACCATTGGTGAATTGGCCTATCGTTTAACTTTGCCTCTTAGTCTGGGCAGAATTCATGATGTCTTCCATGTTTCTATGCTTCGAAAGTATCAACCAGATCCCTCTCATATTCTTGAGCCCGAGCCTTTAGAGATCAGTGAGACTTTGACGTACACAGAGAAACCTCTTCGGATTGTAGATCAGAAAGCTCAGGAGCTGAGGACTAAAAGCATTCCGATGGTTAAAGTTCTGTGGGATCATCACGGGTTAGAGGATGCTACCTAGGAGAGGGAGGATCAGATGCGAGAGAAATATCCGGAGTTATTCGCCGATTCATGTAAGAATTACGTGGACACAATTAGTTTAAGGGGGAGAGGATGTGACGCCCGAGCTTTTTGCCTTGCATTAACTTACTGTTGCATCCCTTAATTGCGCATTTAATTATGTGCTTTATTTATTGTCTTTCTTAGCTACTATTCACTCCATTTTCAAACTGCATTATATTAGTGAATTAGCATTTTTATTAAATCATATTAATTGTTAAAGGAATAGGAAAAAAGAGCAATTGAGCAAGGAGCGATAAGAACACTCGTTTAGAAAATATTTTTAGTGGTTCAATAAATAGTGTTACGTAACATAACTTAGTGTTTTAACTAATTAGCTTATACCTTGCACTTTAGACTCATTAAAAGCTATCTACGCACTTTTTATTGGACCACTTGAGCAACCAAACAAGACCCCACCTATCATATATACTCACATAAGGCACCTTAGCTTATAACTAGCAAAAACAAAACAAAAAAATGCTGAAAGTTACTGCGCAAAAGCCGAGAGCCCCAAGCAGCCCAAGGAGGTGATTTTTTGCTCTTCAACTCTTTAATTCAAGCCCCTTCAAGCCTAGAGCAAGTAGATTAGGGTGTGTGCAAGCCTCCTAGGAGTTCCTATGCGCATTGGTGTGGGATTTCACGGCTTCTTTTCGCATATTAGAAATGTTGCTATTTTCTTGATTTGTTAGAAATGATGTTTAATGCTATTGCAAGGCTCAAATAAACTTATATATGTTGTGTACATGTAGTAGATACCATATTTATGCTATTGTTTCATTGATTAAACGGTAGAAATCGATAGTTAATTCGTAGAAGTGAATAGTGATGAAAATTCTAGGGTTTTGTGTAATTATGCATTTTGACTTGATTAATTTCTTCTAACAGATGCCTTAGGTGTTAATGAAGGTAGTCTAATAGCCCCGTGCAATTGAATTGCTCTAAATTTGCGTAGAACGTGAATTAGCCGACTTTAACAAAGAGATTTCGGGGTTAATATGAATCCGGGTGGATTCGGGCTTCACTTTTAGAATTCTTAGGACACCTAGGTGCTATAGAAGCTTTGCCAACTCTTGATTGATGCCCGGATGAGACATGTGTAGTTCAAAGCTAGAAAAGGAAAATTGGGGCTTTCGGGGTAATTGCGGGCATTTGAATGTGTTTGAGGGTTGAAAGGGTCCCTTGAGGGTTAGTTAGAAGGTTGGTATAGTTTCCATTTGAAATTGAATCATTAACTTTGGTTTGGAAGAGAAATAGCTTGAATAACAAAGGGGTTTAGGTGCAATATCGATTGTCTCTCGCTTCTAAGAACTTGGCACGACCTATTGAGTGTTTAAATGTGATTTTAAGTTATTTTGAAGCTTTTGGTTTAATTCTAAATGTATCTTATATATGCCCCTTGTAAAGTTGCTTATTTGCTTGTATAAACTGCTTCTAACCTATCCGTTCTGAGGTCAACCTACTTTGTTGATCCTCTTATGTGTTATTGCTTATATTATTGATATTGACTTGTCATCGTTAAGTGCATTGCATAGTGGTTGCGCAACCATAGTGTCAGGGGCGAATGTGTTGAATATCGGCTGGGCGGTAGAGGGCTTGCCGGTGGATATTCAAACTCCGTGCCCTAGTCCTTCATTCGCCTGGTCCAGAGATATCCAGGGGATGTTGGGTCACAAGATTATCGGGGTACATCCGGAGTACACCCACTGGAGTGTTTGGGGTTATGCTGGCTTATCGTGATCGTGGATCGTGTTCGTGGATTGAAGATTTGGTGTTGGGGTTAAGTGAAATGTATCCTTTTTAATGTGTGGTTATTTAAGCTATTGTTACTTCTTAAATTGTTTAATTACTATTATTGTTTAACTGTTTTACCTGTTGCATTGCACGTCCCAGGACCTTATCCCTCACTAGGCAATAGTGTTGCTCATACCTCGATATCATGTTTCAGGAAGTGCTGAAGGTGATCCCCAGCTAGTTGAGGTGGTAGTGGAAGAAGAAGAAGTTCAGACTGACCCTTTGCCCTAGTTGCTGTGTGTTTATTGCCTGAGGTGGATATGATTTCTTGCTATTTCATGGAGTTCATGTACTACTATGTTATGATCTATTTTGTGGCCTTAGGGCTATGTATATTCTTGTAGTTGTAAGTTGAAAGTTAGTTGGTTGTAATGTTAGCTTTGAGATATTATGGCTTGTAATAACTTGTAATTCTCTTTTAGTTCTTGCATGCTTGGGGGTGTATGTTTAAAGGCATGTTTGATTTCAACTTCTAAGATTGCTCTAATATTATCATTGATCGGCATGTTAAAAATGGTTTAATGAAAAGTTAAGTTGGTTGCATGCTTGTGTGAATTGGAGCAATTGTATGTTTCAAGGCTTGGATGGCCTTGAACCTTTGAAATTTAATTATAAAAGCTTGTTTTAGTATATTGTAGCTATTTGGAGCATTTTCAGGTTTTCAAATGTCCGCAGTACAGAGGAGACTATGTCCGTTTATCGGGTCCATACTTAACCTTTAGCGTGGGGTTGGGTCGGGGCGTTACAACTATAGTCACAAAAGAATCAGCCCTCGATGCATCATCAAATTGGACATCATTGAAGCCTATGACACTATTAATTGGGAGTTCATTATCAAATGTCTTAAGGCACTTAACTATCCTGATGGTTTTGTGAGGTGGATTGAAATGTGTGTCACTACGCCTTCATACTCTGTGGTTTTGAATGGTTAAATAGAAGGGTTCTTTAAAGGGAAAAAGGGTCTTCTACAAGGATACCCTTTTTCCCCGTACCTTTTTGTGATTGCTATGAAAGTGTTATCATCTTTGTTCAACAAAGGTGCAGGTATGAAAGATTTCAATTTCCACCCTAAGTGCAAGAAAACCAAGCTGAATCATTTAGCCTTTGCTGACGACCTGCTCATTTTTTCCAAAGCAAATTACTCTTCATTGAAAATCATTTCTAAAGCCTTCAATATTTTCTCAAGAATTTCGGGCCTTTGCATCAACAATATTAAAAATGATATCTTCATCGGGGGTTGCAGTGAGAGTATGAAGGTTCATTGGGCTGAATGTAAGAATATTAGTCTTAGGCAGCTTCCAGTTAAATACTTAGGTGTGCCACTGATTATGGGGAGACTCAACAAACAAGTATGTAATCTCCTCCACTCTAAGATTACTGCCCGTATTGATTCTTGGACTAACAAATGGTTTTCATTTGCGGGAAAAGTTCAACTTATCAATTCTATTCTCTCTAGTGTGACGCGTTATTGGTGCAATATTTTCGTTCTTCCGAAAGAAGTTATCCGTGAAATAGAGAAGAAATTGGCTGGTTTTCTTCAGAAATGAGAAGGTGAAAACGTTAAATGTGGTAAAGTGGCGTGGACAGAGCTAACGAAACCTAAGAGAGAAGGAGGATTGGGTATTTGATGCATTCAAGAGATTAATCATGTTGTTCTCCTTAAACAATTCTAGCATACCTACATTGATGAACATTCTTTGTGGGGCTATTGGGTTAACTGAATGCTTCTAATCAGCTTATTATCTGGACTATTGAAATCCCTTCCAATGCGACATGGACGTGGAAGAATATACTTAAATGTTGAGTGATTGCAAGCAAGTTGATTAGACACAGAATCTGGAATGGTAAGAAAACAATGCTCTGTTGGGACCTTTGGCTTCCAATGGGTAACCTTATGCAGTTTGCTGAGTTGAACAATTTCTTCATCCTAAATAAATGCATCAACTCAAGAATGGATCAGTTTATTTTTTCGGCCCAGTGGCATTGGCCCCTAAGTCTTCTCTTTATGCAACATCTTGTGGACTCTATTAGACCTGCTAATGGTGATGACCAAATTGATTGATATGCTGATGGCATAGGTAAGTTGTCCTTTAACGCAACATGGGATTACATTAGGGAGAAAAGAAAAAAGGTTAATTGGGCATCTACTATTTGGAATAAGTGTGTGATTCTAAAACATGCTTTCTGTTCATGGCTTATGTGTCTTAACCGTAGCCCAACCAAGCAAAGTCTTATCAACTGGGGAGTAATTGGCAATGCAAATTGTGAGTTCTGTGGTTTAGGGAAGGAAAGTCGAGGCCACCTATTCTTTAATTGCTCATTTTCTAAAAGAATTTGGGGACACTTTACTGAGTTATTTAGGATGTGTAGTCTCATTGTGAAAGCTTTCTTTTGTGCGACTATTTACCACATTTAGAGGGAACGCAACAATCGACTACACGATAATGGCATTAAAACGAAGGATCAAATCATTGTGGATATTTTTGCCGATGTTAGAGATAAAATTTTTTGTTAATAGTAAATATGTGAATAGCGTAACAAATAGAAACCTTTGCTTACGTTGGCAATTACGTTTAGAATGATGTAAATGAACTTTCTTACATCTGTTTTTGGTTAGTTGGAATGAAATGATTATTTGCCGAGCAAAAAAAAAAGTTAAAGATAATTGAAGGATAAGTTGTGTACCAACATGTTGCCCATGTTTCGGCAGACCAAAGATACTTGGCTCAGCATAAAGAAACTCTAGTAGGCTAGCCAAGAAACACTTTTACAACCAAATGTTACTGCTCTAATTTTTTATCGTTGAAGATCATTTCCCACTTCTTCAATGTACCTCCATCAATTTGGGTCAAAGGCCTATGGCTTCAAATTGGAAAGCTTCTTTCATGCCTAAATCAAGCACCAACCTCAACCTTATTTATTTATGAGCCGAGATCATTAAGGGTAAGAAAGTTGCCTCCCCCACTTTGGATGTATGATGAAGGTTCCCAACTTTGAAAATGTTGCTTGGTAGGTCAATTTATTGGTAAACCCCCTACCTTCTTTCTCATCAAGAATATGGTACGAATTTGCAATGGAAAGACTTTGGGAAGTCGAGATTCAATCCATGGATAATGGTCTCTTTATACTTTGACTTGATAATGAAAAGTTTTGTAATCTTGTTCTGAAACAATTATGACATATAAATCATTTATCGTTGCTCTTTAGAAAATGGGAGCCAAATTTCAACTTATCAATTTCTCAAGTGAAAGACTGTCAATGTGGCTCAAGCTTAGGAACATTCCCCTCGTCCTCTAGACTAAACTTGGGCTCCATTATGTTACTAGCATCATTGGTTTCCCTCTCTAAATGGACTCAAAAATTACCTCATGATCTCATCTGGGATATGCTAGAGTTTGTGTGGAAATGAATCTTGAAGAACACTTGCCAAATGTGATGTATGTCAAGTTCCCAAATGGTTATATCATAGAAGTTGAGATTGAATATGCTTGCAAGCCATCTAAGTGCACTTTATGCCAGTTACTTGGTCACACTGCTTCAACATGTCCTTTCAATCCAAATTAGTCACACACTATAGAGACAATCGAGCCAAAAAAGAATCGAGCCTAACCACCTGATTGGATTGATATCCAAAAAAAAAGGGATCCTATGACAAGCACACATGAATCTCGCCCTTCTTGTGCCAAGACTCCCTCGAGGCCCTCTTCCAATAGATTACCCACCTGATTGCCTTCCAAAGCAACCCATAACAAATTTGAGAACTGTCGAACGATCCTACAACCTCAAAATTGGCTGACAAAGATCACTCTTTAGAATCTATTGAACTTTCCGCTACTAAAACTTCCAATTGCTCACCTCCCTAAGCACCGCCAGACCTCTCGGGGTCTGTTCATAACTTCTTTGTTGGCATGCCCATTGATCCGGGAGAGTGATACTCTGGTTCGCTTACTACTACATAGTTGAAGAGCCTTGTTGCTTGTTTCTACTAGTCTCTTGCCTCAATGTACTTCTCTCTTAGACTTTGTTAAAATATAACACTTGTCCCATATCGAAAAATCAAAAACTCTTAGACCATTTAATAAGATCTTGTGTTACTTCACTTGGCACCAATTGGTTTTAGGATGGAACCTCAGTTATCTTAATATGGTATCAGAGCTGAACCCTTGGTCCAGTCATATTTATCCGCGTGCGATCCATCTCAAATCAGGTCCACTTGTGTTCAATTTTTTGTGTGACTTGCTACACTTTGATGTTTCTTTGTTTTCTTCTTTGTAATGGTCTTTGATCCACCTATGTAATTTGTATTATTTAATGAAACATTTCCCTCGCTGACTTAGCAAAAAAAAAGTTTGAGGTAATTGAATACAATTGAATATATAACTTAGCTTTGTTTTCTCTATCATCAAGTTTTTCCTTTTTGCTAAATTAGCAAGCAAAATATTTTTTTAATATGAATAGGAACAACGTGATACCATACCATGCATATTTTAGTAGATCTATGCACGACTATTTGTCACCCCCCCAAATTTGATAGGTCCAAACTCAGGGACGCGATGCCGCCCGCCTAAGAAGATTTCTCCTCCTAAACCCTCAAGGCTCTATTACCACGATACAGAAAACTAAATCTCATAAAATCTTTTACAGAGCGACTAAAACTCGCAAGTAAATCAAATAATACCTCTGAATAACTGACACAAGAATGGGGACACTTTACAAATAATACTCCTCTATGATATCATTATACTCAGAATACCATATAATCGCGAAAATTGATTTCAAATGGTGGTCTCTAACCCAAGCAGCCCGGAACGCTCATTACCCCAACCTCTTCATAGTTGAAAATAAATATAATGAGCAAAGAAAGCTCAGTAAGTCAAACACTAGGACTCAGGCCCAAAGGTTGTCCAAGTACATTTATATAAAACAACAATTCAATACAGGGACATATGTATCATGTGGATTCTAGGCAGAACAGAGTGTACAGGGTATGCCAAGTGATGACATCTTTATACTAGTAAAACAAGATCATGAAAGACATGAATGACACCTAGAGCTGTGATGACATATAAATTAATATATATAAGGCTTATAAGCCTCGTCCTCTCACGGTGAAACACCTCTTACCAACGAGGGCACAGGGCGGCCACCTACGACCTCACACCTCCGTCTAGTGAATCATCTCCCCACTGACGGGCACAGGACAGGACATGAATTATATATATATACAACAATCTCACCCGCCGGATATGTGTCACAGCTTTAAAGATAACACATATTAAACAGGAACCAAGTATTCGAATAACATACTATAATTAAACCTAGGAGCAATACCAACAAACTGTAGGATTCGAAGAGTGAACGAGTCGAATGGAGTACAACGACGATATTCATAATTATACCAGGATAGCTCAGGGTAGAGAGATATATCAAGGAATTTAAGGTTCAAGAAGGAAGTCCAACTTACCTCGAGTCCAGCTTTAAAAATAAATCGATTCTTCTTTCTAAAGTTATACCCTCAAGCTAATTCCAAGCTGCATAATAATAGATCAAATTTAAATATCTAACTTAGACAAAATAATAATCTAAAAGGATTCCAAGAATATATTAGATAATAATTTGATCTTCATATTCCATTCTTCCAGTACTACCATAATAAAACTATTTGAATAGTTTTGCGTGTGCTTATTTAATCCCTTCAATCGTACTTAAATTTACACTACTTAATAAATAACACTATTGTATCCGATAAATTCTAAACTCAAATAACTTTATTTCACTTCTTGTCTTTCTTGACCTTTATTGCCTTCATTTCTTTGCTAGTTATACAGTTTAACAACACCTTTCACCACATATCCCAAACTTTCCTAATGCCTACATATTTGTACAACAAAATACTATTCATCTATCCAATACATCCAATCAACAAAAGCAACTAAACTAAGTTTTCTTCCAAGCTTACTCATGAATTTAAAGACACAAACTCTTGCATTGTACATAAACATACACATCATATGCCCAAGACCCACCTCATAAATCATCACTGACCAAACCCCCAACTACCGTTAAGGACCCTCAACAACCCCAAATTCCATGACCAAGGTGAATTCTTCAACTTGTTTCACTAATCCCAAATTCATCCACAATTTCGAGTTAGAATTAGTTTGGGTTTATGCCACCACCTTTACATACACATGCATCTCAATCTTTAAGCTTTCTCTCTCACATATATTATGGTACTACACACAAACTCCACATAACACATATACACACACACACAGATAGGCCATACACATACACAAACAGAGACGCACACACACACACACGGTACACATATCTGCATACTATAACCATCTTCTATTTATATATGCATAATATACACAGAATATGTACTATTATCACAATCTTATGCATACATGTATACCATACATATATATATATATATATATAAGCTTCTACACATACATATATATATATATATATATATATATGTATACACACATGTACCTAAAATCAAGACAAAGTTCAACAAAATTATTCCTTAATCGAAAGAAAGCTTGCTACTTACAAAAATTTCTTCTATCTTCTTCTTTTCCTTCCTCTGATTTGATCGTTCTTCTTTTTTTTTCTTTTCTTTTTTTTTCTTTTCTTTTCCTCTACTCTCTCTCTCTACCTCACGGTTGAAAGGAAAATAAAAAGCCAAGAAAATATCTTGTCCTAGATAGACCTTTTATGTCAAATTAAAAAAAACTATAATTATAAAATGACCCCCATACTTATTTCAATATTCCAAATTGACCCTAACTTTTAGGGATATTACATTATTACTTGTATATTCCTAATTTCAGTTTTATGCGTGTATATGTATATATGATATTAGATGTTTCTATTTTACATGCAATTACTATTCCACTATATATTAAGTGAAAAATACACTTGACATCTCTTCAACTTCGATAAAAATACGTCTTCAGTAATAGTGAATAGTCCAACATTTTCTAATGGTAAGCCACAGCAATGGAACACATGTCCCTAGTCATTCTTGTCTTTCACCCGAGCACAAAATACCAGGACTGAATGAGAGAGCACCTCTCTCACTCTAGCATCCTCTTCTTAGAAATCTTTTGCTTTAGCAACAAGAAAACAATTTCTTTGGTAATAGTAACAACCAACATATCTAAGTGCAATAACCAATCAAGCTTCAATGAGTTCTAACGTGTGTGACTAGGAATATTCAATGACAACCTCTAATACCACTTGTTAGGGATCATGCACAAAGATAGCTAGGAAAATAATATTTCTTAACGTGGGTCGATGAACTTACCTCCTTCACTTTATAAATTGATGGTTACAATGCTTTGGCTTATATATGGAGAAAGCTGGAACCTTCTTATAACTAGTTTTATACATGAAAATTTGTGTACCCTTCAACAATTGGCTTTTGCAAGAAGAGAAAGTAAAAAATCTCTTCACAAGTTAATCTTGTTGGATGGACGAAAGACTATAAAAAAAAGCCTCTAAGGCTGACACCTACCCCATAATGTGTGGCATGTGACAACTACTCATAAGTTCAAAAATTCTATTTATAGAAAACTAGTTTGAACCTTACAAGGATTAGAATAAGTTTTCTCTCATTGAACTTGTATTCACTATGACTTGGGCTTGGAACTTGCCAAGAACCCAACAAGTATTTGATTTGACAGCTCTTTCCAAATAATTATTGACGAACAATCTTGCTCTAGATTTGGCAGCTAGTTTATCTTCATATTTGAAATTTGTATGAAGGCTACTTATAGAAATGGGTACGGATAAATATCTTAAAGCATTGTTTTACTCTTAATTCTAGAAATCTCAAAGTTCATCTCTCTTTCGGAAAGTGGACCTTAATCCCTCTCGAGCTATTGCAAGTGCTCTTTACAATTTAAAGGATCAGTTTCAGTTAGCTTACATTTATCATGCATTGTTTCTCCATCTCTAGCTTCAAACTATCATTTGGATATAGATTTCATTGGGGTCTATAATGAGATTTTTAACTGTATCTACTGAGATTGGAAATTGAAAAACCAAGGTTTACTTTCAGTGGAAAATTCTTGAATCCGACTAACTAAATAACCTTCTTCTAGTGGGACGTACTTGATGCGGGTCTCACCAATTGTTATGAGTATTGTTGGGCCGGCTGACCAGACCCAATAGTAACCCATACTTTAGGGAGCTAAGCAGTTATGCAACTGTTACTAGCATTGAATAATGTAAAACCTTTTTTGGACTATATATAAAATAACTTCTCATTGCTTATCTTTCCCATCTATTCCTTAATCCAAAATCCACAAGAATTTCGAAATCAATGACTTTCGTGAATGTTGATCCTTTAATTGGATGGTCAAATTACACTTTATTGGAGCAAAGATATCTAGATAAGCTCCTAAGGACACAAATAATTTATATAGGATTAACAAGCACTAAGGAAATGTTGTTACTTGTCTTGGTTTTGGAATAAGTATACCAATCTTTGTGTTTATATAATAGATTTATTACACGAGCCAAATTGATAATTCTTGTCATGAGCGGCATTGGGACAGTAGTGGGATAAAGGCACTCTGCATTTATGTCTTTCCAAGCATTGGTAACTTGTTCGTTGAACTCGATGTATGCATCTTCCTTCGAGGAACCATATTGATTCATATAACATTCGATGACTGAGGCTACATGTTCTCTTTCCTATTCAAACTGCATGAGGGAAATCAATGTTAGAAATCGTAAATATTTATGTTGTTTTGTTTGGAAATGTAAAATTAGAATATTTTTGTCAAAAAGATTAAGTAGGTTTGAAAATTCAATTTAGTGAAGATGTAGAGCTAAGTGGAGATAAATTAATTGTTTAAATTAAAAAAAATAAGCATTTTAAAGTGTTGTGGGGTCAATGGAGATGAGAGTTATGTTAAGATAACTGAGATTTTATCTTAAAACCAATTGGTGCAAAGCAGAGTAGCTCGGGATCTTATAAGGTGATTTTAGAGTTTCTGATTTTTCGATATTGGACAAGTATTATATTATAACACTCCCCTTTATGTGTGACCTGGATTGAGAGGGGTCACACGTGGAAGATTGAACAATCATATACCTTATTTTGAGATGGTCACACTTGGAAGATTGAATACATGTGGACCAATATTTGTTCAGATGGGTCACACATGGAAGATTGAACACACATGTGGTAGATAACATACGTGGAAGATTGAAGGTGTGGGAACTATGCACACGCGAAAGATTGAAGACATGTGGACCTAATTTGAGATGGGTCGCATACGAAAGATGAATGAGACTAGACCCTGGACCTAGCTCTAATACCGTGTTAAGATAATTGGGGTTCTATTTTAAAACTAATTGGCGCTAAGTAGAGTAGCCTAGGATCTTATAAGTGGGTCTTAGACATTCTGATTTTTTGATATGGGACAACTGTTATACACTAGCACTCCCCCTCACGTGTGACCTGATTTGAGATGGATCACACGTGTAAGATTGAACAGGCGTGGACCTTATTTTGAGAAGGGTCACGCTTGGAAGATTGAACACATGTGGTAGATAACACGTAGGAGATTGAAGATGCGTGGAATATGATACACGCGAAAGATGGAACACAAGTGGACCTAATTTAAGATGGGTCGCACCCGGATGAATATGACTGGACCAAGGATTCAGCTCTGATACCATGTTAAAATAACTGAGATTCAATCTTAAAACCAATTGGTGCCAAGTGGAGTAACCCAAGATCTTATAAGGTGGTCTTAGAGTTTTTAATTTTTCAATGTGAGACAAGCATATTCTAAGAAGTTAAGTCCTACAACACAAAGAATAGATATGTCTTCATTTTCTAAAAATGTGTATTTTTAAAATATGTTTAGTCTGAAAAATAAATTTAGTCCATATGAAAAATTATTTGTAAAAAAATATTAAAATTTTTTGTTATTAGTTTTAATTGAACAAAAATCTTGGATTGAACCCTATCTACCTATTTGTTTGCATTTTATTCCATACATTTGTCCTCTTTATCATGTTAGAACTTTAAGAATCTAAGTCACAAAAACACTTCATTGTATATTTGTTCACCAAATCCAACTCTAGCTTTTTTTTTTGTCTTATGTTAGCTCTTTGTAGAAGAAGTGAAGAATAAAAAAAAAAATCACTTTTACCTCGTGTGTAACTGGGTCGTCCATTAACCTACAAACTATTGAGAAATCCATAACAATTAAGGGTTCATTCGACACCCAATCGAGGGCCTCTTTAGTCACTATATCTCCCATGATAACAAATAAAGCTGTTGCAAGCATCATGTAAGACGCTGTTACAAGTGCAACTTTCATGTACTCCTCGAATGATGGAATATAGCTCTTATTACACCATTTAGCCTCTTGAAAATATGCTTGGTTTAACTTTTTCATTTGCAAAAATTCACCAAATTGATTAAATAAATGTAGTTGAGTGATGGCTTTATATATGAGGATGATGACTTATAAAAGAGATTTTAAGTATGAGGTTGACCTCAGTTATGGCATAGTGAGTTCGATATGATCTGTCTTCCTTAGGCTATCATTAATGGAGTCTCTATAATGGGTCTCTATCCATCATTTTAGAGACCCACTTAGAGACCAAAATCAATTTTAGATACCCACTTAGAGACCGAGCCAAAAAAACTATTTTAGAGACCCATTTAGAGACCAAGGTAAAAAAGAATCCCCAGTGACAATCTTTATAAAATTGAGTCTCTATATCGTGTTAATTTTAATTTTTTTAATAATTTGATTATGTGTAATTTTTTCTTTTGTGTTACTTTTTTTTAATTAATTGTTATTTAGATTATCTCAATTTTTTTTAACGAATATTTCAAGCAAAAAATAAATAATTTGCGACGAAGATAACGTTTAAAAAATTAGGATTACGTTTAATTACATAATTGCATTTTGAAAAAAAATAATTGAAAATCTCTAATTAAAAAAAAACCCTACGTAAAAAAAATCTTAATTAAAAACCCTAATTAATTTACCCATTAATTAATTGCTAATTCATAAAAGGAAAAAATGAGAGTTAGAAAATAAAATACAAAACCTTAATTAAAAAATATAATTAAAAATAAGCCAAACTAAAAAAAACATTAAAAAAATAACCTAAACTAAAATAACATTAAAAAAAAAAATACAAAAAGCTAATTAAATATATAATTAAAATATAATTAAAAAAATAAGCTAAACTAAAAAAACATTAAAAAAAATAACCTAAACTAAAATAACATGAAAAAATAAAATACAAAACCCTAATTAAATATATAATTAAAATATAATTGAAATATAATTAACAAACTTAATTAAAAAAAATAAGCTAAACTAAAAAAACATAAAAATAACCTAAACTAAAATAACCTTAAAAAAATAAAATACAAAACCCTAATTAAATATATTATTAAAATATAATTAAAAAAATAACCTAAAATTAAAAAAACATAAAAAAATAACCTAAACTAAATACCATTAAAAAATAAAAAACAAAACCATAATTAAATATATAATTAAAATATAATTCAAAAACTTAATTAAAAAAATAACATAAACTTAAAAAACATTAAAAAATAACTTAAACTAAAATAACATTAAAAAATAAAATACAAAATCGTAATTAAATATATTATTAAAATATAATTCAAAAATATAATTAAAAAAATAACCTAAACTAAAAAAAAATTAAAAAATAACCTACAAAACTCTAATTAAATATATTAAAAAAACTTAATTAAAAAATAACCTAAACTAAAAAAACATAAAAAAAAATAACCTAATCTAAAATAACATTAAAAAAAAAAAAAAAAAACACTAATTAAATATATTAAAAAACTTAATAAAAAAATAACCTAAACAAAAAAAATATAAAAAATAACCAAAATATATTAAAAAACTTAATTAAAAAATTTGTAATTAAAAACCCTAACTATAAAAACACCCCTCCCCCCATATATTTTCCTCAATCTCTCCCCTACAGCGCCGCACACCCCTTCCTTCTTCCCCCCCTGCAGCGCCGCCGTACCCCCCTCCCTCCTTCTTCCTTCTCTGCAGTGCCGCCGCACCCCCCTCACTCCCCCTCATTCTTCCTTCTCTACATTGCCAACGCCCCCTCCCTTTCGTTTCCCTACAGATCTATATACACACACAAACACATACAATATATATATATATATATATATATATATATATATATATATATATATATATATATATATATATATGTGTGTGTGTGTGTGTTTGTATGTACTGCACCCCCCCCTCTCTGCCCCCTGCACCCTGCAGATCTATATACACACACACAAACACATACATACATATATGTATATATATATGCGTGTGTTTGTATGTGCAGCGACCTCCACCCCCTACCCCCTGCCCCCTGCCCCCTGCAGATCTATATACATATACACAAACACATATATACATATATATATATGTGTGTGTGTGTGTGTGTGTGTGTGTGTGTGTGTGTGTGTATGTGTGTGTGTTTGTATGTGATGCCCCCCTCCCCCCCTATTGCCTATTTTTACCTTTTTTCTGTTTATTGAGCCAAATTTGAGTTTTTTGTTTCAAATCTTTGGTATGTTGAAAGATTTCTGATATGTGTTGATGGTATTTTTTTTCCAGATTTGTTTGCATATATACAAAAATTTCAACGGTTCAATTTTTTTTTCAGCTTTGCAACGACTCTATTGTCAGAATTTATTGGCTTGTTTTTTTTTTTCTTGTCTGATAAAAAAAAAATTCTGTAATTTTTTTTTTCAGATTTGACGATCTGACTTTGTCAGATTGTCAGATCGTCATTTGCTTCAAAATAGAGACTCATTTTTGTCTTATTGTGTAATCTCCATTTTCTTCAACAAATTTGTTGAAAAAAATAAAGACTAGGTGCTATTTTAAAGACTCAAGACTATTATGATGACATTATTTTGCCAAAAAGTGTCAAATAGTAGTGTTTTAGAGACTCTCATTGGTGTTAGTTTTTCCTCAATGAAGTCTTTAAAAACAGCAATCATTGCTGTTTAGAGACTCCATTGAGGATGCCCTTAGCCATCTCTTCTTCTATTTCTATATATACATCTAAAAGGGCCTGATAATAGAGTCTCATGTAAGATGGCAGTTGATCTATGGTAGAAATTTCATACCAATACGTCAATGCAATACATCTTAAGGATTGTAGTTTGAGTATTGAATTGAACAGTAGTTCTATAAGCAGGGTCAGATTTATTTTTCGGGTTGCAAGACATGTAATCTCTACTGAACTCACAAAATGGTTTAAAATACTCAGAGATATATTTTAGTCTATCAAATCATTTTGTCCCCAATTAGCGTCTACATTTTCTCTAATTTTAGTTCTTACAACTAATTAAACTCTATTACTAAAATGCTTTAAACACGCAACACACATATGTTTGAACATGCTCGAGATTTATGATAGTTGGGAGACCAATATTCGAATCTCACGGAGATAAGGGTAAAAAAATGTTTTAAACACGCTCGATAAAATTAAAGAGAAACAAAAAGAATTACAGTGATAAAGTTTCAATTTAACCTCTCGATAGCATCCGTGAGAAGTTGAAGCTCGTCAATGGTTCCATATACATCGTAAATGTTATCCATAATGGAACCCAAAGTGATTATTTTGGTTGTTATCTTCCTATCAAGGGAGTATTCGGGTTCAAAGTATACTCCCAATATCCAAAAGTAGCATTCTACCAATCTGTCTCTCGTAAAAGCGAAATTCCTCGCTACATCCAAAGCTTTCCACCACCTAAAAGTTAGAAAATATCACAGAATTTACAAAGATAATTTGTTGAGTTAATAAATAAATATAACAAACCATTATATTACAATTTAGACTTAGTCAGGTTACAAGCTCATGAAGAAAGACACAAAAAGAAGAATCAAGAAGTCTTGGAAAATGTTTTTCAAAGTAATCTCGATTTGAAGAATGAAGAAAACTTTGGCAATGATGAAAGCCAAAAAAGGACGTGGTCGTGGATATGGACGTGGTAGAGGCCGAGGCCAAAACCAAGGACGAGGATGAAGACTAGGATGAGGACGAGGACACTGTAGAAGAGGAGGATTTAATCAAGAAGAGAAAAATAAAAATTCGCACAAACCTGGGTGTAGAAGAGGCAATTATTCAGGACAAAGGTATAACAAATCGCAAGTTCAATGTTATAATTGTAAAAAATATGGTCATTGTGCTAATGAATGTAGAAGTAATCCTAAAGTTGTGGACGAAAACGCGAATTTTGCTAAAAGACAAGAAGGGGAAGAAGAGATTACCTTGTTGATGACTCATCATGGCGAACAAGATGGAGGAGATAGTTCATGACATCTTGATACAGGTGCAAGTAATCATATGACTGGAAAAAGGAGCATATTCGCAGAACTCGATGAAATTGTCTAAGGCAATGTTAAATTTGGAGATGCCTCTATGGTTTCAGTGGAAGGAAAATATAAAATTTTAATCCGTTTGAAAGATGGAAGGCATCGTTTTATTTTGAGGTTTATTATGTGCCAAAATTAAAAACTAATATTTTGAGTCTTGGTTAACTTCTTGAGAAAAATTACACAATTTTATGGAAGATAAACATTGTGTAATAAAAGATGAAAATAATTTTTTGATAACAAAAGTGTCCATGACAAGAAATAGATTGTTTTTATTAAATATTCAAAACGATGTTGTAAAATGTCATAAAGCTTGTGTAAAAGAAATTTCTTGGTTATGGCACTTGAGATTTGGGCACATAAATTTTGAAAATCTTTCTTTAATGTCAAGAAAAAATATGGTGCATGGATTGCCCTCCATCAATCATCTGGAACAAATTTGTGAGGGATATCTTTTTGGAAAACAAGGCAGGAAAAGTTTTTCAAACGAGGCTACATCAAAAGCAACGAGACCACTAGAACTTGTCCATACTGATATTTGCGGGCCAATCAATCCTTACTCTTACGGAAAAAATAAATATTTTATCTTTTTTATTGAAGATTATAGCCATAGGACTTGGGTTTATTTTTTAAAAGAAAAATCTGAAGCTTTTTACAAGTTCAAGAAATTTAAAGCTCTTGCTGAGAAAGAAAGTGGTTAGGAGATTAAAGTCTTGAATCTGATAGAGGCAGAGAATTCACATAAAGAGAATTCAAAAATTTTTGTTAAGAGAATGGCATTCGACGTCCTTTGACAGCTTCTCGATCACCTCAACGGAATGGAGTTGCTGAGAGAAAAAATAGAGTGGTTCTTGAGATGGTTCGAAGCATGTTGAAGTCTAAAGGTATGCCTAAAGAATTTTGGGCTGAAGCAGTTGATTGTGCAATCTATCTGTTAAATCGTTGTGTCACAAAGAGTTTTTCTAACAAGACACCATTAGATGCATGGAGTGGAAGAAAGCCAACAATCAATCACTTAAGGGTTTTTAGAAGCATTGGTTATGCTCATGTTCCTGATCAAAATCGAGTCAAGCTTGAACACAAAAGCCAAAAGCTAGTCTTTATTGGGTATGAAAAGAGTTCCAAAGCGTACAAGCTCTACAATCCTTTTGATGGAAGAATTATTGTGAGTAAAGTTGTCTAATTTAATGAAGAAGATGAATGAGACTGGATGTCAAAGAGCAAAAAGAATACAAATTGTTACCCATACAAGAGCAAGAAGTAGAAGTCGAAGACTCTATATCTCCACCTCCATCTCCAACTCAAACTCAAACTCCATTTCTATATCAAGCTCTAACTTCATCTGAAGGAAACATAACTCCAACAACTTCAAGTTCGCATGAAAAGACCCCCCGTTTCAGAAGCTTGATAAAATTTATGAGGTAACTCGCAATTTAAATGATGAACTGACTCTCTTTTGTCTACTTGCTGATTGTGAACCAATAAGCTTTGAGGAAGCTAATAAGAGCAAAAGATGGAGACAAGCCATGGATAAAGAAATCAAGGCAATAAAGAAGAATTACACTTGGGAGCTTGCAACTTTATCCAAAGGCCACAAAGCCATTGGAGTAAAGTGGGTTTACAAGATGAAGAAGAATGCTAAAGGTGAAGTTGAAAGGTACAGGGCAAGACTGGTTGCAAAATGCTATAGTCAACGAGCTGGCATTGACTATGATGACATATTTGTTCCTGTTGCATGCTTGGAAACTATAAGATTTATCATATCTCTAGCAGCCCAACACAAATGAAAGATTTATCAATTGGACAATAAATCTACATTCTTGAATGGGTTTTTAGATGAAGAGATATATATTCAGCAACTATTAGGCTATGTGGAAAAAAGGTGTGAAAATTAAGTTTTAAAGTTGAAAAAAAGCTCTCTATGGCTTAAAACAAGCTCCAATAGCTTGTTACAGTAGAATTGATAAATACTTCTGTCATAATAATTTCTCCAAGTGTTTGCACGAGCATACTCTCTATACCAAACATGAGAAAAGAGATGTGTTGATTGTTTGGTTATATGTGGATGACTTAATTTTTACTGCCAACAACCTAAGCTTTTTTGAAGATTTCAAGAGGACAATGGCAATAGAATTTGAGATGACTGATATTGGACTCATGTCTTATTATCTTGGAATTCAAGTGAAGCAAACAGATGAAGAAATATTTATTTCTCAAGAAGGCTATGCAAGGGAAATTCTCAAGAAATTCAAGATGGAAAATTGTCAACCTGTCAATGAAACCCCAGTTTCTAGCTTTGTATTCGATTGTGCGTTTAAACAATTAAACACATTTGCAAATAGAATACAGTAATAAGTGAATCCACCACAGTGATTCGCCTAATTCATACAGTGAAACAAATGAAAAGATATTAAGTAAAGTACACACAGTAGTTTAACGTGGAAAACCCAATTGGAAAAAAATCACGTGACCAATCCCTAGTTAAAATAGGCAATCCACTAGATGTTTTCACGGTTACAATAGTCAATGGACTTAAGTGATTGACAACTCCCTTATAACCCTCACCGCCTAGACCATCTAACCTACCTAAAGATTTACAACCTAGGGAGATCCCCTCGACTTAGCGTATTTTCCCAAATACTCACCTCCTTTTTCTCGAAAGATATTTAATGAGACAAATGAATAGAGTGTTTACAAACAAAACATGCTCAGCGCAATTACAATTCCTAAGTAAACTCTCACCACAGTGTTTTCCTAAACAAACTTGATAAACTCATAGCAACCCTTTGTTCTCCGTTGTTTATCCCACTTTTATTCTTGCGAGATCATCAGTATATATAGGTGTGAGTGCTGCAATCTTAGGCTCTAAGCATCCGTAGATATTATTGACCTTTGTAGAAGTCTTTTCCTAAGTCAATCTTCAAAGATTTGCTCAATTAGAATCTTTTTGGCTCTATCAAATTGTCTCAGCATAATTACAATTGCAGCAAATTGATCTCTTTCCATATAAGATAAATTTTGCACAATCTTTTACCAAACCAAGATCTGTGTTGCCAAAAATAAAGACAATTAAGATAATGTAAATTGCCCCTAATTTTAGGCTAAATTTTGGGCGGGCTAACAAGCTCCCCATTTGGCTTTGTTTTTGGCAAAACCAATGTTAAGTACTTGCAATACCTGCAACTGTAAGAAAATCATGATCTGGTTGAACAAACCAAAGTAGACAACTAGTAAACAATAATTTCTCTAAACCAATTAACCAAAAAAAACATCATAAATTTCTCCCTTTTCTTGCCACAAATCAAGGCCAAAGGCTTAGTGAATCCCACTTTGTACGATATGAAAATTTTGGCACCCAAATTTTTGGTTGTAAGCAACGTACTACCTGTGATTATGCTATGGTGAGAGATAACTGAACAAATATGTCACAATACTCAATCGTGAGGCATATGTCATGCCGAAGTTCAAGCACACAAAGTGTGAACAACCCATAGGGCCCCACAAGAAGATCTAATATAAGGACATAAAATTCATTACACATGAGCTTTAACACATATGAATAGGGTGTGTGTGTGAACTGTGATTGGGCTTTGCCGTACAATGGATAACGAAGTCAAGTGATAAATCAGCTGCAACAGTTGTTCAAACTACCCACTCGACTAATCAACTTACTATACACTTCGTTCGTCCTGGTAGCTTTCATTCTTGCGCATTTTTTTATAGAACAAGGTAGTTTTTTCCAGGGTGGCTCAGTATTGTTGACCTTGAAATTTGCACAATACAGTAATCATCTGAATCAGTTCAAATCAATGTGCACAGGCCCCTCTTTTTTTGTTGATTTTTTTTTTCATTGGCAAAAACTTTGTATACTGATTAGTGTCTGGGAATGGAGTTATCCCATAGTCACAAGCTTAATACAGCTGATTACACTCGGACTTCGCTGTTAACACAGTGACAGCAAGCTTGTTTACAGTAGTGCAAAAGATGTTCATGTATCATATAGTTAGAACTCAGTATAAGTAATATTATATCAATGCAGTCGCACTGTGTTTCCCTGTGATCGTCACAATCAGAGTGTGCAAATGCCTAAGGCTTTACGCATTATTTCAAATCTCATTGCATCGAGTGCCTTGGTGAAAATGTCTGCCAGTTGATTCTCAGTCACAACATGTTCAAGTACAACCTATTTTGTTTCCAGTAATTCCCGTATGAAATGGTGCCTAATATCAATATATTTAGTACGGGAGTGTTGAACAGGGTTTTTCGAAATATTGATAGCACTCATATTATCACAGTAAACAGTAAGTGTTTGATTACTAATACCATAGTCTGCGAGCATCTGCTTCATCCACAGTAGTTGTGCACAACAACTCCCAGCTGCTATATACTTTGCCTCAACTGTGCTTAAGGGATATGGAAGACTGTTTCTTACTGTACCATGACACGAAATTGTTGCCAAACCTCCAGTAGTGCTTTTCCGATCATCGACATTTTCTGCCCAGTCAGAATCACTGTATCTAACCAAGTTAGTGTTAGTATCCACAGTATACCAAATGCCTAGATTAGCAGTGCCAGACACATATTTGACAATGCATTTTATTGCTTTAAGATGAGATTCCCTCGAATCCGACTGGCATCGTGCACACACACCAACACTGAAGCTGATATCAGGGCGACTAGCAGTCAATACAAGAGACTGCAAATTATGTGGCGATACAGTGTTGGATCAATCGTTTTTTCATTTTCTCCCTTAGCCAATTTGGTAGTAGTACTGATAGGTGTTCGAACTGTTTTGGTATTGACCATGCCAAACCTCTTGACCAAGTTGCGGGCATACTTTAATGAATATTCCATCGTGACACTGTTTGACCTGTAAACCAAGAAAGTACGTTAGTTCTCCTACCATACTCATTTCAAATTCATGTTTCATTTGTTCGACAAATTCATCAATTCTTTTATTGGAAGTATAGCCAAACACAATATCATCCACATAGATCTGAGCAATCAACAATCTTGTGTTGAAGTGTTTCACAAACAGTATCTTGTCTACTCCCCCTCGAGCATAGCCCTTATCCAGCAGAAACTTTATGAGTCTCTCATACCAAGCACGAGGTGCTTGTTTGAGGCCATATAGTGCTTTCTTCAGTTTATACATATATGTAGGATAATGAGGATTGAATAACCCTTTAGGTTGCTCTACATACGCTTCTTCCTGTAGGATGTCGTTGAGGAAGACACTCTTCACATCCATCTGAAACAATTTAAAGTGCAAAACACAAGCAATTGCAAGTAACAGTCTTATTGACTCCATTTAGCTATAGGTACAAATGTTTTGCCAAAGTCAATTCCCTCAATTTGAGTGTATCTCTGTGTAATTAATCTAGCTTTATTGCGAGTGATTAGGCCATTTTCATCGGTTTTGTTTTTGAAAATCTACTTGGTTCCTATGACATTAACACCTTTTGGTCTTGGAACTAAAGTCCAGTCGTCATTCCTAGCAAACTGACTAAGTTCATCTTGCATTGCACTAATCCAGTGGTCATCCTCTAGTGCCTCATTACTGTCATAGGTTCAAACTATGAGATAAAACATGCATACCATGCATACTGTTGGTAGTCAGTTGTACGCTTACCTCGTGTTTTAATACCTTGATCCAATGAGCCAATAACATCATTTAATGAGTGGTCCCTTCGAACTTGCCTAGATGGTCCTTTCTGATCTAGATTCATCACAGTGTCCTTCATGAACTGTTCCTGCTCATCTGTCTCTGAGTACTTTATGTCAAAAGAATCCTCAGTAGGTAGCAAGACTGTCACTACATCGTCAGTTGCTGGCACAGTAAGTTGAGTTTCTGGATCTACTGCAGCCCTGTCCTTTTTGCTAAACTGGCCAGTTTGCTTGTCATCCTTTGAGAGATCTACCAAATTCTCCTCAGAAGCACTTGTGCCCCTTTCTTCTTTTTCCATATCTGGTTTTGGTGCCTTTTCAGTTTCCATCAGTATTCCCCTGCCTTCATCCGTTTGAGCAGCTACTGTGCTTGGTGGTATCTCTTCTTCACTGTCGACATCTATCATACCTATAGTGTCATCAATGACTACATTTGCAGATTCCATGACCGTTAGTGTTCGAAGATTATAAACTCGATATGCACGACTGTTCAAAGCATAGCCCAAGAATAGTGCTTTGTCACTCTTGGCATCAAACTTTCCCCGATTATCACGATCATTAAGAACATAACAAATACTGCCAAATACATGAAAGTGTTTCATAGTAGGCTTCTTACCTTTCCACAGTTCGTAGGGAGTTTTGTCAGTACCTGGTTGTGGGTACACCCTGTTGATAGTATAACACGCAGTGTTCATAGCTTCAACCTAGAACTTCCTAGGTGTGTTTCTCCCAGTCATCATAGCTCGCGCCATTTCCTGCAACATCCTGTTACGTCTCTTAATAACACCATTTTGTTGTTGTATTTTTGGAGCAGAAAACTCGTGAGAGATGCCATGATCGACACAATAATAAGAAAAAGATTGATTCTCGAATTCCTTACCGTGATCACTTCTGATTCAAATGACATTTTCATTACCTTTTTCAGTGGTGATTCACAAACACAGCTTCTGAAAGGCTTGAAAGGTTTTGGATTTTTCTCGTATAAAGTCTACCCATGCATATCTGGAAAAATCATCAACACACACAAAGATATATTTCTTACCTCCTAAGCTCTCTGTTTGAACCGGACCCATGAGATCCATGTGTAACAATTCTAGAACTCTGTTTGTGTCTAATTGTTGTGATTTCTTATGTGGTACTCGAATCTGCTTTCTCAATTGACATGGACAACACACGCCTTCCTTCTTCCCTGATAACCTAGGAATTCCCCTAACAATTTTTGCATTGCCAATCTTGGTTAGCATATCAATATTTAGATGACCTAACTTCTGATGCCATAGTTTTGTGATTTGAACTGAACTATTAAGGCATACCATAACCCAGTTGGATGAAATTGGTAGGGTGTAACAGTTATCAGATGAACGTCTTCCTACAAGAACATAGTTATTATCATTGTCAATCACTCTGCATCATTCCTTAGTAAAGTGAACAAACAAGTTTTGGTCACAAAGTTGATTGATGCTGATCAAGTTGGCCCTAAGACCATCAATGTGGAGTACATCATGCAGTTTTGGAAATCCTTCAACAGTCATTGTACCGCGACCAACTACCCTTCCAGAGATACCATCCCCAAATGTAACATGTCCTCCATGGAATTCAAGGTAGTCTGTGAAGATACTGCGATCACCTGTCATATGTCTCGAGCAGCCACTGTCCAAATACCACGAGTTAGTAGTACCAACTTTTAAGGAAGTGTAAATAACAAGACATGTGTGATCATTCTTGGGTATTCATATTTTTCTCACCTTTTGTTATGCTATTGCTTTTGGGGTACAACTCTGATATGGGAAAAAATAAGTAGACATATCTGCTTCTCGCATGAGTCGAAAACAGTGGGGTCGAATATGACTAACCTTGCGACAATAGTGACAGATTGGTACAAACCTGCTTTTGGTTTTCTTCTTTAATGTCACTATGGGTGCTTGTGAGAGGACTGGCTGTGAAGGTTCCGAAGCTTTGACAAACACTGTGTTATAACCGGAGCTCGATCCTTGATACCCAAGGCCAATGCGATCGTTACTTGGTTTCTGGATTGAAAGCTCATAATCAAGTCTTTGCTTTCCTGAGTTCATCATGCGAATACCTCGCTGTAACTGTTGTAATTTACCCTGTAGATCTAACAGTTTTTGAGTTTTTTCTTTTAACTGCTGGTGGAGGGTTTCATTTTATTTTTCAAGATCATCAATTTTTGTACTCTGTTCAAGATTAAAGACAACCAATTCTTCATTCTTCTTACAAACCACAACCCATTTTTCAAACATCAGCTCATAAGTTTCCAGGAGTTGTTCATTGCTCCTGGGTTCTTCTGTCTCTAAGTCGTCACAATCGGAGTCCTCTCCACTAGTCACAATGACCTCAGATTTGGACACAGTATGTCCATTCTGAATAACAGTAAGTGCAATATAGTCCCCTGCATTGCTATCACTTGATGCGTCTTTTTTTCTGTCTCCTTATCACTCCATGTGGCATTAAACACCTTTTTTTTCTTTTTCAATGTGTTTGCACATTCTGCTTGAATATGCCTAAAGCCATCACATTCTCTGCACTATATACCTTTCGTTTTCTTTTCTCCAGAGATGTCCGTGTTTGGTCTGTTATCAGTTTCTCTGGGTGTTTCACCAATACTTCTTCTACTAGCGTTGTCACTGTTGTGCCTGCTGAAATTCTGTCTACTGTTATTCCCTTGCATAGAGAACTTCTTTTGTTTTTTCCATTTTCCAATAGCTCTAAGAAAATTTTTTGTCAACAGTGTCAATGCTTCTAAGCCATCATCACCGCTATCTAACTCATTAGATAGATCAGCCTGAAAAGCAAGCGTTTTCTCCTTCTTTTGCAGTTTAAATTTTAGTTCATATATCTTTAATGAACTGACAAGCGCATCAACCTGCATAGTATTATGATCCTTTGATTCTTCAATCGCATCTACCTTTGATGCAAATCTTGTTGGTAGAGACCGCAAGCTCTTTCTTACCAATTTTGCTTCAGAGTACCGTTCTTCAAGAGTGAAGGCTTCATTGGTTATGTCACATAGTCGTGCATAAAATTTTGACACTGTCTCATCCTTATGCATTTTTAGATCTTCAAACTTCGTGGTCAAATACTGTAATTTGAATCTTTTTACAACTTTTGTACCTTCAAACGCTATTTGTAACACATCCCATGCTTCCTTCGTCATTTCACAGTTTGAAATTAGTTTGAACTGGTTGATGTCTACTGCATTACATATTGCATTTAATGGTTTGGAATTGTAATTTGCCAAGCGTTCTTCAGCATTAGTCCACTGGTTTGGGAACTGTAATAGTCCTTACCACAATAGCAGAACTATTACCATTCCCTTCAGATGATGTTCCCTGTGTGCTAGTGTCTCCAGTTTTTGGTAGTGTAGTCTCAACAGTGGGCGCGATCCACCTATTAACCATGGATCTCTTGGCACCTTCACCAATCGCCTTGATATAAGCACGCATCATAGCTTTCCAATAACTGTAGTTTGAGCCATCAAACAATGGTGGCCTGTTAATTGAACCTCCATCATGCATGTTGTCCATTCTTGAAAAACAGCTAGAAACCTCCCAGATCTTACTGAGTTAATGATTCAATTTCTAGCTCTTGATACCACTTGAACCCCCAGTTTCCAGCTTTATGTTCGATTGTGCGTTTAAACAATTAAACACATTTACAGATAGAATACATTAATAAGTGAATCCACCACAGTGATATGCCTAATTCATACAGTGAAACAAATGAAAGGACAGTAAGTAAAGTACACACAATATTTTAATGTGGAAAACCCAATTGGGAAAAAATCACATGACCAATCCCTAGTCAAAATAGGCAATCCACTAGATGTTTTCACGGTTACAATAGTCAATGGACTTATGTGATTAACAACTCCCTTGTAATCCTCACCGCCTAGACCATCTAACATACCTAAGGATTTACAACCTAGCGAGATCCCATCGACTTAGCATATTCTCCCGAATACTCACCTCCTTTTCCCGAAGGATGTTTAATGAGACAAATGAATAAAGTGTTTACAAACAAAACATGCTCAGTGCAATTACAGTTCCTACCAATACACATCTAAAGAATCATCTCCTTCTCTCTATTAACACCCCTATTGAATGTGGAGTACAATTGTGAAAGGCTGATGAAGAAGAGCATGTAAATCCAACACTTTTCAAGAGCCTAGCTGGATGCTTGAGATATTTGACTTGCACAGGACCAGATATTCTATTTGGTGTTGGACTTGTGAGTCGCTTTATGGAGGCCCCTACCAATACACATTTGAAGACTGCCAAGAGAATACTTCACTATATCAAATGAACTCTTCATTATGGACTTCTATACTCCCACTCAGAGAATTTCAAACTTGTGGGATACAGCGATAATGATTGGGATGGTGATCGTGATGATCGAAAGAGTACTAGTGGATATCTTTTCTTCATGGGAGATACAACATTCACTTGGAGTTCCAAGAAGCAACCCATTGTCACACTTTCTACATGTGAAGCTAAATATGTAGCTGCTACTTCATGTGTTTGCCATGCTCTATGGTTAAGGAACTTGATGAAAGAACTTAAGATGCCTCAAGAAGAGCCAGTAGAGATCTATGTTGATAACAAGTCTGCAATTGCCTTAGCCAAGAATCCAATCTTTCACGAAAGAAGCAAGCACATTGACACACGTTACCATTTCATCAAAGAATGCATCACAAGGAAGGAAGTGAATATAGAGTTTGTGAAGTCTCAAGATCAAGTTGCAGACATTTTTACGAAGCCACTAAAGTGTGATGTGTTTATGAAGCTTAGAGTTTTGCTCGGAGTTACGAGAGTCAAATCAAGTTTAAGGGGGGATGTTAGAAGATAAACTTAGGATTAGGACTCTATTAAATAAGTTCTAGTTAGATTTAAATTAGTTTTTGACTAGATAGTTTTTTCCTAGTGAGTAATAGTTTCCTACAACCATATCCTAATTGACATATATTTTTTGTAAATCTATAAATAGGGGTCAATTTTTTCAATTGTAGTCATACCAAATATTAGAGCAATAAAGTTTTTGTATAGAGTTTCCATATTCTTTTTCCTTCTTATTTTCTCTCTACGATAAAATAGCCTCTTCCATATTCCAACAGTTCACAGGATGGATTTAGAAATTTTTTTTTTCTAAGTACGGGATATATCGGCCCTTTCTTTTGCTTTCGAGTTTTCGTTCAATTAATTAGGAAGATAAAAATGATGGTATTTTGCTTATACATAATTTTAAAATCGTATGAGTACGTTTTTTTTCCCAAGTACGGGCTATATTCATCCTTTCTTTTGTTTTCAAGATTTCTTTCAGTTTATTAGGAAGAATTGATGATGGTATTCTACCTATATATAATTTCAAAATTATAAGAACATATTCTTCTTTCAATTGAACAAGTACATACTGCAACATCCACAAGCTGAATTTATCCATGTTAGAAAAGCACTTGTCGATAACTAGAAAAGTTTTAAACATAAGGGATAATTAAAATATTCGACAAAACACGGTAATATATAGTTTCACCCTGGCAACGAAAAACTTGCATGCTCACCACAGGATAACAGGTGCCCTTGTTGTCTAAGTAGTCGGAAATGAAGAACAACTCTGTAAAGATCATCACCATCTGCTTCAAAGCATTCATGTTAGGCATCATACATATGCTTCAGTGATGAGGAAATCTCATTTTCAAAATGGTAAGACATGCCTAGGCGTTGGATTGTGTTGATCAGCTCTAGCTTTTCCAAGGACCTGTCCGGAGCTGCCAGCAGCATTTCCCGCACTTGATGTTTTACTACGTCGCGTTCTTTTTCTTCATGGGGATTGTCACGCCCCAACTCGACCCCACCTACAATCAGTCAGGACGCAACGGAATTTCGGCAGTATAACGACAGTAAATAGGATACCGAGGCTATAAACTAACCTCATTAGAACATCATACATCAACTCCATAACCATACAATAAACAACTCCTCAATAAAATAACAATATACAACATAATCATTCTTTGTTATACGCCTCCGTTCCAACATAATACATTAACTTTAATATACATTGCAAAATATGTTGAAACCAACCTAGCAACCTAATCATAGACAAAAGAAAGACTACTAAGTTAGCTTCATTTAGAACATCATCTTTTCAACATCTTTTACATTATGAACTACAAAGCATATAAAAGTCTACTAAGTTAATATACAAGATAGTAAAACAATACAACATCAAGGATAAGACTCCGGAACATAAGACTCATCCACATAAGGCACATTTTCCTCTTCATGAGGCACGTACCCGAAATCTTGCTCAAGTACACCTGTAAGCATGCAATAATAGAGAGTGAGCTTATATAAAATAAGCCCAGTGAGGACCCGATAGATCTCTAACAAGGTTCACTAAACTCCTTGGAAATAATCCTTTGAGAAAGTAAACACACAATAACATCAATAATATTATCATCATATAAACTATAATGACCATTCAATAAAGCCTCCACTAGTTGGTGTAGCTCCAAACGCCATTAACAGCCTTCTTGTGACTCCCATAAACTCACGCACCAGAGGTAGCCCAATAACCTCTCCCTCCATGACACCTGCGTCATGGGAGCTGGAGGCGGTCTCTGATAGTTATGTCGTTATCAACCCGACAGCCCGATGTTGCCCGAGAGGTAGTACACACATACCAAAGACTCAGCAATAATAATAAACATCATTCACAGGAGGACAACCTTTTCCGTTGACTATCTCCCGGTTCATCAATCGTCAATCAATAGTCATATTATCATCATAATAACATCAATAATCAATTTAACAACAAATAACTAAGTTAGATGACAAAGTAGGTCATCCAACCGAACATGCATTAAACACACAATCAAACCCTAGTTTACCCATCATCAACTCACCATTCAATCACTCAAACCACACCTAATCAACTAAAGGCATAATTTAACATTTTAAAGAAAGACAACCTAAACTTCAAATATTCATATCTTACATTCTACTAATCCAAACAACTCCAAATCAGTTTCTATCACTCACCCATTCAATCAACTACATTAGCCCCCCTCAGAAATCAACCAAAACACATCCAAATCATGCCCCATAACCCTAAAACCCTACTGTGTCATGGCTGAAATTTCTGGGTTTTAGCATGGACATTGCAATCGAAAATTCGGCATTACAACAGCGCTACCACGTAATTATTAAGCTTTTAGAAATCGACGGCAATCAATTTCAACCAATACAACTCAAGATAATCAAGAAATGGAAAATAACTCAACTTTAAATACCCAAAAAATAATAATTATGCTACAACGGTTCAAATCTCGCAAGATTACATATAAATGATCCCTAGCATGCATTGAGCAATAATCTAACATCAAATTAACATTTTTAATAGTTCAATAATCAATTCTAAGCAAAAACATAAAAGATGAGTTTTGAGATCTAGAATTTTTCTCTCACCTTTGATACGAAATAAGCCTAGATATGCGTGCAATGCATGCCCAACAAGCGGAATCCAACTCGGCACAAAAATCTACGGACAAAAACTAGCTTTTTCTTTGAAAAATTGCTTTGAAAACTTGTTGAAAACCTTTCTCTTTTCTCCCTTGAAGCTCTCGGCCAAGTGTGTGAGTTTGAGGGTGTTTTTGTGCTTTTCAAGTGTGTGTTGGTGATATATATTCATAAAGGTCAACATTTAATGAAACTCAAAGTTGAATTAACTTAGTATTTTTTTGTGTTTTCTTGTCTTTTAAATGCATTTTAGCTATCTCTTTGCTCAAAACAAATATGCAACTCCTAAGATAGCTCAAGTAGGTTATTTTTAGGTGACAAGAAGTTTTACAATCAAACAATTTTATCCAAATCGGCTTAAAACTCGATTTTCGCAAAAGTCAGTGTAAAAACCCTAATAAATTTCTAAGCCGATTTAAAATCCGTTTTCAACAACCACAGGTCTATTAAAGTCTGAGGACTAGGTCTAGAAGGGTTAAAAAGACCTGTTTCAAAATTTTAGCGGATGTGTTTCAAAAATACTATTCACTAAAAATCGACGATAAAATTTCTAACTCTGTTTTTTATGAAAATTTCATGAATGCACATTTAGTATGTTCTAGGAGTATTAGTATCAAAATTACCACATTTTAAGTCATATAGTACATAGACAGGTCATTTCACGCAAAATAAGAATAAACACGCAAAACGAGGTATAACAGAAAAGTGGGGTTTCACAGGGATCAATTTCCTGCATTGGACAATTTGACGCATTAGATATTGGAGAATTCAATTGTTCTAAATAAAGAAAATCTTTCAAAATGGGATATATATAAGTTTTCACATTATTACATCTAACCCCTATTGATTCAGGATAAAAACTACTGAAGACAACAAATAATTATAATAATCTTTCTAATATATTAAATTTTTAGATGAAGTAATCATTTAATATATATGGTATAAAGCCCATATTACTAAATGGTCTTAATTTCAAGCCCCAGTAGCATGCATTTTAAAAACATTAAAAAATATCACGTACAAGGCTCAAAAAATAATCCCGCCTACAAATGAAGAGGGTTGTTCAATATAATAAATAAATATAACAATCGTTCTACACATGCGGGGTATCAAAGGCAATAAATAAGTATGATAGTCCCTTTCTAACAGCTAAAGCAGTTAGATGGGGCGGTAATTTAATAGCAGCCCTTGTCTCTTAAGATTTGAAATAGAATTTTCCTTATTTTTCTCTCTACTCTTTTGTTGGAAAAAATAGACTAACATAAAAATGCAAGAACTTGAAGAAGATAGATAATAAATTACAGTGAGTTTAGAAGCATATGGAAGGAAATAATCTCCCCAAATGGTTGGATGATAATTTGCAGAGCGACGACTTATCTCGACCCCAACATTGCTCTGAAATGAGAAGGGAGCAGCTGACACTTGAAGATTAGCATCCATATTTTCTGTTTGCTTGGAGAGGTTTAGGAGAGGGATAATAATAAACACCAAACTTATTGTTGGCTATTTAATTTCGTATGAAACCAATAAGCTCTGCTATGCCCTTTTTCAATTTGTTAGGAGGCATTTTATAGTAGTATGCTACCACGTGTTTCATATCCTTCATCAAGGATACACATGAAGCAATCCTCTAGGGTCTTTGTCAATTCAATCAATATTATAGTCCATTTGTACTATAAAATTAATCCGTTTGTCAGGGTGCCATTGGCCCGTATGTTTTTTATAGGAGTCTGATTATGATTGTAATCCTCATTTGGCCTCTCAAGTACAGTTTTGTTTTTGGACTACAAAAGCAAGAAAATTCACGTTTTTGAAAACTTTACAAAACCTTTTCTAAACGCACGACAAAGAGAAATATAGTGAGACATGATATTTTGTCCATTTTTCTTGTCAACTATAATTACGCAATTAGTCTCTATTGTTACTATTCATATTTAATGTATTATCCACTATGTAAAAGTAACCAATTTAACCCCGATTGTTTTACAGAGTTAACCAATTTAGACCCACGGTTAAAAACTTGGTTAAATTTAATAGAAATTGCATAAAATGATTAAATTACCCCTCTATAATTTGGGTCTAGTTACACTAATAGTCCCCAATGTTCCCTCAAATTTTAAATTTAGTTTTCATTGTTAAAAAGTAGTCAATTTGATCCTCATTATTTTAAAATGTAAGTCAAATTAGTCCCTCTACGTGTACACATACACATATATACATACATTAGGGAACGTAAGATAGTTTATGTGTATGTGTGTGTATGCGTGTGTGTGTGATAGAGGCGAAGAAGAAGAAAAAGAAAAAGGTTGGGTATTAGGATGATTTTTTTCTAAGATGTTAGGGATTAGTTTGAAATGTTTTTTTGTACAACATGAGGGATTGCTAATTTGAACTTTTATCCAAATATTGAGGATTAAATGAGAGTTATTGTTTTTCAAGTCTATCCCTCACTTCTCCAGTTTAAATTAACCTACTTTCTAACGTCTAGTACTAACTTGACTAACTTTTAAAATAATGATGACTAAATTTGACACTTTTAAACAATGGAGCCCAAATAAAAAATTTGTGGTAACATTAGAGACTATTGGAGTAATTATCCCTAATTGTTTTGTCAAACATTCTAGTTTTTCAATAGTTTTTTTTTAATATATTTTATCTACTTTTATAGATATACTTTCCGTATTGTTAAAAACTACATGAAAAGAATCTCGATTGGGTATTAACACATACATGTAGAACTCAACTATTGATCCAAAAGTTTAAACTATTAGGTCTTGAACCTACACATGTTTATTAATAGCTCAATTTTTTTCCTAATCTTTCTATGTAGGAGAAATCCTTCTCTTTTGCTCTCTAATTTACCATGTGAAACTCATAATATAGAAGAACCTTTTATTGTATTCCACAACTTATAGTATAATGTAAAGTGGCTAGATATTACATCCATAAGAAGATACATAATATCTTTCATATACGATGTTAATGTATAAAATTATTCTGTGTACAGCTGTATATTTTACCATAGTTAGAATTACCATATTTAGTTTAGCTGGGGGAGCAAGTACCCTTGTACCTATATAATGGCTGATGTATTGTGATTGTAAAATAACTTTCCTGGCTATACAATAATATATTCTTTCTTTTAATCTCATGTCTTGTCTTTCTCTCGACATGGTATCAGAGCTACCATTCTAGTAGCCTGTGCCACTGTCATCGCACCATTCTCTTCGTCAAATTCACTCACAGTAAAATATCACAAGCTTTACAATTTGTCAATCTGTTCCGGGCTGTTTTCAAATTTTTCTTTCACCTCATTGGGCCAGGACATAGATCTCATCGTAAGGATTCCGGTGACATAAAAGTCACCACCACACTCCGCCGGACGCGCACCGTGCGCATCCCGAAGTGCCGTCGCCGCTGCTGATTTTTCAACAAAAAAAAAGACCAGACCCTTTCCCACGTTTTTCGACGTCTTGACTCTAGTTTTGCAGCATGTTTCTTCAAATTCTATCTCTAAAGGTCACTTTTGTAGCATCATAATGGAACGCTCGGAGGTTTCACAACCCATCTCTCTCCTGCTTGATGGTGGTAACTATGTACCATGGGCTTAGGCCATGACTAGCTTTCTCAATGGTCGACAATTATGGAGAATCATAACTGGATGTCAAGGAACCAAAGAAGAAATCTGATGAGTTAGACGATAAGTTTGCAGAACGCCTTGAAGATTGGGATAACAAGAATCATCAAATAATCACCTGGCTTCGAAACACTTCTGTCACTTCTATTAGTCTTCAGTTTGGGTGTTTTGACACAGCAAAACAAGTTTAGGACTTCCTGGCACAGAGATACACAACTGCTGATGGAGCACATCAATACCAACTTGCCACCGCCCTTTACTGCATGCGTCAAGAAGTAGGGCAATCGGTTAATAGCTTTTTGTCTCAAATGTACTCAATTTGGGATCACCTCACAGCCTCAGAGCCTGTTTGGGAATGTTCTGAGGATGCCAAAAAGTTTGCTACTTGGTGAGACCGTGGACGACTTGTTCAGTTTCTCATGGCCCTTCATAATGATTTCAAGCCTGTTCGTGCATCTGTTCTTCACCGCAGCCCATTTCCTACACTTGAACAAGCAGTCCAAGAACTTATCTCAGATCAGACCTACCTTCAATCTCGGAAATCTCGCTCAACTGATGTAGTATTGGCAACTCCTAATCATACCGCAAAGAAAAATTCAGTTTCTTCACAAGAATGCAAGTATTGTCATCAGCGCCTGGGCACATTCTTCTAAATTGCCCGACTCGGACATGCTCATTTTGCAAGAAAACAGGCCCTGGTCACTATCAACATGAGTGTTATCGCAACCCTAATAGGAATTCTCAAGGTAATCGGCCCAAAGATGGATTTTCCAAGGCCTGCAACTCATCAATGTTGTCATCACATTATGTTGCCACAACTGAGGGCTCTCTTGTTTCTCCCAATGATCTTTCTACCTCACATATATCTGTTTTTGACCTCCTAGATATTCTTAAACAGGTTTAGCCAAGTCTAGCTCTCCTACTTCCACTACTCTTTCAGTCACTTTCGGTAAGTCTTTGTGATTCTTTGATTCTGCTTGCTCTAATCACATGACCTATGATTCTCATAGTTTGATCAATACAATAGTCAATTCATCTGCATCTACTATTTACAAGGTTAACGGCACATCTATGCCTGTCAGTCATATCGAATCTGTATCCACATCTCATGCCTCTTTTTTGATACTTATCTTGCTCTTAAACTTACTCTTAGTCTAATCTCTGTCGGTCAACTATGTGAACTGGGTTTTACTGTTACTTTCTCTTCTTTTGGTTGTCGTGTACAGGACCCTCAAACAGGATGGCTCCTTGGGATCGGCAATAAGGTTGGGCGATTGTTCAAGTTTGTTAGCTTGCATCTTCCCTCTCATCTCTCGACTGCCGCCTCAGTTACCACTTCTTCAGGCTCTACCTCTCTTTATTTATGGCATTCGCGTTTAGGTCAAGCTTCTCTAGGCAAATTACAGTCTTTAGCTTCTAGAGGCTCGTTAGGAAAATTGTCTGGGCATACTCTTGAATGTTTATCTTGTCAACTTGGAAAACAATCTGTCTTATTGTTTAATAAAAATGACTCTTTATCCTCTGCGTGTTTTGATTTAGTTCATACTGATATTTGGGGGCCTTCCCCCAACTTCTACTATAGGGGGATCTCGATATTTTGTAATCTTTGTGGATGATTATTCTCGGTTTACCTGGATATATCTTATGCATCATCAGTCTGATTTGCCACACATCTACTCTGAATTCACTACCATGATTCACACTCATTTCAATCGACGTATAAAAATCCTTCGTGCTGACAATACCATGGAGTATAAAGAGTCCATTATACTTGATATTTTCCGTCAACATGGCACTATTTCACATCGCTCTTGCCCTTATACCTTACAAAAAATGGGCGTGTTAAGCGAAAATACAGACACATCCTTGATATCACTTGCACATTCCTTATCTCTTCATCATATCCTAAGCGCTCCTGGGAAGAAGCTGCTTTTACTACTGTGCATGTTATTAACTGTTTGCTCTCTCCCACAATCGATAATCTCACCCTTTTGAATGCCTGTATGGTCATCCCCCGGACTATGATAATCTCACTACCTTGCTTTATATCCCTTCCTCCACATGAACGCACTAAACTTGAACCTCGAGCTCAATTATGCTGTTTTCTGGGCTGTAGTATTGAGCATAAGAGTTTTCGGTGTTGGGATCCACTCTCTAAACATCTCCGTATCTCTCGTCATGTGATCTTCTAGGAAAATAAAATGTTCTAATCCCTTTCTCCCTTCTCTCTTCCTCATGGTGTCTCTACCCCGTATTTTATAGATCCTTCTCTTTCCCTATTTCCTGATGATGACAATGATACAGGTACTAGCGCAAGCACTAACGTTGCCCCTGACATGGCCCATCTTGTGGAGACTGTTCCATCTGATGATCCTGTGCCCGATGCCGAGCCTTCTATTGTTGATTTGTCTTATGTCTCTCCTGATCTATCTCTCCGTCGATCTACACGTGTAAGAGTCATTCCCCCTCACCTTCTTGATTACCATTGTTTTTCTACTATCATTTCTCTCCATGAACCTCAAAATTATTGTAAGGCTAGTTCTGACCCTCTTTGGCAGCAAGCTATGACTGATGAATTACAGGCCTTAGAAGTAAAACACTATTGGGATTTGGTTGATCTACCCCCGGGAAAGAATGCCATGGGATGCAAATGGGTATACAAGGTAAAAAATTGCTCTGATGGCTCTATAGAGCGGTATAAGGCTCGTTTGGCGACTAAAGGGTTCACTCAAGAATATGGTATTGATTATGAGGAAACATTTGCTCCAGTTGCTCGTCTCATCTCTGTACAATCACTAGTTGTTGTTGCTGCCATTAGGAAATGGAAGTTGTTTCAGATAGATGTTAAAAATGATTTCCTTAAAGGTGATATGACAGAAGAAGTTTTCATGAAGCCTTATCCAGGCTACTATCATCCTCCTCACAAAGTGTGTCGTTTACGTCGTGCCTTCTATGGTCTCAAGCAAGTTCCACATGCCTGGTTTTCAAAATTCAGTTATGTTATTACTGATTTTGGATTTACTTCGAGTAACCATGATTCTGTACTATTTATTCGGCATTTTGATTATGGTCTTATTCTATTGCTCTTATATGTGGATGATATGATTATCACTGGCAATGACTTTGCGGATATTTCTGATCTCAAGCAGTTTCTCAGTCACCATTTTGAGATGAAGGATCTTGGTCCTCTAAGCTACATTTTGGGCATTGAAGTATCATATGATTAAGCTGGCTACTATCTCATTCAAGACAAGTACTCTTCTGATCTTCTAGCTCGTGCCGGTCTCACTGATAGCAAGACTACATCTATTCCTCTTGATGCTAACATTCGTCTTATTCCATTGGATGGGACACCACTTGCAGATGCATCTTTGTATTGCCAGCTGGTTGGCAGTCTTATCTATCTCACTATGACTCGGCCTGACATTGCTTATGCTGTTCACCTAGTCAGTCAATTCATGTCTGCTCCTCGTACCACACACTATGCTGCAGTTCTCCGAATACTTCATTATATCAAGGGTACCTTATTTCATGGCATATTTTTCTCTACCAGCTCATCATTAATCTTGCATGGCTATTCAGATACAGATTGGGCTGGTGACCCTACTGATCGGTGTTCTGTGACTGGATACTATTTCCTTCTTGGTGATTCTCTTCTTTGTTAGCGCAACAAGAAACAGACTGATGTTGCTCGCTCAAGTACTGAGGCCGAGTATGGTGTACTCGTCGATGCCACTCAAGAGGTCATCTGGCTTCGCTGGCTTCTTGCTGATATAGGT
The DNA here is from genome assembly GCA_037974665.1 of Ehretia macrophylla. NCBI lineage: Eukaryota > Viridiplantae > Streptophyta > Magnoliopsida > Boraginales > Ehretiaceae > Ehretia > Ehretia macrophylla. The sequence continues at coordinate 18,469,652 of CM075767.1, read as the reverse complement.
GTCTCTTAGCCTCCTAGCACCACTCTTCATGTGACAATCAGAGTACTATTCAGATTGCTCATAATGATGTATTTCGCAAGCGCACTCTTCACATTGAGTGTGACTGTCATTTCATTCGTCAGCAAGTTGGTCAAGGTACTCTCAAGCTTCGATATACTCCTTCAGCTAATCAGCTTGCAGATCTCTTTACTAAAGCGCACCCTCCGAGCCGCCTTCAAGATCTGATTTCCAAACTCAAGCTAGTGTTATTTGCACCACCTTGATTTTGAAGGGGTGTTAATGTATATAATTATTTCGTGTACAGCTGTATATTTTACCATAGTTAGATTTACCATATCTAGCTTAGCTTGGAGAGCAACTAGGTTAGCTTGAGGGGCAAGGGCCCTTGTACCTATATAATGGGTGATGTATTGTGATTGTAAAATCACGTTCTTTGCGATACTACAATACATTCTTTCTTGTAATCTCATGTTTTATCTTTCTCTCGACATACGACTATAAGAAATGCTCAAAATTTACTACAATAACCTCCTTATTAGGTGCTCTTTAAAATTTGGAGTCCCTATTTTTTGTGTCGATCAGTCTCAAAAAATTTAGGGAGTCATAAAGTTACTTCCTATTTTTGTGCGCGTAGAAAGTGTTGCTAGAGTGAAGTTAAAATAGCGAGTACCATAAAGTAGGATAACTAGAAATAAAGAGTGTTGTTGAAATGAAATTGAAATAGATTATCTCTAAAATTATAAAGCTACTTATTTGGCTTCCTAAACCATTGGAGATGGTTTACTATTGCATGAATATGATAACTTAACTAGTGGATAACAAAGAAAATGAATTAGAGATCATACAAGATCATAATAGATTATTCAAATGTACAACTCCGTAACCACCTAAAATCTTTGATCACCGTCATGCATAAAACTAATTTTTCCTAAAATGTCTTGGGCCCAGGCACATGAGTAAGTGCATTATTATCGAGTGATGTTTGGGCGTGCTTGTTAGTTCTAGCTTGCACTTACAGTCCTCTTCCTCTGCTCGTTGTTTGAGTTGGTTTTCGGAGTTGCGTTTTTCCCGTTGTTTACTTTTTTGTAGTTTTTGTGTTCTTGTTCTAATGGCTGATCAGTGGCGGGTTGCTGTTCTTCCAAAAATTGGGTTTTCTTTTGTTGATATTCAGGGTTTTGGTTTGTTGATATATGGTGCATGTCCCAATTTTTTTTCTTGGTTTTTTTTTCTGGGTTATGGTATGTCGGCCCATTTCTGGTATGTTTGGTTCGGACTCTATCGCTCACTTAGTTTCAGATGTTTCTTGGGGTTTTTTGAATTGTGCTCGGAGTATTTCTTCTACTCTTCATAGTATGCTATGCCTATCATCCTCGCTTGGCCACTCCCGGTTCCTATTCTCACGAGCCACTCATGTGGTAACCTGAGTTGTTGTAATTAGGATATGTTTCATTTCCTATAGTTGGTGTTTTAACCCTCTTTTAGCATTCTTTTTGCTGATTTTACGTGTATAATCAATTTCCTTGACATCTAATTTCAGTTAAATTTTTTGTACTATTTTGTGTTTATAATAAATCTATCTTCTGATAAGATAAAATAAAAAAAGAAGTGTCACGCCCCAACTCGACCCCTCCTATAATCAGTCAGGACGCAACGGAATTTCGGCAGTATAACGACAGTAAATAGGACACCGAGGCTCTAAACCAACCTCAACAGAACATCATACATCAACTCCATAACCATACAACAAACAACTCCTCAATAACAACACACAACATAACCATTTATATAATAAACATTCCTCGTTATACGCCTCCGTTCCAACATAATGCATAAACCTTAATATACATTGCAAAATATGTTGCTACCAACCTAGCAACCTATACATAGACAAAAGAAAGGCTACTAAGACAACATCAACTGATTCATTATCTTTTCAACATCTTATACATTATAACCACAAAGCATGTAAAAGTCTACTAAGTTAATTTACAAGATAGTAAAACGATACAACATCACGGATATGACTCCGGAACATAAGACTCATCCACGTAAGGCACATTTTCCTCTTCAAGAGGCACGTACCCGTAATCCTGCGATAGTACACTTGTATGCATGCAATAATAGAGAGTGGGCTTATATAAAATAAGCCTAGCGAGAATCCGATAGATCTCGAGCAAGGTTTACTAAACTCCTTGAAAAATAATCCCTTGAGTCAGTAAACACACTATAACATCAATACACACAATAACATCAATAATATTATCATCACATAAGCTATAATAACCATTCAATAAAGGATACACTAGTTGGTGTAGCTCCAAACGCCATCACGATCATAACAGCCTTTGTCACGCCCCAACTCGACCCCTCCTATAATCAGTTAGGACGCAACGGAATTTTGACAGTATAACGACAGTAAATAGGTCACCGAGGCTCTAAACCAACCTCATTAGAACATCATACATCCAACAACTCCTTAATTCAAATAACAACATACGACACAACCATATTATACAATAATCATTCCTTCTACCAACCATTCATAGTTATACGTATCCGTTCCAACATAACATTTAAACTTTGATATACATTACAAACCATATTGATACCAACCTAGCAATCTAAACAAAGGCAAAAGAAAGACTGCTAAGATAGTATAAACTAACTCATGATCTTTTCTGCATCTTATACAATAAGAATTACAAAGCAAATAAAAGTCTACTAAGCTAATATACATGATAGTAAGCAACATAGCATCACGGATAAGACTCAGGGACATAAGACTCGTCCACAAAATGCACATTTTCCTCCTCAGAAGGCACGTACTCGTAGTCTTGCTCTGCAACACCTGTAAGCATGCAATAATAGAGAGTGAGCTTATAGATAATAAGCTCAGTGAGGATCCGATAGATCTCGAGCAAGGTTTACTAAGCTCCTTGGAAATAATCCTTTGAGCAAGTAAACACACAACATCAATAATATTATCATCACATAACTATATAACCATTCAATAAAGGATACTCTAGTTGGTGTAGCTCCAAACGCCATCACAATCTCAACCATTCTTCTTATAACTCCCCATTACTCACGCACCCGAGGTACCTCACTAGCCCCTACCTCCATGACACATCCGTCATGCGAGCTGGGGGTAGCCTCTAGCAGTCATGCCGTTTTCAACCTGATAGCCCAACGCTGCCCGAGAGGTGGCACACACATACCAAGACTCCATAACAATCATCAATCAATAATCATCTATTCATCAATAATAGCATCAATAATCAATTAGACAATAAATAACTAAGTTAGATGACAAAGTAGGCCATCTAACCGTACATGCATTAAACACACAATCAAACCCTAGTTTACCCATCAACAACTCAAAATTCAATCACTCAAACCACACCCAATCAACTAAGGCTTAATTCAATAATTTAAAGAAAGACAACCTAAACTTCAAATAATCATATATTACATTCTACTAATCCAAACAACTCCAAATCAGTTTCAAACACTCACCTATTCAATCATCTACATTAGCCCCCTCGGAAACCAACCAAAACACATCCAATTCATGCCCAATAACCCTAAAACCCTAGTGTGTCATGGCTGAAATTTCCGGATTTTAACACTGACCTCGCAATCAAAAATTCGGCATTACAACAGCGCTACCACGTAATTATCAAGTTTTTAGAAATCGACGGCAATCGATTTCGATCAACACAACTCAATTTAATCAACATTGAACAAATTAATCAAATTTAAATACCCAAAAAATAAAAATTATGCTACAACCGATAAAAACTCGTAGTATTACAGCTAAATGATCCCTAGCATGCAAGGAGCAATAATCTAACATCAGATTAGAATTCTAACAGTTCAATTTTCATTTATACGCAAAAATGCAAAAGACAACTTTTGAGATCTAGAATTTTTCTCTCACCTTTGATGCGATATAAGCCTAGGAATGAGTGCAATGCGTGCCCAACAAGCGGAATCAAACTCGGCACGAAATTCTACGGACAAAAACTAGCTTTTTCTTTGAAAAATTACTTTGAAAACCTTGAAAACTCTTTTCTCTTTTCTCTCTTCTTCCTCTCGGCAATGTGTGTGTAATTGTGTGTGTTTTTATGCTTTGTGAGTGTGTGTTGGTGATATAAGCTTGTTGGTCAACAATTAAAATAAAGTCAAAGTTAGTTTAAGTTAGTATTTTTGTGTTTTCTTGACTTTAAATGCATTTTCTTGATCACCAAAGTTCAAAATAATTATTCAACACCCAAGCTAGCTCAACTAAATTATTTTTAGGTGACAAGAAGTTTTACAATCAAACAATTTTACCCGAGTCGGCTTAAAACTCGATTTTTGCAAAAGTCGGTGTAAAACCCCTAATAAATTCCTAAGCCCATTTTAAAACCATTTTCATCAAACACAGGTCTATTAAAGTCCGTGGACTAGGTCTAGAAGGGTTAAAAAGACCACTTTCAAAATTATAGCGGACGTGTTTCAAAAATACTATTCACTAAAAATCGATGATAAATTTTCTAACTCCGTTTTTTATGAAAATTTCATGAACACACATTTAGCATGTTCTAAGAGCATTGATATCAAAATTACCACATTCTAAGTCACATAGCACATAGACAGGTTAATTCACGCAAAACAAGATAAAGCACGTAAAACAAAACAGGATAGAAAAGTGGGGTTTCACAGCCTTCTTATGACTCCCATAAACACACGCACCCGAGGTACCCCAATAACCTCTCCCTCCATGACACCTCCGTCATGCGAGCTGGAGGCAGTCTCTGATAGTCATGCCGTTATCAACCCGACAGCCCGATGCTGCCCGAGAGGTGGCACACATATACCAGAGACTCAGTAATAAGAATAAACATCAATCATTCACAGGAAGACAGTCTAGCAGAACTGCCTATCTCCCGGCATCAATCATCAATCAATAATCATATTATCATCATAATAATCATCAATAATCAATTAAACAACAAAATAACTAAGTTAGATGACAAAGTAGGCCATCTAACCGAACATGCATTAAACACACAATCAAACCCTAATTACCCATCAACAACTCACAATTCAATCACTCAACCCACACCCAATCAACTAAGGCTCAATATAACATTTTAAAGAACGACAACCTAAACTTCAATTGATCATATATTACATTCTACTAATCCAAACAACTCCAAATCAGTTTCAAACACTCACCCATTCAATCATCTACATTAGCCCCCTCGGAAACCAACCAAAACACATCCAAATCATGTCCAATAACCCTAAAACCCTAGTGTATCATGGCTGAAATTTTTGGATTTTAGCACGGACATCACAATTGAAAATTCGGCATTACAACGACGCTACCACGTAATTATCAAACATTTAGAAATCGATGGCAATCGATTCCGATCAACACAACTCAAAATAATCAACATTAAACAAATTATTCAACTTTAAATACCCGAAAAATAATAATTATGCTACAACTAATCAAATCTCATAGGATTACATATAAATGATCCCTAGCATGCATGGAGCAATAATCTAACATCAGATTAACATTCTAACGGTTCGATTTTCAATTCTACGCAAAAACACAAAAGTTGAGTTTTGAGATCTAGAATTTTTCTCTCACCTTTGATGCGATATAAGCCTAGGAATGCGTGCAATGTGTGCCCAACAAACGGAATCCAACTCGGCATGAAATTCTACGGACAAAAATTAGCTTTTTCTTTGAAAACCTTGAAAACTCTTTTCTCTTTTCTCTCTTCTTCCTCTTGGCAATGTGTGTGCAATTGTGGGTGTTTTTGTGCTTTGTGAGTGTGTGTTGGTGATATAAGCTTGAAAGTCAACAAGTTAAATGAAAGTCAAAGTTGAAACTTTGCATTTTTTTGTATTTTCTTGACTTTAAATGCATTTTATTGATCACCAAAGTTCAAAACAATTATTCAATACCCAAGATAACTCAAGTAGGTTATTTTTAGGTGACAAGAAGTTTTACAATCAAACAATTTCACCCGAGTCGGCTTAAAACTCGATTTTTGCAAAAGTCGGTGTAAAAACCCTAATAAATTCCTAAGTCGATTTTAAAACTGTTTTCATCAAACACAGGTCTATTAAAGTCCGTGGACTAGGTCTAGAAGGGTTAAAAAGACCATTTTCAAAATTATAGCGGACGTGTTTCGAAAATACTATTCACTAAAAATTGACGATAAATTTTCTGACTCCGTTTTTTATGAAAATTTCATGAATGTACATTTAGCATGTTCTAAGAGTATTGATATCAAAATTACCACATTCTAAGTCACATAGTACATAGACAGGTTAATTCACGCAAAACGAGATAAAACACGTAAAACGAAACAAGATAGAAAAGTGGGGTTTCACATTCTCCCCCCCTTAAAGAAATTTCGCCCTCGAAATTCTTACTTGATGTACTGAACAGATCTGGGTACTGCTGCTGCATCTGATCCCATCTCTCCCAAGTAGTTTCTTCAATGTCGTGATGCTTCCACAACACCTTAACCATCGGAATCTCTTCGACCTCAACTCTCGTTCCATCTGATCAAGAATACGAATCGGATGCTCGTCATAAGTCAGATTCTCACGAAGCTGTAATGGCTCTGGCTCAAGAATATGAGAAGGATCCGGATTATATTTTCGCAAATTAGACACGTGAAATACATCGTGGACATTAGAGAAGTTCTCCGGTAAAGCCAACCGATATGCCAACTTACCAACCCTGCCGGTAATCTCAAACGGCCCAACAAATCTCGGACTCAGCTTACCACCTTTACCATAATGAGCAAACCCCTTACGAGGAGACAATCTCAAGAAAACCCGATCTCCGACTGCAAACTCCAAGTCCCGACGACGCTTATCAGCATAACTCTTGAATCTACTCTGCGCCGTAAGCATTCTCTGCCTGATCAACTGAACATTCTCAATCTTCTCAAGAAGCTCTGGCATGATAGTTGGATCAATAGTCTTCATCTCCCCTACCTCATCCCATCCCAATAGTAGCTTGATAACTATTATTATAGGCAAACTCGGCAAGTGGTAGATGTTTCGCCCAGTTCTTCCCGAAGTCCAGAACACAAGCCCTAAGCATATATTCCAGAATCTGAATAGTCCGCTCAGACTGACCGTCGGTCTGTGGATGATACGCGGTACTGAAGTTCAACTGAGTACCCAAGGTCTCCTGAAGTTTCTCCCACAAACGAGAAGTAAATCGAGGATCTCGATCTGAGACAATACTAGATGGACTCTCGTGAAGTCTAACAATCTGATCCAAATAAAGACCCGTCAACTTTGTAACCTCATCTCCCATCCTCATCAAAATAAAATGAGCTGTCTTCGTCAAACGATCCACGACAACCCAAACTGCATCATTACTCCTCGGTGTTCTAGGCAAACCAGTGACGAAATCCATCGTAATATGCTCCCATTTCCACTCTAGTATAGCCAACGTCTGAAGTAACCCTGCAGGTCGGTGATGCTCGGTTTTCACCCTCTGACAAGTCAAACATCTAGACACGAACTGAGCAATCTCCCTCTTCATATTATTCCACCAATAATGTTGCTTCAAATCTCGATACATCTTGGTTCCACCGGGATGAATAGTGTACTTAGAATTATGAGTTTCCTCTAGAATACCTCACCTCAAGCCCGGTTCATCGGGAACACAAACCCTGTTCCGAAACCGAAGAATACCGTCCTCATGCACTTTGAAGTCCGACTGATCATCCATGATCTAATCCTTGATCTTCTGAAGTTTAACATCCAGTTGCTGAGCCACTCTGATCTGAGACAATAATAAAGGTTGAATACGGAGATGTGAACACATCACCCCAACCTGAGTCAACTCTGGTCTCCAATAAGTGAACTCCTCAAGAATCTCCCATTTCTTGACAGCCAAACAAGCAACACTCGCCTTCCGGCTAAGAGCATCTGCTACAACATTTGCCTTGCCAGGCAGATAATTGATAGAACAATTATAATCTCCAAGAAGCTCCATCCACCTCCGCAGGCACATATTCAACTCCTTCTGTGAGAATAAGTACTTCAGACTCTTATGATCAGTGAAAATCTCAACTTACTGCCCCACAGATAATGACCCCACCTCTTCAGTGCGAAGCCACCTGCTGCCAACTCAAGATCATGAGTCGGATAATTCACCTCATAAGGCTTCAACTTTCTGGAAGCATAGGCAATAACTTGGCTATTCTGCATAAGAACACATCCCAAGCCCTCATTGGATGCATCGCTGTAAATAACCATATTGTCGGTCCCCTCTGGTAGAGCAAGTACTGGAGCAGTAGTCAACCTCTTTTTCAGTTCCTGAAACCCACTTTCACACTTCTCATCCCAAGTAAAGATAGTCCGTTTCTTAGTCAACTTAGAAAGTGGTCCAGCAATCTTCGAGAAGTCCTTTACAAACCTACGATAATAACCCACCAAGCCAAGAAAGCTACAGACCTCAGAAATATTCTCTGGCCGTTTCCAAGATACCACCACCTCAATCTTAGTGGGATCTACAGATATACCGCTCTGTGTAATCACATGGCCAAGAAAAGATATGTGTTGCAGCCAAAATTCACATTTGCTAAACTTGGCAAACAACTAATGCTCCTGCAGCTTCTGTAAGCCAAGCCGTAGATGTTGCTCGTGCTCCGATTCAGATTTAGAATAGACCAAGATATCATCAATAAAGATAACCATGAACTGGTCCAAGTACGGCTGAAAAACTCGATGCATAAGATCCATGAATGCTGCCGGTGCATTAGTTAATCCAAAGGGCATAACAACAAACTTATAATGCCCATACCGAGTCCTGAAGGCAGACTTCGGAACATCCTCCGTGTGAATCCGAAGCTGATAATACCCCAGCCTCAGATCAAATTTAGAATAGACTTTGGCTCCCTACAGTTGATCAAATAACTTGTCAATCAGTGGCAAATGATACTTATTCCTGATGGTCACCTGATTCAAACCACGGTAATCAATACACAATCTCAAAGTACCATCCTTCTTCTTCACAAATAAAACAGGGGCTCCCCAAGGTGAAGAACTTTGCTGAATAAATCCCTTCTCCAATAACTCCTGCAACTGAGTTTTCAACTCCTTCAACTCAGCTGGTGCCATCTGGTACGCTGATTTAGAAATAGGTTGAGTACTGGGAATAAGATTAATCACAAACTCCACATCTCTCTCTGGCGGTAACCCTGGCAACTCCTCGGGAAATACATTAGGATATTCCCGAATAACACGGACTTTCTCTAGCTGCAGCTTATCAGATGACTTGTTGATCAGATAAGCTAAATAACCCGAACACCCCTTACTCACCAACTTAACAGCTTTAGTTGCTGAGATAACAAAACTCGTCTTTGTACCCCGATTCCCTACTACCTCAACTACTGGCTGATCTGGCAAACGAAACTGTACTACCTTGGTTCTACAGTTTAACTGGGCATCATACTTAGAAAGCCAATCCATACCCAAGATAACATCATACCCCCGGATAGGAAATAAGATAAGGTCCGAAGGAAAATTATGCCCCTTAACATGTATAATACAATCCTTACATACTAAGCCAGTAACATACTTATCAGTCAAAGAAGTACTAATTTCAACCACATAAGGCAATCTTTCAGGTTGTAAATTAACACGTTGCACACAAGCAGGAGTAATGAAAGAATGCGTAGCACCAGAATCAATCAACACTTTAACAAGTTGATCAAGTATAAGGAAGTTACCTTCCACAACTGCAGTATCCTCAGGCATCTCCTCTAAGTCAACTGCGTAGACCCGAGCCTGGACCCACTGTTGTTGAGGTGCACTGGCCGCAGGTCGACCCTGATAACCCTGAGTCACTGTCCGACCCTCAGTCCTCGAATACCTAGGGCAATCCCTCGCCCTGTGCTGATTGCTGCCACAACCTAAACACGTCCCTGCTTTCACCCTGCAATCGGCCTCCACATGCCCCGTGCGGTTGCAGTGAGCACACTGCGGTGATGATGCACTAACACTGCCCCTAGAAGAACCAGGAACTGAAGAAATAGCTGAACCAGCCTGCTGTTGCTGAGGCCTTACTAAACTAGGCCTGTACTGACCCTGAGACTGGGCTGGCCTAAACTGGGACTGAACCTGATATGACCCCTGCTGAAACTGAGGCCGTTAATAACCCTGTTGCCCCTATGGCCTAAAAGAACCCTGCTGTGCTGGTGGCCTGCACACAACCTGCTGTACTGGAGGCCTATACATACCCTGCTGATACTGCAGCTGATACGGCCTCTTACTGGGCTGACTAGACACAAGTTGATCTCCCTTCCTCTTCTCTAGTCTAGAAGCTGCCTCAAAGGCCTCAGTGAATATATCATACCGATTCAGTGCCATCACGTCCTGAATCTCGGGCCTCAACCCCAACATAAATCTACGAGTCCTCCGCTCCTCATCAACCACATACTCCGGTGCATACTGGGACAATCGAGTAAAGGTGACCTCATATTGAGCCACTGTAGCATATCCCTGCACCAAGGCTAGAAACTCAGCCTCTCTCCGTTCCCTCGCGATCCTCGGGACATACTTCTCCCAGAAAGCTCTCAAGAAGGTACCCCAAGCATACGGAATACCCTGTGCCGCCCAGCTAGTTCTCACTGTGCGCCACCACTCCTCTGCCTCATCATTTAACAAGTACATGGCAAAAGAGACCCTATGCTCATCACTATAATCAAGTGGATCATAAATCTTCTCTAACTTGCTAATCCACGCTTCCGCCTTCCGATCATCGGGCTCCCCCTGAAATCTAGGTGGATGATATCCTAAGAACTCCTTCAGGGTACCACGCCCGTGGTTTCCACCCTGCACATTCAGTAGCTGAGCCTACAAAGCCTGATTCTAGGCAGTCTGCCCTGCCAGTAACTGTGCCTGACTAGCCACTAACTTAGCAATCCTCTCCATAGCTACTCCCAAACGGTCATCACCCCTATCACGGCCGGGTGCTACATTACCAGGAGTCTCATCTACTCCCTCGGGCCTACCTCTGGTCCTTGGTCGACGGACCATTCTACTAATCAAAGAGTTAGCACAGTTATAGCACGTAAACAGGTTATAAACAATTATTAACACATAAACGACAAACTCATATAAAACACATAAACAAATTGATCACATAATCACATAAGTACTAAATCACATAATCACATAATCACTTAATCATTTAATACATAGTTCACTTTTCTTTCTTTTCATACATACTTTCATGCTAAGACCATTACCCACATTTCGAGAATACCCCGGCTGACAACTAACATGAGCTCTGATACCACTTAAATGTCACGCCCCAACTCGACCCCTCCTATAATCAGTCAGGACGCAACGGAATTTCGGCAGTATAACGACAGTAAATAGGACACCGAGGCTCTAAACCAACCTCAATAGAACAACATACATCAACTCCACAACCGTACAACAAATAACTCCTCAATAAAATAACAACATACAACATAACCATTTATATAATAAACATTCCTCGTTATACGCCTTCGTTCCAACATAATGCATAAACCTTAATATACATTGCAAAATATGTTGCTACCAACCTAGCAACCTATACATAGACAAAAGAAAGGCTACTAAGACAACATCAACTGATTCATTATCTTTTCAACATCTTATACATTATAACTACAAAGCATGTAAAAGTCTACTAAGTTAATTTACAAGATAGTAAAACGATACAACATCACAGATATGACTCTGGAACATAGGACTCATCCACGTAAGGCACATTTTCCTCTTCAGGAGGCACATACCCGTAATCCTGCGATAGTACACATGTATGCATGCAATAATAGAGAGTGAGCTTATATAAATAAGCCCAGCGAGGATCCGATAGATCTCGAGCAACATCTACTAAACTCCTTGGAAATAATCCTTTGAGTCAGTAAACACACAATAACATCAATACACACAATAACATCAATAATATTATCATCACATAAGCTATAATAACCATTCAATAAATGATACACTAGTTGGTGTAGCTCCAAACGCCATCACGATCATAACAGCCTTCTTATGACTCCCATAAACACACGCACCCGAGGTACCCCAATAATTTCTCCCTCCATGACACCTCCGTCATGCGGGCTGGAGGCAGTCTCTGATAGTCATGCCGTTATCAACCCGACAGCCCTATGCTGCCCGAGAGGTGGCACACACATACCAGAGACTCAGCAATAATAATAAACATCAATCATTCATAGGAGGACAGTCTAGCAGAACTGCCTATCTCCCGACATCAATCATCAATCAATAATCATATTATCATCATAATAATCATCAATAATCAATTAAACAACATATAACTAAGTTAGATGACAAAGTAGGCCATCTAACCGAACATGCATTAAACACACAATCAAACCCTAATTTACCCATCAACAACTCACAATTCAATCACTCAACCTACACCCAATCATCTAAGGCTCAATCTAACATTTTAAAGAAAGACAACCTAAACTTCAATTGATCATATCTTACATTCTACTAATCCAAACAACACCAAATCAGTTTCTATCACTCACCCATTCAATCATCTACATTAGCCCCCTCGGAACCCAACCAAAACACATCCAAATCATGCCCAATAACCCTAAAACCCTAGTGCATCATGGCTGAAATTTCGGGATTTTAGCACGGACATTACAATTGAAAATTCGGCATTACAACGGCCCTACCACGTAATTATCAAACATTTAGAAATCAACGGCAATCGATTCCGAACAACACAACTCAAAATAATCAACATTAACCAAATTATTCAACTTTAAATACCCGAAAAATAATAATTATGCTACAACCGTTCAAATCTCGTAGGATTATATATAAATGATCCCTAGCATGCATGGAGCAATAATCTAACATTAGATTAACATTCTAACGGTTCGATTTTCAATTCTACGCAAAAACACAAAAGTTGAGTTTTGAGATCTAGAATTTTTCTCTCACCTTTGATGCGATAAAAGCCTAGGAATGCGTGCAAAGCGTTCCCAACAAGTGGAATCCAACTCGGCACGAAATTCTACGGACAAAAACTAGCTTTTTCTTTGAAAAATTTCTTTGAAAACCTTGAAAACTCTTTTCTCTTTTCTCTCTTCTCCCTCTCGGCAATGTGTGTGCAATTGTGGGTGTTTTTGTGCTTTATGAGTGTGTGTTGGTGATATAAGCTTGGAAGTCAACAAGTTAAATGAAAGTCAAAGTTGAAACTTAGCATTTTTTTGTGTTTTCTTGACTTTAAATGCATTTTCTTGATCACCAAAGTTCAAAACAATTATTCAACACCCAAGGTAGCTCAAGTAGGTTATTTTTAGGTGACAAAAAGTTTTACAATCAAGCAATTTCATCCGAGTCGGCCTAAAACTCGATTTTCGCAAAAGTCAGTGTAAAAACCCTAATAAATTCCTAAGCCGATTTTAAAATCGTTTTCATCAAACACAGGTCTATTAAAGTACGTGGACTAGGTCTAGAAGGGTTAAAAAGACCATTTTCAAAATTATAGCGGACGTGTTTTGAAAATACTATTCACTAAAAATTGACGATAAAATTTCTAACTCCGTTTTTGTTGAAAATTTCATGAATGCACATTTAGCATGTTCTAGGAGTATTAATATCAAAATTACCACATTATAAGTCATATAGCACATAGACAGGTTAATTTACGCAAAACAAGATAAAGTACGCAAAACGAGATAAGATAGGAAAGTGGGGTTTCACAAGAAGTAAGTGCATTATCTAAGTTAATGGGCTCAGATACCTACTTTTTGATAGCATCTCGATCAGGTTAGAATATATTGGATTGATATGACAAAAAAACCTGAAAGAATTTATAGGATTGATGAGTTAATAATGTGGATCATCATGCATCACAAAAATCACATTTAATTAATTTGTTTTAGTAAGGAGAAAATGTTAAGATAACTGAGTTTTTATTTTAAAACCAATTGGTGCCAAGTCGAGTAACTCAAGATCTTATTAAGTGGTCTAAAAGTTTATGATTCTTTTATGTAGTACATGTGTATATTCTAACATTTCCCCTCACGTGTGACCTGATTTGAGAGTCATACGTGGAAGATTGAACATGCATGGACCTTATTTTGAGATGGTCACACATGAAAGATTGAACACACGTGGTAGATAACACATGTGAAAAATTGAAAATGCGTTGACTATGCACACGTGAAAGATTGAAGACAAATGGACCTAATTTGATATGGGTTGTACACGGAAGATGAATGAGACTAGACCATGGGCCTAGCTCTGATACAATGTCAAGATAACTGAGTTTTCATCTTAAAACTAATTGGTGCCAAGTGGAGTAGCCCAGGATCTTATTAAGTAGTCTAAGAGTTTATAATTTTTCTATGTGGGACAAGTGTATAATCTAACAGAAAAGGGATGTCGACTAGTGAGTGGTCAACATGTCCAAGGACTTTAAGAAATGCATCTTGGATCTTACAAACATAGGCCAAATAAGTAAATTTTAACTTCTAAACTCACAAAAATCTCTTTTGAGTATCTAAAATTTAGGCCAAACGGGACCTTAAAATATCATCACTTTTACATCTAGTTTGTCAAGATTTAATACTTGTTTGATAAGAAGATTAGCTAATATGGCTTCTGATCAGTGGCAGAGCTAGGCACCTAAGGTCTCGATAGGCACGACAACAGCGGAGTTAATGACAGGCGATCGGGGGTGGTATTTAATTTAAATACATTATAGCATAAATGAAGTCTTCAAGTAACTTGCTCTCATTTTAAACACATTATAACAATTATAAAAATGTACAAAAAAAACATATGTAGCAATGACATAACATACAAAACTAAGAAAAATAAACAACTAAAGTCATCCTAGAAAAAAAAAAAAACCTTTTTATAATTGTCCTCGGCATATTTTCATATTTTAAAATTGTTAAATAATCGTTGAATAGTCATTCTAAGAAGCTTAATGTTGATTGATTGTTCTATTTCAAATGGACCTTAAGAAACGGCTATATTCAAATACCAAAAGCAATGGCAAATAAGGAAAAAACAAAAATCTTTGGATACTAAAACCAACTCCAAATTTCAGTTAAGTTAGTAGAACACTCCATTTTAATTTTATCACCACTATAGATAACAATTAACAACTTCATCATAAAGTGGACCATTACTTAAATGCTAAATAAAAAAAATAATAATAAACAAGTAAAAATACAAAAAGAAAATTAAAATCATAATTTCCAAAAGGCTAAAATTAATAATCAACTATTATAACTAAAACTAAAAATGAGAAATAAAATTAACTATATTACTATAAGTAAAACTAATAATAAATAACTATAAGTCTAGAACTAAAATATAAACTATAATTAATGCAAAACTATTAATAACAACTAAAATAATAAAAAAGTAAAATTAAATATCCACACAAATAATAATTGAAAATAAACTTCTCATTCTTTTTGTTAAAAAAAAAAACTTCTCAGGCCATGGGGCGGGGAGGAGGAGGGATGCTTTATTGCAGTCAGTTTTGATTGTCGTTGCCGTTGGTGCTTGCCGTGAGTATAGTGGGTTTGTTGATGATCTAATAGGGGTATTGGTGTTGTTAGATAAAGTTGATTTGTAAAAGTGAACTTGAGGCTTGAGCATTGATAATGATTAGACATAAAGTGAAGACTGGAAGTAATCGCTTTGGTAATGGCGCGACGTGATATTACATTTTTTTAAAATTGCAAATTAACCAAACTACCCTCACTATTTGAGGGATAAGCCAGGGTGTGCACCTTGTATGTGCCTTCACCCCTACTTCTAATCACAGCTGCACACCCTAGTTTGTATGTGCCTCTGCCCCTGCTTCTGATTAGATTGCTATATCTGTTAGGGTTTCTCTTTTGCACCAAAATTGGGTTTGTAACACTTCAGATGTTTTTCTTTCCGTCTTAAAAGACGATTTTGTCCCTACACGAGTGGATTTATTTGCATTCTTTTTTGGTATTTACTATTGTATTATTTTTTGGTTTTTGTTGTAAGTTCCTACATTGATCCAAAAAAAAATGTCTAGGGACAATGTGGCCCTGAATTTGTAAGGCCTGTTATGAAGCAGGTCTAACTTGGCCTACCACAATTTTAAGTGGGCCACATTACACTGGAGCCATCGATTTTCTTGAGAATGGGGCCCAACATGGCCCAATGAACTTGACTATATGGTTTAGGCTTTTTCTTTTATCACATAACTTGATTAGATGACCGTTGGAAGTCCATTTTGGTTAATATAAACGCTTTGAGGTCGAAACCTAAGTCTTAATCATAGCTATTATAGAAAATGTCATACCCCATTTCTTGTGTCCAATGAATTAATGACTCACTTACATCAGAACATCATCACTATATAGCTTCCTAAAATAATTAGTACATTAATTTGCTTCATGAAACATTACTAAGCTGGAACTCTCAATCACCGTCACGATTGGCTTCATAATCCTTCCCTATTGATAACAGATGATTTAGATAATTCTGATTTTGAATTTAATTTGTTGTAATCTTGTAATCTTCATATGTTAGTTTCTTGGTTAATTATGATAGGTGGTTTTGTATTATAACTACATTGTACATTATATGACATAAGTTTTTTGAAGGAAAATAAAATAACTTTTTCTCAACTCTTTCATGGTATTAGAGCATGACATCTCAAGCGAAATCGGATCACGAAGGTTGAGCCTGCGATGAAGTATTATAAATCGTGAGATACACAAGCTTTTCATCATTATGTCTGCAATTTGGTCAACGATAGAAATAAAGTGGACTTGTAGTTGTTTAACTGCTACCTTTTTTCCAAACAAAATGAATGTTAACAGAGCTCAATCAGGACTTCTCAAACACGCACGTAAGGATAAAATTAATCAGCAGCATAAGCCAAGCTAGTTAGATTAAGATAGACAAGTCAACTCTAGTTGACTATAGCTCAGCAAATATTTAGAACATATCTTAGCCAGTTGGATACAACTGTAAGGCCATGTGAGCCCATGTATTATCACGTGCTAATTCTTGTATAAATAAGGCACATCAGAACAATGCTCATTATCGAGCTAAGCATTAATGGAAACTTCTGAAAACTCTCTCACTTTTATAAAATTTATCATGGTATCGAGAGCCATCTAAGGGCCATCAGCCTTCATTCTTTGATCAAATCAGCTCTTATCTCTTTGCAAATCGGCAATTTCATCTTCACAATTTGCGATTTTGTCTTCTCTGAGTTGTGATTTCATTCTTTTTTTTGTAATTTTTTCTGTAAAAGCTCAAGCTTTTCAGCTATGGCAGTTGAATCAAGTTTCGATCTATTGACAAATCTGAAATTTTTTCTTCAAAACCTGCACGCTTTGGTACAAATCAAGCTTGATAACACAAATTTCATCGTCTGGAAAGCTCAAATCCAAGCGATTCTTCAAGCTCACCAGCTTCTCGATCACGTCACTGGAGCTCAATCTCCTCCTGTTGCTACTCTTCGCAATGATAGTGGTGAAATGAGTGTTAATCCAGCTTATGAGAAGTGGTTTCTTCTCGATCAACATCTTCGCACCTGTCTCTTTGCTGCGATTACGCCTTAAGTGTTACCGCAAGTTCTTCATCTTGCTACTTCTTCAGAAATATGGAAATCGCTGCAAACACGTTTTAACTCACTCTCCAGATCATATATTCATAATCTAAATATGAAACTTTGCACAGTTTCTAAAGGAAACAAGTCAATGCAGGCTTATCTAGATGAAGTCAAAACCATTGTGGATAATCTGGCAAGTGTCAACGAAGCTCTCAATCAAGATGATCTTGTTCTCTACATTCTGAAAGGTTTGCCTTCTGATTACAACCCTTTCAAGGCTTCGGTTCGAGTTCGTTCTGAGCCAATCACTGTACTGGAGCTCTCTAGCTTGCTTCTCTCTGAAGAATTACACTTACATATCTCTAAAAGTGTAACTCTTAATGATACTTTTACTACTGATCTACACTATGTTCTTGTTACTCAAAAGACTTCATTTTTTGGCTCTACTCATGGCCGAGGCCGCAATAACAACAACAAAGGAGGTCGCAACTCTTGCGGCAATAACAGAGGTCCTGGTTCTTCAAAGAACTACTCCTCAAATCAGTTCTAGAGTTCTGATGCACCTCTCTACTGCCAAATCTGTGGCAAACGTAACCATTCGGCCCTTGATTGTTGGCATCGTATGGATATGACTAACTACACTCCAACCAAGCCTTCTAAGCAAGCCTTTGCTGCACATTTTGATTCCTCACAGACAGCTGATGCACCGTGGTATCTTGACAGTGGTGCAAATTCGCATGTTACTGGTGATTTGACTCATTTCACAGCGTATCAGCGTTATGATGGCACTGAGACTATGGTCGTGGGAAATGGTTCTACTTTTCCTATTGCTCGTACCGGTGCTGGTATACTTCTTACTCTTTCTGCCTCACTTCAACTTAATTATATTCTACATGTGCCACATATCTCTTACAACTTGTTATCTATTTATCAACTTGCTAAGGATAACAATGCAACTCTTGTGTTTAACTCTAAGGAGGTGGTTATCTGGAACAACCAAACACCTTAAGTGCAATACAGGGGCCAATGTAAACATGTTCTCTATCCTCTACCTACACTCCCTATCTCCTCTTCCCACTTCTCTTCCAAGGCCAATTGTTGCATCAGGTATGCTCAACCTTTGCCTGCTGCTGCTCTATGGCACTTGCGCCTTGGTCATCCATCAAGACAACTTTTTGATTCTTTACTTCCTCAAATAAATGTATCTGCTTCAGCTAAGCATTTAGTTTGTGAGCCTTGCTCAGTAGCAAAATCGCAGAAATTACCTTTTATGCTATCTCAAACTGTATCAGCTAAGCCATTTGATTTGGTCCACTCTGATGTTTGGGGACCTGCTACTATTCCTTCTGTGATGAATTACACATACTATCTGTTGTTTGTTGACAATTACTCTCGATTCTCGTGGTTTTATCCTTTAAAAACTAAAGCAGATGCATACAAATGTTTTGTTAATTTTACTCAAATGCTTCATACACAGTTTTCTACTACTATCAAAGTTTTTCGGACTGATAACGATACAGAGTTTCTTAATAAGAATTTTGGTACATATTTAGCCAAATTAGGCACTCTACATCAAACATCATGTCCTCATATACAGGAGCAAAATGGCAAGGTTGAGCGTAAGTACACCTCGTTGAAACGGTCATAGCTTTTGTCAACCAAGCACATCTTCCTCCCAAGTATTGGCTTGAAGCCTTGGCAACAACCAACTTTCTAATCAATCGACTTCCAAAATCCTTGCTTCAAAATCAATCTCCCTATGAGATTCTGTACTCCAAAAAGCTTAATTACTCTTTCTTTCGAGCTTTTGGTTGCTTATGTTTTCCTTGGCTAAGGCCTTATACAAAGCATAAGTTACAGAATAGGTCCCTTCCATGTCTCTTCCTAGGGTATGCTCCTCAGTCTAAGAGCTATAAGTGTCTTGATTTAGTTAGTAATAGAGTCTACATTTCATGACATGTTAAGTTCTATGAACATATCTTTCCACTCTCTACTACCAAGCCTATCTCTTGTCATCGTCTACAGGAACATACTGTGTCACCCACTTTACCTTTATTTCCTTCTGCTGCACCTAATCTTAGTACTCTCCCATCTACTCCCAACTCTATTCCAGAGTTACATACTAGCAGTAGCTTACCAACGGCTATGCCCATCTCAACTGCCTCTTCTTCTCTTAGCTCAAACACATCCCAATCTAGTATTACACTTCTTCTGCCTGAACCTACAGTTGATCCTAACACTGCTATTGTATCCCAGTCGTCCCACCCAATGGTTACTAGGTCCAAGACTGGATCATTAAAACCGAAAATTTTCACCTACATACTTATAACAACGCCACCTACTTCTGAGCCCACTTCTTACAAAGAGGCTGCCAAAAACAGTTACTGGCACAAGGCAACGGAAGAAGAGTATCAACCTCTCATGAACCAACAAACATGGTCTTTAGTTCCACTTCCTTCGGGCAGAACACCTATTGGATTGAAGTGGGTTTACAGAATTAAAAGAAACGCAGATAGCAGTGTTGCACGCTACAAAGCCAGGTTAGTAGCAAAAGGTTTTCATCAATAGTATGGGCTTGATTATACAGAGACTTTCAGTCCTGTTGTCAAACAACAAACAGTGTGAATTGTTCTTTGCTTAGCCTTGCATTTTCAATGGTCTGTCAAACAATTGGATGTTTCAAATGCATTCTTACATGGAGTTTTATCTGAAGAAGTTTACATGCTGCAGCCTCAAGGTTTTGAAAATCCAACTTGTCCTGATCTTGTTTGTCGACTGCATAAGTCATTATATGGCCTTAAACAAGCCCCTCGGGCTTAGTATCAACTTCTCTCCTCTTATCTGCTTCAACAAGGCTTTCTTTGCAGCTCGGCTGACACATCCTTATTTGTGCACAAGATTGCTACTCATTTGGTAATTATTCTTATTTATGTCGATGATATTTTAATTACGGGCAGTGACAATCAATCTATTGCTGATTTGGTCACACATATGAGCTCAACCTTTGCTATGAAAGACTTAGGTGAGCTCACATATTTCCTGAGAATTGAGGCCCAACGTTCTACAACTGGCTTGATACTTCATCAAACAAAGTATGCGATGGAATTGCTTACAAAGGCAGGAATAGTTAATTGTAAATCTGCTCCTATGCCAACCCAAGCCCAACCCAACCTATCTCTTCAATATACATTTATATACATATCATACATTTATTATCTCATAAAAACAAAATAAATAAGAAGGAAAAAAGGCCTATTTGGCCGTGAACCTCAAGAGAGGAAAATGAGAGAATTTTCTTGCAACCTAGCCATTGTATGATCTTCAAAGCAATCTTCAAGTGGTTCAAGCTTCTCCAAGTCCTAATATAGCATCTTCAAGCTTAATTGGTAAGGGAATTTGTATTTTTCATGTGTTTGAATAGTTAGGGTTTGTATGGAAAATTTAGATTTGTTGTGTATTGAGTTATCTATGTTTGTTCATACTTAAAATGCTTCTTGTTATGCTTGTAGAACATGTTTATGAGATTAGATAACATTGTTAATGGATAGATTGCTCAATCTTTAATTTAAAGTAGGGTTTGAATAGTAAAATTTTGGGGTTTTGTGTAATCTTGTGTAGTAGCTTGATTAATTGATATCTAGACTTGGTTTAAGAGTAGATGAACCTAGATTTATGCCTCAAATAACTTAGTAATGCTTGAATTACAAGAACTTAGTTTCAAAGTTAGTTTTCGAGCACTATTCACTCAGGACCATCGAATCGTGACCCGATACTCACTTTGACAATTTATATGGATTCTAGGGATGTCAAAAATGGTTGCTCGATAAAATTTATCAAATTCCGAGATAGTTGAATTTTAAGTCATTATTTGCGTAATAAATAGAGGCCTAATGATGTGGGGAACCGGGGTGGAATTTAGGATGCTAAATAGTCTTATATATGTAGGATAGAGCATAGAGTGCCTTTATGGCGCTCAATTTATGCACATATAAGGTACTTGTAGTTCTAACAAACTAAGGGGCAATTGGGGCTTTTGTATTAAATGTAATATTAAGTGTGGTCTTGGGTTTTAAGTGGTGTCAAAAGATGTCTTTAGATGTATTGAATATATTTTTTGTGAATCTAGAACCTTGTGTTTCGTTTAGGTGTCAAGTTGGCTTAGTAGACAAAGGGGAAAGTAGTTAAGTCACTTTAATGATGGAAATGGTTTAGTGTTCTATTGTTCCTGTTGTTTTAATGTTTATTATGTTGTTTATAAAATGTTATTTACATGTTAACTTATATTTGTATATGATTAAGTTCCATTATATCTCTTGGATGCTAAATTATCTTGTTAGACATGAAGATTATGGAGTAACTAGTTGTTTGCATGTTTATCCGGATAAGGTATGTGAAGAGTAAATTATTGTATAAGTATTATGTTATCATCATGTCTTGATTATTTTGTAAAGGTTGGATATAAGCCAAGAGGCTAAGCCATATTGTGCCATAAAATGTTTATGATTATGACGTGTTAATCTAGCTTAGATCTATTTCAGTACTTGCAACTGGATATTTTAGAATGGTAATTGATTACTTGAGCTATATTGATTCTAGTTAGTTATATGGATATTCGAATGAAATTCATATAGTTAATTGATAAGTGCTATACTTGTGTGACGAGACTAGGGTTGCACCTTTGAGTTAAGTCAAGGAGGTTGGAGTAAATCTAATCTTTACTCTTGCATAATTAACCTAATCCAAGGTGAGAAAGTTCTTATTCTTTTGTGCATTTTAGTTACTTTATTGCTCTTAAGTTGTATGATCTAGTTTAATTGATTGAATTTATATGTGCTTAATGTTTGCTATATTGTGATTGAGGACAACCTACTTTGTTGTTCCTCGTTTGCGTGATTATTGAATTATATTGCTATTGCTTGAATTATAGCGATCGAATATCGGGTTGCGCAACCTTTTGGACATGGTAGTATTGAGAAACTCCTGGCAGCATCAAGCTGTCGATTAGCTCGACTACCATGGTGTCGATTCCCTATCTCGTTGAGGCATACCTATCTACCTTAGAGGCATGGTTCACCTCATTGGGGCATACAGATCTACCTCAGGATTGTTGGGTCGTAGGATTCGGGGTACATCCAGAGTACACCTATTCCGAGTAAGGGGTTTACCGGCAATTGATATCAATGTTTGTGGTTCGTGATTCGTGGATCAAGATCAAGTGGAACCATATCCTTTCATATGTGGTTATCTCATTACTTGAATATATTGTTATATGTTTTACTCTTTACTTGAGTGTTATCTAGTCTCATCACTTGTGTGCTAACTTGTTTCACGTGCTTGTGTGTTATCTAGATTCATATGCTTGTGTGCTATCTAGTCTCGTATTCTTGTGTGTTATCTAGTTTTCTACTTGTTCACATGTATGACATGAAAAGATTTGCAAAATCCCCGATAAACTATATCCCCTCCCTCACTGAGTAACTTTGGCTACTCATTCATCTTTTCAACATGTTTCAGGAGAAATTGATGTTGGATGCTATAGGCTAGTCAATGTGCAGGAAATGCAAGTTGCTGCTCTTATTTGTTCTATTTTGAGCTTGTAGAACCTTGTGTATATTCCTGTTGTCCTGGAAGTTGTAATGTAAGTAGGGTTGTAGTCTTGTATAAGTTGGTAGGTATAAGCGGATTGTAATAACTTATGATTTACTTTTGATGCTTAAAAGACTTTCATGCTTGTGTGATTACGAATATTGGTTGGATGGATTTAATATATAAGTAAGACTCGTAGTTAAAGTTAGAGTGGTATGATAACCAATCTTATAACTTGAAATTTCATTGGTTATTGTAATGCATGCTTGTGTGTAAATTTTGCTAAGTTGAGGCCCGGATGGCCATAGTGAATTATATGATGTTGTGGTATTGGAAGATAGGATTGATTGAGGATGTTAGATTAAGGTTAGGTGGTTATACTTGCTGCGTGCAGGTTTTTGGTTAGCCCTATAAATAGGAAAAACTCCATATGTTTTTTCTAAATTTTGTGCCCGGGTTTGGAATTGTGTTGATGATAGCTTGATTATTAGAAGTCCCAGTTCCATGAGGGATCGGGGCGTTACATCTACCCTTGATACATGACTCTCATGTCCAAAAGTCGTGTCAATTGTATTCACAAGGAAAAATCCATTATGAACGACAAGAGAGAACTAAGAATTGACTTTGAGGATTAGATTTGTCTGCATATGATAAACTATGAATAAACTCATGGACTCAAGATACTCATCATAAGAACACATGATCTCAAATCAATTCCTCTAGTTATTCTTTAGAACAATTTTCTAGATATCTCATACCTACCACTAGATATCTCATACTTGTCATATCTTGCTTACTTCACAACTCTTGTAAGTATTTACTGATAGATACATTATCTATGCTCTCTTGCATCTTTTGACAACTTATTTAGACATCTAAAACGTGTATGACTTTCTCAGAGTTGAGAACAATTCTCAAAACATTGAGCTAGTCACTGAGGTTTGGTCTAGTCAAAATAGAAGGGTGGGTTCATATCCGACATTACATATATGCAGAAATTTCTAAGGATATTAGATAATTATATTATTAACTATTTGATTTGGGTCTTTAAATCAAATAGTACCCCCCACTAAATTTTTCGAATCCCACACTTCTCTAGCAGAAAACGGAAAAACAATAAGATATTTTTCTTAGTGGAATTGGGGGCCCATTTATTTTAACTCACTTCACATTTAAGATTTTTGGTAAAGTTAAAATAAATAGGTGAATAACCTCTTATTCAATGTAGCTCATACAAATTCTAAGTATTCTTGTCTCCAATATTTTTGACCTCACATTATAGATTTTTGGTCTCCAAGATTGTTTAAGTTAAACTCATTATCCTGAAAAACTAGGATCAATGCAACACTGACACCTCACATTATAGATTTTTGGTGACTAGTGATGTAACACCCCAATCCCTTACGAGACCGGAGCCCCGATCCAATACCCGAGATCACAAAAAATGAGAGAAAACGGGCGGAGTTTTCCCTATTTTTAGGCCTAACCGATTACCTATAAACAAAAGATAAAATCATAAACCACATACTACAACATTCTTAACAACTCCAACTCCATCCACATGACTTTCCCAACGCTGAGGCCATCCGAGCCTTAACTAAGTTAAGATAAACACACAAGCATGCAAGACTTAAGCTATTGGAAAACTATGTTTACAATTTCACTTATCATACTACTTTAACATTATCTATTTACTTTACTTATATTTTAAACCAACCTACCATCCTCCATTCAACCATGCAAGCATACAATACATTAGGCAACATAATAAACTTCTAAGTTATTACATGCCACCTAAATTACCAAATCATAGCAGACTTTCAACTTAGATTACATTCCTCCAAAGTATACAAATATACACAAGACTCATAGGTCTCAAAAGTAGAACATGTACATAGCAATGTTGCATTTGGCACACAAGCATTCAATAATGCATTTGAACCTCTCCTTCTTGGTACCCAAGCACTGCCCTTCCTGTAGAATGTTAAAAGAGGGGTGAGCATACAATACATGTATACTCAATGAGGGATGAAACTTATAATCAGGAAGTTTGGAAAATAGCTTCGTGCATTGCAAAAGTCAATAGTAGACAAATCATCAATATGGAACCACTATACATTAAGTAAGCTAAACAACTCATATTAAGAAAGATAGTCAACCACAATAAAACAATTATAATAAGCAATCTAAAAGAAACAATAACAATATAACACACAATTCAGTTACACAAGCTATTTAACACAAGTAAAGAACACAACAAAGGTAACAATCAAATATAACTCTCCAAAGACTTAGCGCTCAAGCGATAGGTACATACAAAAAAGATATAAGGTAACTCCCCAAGGACTTAGAACCCAAGCGAGAGTTACACAATAAGGAATACCAGTAGACCTTGAACTCGTACCACGAACCACGAATAGAAATCTCGAGATGATAATGTCAATGATAACGATAAGCCGGTATAACACCTTATAACTCCAAAATGGGTGTACTCCGGATATACCTCGAATATCCTATGACCCAACTTCCCAAGGACTTAGGGCCTAAGTGAGAGAGGGACTGGGTAACCATGGTAGATGAGGTATACCGACAAACCTGATGCCGCCTGGCTTCCCCGACATTACTATGCCCAAATGGTTGCGCAACCATGATGCAATGCACTCAAAATGATAATAGATAAGATAAACCAATAACCACATAATCAAAAGATAACAAAGTAGGTTGTTCTCGCACATAATATAACAATCAATAAACACACATAATTTAATCAGTTATATTAAATCTTACAATTTAAGAACAATAAAGTAACTAAGATGCACAAAAAGATGAAACTCCCTCACCTCTACCAAGCTCCAAAGTGCGAGAATTGGCTCAATGGATCAAACCTAGCATGTAATAGAACACATACTAATCACAAGAAATCTCATAGATGTCATTCATAGCCAATAGTAACAACAAGAACAATAGCTAAGTAAGCAATACTAGTTCAATGCAAGAAAACTACCAAAATACTATTCATACTCTAACTTCTAAAGGCCACTACAACCAGACGAGCTACGAGATAGGGAAACCGACTTCACTTCCTACTCTTAGGCACATTATGGCACGACTCTACACTCTGAAATCTCACTTCCTCAACAGAACCCTGAAAGTCCACATAGCACGTTTGAACTACAGCTATACTAACCGAACACCCAAACAACGCCAAATAGCGCCAAAAGTACTTCCATGCACATACAAAACTAACCCCCAACTCAAAGCGAGCACGGTCGACACTTGGTCAAGCAACCCCTTTTACAATTACAACTAAATAGCTATCCTCCGAGCAATGAAATGGCACTACAAGCATACTAGGCATTCATTAACCACTAACCAACCATAATGAAGCCCTATAAGCAACCAAAACACTCAAACGATCCAATTACCCAAAATATCCCCTTTGTCTACTAACGCAAGTTTGATGCTCAATCGAACCACAAGTCACACAATCCGTAAACCAACTATCTTATATCCCTAAGGATACTATTTGACACCTACTCAAGCCTTGAAAACTCTCTTTTGACACAAAAGCTCGGGAAGGCCCCGAGGTCGCTTTGAACTACAGCTACCCAATCCGCTCCTCAATTCAATGCCACAATAGCACCAAAAGTCCTTCCCCGCCTAGTGGATACCCAATCTAGCATCCAAATGCACCTGGATTCACTTTTCATACGAAGCCCATTTTGAAAATTTAGCTATTTTTGCATTTTAATCAAGATTTGAGCAAACTAACTACATTCAACCTTTAATCTATGTTCATTAACATCTAAAGTACCAATATATAGCATAAAATCCACCACACAAGCAAATTCCATCAAAATCCTAAGTTTGGCACTATTCACCATCTCCTACATATGATTATTTGCAATAATCCATCATTCAAGCTATTACACTCCACAAACAAGGTCTCCATAGCATGTGGAAGGTATTTTATACAATAATTGAGCATTATATAAGCCAACAATAACAAATCAAGAAAAGCTATAACATGAGCATAAACTTTTAAATGGCAAAAACATGCAAAACTCCCTCACCAGGCCCTTATAGATGCTAGGAATGAACTTAAGATAGCTTGAAACCCCTTAAAATGGATTAGATGCACACACAAAGTTAGGTTGAAGATGATTTCTCCTCTCTTTTTCTTCCTTGGTGCCATCGGGTATGGTTGGGGACTTAGAGGGAATTTCTTGCTTTGTTTGTGAGGTTATATGTGTATATGCAATGATATATGTATATATTACATGTGTATAAGTTATTTTGGGGTCAAATGTTTAAAAGACTTGGTCAAAACTAAGCCTAAAATCAATTAAGAAGCTAACTAGTTAAAATCTAATGTTATTCCATAGGATTACTATTCATACAATGCAAAAAATATTTTTCTAACGAGTGTTCCCGACTATAAATGCTCAAGTTTTCATTTTTCCTATTCCTCCTAAGAGTCATACTACTTAGGAAAAGTATTAATTCGGGCAAATTAAACAGTCAAATTCCCACTGTGAATAGTAACCACTAAATAACATATATACAAGTAATTAAATGCACATTGAAATGCACGAAAGATATGCAACAGTTAATTATAAATATGCTGAGGGTCTGGGGGTCACATCCTCTCCCACTTAAACAAATTGCGTCCACGCAATTCTTCACAAGGGAACTCAGCATCAGTCTACTGCAATTCTAGCTCGAGTCTTCCACGAGAAACACAGAGATAAGAATCTCTAAAAAATATCCAATAAGTATTTGAAATAAGAATACCATGTAAGGATGCTAACAAGAATTCCAAGGAGAATGCTAAGGAGAACACTATACAAGAAGTCTGAATAGAATTCTATTACATGTGAATATCATAGAAGGAGCCCCATTAGTAGTGCCAAGAAAATACTGATAAGGATTCTGAGTATGAATACTGTAGATAATGTCGTATAATAAGTCTGAGTAGAATCCCAAATACCATGTCCACCGAGAAGTGCCAATAAGAAAATACCAAAGAATACCCAGTAAGAAAATACCAAGAGAATGTTCCAGAGAACCATCATATAGAAATCCCAAGGAAGCCACTCATTTATGACTGCTGAGCACAAAATAATGACTTAGAAGAATTCCAAAGACCAAACTCCAAATATAAATACTACCTCCCAAGTAAAGGCTGTTCAAATGATAATGCCTCTCACTTCTGCTAGTCCATATAACGGAAGGTCTGCCACTAATCATCTCTTTTCAAGGGGAGGAAGAAGATTCTCTTACCATTTCAACGGGCTATGCATGAACGCTTGGATATCACATATATACAAATATTCTTTAGGCTATTATGAAACTACGATTATAAAAGAGTTTATAAAAACCAATTAATCAATAAGATAATTAAAATACGAATCACAACACAACTAATACAAATCACAACATAACTCATTCTGAGAAACTCAAATACACACATTACATTCAATAGTTAAAATAGGTACCTATTCATGGAGTCACTTCGATTCACAAAGGGTCACTTTATTACACATAAGACACATTTATCACATATCACACAAGTATATCACATAGGTGCACACATTCATTTCAAGATACACAATTTCACATACAAGCACATACATTCTCAAGACACACTTCGCAAGCACACATTCAAGGGTTGCTACCCAACAGATCGAGGACCCTATCCCGGCTGAGAGCTAACTATGCTCTAATACCACCTGTAATACCCCGATCTCTCACGAGACTAGAGCTCCAATCCAATAGTCGAGGTCAAGAAAAACGAGAAAAAACGGGTGGAGTTTCTCCTGTTTCTATGCCGAACCAGTTACCTGTAAACAAAAAATAAAACCACAAACCACATACTACAACATTCTCAACAACTTCAACTCCATCCACGCGACTTTCCCAACGTTGAGGCCATCTGAGCCTTAACTAAGCTAAGATAAACAAACAAGCATGCAAGACTTAAGCTATTGGAAAACTGTGTTTACAATTTCACTTATCATACTACTATAACATTATCTATTTACTTTTCTTATATTTTAAACCAACCTACCATTCTCCATTCAACCATGCAAGCACACAATCCATTAGGCAACATAATAAACTTCTAAGTTATTACAACGAGATTAAGTAGGAGTCTAGAACTCAATAACACTAATACAGGGAAGGGGCTCCCAGATGAACGGGGTAGGGTATTAGTATATCTAACACACAATTTAAATGTGATTTGAAAATCACCGTCAATACCTCGGTGTAGGTCTGGGATAATCCTTTGTACCATAGCCCTGGGGCTATTTACAACTAGCCAATTAAGAATTCTCAGATGTACTAGCACTGCATCTTTGATGCAGTCATCGATTCTCCCGAGAGGTCACAATTGCCGCGAGCAAACATATTAATGACGAGGAAGGCATTTTATTTTTGTTATGCTACTAATTTGTACTTGCTCCGCTATTCTGCCCAAGCCTAGGAGTTGCTTCTTCCATATTTAGATAGCCCTAATGTTCGGATAAACTACAAAATCATAGAAGACTTTCAACTTAGATTACATTTGTCACACCCCAACCCAACCCCGTAAAAGAGTCAAGTCTGGACCCGATACACGGACAGAGTCTCCTTTGTACCGCGGACGATCCGAAACCCCTACATTCAACAGAATAAGCGCATGATCTACAACATTCATTTTAAATAAGACAACATTCTTTAAAACATACATCCTTTCATTAGCGGTACCTTGGTTCAAAACCCCAATGTCATGCATACTATACAGTTACTTATGCCACTAAGCGATGTAAGCCATTAGCGTGTAGTTCTTTAGTAGTTATATGAGTACAACTTTACAATCTCTTAGCTTATACATACAAGACCGGCAAGGCCTCAAAATAGAAACTACATACAAGGCAACAAAGCCTCAAAATACAACATATAGCCAAGTACATATACAGCAAGCATGGCTCTGTCACAAAAGTCTGGCAACCAACCACCAACTAAGCAAAGAAAGTGCAATCAAGGTAACACCTCTACCTGCTCCACCTCTTCCTTGATCACCTCAAAAGGAACAGCCTCAACTACTCCTCAAATATGGTATAAAAAGGGATGAGCAAAAACTATTGCTCAGCGAGGGTAAAATAGTCTTCCGGGATGGAGATTGTGAAACCTCACTTTCCTGCTTATCTCGTTTTACATGCTATACCTCGTTTTGCGTGCATATGATCTGTTTATGTGCTATAGGACCTAGAAAGTTATAATTTTGATGTCAATACTCCTAATACGTGCTAAATGTGCATTCATGAAATTTTTATCAAAAACGGAGTCAGAAATTTTATCGTCGATTTTCAGTGAATAGTGTTTTCAAAACACGTCCGCTGAAATTTTGAAACTGGTCTTTTTAACTCTTCTAGACCTAGTCCACGGACTTTAATAGACCTGTATTTGATGAAAACGGTTTTAAAATCGGCTTAAGAATTTATTAGGGTTTTTACACCGACTTTTGCGAAAATCGAGTTTTAAGCCGACTCGGGTGAAATTGTTTGATTGTAAAACTTCTTGTCACCTAAAAATAATTTACTTGAGCTAGATTGGGTGTTGAATAATTGTTTTGAACTTTGGTAATCAAGAAAATGCAATTAAAGTCAAGAAAACACAAAAATACTAACTTAAACTACTTTGACTTTGCATTTTTTTTAATTGACTAAGCTTTTAATTATATATTGTCATCAACACACACTAGGCAAAGCACAAAACATACTCCACACACACACAAAGGGCCGAGAGGTTGAGGGAGAAAAAGAAAGAGAAAAACTCAAGCTTTTCAATCAATTTTTCAAAGAAAAACCTAGTTTTTGTCCGTAGGACTTCGCACCCACTTGGATTCTGCTTTTTGGGCACGCATAGCACGCATTCCTAGGCTTATATCGCATCAAAGGTGAGAGAAAAATTATGGATCTCAAAATGTCATTTTTATACTTTTGCTCATAAATGAAAATATAACCGTTAGAATTGAAATATTATGATAGATTATTGCTCCTTGTATGCTAGGGATCATTTTGATGCAATACTACGAATTTCTGTCTGATGTAGCATAATTTTTATTTTTCGGGTATTTAATTTTGATTAAAATGTTCAAAGTTGAATTAAATGAGTTGTGTTTATCGAAATCGATTGCTGTCAATTTCTAAATACTTGATAATTACGTGTTAGCGCTGTTGTAATTCTGAATTTTCGATTACATTGTTCTTGTGAAAATACGGAAAATCCAGCCAAGACATCCTAGGGTTTTAGGGTTATCGGGCATGATTTGGAGGTGTTATGGTGGATTTCCGAGAGGGCTAATGTAGTAGGTTCAATGGGTGAGTGATAGAAACTGATTTGGCAATGTTTGGATTAGTAGATTGTAAGTTATGAATTTTAGAAGTTTAGGTTGTCATTCTTTAATTTCTTGAACGATGCCTTTAGATGGTTGGGTTGTGTTTGAGTGTTGAATGGTGAGTTGTTGATGAGTAATTTAGGGTTTAATTGTGTTTATAATGCATGTCCGGTTAGATGGCCTACTTTGTCATCTAACTAAGTTATTGATTGATTATTATTGAATTCGAAAATCGGGCACTTTCGTTGCTGATCTCCCAATTGATTGATTGATTGATGATTGATGATGATTATGGAGTCTTGGTATGTGTGTGCCACCTCTCGGGCAGCGTTGGGCTGTCGGGTTGATAACGGCATGACTGCCATAGGCTACCCCCAGCTCGCATGACGGAGGTGTCATCGAGGGAGGGGCTAGTGAGGTACCTCGGGTGCGTGAGTAATGGGGAGTTATAAGAAGAACGATTGAGATCGTGATGGCGTTTGGAGCTACACCAAATAGAGTATCCTTTATTGATTGGTTATATAGCTATGTGATGATAGTATTATTTGTGTTATTGTGTATTTACTGACTGAAATGATTATTCCAAGGAGTTTAGTAGACCTTGCTCGAGATCTATCGGATCCTCACTGGGCTTATGTATATAAGCTCACTCTCTATTATTGCATGCTTACAGGTGTTGCAGAGCCGGATTACGGGTACGTGCCTCCT
Organism: Ehretia macrophylla; assembly: GCA_037974665.1. NCBI lineage: Eukaryota > Viridiplantae > Streptophyta > Magnoliopsida > Boraginales > Ehretiaceae > Ehretia > Ehretia macrophylla. The sequence continues at coordinate 18,437,325 of CM075767.1, read as the reverse complement.
GAGGAGGAAAATGTGCCTTACGTGGACGAGTCATGTGTTCCTGAGTCTTATCCATGATTCTATGTTGTTTAATGTCATGTATATTAGCTTAATAGACTTTTATATGCTTTATGGTTCTTATTGTAATAAATGTTGAAAAGATGATGATCCAAATGATGTTAACTTATTGGCTTTCTTTTGTCTATGGTTAAGTTGTAGATGTGTCTCAACTTATTTTTGAAATGTATGATAAGGTTGAGGTATTGTATGTTATGTTGGAACAGAGGCAGTTAACAAAGACTGATTATTGTATATTACGGTTATGTTGTATGTGGTTATGATGTTGAGGAGTTGTTGTTTGTATGGTTATGGAATTGGATTGTTTTATGTTGTTAATGAGGTTGGTTTAGAACCTCGGAAATCTATTTACTGTCGTTATGCTGCCGAAATTCCGTTGCGTCCTGACTGATTGTAGGTGGGGTCGAGTTGGGGCGTGACATTTAAGTGGTATCAGAGCGCATGTTAGTTGTCAGCCGGGGTATTCTCGGAATGTGGGTAAAGGTCTTAGCATGAAATATGTATGAAAAGAAAGAAAAATGAAATATGTATTGGTATGATTAAATGATTATGTGATTATGTGATTTAAGTGCTTATGTGATTATATGATCAATTTGCTTATGTGATTGAAACTTATGTGATTTATGTGCTTTATATGAGTTTGTTGTTTATGTGTTAAAAGTTGTATATAACCTGTTTACGTGCTATAACATGTGCTAACTCTTTGATTAGTACGATGGCCGGTAGACCGAGGACTCGTGGTAGGCCCGAGATTGTAGATGAGGTTCCTGGTAATGTGGCACAGGGCAGTGATAGGGGTGATGGCAGGTTAGGGGCAGCAATGGATCGGATTGCAGATTTGATGGCTGGGCAGGCCCAGTTGTTAGCAGGTCAGGCTGTTCAGACTCAGGCGTTGCAGGCTCAGATACAGAATGTACAGGGTGGTAATCACGGTCGAGGTACTATGAAGCAGTTTCTGGGGTACTATCCTCCTAGATTTCAGGGAGAGCCTGATGATAGGAAGGCCGAGTCGTGGATTAGTAAGTTAGAGAAAATTTTTGATTCTCTCGGGTACACTGATGAGAGGAAGGTGACTTGTGCTGTCTATTTGCTTGATGATGAGGCAGAGGAATGGTGGCGCACTGTGAGAGCCAGTTGGGAGACCCGGGGTGTTCCGTATGTTTGGGATACCTTTCTGACTGCTTTTAGGGATAAATATGTCCCGAGGGTTGCACGGGAGAGGAGAGAGGCTGAGTTCTTGTCTTTGGTACAGGAGGATTCTACTGTGGCTCAGTATGAGGCTACATTGACTAGGTTGTCCCGGTATGCACCGGAGTTTGTAGCTGTGGAGGAGAGGAAGACCCGTAGATTTATGTTGGGATTGAGGCCCGAGATTCAGGATGCAATGGCTCTGAATAGCTATGATATCTTTACTGAGGCTTTTGATGCAGCTTCTAGGTTAGAGAAGAGGAAAGGGGATCAGATTGTCTCCAGTCAGCCTAGTAAGAGGCCGTATCAGCCACAGGGCCAGCAGGTTATATATAGGCCTCCAGTACAGCAGGTTGTCTACAGGCCACCAGCCCAGCAGGGTTCTTATAGGCCACAGGGTCAACAGAGTTACTATCGGCCTCAATTTCAGCAGAGGCCATATCAAGTTCAGACTCAGTATAGGCCAGCCCAATCTCAAGGTCAATACAGGCTTAGTGTGGTGAGACCACAGTAACAGGCTGTATCAGCTGCTTCTTCAGCTTCTGGTTCTTCTAGGGGCAGTGTTAGTGCCACATCATCGCAGTGTAATTACTGCAAGCGCCCAGGGCATGTGGAGTCCGACTGCAGGGTAAAGGCAGGGACATGTTTGGGTTGTGGTAGCATCGAGCATAGGGCGAAGGATTGCCCTAGATATGCGAGGACTGAGGGTCGGGCAGCGACTCAGGGTTACCAGGGTAGGCCTACGGGCAGTGTACCACAGCAGCAACGGGTTCAGGCTCGGGCTTATGCAGTTGATATGGAGGAGATGCTTGAGGAGACTGCAGTGGTGGAAGGTAACTTCCTTATACTTGATCAACTTGTTAAAGTGTTGATTGATTCTGGTGCTACGCATTCTTTCATTACTCCTTCTTGTGTGTAACGTGTTAAAATGCAACCTGAAAGATTGCCTTATGTGGTTGAGATTAGTATCTCTTTGACTGATAAGTATGTTACTGGCTTAGTATGTAAGGATTGTATAATACATGTTAAGAGGCATAATTTTCCTTCAGACCTTATCTTATTTCCTATCCGGGGGTATGATGTTATTCTGGGTATGGATTGGCTTTTTAAGTATGATGCCCAGTTAAACTGTAGAACCAAGGTAGTACAGTTTCGATTGCCGGATCAGCCAGTAGTAGAGGTAACGGGTAACCGGGGTGCTAAGATGAGTTTTGTTATCTCAGCAACTAAAGTCGTTAAGTTGGTGAGTAAGGGGTGTTCGGGTTATCTAGCTTATTTGATCAACAAGCCATCTGATAAGCTACAGCTAGAGGAAGTCCCTATTATTCGGGAATATCCTAATGTATTTCCCGAGGAGTTGCCAGGATTGCCGCCAGAGAGGGATATAGAGTTTGTGATTAATCTTGTTCCCGGTACTCAACCTATTTCTAAATCGGCATATCGGATGGCACCAGCTGAGTTGAAGGAGTTAAAGACTCAGTTATAGGAGTTATTGAAGAAAGGATTCATTCAGCAGAGTTCTTCACCTTGGGGAGCTCCTGTTTTATTTGTGAAGAAGAAGGATGGTACTTTGACATTGTGTATTGATTACCGTGGTTTGAATCAGGTGACCATCACGAATAAATATCCTTTGCCACTGATTGATGAGTTGTTTGATCAACTTCAAGGAGCCAAAGTCTATTCTAAATTTGATTTGAGGCAGGGGTATTATCAGCTTCGGATTCGTACGGAGGATGTTCCGAAGTCTGCCTTCAGGACTCGATACGGGCATTATGAGTTTGTTGTTATGCCCTTTGGTTTGACTAATGCACCGGCAGCATTCATGGATTTGATGCATCGAGTCTTTCAGCCGTACTTGGACCAGTTCGTGGTGATTTTTATTGATGATATCTTGGTCTATTCTAAATCTGAATCAGAGCACGAGCAACATATGCGGCTTGTATTAGAGAAGTTGCAGGAGCATCAGTTGTTTGCCAAGTTCAGCAAATGTGAATTTTGGCTGCAATGGATTTCTTTTCTTGGCCATGTTATTACACAGAGCGGTATTTCTGTAGATCCCACTAAGATTGAATCGGTGATGTCTTGGAAGCGGCCAGAGAGTGTTACTGATGTCCGTAGCTTTCTTGGCTTGGCGGGTTATTACCGTAGGTTTGTCAAGGATTTCTCGAAGATTGCGGGGCCACTATCTAAGTTGACTCAGAAACGAACTATCTTTAATTGGGATGAGAAGTGTGAGAGTGGATTTCAGGAGTTGAAAAAGAGGTTAACTACCGCTCCAGTACTTGCTCTACCAGAGGGGACCGATAATATGGTCATTTACAGCGATGCATCCAAGGAGGGCTTGAGATGTGTTCTTATGCAGGATGGCCGAGTTATTGCCTATGCTTCTCGAAAGTTGAAGCCTTATGAAGAAAATTATCCGACTCATGATCTTGAGTTGGCAGCAGTTGTCTTTGCACTCAAGAAGTGGCGTCATTATCTGTGGGGAAGTAAGTTTGAAATTTTCACTGATCATAAGAGTCTGAAGTACTTGTTCTCACAGAAGGAGTTGAATATGCGCCAGCGGAGGTGGATGGAGCTTCTTGGAGATTATAATTGTTCTATCAATTATCTGCCTGGAAAGGCAAATGTTGTAGCAGATGCTCTCAGCCGGAAGGCTAATATTTCTCGTTTGGTTGTCAAGAAGTGGGAGGTTCTTGAGGAGTTTAGTTATTGGAGACCAGAGTTGACTCAGGTTGGGGTGATGTGTTCACATCTCCGTATTCAGCCTTTATTATTGTCTCAGATCAGGGAAGCTCAGCAACTTGATGTTAAACTTCAGAAGATCAAGGATCAGATCACGGATGATCAGTCTGACTTCAAAGTACATGAGGACGGTATTCTTCAGTTTCGGAACAGGGTTTGTGTTCCCGATGAATCGGGCTTGAGGCGAGGTATTCTGGAGGAAGCTCATAATTCTAAATATACTATTCATCCCGGTGGAACTAAGATGTATCGGGATTTGAAGCAACATTACTGGTGGAACAACATGAAGAGAGAGGTTGCTCAGTTTGTGTCTAGATGTTTGACTTGTCAGAGAGTGAAAGCCGAGCATCAACGACCTGCAGGTTTGCTTCAGCCGTTGGCTATACCAGAGTGGAAATGGGAGCATATTACGATGGACTTCGTCACTGGGTTGCCTAGAACACCGAGGGGTAATGATGCAGTTTGGGTTGTCGTGGATCGTTTGACGAAGACAGCTCATTTTATTGCAATGAGGATGGGAGATGAGGTTACAAAGTTGACGGATCTCTATCTGGATCAGATTGTTAGACTTCACGGGATTCCGTCTAGTATTGTCTCCGATCGAGATCCTCGATTTACTTCTCGTTTGTGGGAGAAACTTCAGGAGACTTTGGGTACTCAATTGAACTTCAGTACCGCGTATCATCCACAGATCGACGGTCAGTCTGAGCGGACTATTCAAATTCTAGAAGATATGCTTAGGGCTTGTGTTCTGGACTTCGGGAAGAACTGGGAAAAACATCTACCACTTGCCGAGTTTGCCTATAACAATAGTTATCAAGCTACTATTGGGATGGCGCCTTTCGCAGCTCTTTACGGTCGTAAGTGCCGTTCACCTTTATATTGGGACGAGGTAGGAGAGATGAAGACTGTTGATCCGACTATTATGCCAGAACTTCTTGAGAAGATTGAGAATGTTCAGTTGATCAGGCAGAGAATGCTTACGGCGCAGAGTAGATTCAAGAGTTATGCTGATAAGCGTCGTCGGGACTTGGAGTTTGCAGTCGGAGATCGGGTTTTCTTGAGATTGTCTCCTCGTAAGGGTTTTGCTCGTTATGGTAAAGGTGGTAAGCTGAATCCGAGATTTGTTGGGCCGATTGAGATTACTGGCAGGGTTGGTAAGTTGGCATATCGGTTGGCTTTATCGGAGAACTTCTCTAATGTCCACGATGTATTTCACGTGTCTAATTTGCGGAAATATAATCCGGATCCTTCTCATATTCTTGAGCCAGAGCCGTTACAGCTTCGTGAGAATTTGACTTATGACGAGCGTCCGATTCGTATTCTAGATCAGATAGACCGAGAGTTGAGGTCGAAGAAGATTCCGATAGTTAAGGTGTTGTGGAAGCATCACGGTATTGAGGAAGCTACGTGGGAGAGACGAGATCAGATGCAGCAGCAATACCTAGATCTATTCCGTACATCAAGTAAGAATTTTGAGGACGAAATTTCTATAAGTGGGGGAGAATGTGAAACCCCACTTTCCTGCTTATCTCGTTTTACATGCTATACCTCGTTTTGCGTGCATATGATCTGTTTATGTGCTATAGGACCTAGAAAGTTATAATTTTGATGTCAATACTCCTAATACGTGCTAAATGTGCATTCATGAAATTTTCATCAAAAACGGAGTCAGAAATTTTATCGTCGATTTTTAATGAATAGTGTTTTCAAAACACGTCCGCTAAAATTTTGAAACTGGTCTTTTTAACCCTTCTAGACCTAGTCCACGGACTTTAATAGACCTGTGTTTGATGAAAACGGTTTTAAAATCGGCTTAAGAATTTATTAGGGTTTTTACACCGACTTTTGCGAAAATCGAGTTTTAAGCCGACTCGGGTGAAATTGTTTGATTGTAAAACTTCTTGTCACCTAAAAATAATTTACTTGAGCTAGATTGGGTGTTGAATAATTGTTTTGAACTTTGGTAATCAAGAAAATGCAATTAAAGTCAAGAAAACACAAAAATACTAACTTAAACTACTTTGACTTTGCATTTTTTTTAATTGACTAAGCTTTTAATTATATATTGTCATCAACACACACTAGGCAAAGCACAAAACACACTCCACACACACACAAAGGGCCGAGAGGTTGAGGGAGAAAAAGAAAGAGAAAAACTCAAGCTTTTCAACCAATTTTTCAAAGAAAAACCTAGTTTTTGTCCGTAGAACTTCGCACCGACTTGGATTCTGCTTTTTGGGCACGCATAGCACGCATTCCTAGGCTTATATCGCATCAAAGGTGAGAGAAAAATTATGGATCTCAAAATGTCATTTTTATACTTTTGCTCATAAATGAAAATTTAACCGTTAGAATTGAAATCTGATGATAGATTATTTCTCCTTGCATGCTAGGGATCATTTTGATGCAATACTACGAATTTCTGTCGGATGTAGCATAATTTTTATTTTCCGGGTATTTAATTTTGATTAAAATGTTCAAAGTTGAATTAAATGAGTTGTGTTGATCGAAATCGATTGCCGTCGATTTCTAAATACTTGATAATTACGTGTTAGCGCTGTTGTAATGCCGAATTTTCAATTACATTGTTCGTGTGAAAATTCGGAAAATCCAGCCAAGACATCCTAGGGTTTTAGGGTTATCGGGCATGATTTGGAGGTGTTATGGTGGATTTCCGAGAGGGCTAATGTAGTAGGTTGAATGGGTGAGTGATAGAAACTGATTTGGTAATGTTTGGATTAATAGATTGTAAGTTATGAATTTTAGAAGTTTAGGTTGTCATTCTTTAATTTCTTGAACGATGCCTTTAGACGATTGGGTTGTGTTCGAGTGTTGAATGGTGAGTTGTTGATGAGTAATTTAGGGTTTAATTGTGTTTATAATGCATGTCCGGTTAGATGGCCTACTTTGTCATCTAACTAAGTTATTGATTGATTATTATTGAGTTCGGGAATCGGGCACTTTTGTTGCTGATCTCCCAATTGATTGATTGATTGATGATTGATGATGATTATGGAGTCTTGGTATGTGTGTGCCACCTCTCGGGCAGCGTTGGGCTGTCGGGTTGATAACGGCATGACTGCCATAGGCTACCCCCAGCTCGCATGACGGAGGTGTCATGGAGGGAGGGGCTAGTGAGGTACCTCGGGTGCGTGAGTAATGGGGAGTTATAAGAAGAACGGTTGAGATCGTGATGGCGTTTGAAGCTACACCAAATAGAGTATCCTTTATTGATTGGTTATATAGTTATGTGATGATAGTATTATTTGTGTTATTGTGTGTTTACTGACTCAAATGATTATTCCAAGGAGTTTAGTAGACCTTGCTCGAGATCTATCGGATCCTCACTGGGCTTATGTATATAAGCTCACTCTCTATTATTGCATGCTTACAGGTGTTGCAGAGCCGGATTACAGGTACGTGCCTCCTGAGGAGGAAAATGTGCCTTACGTGGACGAGTCATATGTTCCTGAGTCTTATCCATGATTCTATGTTGTTTAATGTCATGTATATTAGCTTAATAGACTTTTATATGCTTTATGGTTCTTATTGTAATAAATGTTGAAAAGATGATAATCCAAATGATGTTAACTTATTGGCTTTCTTTTGTCTATGGTTAAGTTGTAGATGTGTCTCAACTTATTTTTGAAATGTATGATAAGGTTGAGGTATTGTATGTTATGTTGGAATGGAGGCAGATAACGAAGACTGATTATTATATATTACGGTTATGTTGTATGTTGTTATGCTGTTGAGGAGTTGTTGTTTGTATGGTTATGAAATTGGATTGTTTAATGTTATTAATGAGGTTGGTTTAGAACCTCGGAAATCTATTTACTGTCGTTATGCTGCCGAAATTCCGTTGTGTCCTGACTGATTATAGGTGGGGTCGAGTTGGGGCGTGACAGAGATGAAAGAAGAGTGCAATGCAAATAGCCAAGTAAACCAATCAATTTAAGCATTAAAGAACAACAAAACTAAGCCAACAATTAAATCAAGACAAACATTATAAGCATTAAGACTATAACCACTCAATTAAAGGATACAATTCACTCTTCACGAGCAACCTCAATCACGATTTCGATGATGACGTGTCGACCCAACCACCTTATAACTTTAGTTTGGAATAGTCCGGAAGTACCCAGTCAAAACTATTGTGAAACCCCACTTTTCTATCCTGTCTCGTTTTGCGTGTTTATTTTTGTTTTGCGTGAATTAACCTGTTTATGTGCTATATGACTTAGAATGTGATAATTTTGATATTAATACTCCTAGAACATGCTAAATGTGTATTCATGAAATTTTTATCAAAAACAGAATCAGAAATTTTATCGTCGGTTTTGATGAATAGTGCTTTTGAACACCTGTCCACTAAAATTTTTACAGGGGTGTTTTAAACGTCTTAAAAACTAGTCCTCTATTATTAATAGACCCATGTTTGATAAAAATTAATTCTGAAACAGAATAGTAATTTAAATAGACTTTTCGGGCAAAAAATAGCATTTTTGAGTTAAATAGTGATTTCTTCTAAACCCGATTCTTGCATTGACTTTTGTTGACCTAGTATATATTAATATAAATGTATTTATATGTGGTATTAAATGATTTTAGATTAATTGTGCATTCAAAAGACATTTGAAAATAAATAATATGACTTTTCACCTTCTTTTGCAAAAATCGCGTTTTAAGCCGACTCGCGTGGAATTGTTTGATTGTAAAACTTCTTGTCACCTAAAAATAATCTACTTGAGCTATTTTGGGTGTTGAATAAATGTTTTGAACTTTGGTGATCAAGAAAATGCATTTAAAGTCAAGAAAACACAAAAATACTAATTTAAATTAACTTTGACTTTATTTAAATGGTTGACCAACAAGCTTATATCACCAACACACACTCACAAAGCACAAAAACACCCCAAAAACACACACAAAACCGTGGCTCCTTGGAGGAGAAAGATGAAGGCATTTTCAAAGCATTTTTCTCATAGATTTTGCATTTCAAAGCCGAATTGAGTGATTCAAAGCTTGAAATTGATTGTTGGGCATCCATTCTACCCATTTCTAGCCTTAGTTTGCATCAAAGGTGAGAGAAAAATTCTAGATCTCAAAAGTTGTCTTTTGCATTTTTGTGTATAAATGAAAATTGAACCGTTAGAATTCTAATATGATGTTAGATTATTGCTCCTTGCATGCTAGGGATCATTTAGCTGTAATACTACGAGTTTTTATCAGTTGTAGCATAATTTTTATTTTCCAGGTATTTAAATTTGATTAAATTGTTCAATGTTGATTAAATTGAGTTGTGTTGATCAGAATCGATTGCCGTCGATTTCTAAATGTTTGATAATTACGTAGTAGCACCGTTGTAATGCCGAATTTTCAATTGTGATGTCCGTGCCAAAATCTAGAAAATCCAGCCAAGACATCCTAGGATTTTAGGGTTATCGGGCATGATTTGGAGGTGTTATGGTGGTTTTCCGAGGGGGCTAATGTAGTTGGTTGAATGGGTGGGTGTTTGAAAATAATTTGGAGTTGTTTGGATTAGTAGAATGTAAGATATGATTAATTGAAGTTTAGGTTGTCTTTCTTTAAAATGTTAGATTGAGCCTTAGATGATTGGGTGTGGGTTGAGTGATTGAATTGTGAGTTGTTGACGGGTAAATTAGGGTTCGATTGTGTGTGTAATGCATGTTCGGTTAGATGGCCTACTTTGTCATCTAACTTAGTTATGTGTTGTTAAATTGGTTATTATTGTTATTATGATGATAATATGATTATTGATGATTATTGATGATTATTGATTGATGATGGATGCCGGGAGATAAACAATTCTGCTAGACTGTCCTCCTGTGAATGATTGATATTTATTATTATTGCTGAGTCTCTAGTATGTGTGTGCCACCTCTCGGGCAGCATCGGGCTGTCGGGTTGAAAACGGCATGACTATCAAAGACTGCCTCCAGCTTGCATGACGGAGGTGTCATGGAGGGAGAGGTTATTGGGGGTACCCCGGGTGCGTGAGTAATGGGGAGTTACAAGAAGAATGGTTGAGATCGTGACGGCGTTTGGAGCTACACCAATTAGAGAGAGTATCATTTATTGAATGGTCATATAGCTATGTGATGATAGTATTATTGATGTTATTGTGTGTTTACTGACTCAAAGGATTATTCTAAGGAGTTTAGTAGACCTTGCTCGAGATCTATCGGATCGTCACTGGGCTTATTTTATATAAGCTCACTCTCTATTATTACATGCATACAGGTGTCTTTGAGCAAGATTACGGGTACGTGCCTCCTGAAGAGGAAAATGTGCCTTACATGGATGAGTCCTATGTTCCAGAGTCTTATCCTTGATGTTGTATTGTTTTACTGTCTTGTACATTAAGTTAGTAGACTTTTATATGCTTTGTAGTTCATTATGTAAAAGATGTTGAAAAGATAATGAATTAGTTGATGCTGTCTTAGTAGCCTTCCTTTTGTTTATGATTAGGTTGCTAGATTGGCAATATGTTTTTGTAATGTATATTAAGGTTTATGTATTATGTTGGAACGGAGGCGTATAACGAAGGATGTTTATTGTATAATATAGTTATGATGTATGTTGTCATTTTATTGAGGAGTTGTTGTTGTATGGTTTGTGGAGTTGATGTATGATGTTCTATTGAGGTTGGTTTAGAGCCTCGGTGTTCTATTTACTGTCGTTATACTGCCGAAATTCTGTTGCGTCTTGACTGATTATAGGAGGGGTCGAGTTGAGGCGTGACATTTAAGTGGTATCAGAGCGCATGTTTAGCTGTCAGCCGGGGTATCCTCGGAATGTGGGTAGTGGTCTAAGCATGCAAGTATGTATTAAGTGAAAGAAAAGTGAAACATATGTTAATATGTTTATGCGATTAATTTACTTATGTGTCTAACTTTCTATGTGACCAGTATGCCTTGTGTGTTAAGTGAACTAATGTGGTCAATATGTTTTATGTGATAACGTGCTATACGTACTCAATGTGTTGTGATTAATGTGCATTATGTGATTAATGTGTATTATTTGACAATTGTGTTTTATGTGATCAAAGTGTCTTATACGAAGTTTGTTGCTTATGTGACTTTAATTGTTTATAACTTACTTCTGTGATATAACCTGTTTATGAAATGTTGGCTTCTTATATGCTGAATTGTGTGTTATGTGATAATGTTATATTATATGATAATCATGCATTACATTGTACCAGTTTTCATGTGATGCAATTGTATATATTCTATAACTGTGGGTGATTCTTTTAGGTGAAGTAAGGATGACTACAAGAGTTTTCAGAAATAGAAGTAGGCCATGATTTTGAATTATTATTATTCTAGTAGTTTATCAGTTAGATTTTAATTGTTATGTTTATGGATTTTAGTTTCGGCTTAGTGGATTGATCTTGATATTCCTTTAGCGAGAATGACATTGTTCGAGGAAATAGCAATGTATTTTGATGATTATAATTACTTTTGTTGCCATGTTTAACTTGTTATTACTTGGAGATGAATTATAAGTTGAGATTTCCGTGAGGTTGTGATTAGACACTTTTGGAGTCTTAACTCAGACTATACTTTCTTGAGGCTATTTTAGAATGAATTTATTTGAGGAATTAGTGATGTATATTTGTGAATGGAATGAACTGTAGTATAACATGTGAATATGTCTACTATTTGGGATTGCTATATTATTAATGGGTATTTTGGAGTTTTGATCTTTAAACCTTGGAGACAATTGGAGTAATTCCTGACTAAGGTTACTTTATTGGAGGTTGTAATTTTTGGGGGATAGAATTATTTGAGGAAATAAGAATGCATTTTGGTGACTGAACATTTACTTGCCTACATCAAGCTTCTGGGTTCTAGGTGGTATGACTTTCTAAATTGTTGATTGGGATTCTCTTGTGTTATAATGGGTTAGCATGAATCTGTATTGTGTTATCAGATTTTGGACTCTTCATTAGTGAATCTTGTTGGGTAATCGGTGAATTATCTTGTTTAGTGATTGGTCTGGTGCGGAATGTAAAATTTTGGAGTGATTTATCTTGTTTGGTGATTGTTATGACTCCTTAGGTTCACTAGATCTCCTTAGTGTCTTGTTTTGGAGAGATATAGATTGTAGGATTTGATTTAATGGTGTTTAAGTGTGTAAGTAGGACACCCTTCTTGTGCTTCATAATTCTATTGGTCTTATTATTTTCTTTTACTCTTTTCTCACTTATTTGAGAGAGAGTTACACTTTTCTAGTACATTAATTGTTTCTTGAAAGTTTTGCTTATTGGATTAATGGATCCTATACTCATTTGACATTGTTTCTATTCTTAACATTCATATTTGCTTCTTATAGCAATGTCACTTATTGGAGTTAAGGTTTGAGACTTCTATATTTCATTCTATATCTCCAGCCATTGATTTCAATATTTCATTTCATCCTATTACTATTCATTTGAAAGTAATTTTTCCTTTGGTATACCATTTTACTTGTTCGAATTCCACTTGCTTGATATACTCCCTACCTAAGTACATCATTGTCATTCTTGTTAATCCTATTGTTTTATTATCAAATCCTGAGCCATTACTTTGCTTGTAATTGTTCATTCAATATACTCAGCATTGTCCTTATTTATACTTCTTTGGTTATTGTGTGCTGAGATACTCTTGTCACTCATGTTTTCTATTGAATTAATAATATCTTATTTCTTAATTTCATCTCGCCTCAAGTACAACTTACTTGTTGGTTCCTTGAACAATCATCGAGAATTGAAATATCTACTTGTTCAGGAATTTTTGTTCAACATACTCAGCACTGTTTTGACTCGTCATCATCCTTTGTTCGTACTTATTTAACTGAAAGGTGCTGAGACATTTCTTATCTTAGTTATCATGCTTTCTTATTAAACTATTAGCCTCTTGATTAACTTGTTTGACCTCTTGCTCCCTTGATTGTTGGCTCAAATATGACTTTCCATATTCTTAATTCCTTGTAAATTTCATAAGAGCCATATTCTGACCAATGTCACTTTTGAGATATTTCCTTGATCAGTAATCATTCATGTTATCGTGATTGAGTTTTTAAACCCTCGGGGTGTTCATAGAGCTCTTTTGCGTAGTAGGGGATGATTGATAATTAGTGGTGTCATGCTAAAACTTTGGAGTTGCGATTTCTTTCATATGCAATATGATATTAGGTGGGAGAGAATTATGAATTGAAGATTGTCTTGGAATTATGATCATCAACTTGCAGTCAACAGAGGTTGTTCTTTTGACGTCTTTGGTTAGGTATCATCCTAGGAGATAAATAAGAACTAAGAGAAGTATTGTTAAGTGTAACGATTGAGGATTTAATTGTCTGTCAGTTCGACAATTGCGCGGACGCAATTGTTTTAAGGAGGAGAGAATGTGAAACCCCACTTTTCTATCATGTCTCGTTTTGTGTGTTTATTCTCGTTTTGCGTGAATTAACCTGTTTATGTGCTATATAACTTAGAATGTGATAATTTTGATATTAATACTCCTAGAACATGCTAAATGTGCATTCATGAAATTTTTATCAAAACAGAATCAGAAATTTTATCGTCGGTTTTGATGAATAGTACTTTTGAACACCTGTCCACTAAAATTTTTACAGGGGTGTTTTAAACTTCTTCAAAACTAGTCCTCTATTATTAATAGACCCATGTTTGATAAAAATTGATTCTGAAACAGAATAGTAATTTAAATAGACTTTTCGGACCAAAAATAGCGTTTTTGAGTTAAATAGTGATTTCTTCTAAACCCGATTCTTGCATTGACTTTTGTTGACCTAGTATATATTAATATAAATGTATTTATACGTGGTATTAAATGATTTTAGATTAATTGTGCATTCAAAAGACATTTGAAAATAAATAATATGACTTTTCACCTTCTTTTGCAAAAATCGCGTTTTAAGCCGACTCAGGTAAAATTGTTTGATTGTAAAACTTCTTGTCACCTAAAAATAATCTACTTGAGCTATTTTGGGTGTTGAATAAATGTTTTGAACTTTGGTGATCAAGAAAATGCATTTAAAGTCAAGAAAACACAAAAATACTAATTTAAATTAACTTTGACTTTATTTAAATGGTTGACCAACAAGCTTATATCACCAACACACACTCACAAAGCACAAAAACACCCCAAAAACACACACAACCGTGGCTCCTTGGAGGAGAAAGATGAAGGCATTTTCAAAGCATTTTTCTCATAGATTTTGCATTTCAAAGCCGAATTGAGTGATTCAAAACTTGAAATTGATTGTTGGGCATCAATTCTACCCATTTCTAGTCTTAGTTTGCATCAAAGGTGAGAGAAAAATTCTAGATCTCAAAAGTTATCTTTTGCATTTTTGTGTATAAATGAAAATTGAACCGTTAGAATTCTAATCTGATGTTAGATTATTGCTCCTTGCATGCTAGGGATCATTTAGCTGTAATACTACGAGTTTTTATCGGTTGTAGCGTAATTTTTATTTTCCAAGTATTTAAATTTGATTAAATTGTTCAATGTTGATTATTTTGAGTTGTGTTGATCGGAATCGATTGCCGTCGATTTCTAAAAGTTTGATAATTACGTGGTAGCGCCGTTGTAATGCCGAATTTTCGATTGTGATGTTTGGGTGAAAATCTGAAAAATTCAGCCTTGACACCTTAGGGTTTTAGGGTTATCAGGCATGATTTGGAGGTGCTATGGTGGTTTTCCGAGGGGGCTAATGTAGTTGGTTGAATGGATGGGTGTTTGAAACTGATTTGGAATTGTTTGGATTAGTAGAATATAAGATATGATTAATTGAAGTTTAGGTTGTCTTTCTTTAAAATGTTAGATTGAGCCTTAGATGATTGGGTGTGGGTTGAGTGATTGAATTGTGAGTAGTTGACGGGTAAATTAGGGTTCGATTGTGTGTGTAATGCATGTTCGGTTAGATGGCCTACTTTGTCATCTAACTTAGTTATGTGTTGTTAAATTGGTTATTGACGTTATTATGATGATAATATAATTATTGATGATTATTGATGATTATTGATTGATGATGGATGTCGGGAGATAAACAGTTCTGCTAGACTGTCCTCCTGTGAATGATTGATGTTTATTATTATTGCTGAGTCTCTGGTATGTGTGTGGCACCTCTCTGGCAGCATCGGGCTGTCGGGTTGAAAACGGCATGACTATCAGAGACTGCCTCCAGCTCGCATGACAGAGGTGTCATGGAGGGAGAGGTTATTGGGGGTACCCCGGGTGCGTGAGTAATGGGGAGTTACAAGAAGAATGGTTGAGATCGTGATAGCGTTTGGAGTTACACCAACTAGAGAGTGTATCCTTTATTGAATGGTCATATAGTTATGTGATGATAGTATTATTTATGTTATTGTGTGTTTACTGACTCAAAGGATTATTCTAAGGAGTTTAGTAGACCTTGCTCGAGATCTATCGGATCCTCACTGGGCTTGTTTACTGATTGGTGAAGTCGGTTTCCAAACTCATGGCTCATTCTAGTATTAACAACTAGAATACTAAAAACTAAAATACTAAATACTAGTTTTACTACTTGCTGAGGACTAGAAATCGTACTCTAGCTATCACTCTTGATATGAGATGCACTTTGCGACGATGAACGAATAACATTTGAATATCATGGAATATAGGAAAAATATAATTTTTAGAAAAAGAAACAGAAAAATTTCATGTTTTGGGCTCGGGTATTACACCTTATCCCCCTTAAAATAATTACATCCACGCAATTCCCTACCTAATCGGCGAACAACTCCGGATACTAACCCTAAATTTGGTCTTCTCTCTCCCAAGTTGCTTCTTCAAAACCGTGATGACTCCACAAAACCTTCACCATCGAAATACTCTTCCTGTGAAGCTTCTGAACTTTTTGATCCACAATTCGAATCGGTCTTTCCTCATAAGTTAACTTATCCTCAATCTGCAAATGTTCTAGTTCAAGTACATGTGAAGGATCTGGATGATATTTCCTTAACATTGACACATAGAAGACATCGTGCAGTCTCGACAAACTCGGAGACAAAGCTAAACGGTAAGCTAAGGAACCCACTTTCTTTGTGATCTCAAATGGACCTACAAACCTGGGACTAAGTTTCTCACTCTCACCATGCCGAATCAACCCCTTTCGAGAAGAAATCTTAAGAAACACCCGATCACCCAATGCAAACTCGAGATTTCAGCGGCGCTTATCAGCATAACTCTGCTGACGACTCTGAGCTATAAGCATACGCTGGCGAATAATATGAACATTATATCCACCATCTTAATCATCTCAGGCAACACAATCGGATCAACTATTCTTATCTCTCCAACCTCTTCCCAATACAATGGGAATCTACATTTACGACCATATAATGCCTCATTGAGAGCCATGTCTATAGTAGATTGGTAACTATTATTGTAGGCGAACTCCGCTAAAGGCAAGATTTTTTCCCAGTTCTTACCAAAGTCCAACACACATGCTCGAAGCATATATTCCAAGATCCTGATAGTTTGCTCAGATTGGCCATCTGTTTGTGGATGGTATGTAGTACTGAAGCTTAATTTGGTTCCCATTGTTGACTATAGCTTCTGCCAGAAACGAGAAGTGAATCTAGGATCTCTATCTGATACTGTCACGCCCCAACTCGACCACACCTACAATAAGTCAGGACGCAATGGAATTTTGGCAGTATAACGACAGCAATTAAGACACCGAGGCTCTAAACCAACCTCTTCCGAGTACCATACAACCAAACTCCACAAACCATTCAACAATCAACTCCTTAATTAAATTAACAACATACAACATAACCATATTATACAATAACCATTCCTTCAACAACCCATTCACAGTTATACGCCTTCGTTCCAACTTCATACATAAACTATACATACATTTCAAAATAGATTATAAACCAACTTAGCAATCTAAACATGATCAAAAGAAAGACTACTAAACCATCATACATAAGTCTTTAAGTTAAAGTAAGTTATACAATACATCATAATACATCAACTACAAACAATTTTATGGCAATGACTCCTGCACATAAGATTCATCCACAAAAGGCACATTTTCATCTTCAAGAGGCACGTACCCGTAGTCAGAATCAGTAACACCTGCATGCATGCAATAATAAAGAGTGAGCTTATATAAAACAAGCCCAGTGAGGATCCGATAGATCTCTAACAGTATTTACTATACTCCTTGGAAATGATCCTTTGAGCAGTAAACACACTAATAAACATCAATAACAATATAAACACATAACTATAATGACCAATCAATAAAGGATACTCTATTTGGTGTAGCTCCAAACGCTATCACGATCTCAATCATCTTCTTATTACCCCCATGACATACACACCCGAGGTACCTCACTAGCCCTGCCTTCCATGGCATCTCCGCCTATGCGAGATGAGGGTAGCCTCTGGTAGTCATGCCATTATCAACCCGACAGCCCGATGTTGCCCGAGAGGTGGCACACACATACCAAGACTCAACAATAAAATAAACATTCACATCACAAGAGGATAACCTTTTTCGTTGACTATCTCCCGGTTCATCAATACTTATTCAATAATCATCTTTTCATCAATATTACATCAAGTAATCAATTAAATAACAAACAACTAAGTTAGATGACAAAGTAGGCCATCCAACTTAATATGCATTAAACACATAATCTAACCCTAGCCTAACCATTAACAACTCACAATTCAATAACTCAAACACCACCCAATCAACTAAAGGCATAATTCAATGCTTTAAAGAAAGACAACCTAAACTTCAAATAATCATATCTTACATTCTACTAATCCAAACTGTCACGCCCCGACCCGACCCCGCAAAAGGCCAAGCCCAGACCCAACACACAGACGGAGTCTCCTCTGTACTGTGGACGATCCGAAACCCTACATTCAACATAATACTCGCGAAAACCATAATAAACATTTGAAACAAGCCAACTTTCTTTTAAAAAAAACATACATCTTCCCATTAACCAACTTTGCAAACCAAAAATGTCATGCACTACACAAGTATTCATGCCATTAAACAGTTAAACCATTAGTATGCAGTTCTTACTAGTCACGCGAGTATATCTTTACAACTTTACAATATTTCAACTTTTACAACATAAGACCATAGAGGCCTCAAAATAGAAACTACATACAAGGCTACAAGCCTCAAAATGAAGCGTCAACCAAGCAATATACACATCAAGCATGGCCTGCACAAAAGTCTGGCAACCAACCACCAACTAAGCAATGAAAGTGCTATCAAGGAAACACCTCCACTTGCTCCTCCTCCTCAATTACCTCAATAGGATCCGGTGCAACTACTCCTGTAAAATATAGTATAGAAAGGAATTAGCAAAAACTATTGCTCAGCGAGGGTTATTGGTCTCAAGGACGGAGGTGAGAGGAGAATGCAATGCAAATAGTCAAATAGATCAATCATTTATCATATAGAAATACAAGCAAACCCAAAATTAAATCAAGACAAGCATTAAAGCTATAACCAATCAATTAAAGGATACAATTCACTTTCCACGAGCAACTTTCAATCACGAATCCGATGACGACGCGCCGGCCCAACCACCTTATAACTTCAGTTTGGAATACCCCGGAAGTATCCAATCAATTCTACGACCCAAATCTCCCTGGGAGGCAACCCAAGCAAGAAAGGGAATAGGACACGGAGCTAGGGCAACCAACCCTGGCAACCCGAGGCTACCCAGAGAGGCCCATCACACCGCCCCTGACTCTATGAATGCAATACAATATACAATGCAACAATCGAGCAATCGAGCAATAGAGCCACACGTGGGAGAATAACAAAGTAGGTTACTCTCGCACGCAATAGCAACAGTTGATAAACATTTCAATCATAATCATCTTTAACAAGCATAACAAGCAATAATAAGCATTCTACAAGCATAACACTATGAAAACCAACAAAAACACAAAACGACCCCAACTTTCAAAATGCTACTACTTTCAAACGAGCCAGGAGTTTTGGAACCGACTTCACCATTCCTCCTAGGTCACCATAAGGCACGTCTAAAGACCACGAAATCCTACTTTACCCTAGAATTCTCGCAAGCTCCAATTTCTCCCTTTGCTCGTTTGAACTACAGCTACCCTAACCAAACACCCAACCAATGCCATAACCACACCAAAAGTGCTTCCATGGCTTCCCGAGACAACGCCATCACGCAAAACGAGGAAATTCTAAACTCGACCTAAACGACCCCAACATGTACCAAGTCATTTTTCTCCGTTTTTCCATTACACAATCCAAACAAATCATGCATTTAGGCATTCTAACATATCTAGCATCTTTTCACATCAACAGAACGCAAAAAAGAGCAACTTCTTCAAAACGGGGGTTTACTATTCATAATTTACTATTCCTTTATCAATTTATATTGCAATTTCGATATTCAACTACAGAAAATGCTAAAAAGCTACATATACATGTTCTACAATTGTCAATGAACATTCTTTAAGCATCAAAACGAATTAAATAACAATTTACGGCTAAAACCCAAAAATTAAAGTTTATATACAACATTTTCAAATGCGCAAATAAGGATGCTTCCCTCACCTTAGACGCTTATAGATGCTAGGAAAACCTCGTTGGATGCCTCAGAACCAACCCCGTGCAAGTTCACGTGAAGATTTGAAGATTTGAAATTTGAAAATGTTTTTTTTTTCCCTTTGGAGTTTCGGCCTGCTCTTCTTTTATTTTTCAGCTTTGTGCTTTGATTTTGCAATGTGTTATGCATAAATAAGATGAAAAGTTGAAGTCAAATGGTCAAGGCTTGGTCAAAGCTAACTTAAGTTGGTCAAATAAGCTTATTTCTTGCATTTTAAAGCTAAAACAACTAACACAATTCTAATTCTAGTTAATAACAAATAAAATACTTAAATTAAAACACTAAATACTAGTTTTCACTATTTGTTGAGGACTAGAAAACACGCTCTAACTATCGCTCTCGAAATGCAATGCATATTGCGACGACAAATGAATAACAATTAAATTTCAAAGAATTTAAGAAAATATAATTTTCAGAAGAATAAATAGGAAAATTTCACATTTCGGCTCGGGTATTACACCCTATCCCCCTTAAAACAATTGCGTCCACGCAATTCTTACCTGGTCGTCAAACAACTTCGGATATTGACTCCGAACCTGGTCCTCTATTTCCCAAGTTGCTTCCTCAAACCCGTGATGATTCCACAGAACCTTTACCAACGGAATACTCTTCCCGCGAAGTTCCTGAACTTTTTGATCCACAATTCGAATCGGTCTCTCCTTATAAGTTAACTTTTTCCCAATCTGGAAAGGCTTTGGTTCAAGTACATGTGAAGGATCTGGATGATATTTCCTTAACATTGACACGTGGAACACATCGTGCTGTCTTGACAAGCTCAGAGGTAAAGCTAACCGATAAGCCAAAGGACCCACCTTTTCGGTGATATCAAATGGACCCACATACCTGGGACTAAGTTTCCCGCTCTTGCCGTGCCGAATCAATCCCTTTCGGGGAGAAATCTTAAGAAACACCCGATCTCCCAAAGCAAACTCAAGATCTCGACGGTGCTTATCAGCATAACTCTTCTGACGACTCTGAGCTGTAAGCATACGCTGGCGAATAAGGTGAACATTATCCACCATCTTAATCACCTCAAGTAACACAGTCGGATCAATTGTTCTCATATCTCCAACCTCTTCCCAATACAATGGGGATCTGCATTTACGACCGTACAACGCCTCGTAGGGAGCCATACCTATAGTAGATTGATAACTATTATTGTAGGCAAACTCCGCTAAAGGCAAAAACTTCTCCCAATTCTTCCCAAAGTCTAACACACATGCCCGAAGCATGTCTTCCAAGATCCTGATGGTTCTCTCAGATTGGCCATCAGTTTATGGATGGTAAGCAGTACTGAAGCTCAATTTAGTTCCCATGGCCTCTTGCAACTTCTACCAAAAACGAGATCTAAATCTGGGATCTCTATCTGACACTATACTCTGTGGCACACCATGAAGTCTCACAATATTAGCAACATAAAGCTCAGCTAGTTTATCAAGGCTATCCTGTTTGTTCACGGAAATAAAATGTGAAACCTTAGTCAATCGGTCCACAACAACCCAAACAGAATCACATCCTCTCGGAGATCTCGGAAGATCAGTCACAAGGTCCATTGTTACATGCACCCACTTCCATTGCGGAATCGACAACGGTTGCAGAAGCCCGGCTGGCCTCTGATGCTCAGCTTTAACCCTCTGGCAAGTTAAACACCTGGATACATACCCAGCAATCTCCCTCTTCATATTGTTCCACCAGAAGTGTTGTTTCAGATCTCTATACATTTTAGTACTGCCCGGGTGAATTGTATATCTTGAATTATGTGCCTCGGACATAATCTCATTCTTCAAAGTTGGATCACCAGGAACACACACTCTGTCCCTAAATCTGAAGATACCATCTGCATGTAATTTAAACTCCGACTCTCCCCCTTTTGCTTTTTCTTGGATTTTCAAGATGTGAGGATCAGTCTTCTGAGCCTCCCTGATTTGTGTTAGCAATCCTGACTGAATTTGTAAGCTAGCAAATCGAATCCCTACCTCAGTAGCTTCTGGCTTACATGAACAAATTTCTTCGAAAGTCTCCCAATCCTTGATAATTAAACTTGCAGCAGTAGCCTTTCGGCTCAAAGCATCCGCAACAACTTTTGTCTTACCTGGCACGTAGTTTGTAGAACAATTGTAGCCACTTAATAGCTCTAGCCATCTTCCCTGCCTCATATTCAAATCCTTTTGTGAAAATAAATATTTGAGACTCTTGTGGTCAGTAAAAATTTCAAATCTGCTACCCCACAAGTAATGACGCCATTTCTTTAAAGCAAACACAAGTGCAGCTAAGCCAAGATCATGGGTAGGGTTAGTGAGTTCATAAGGTTCCAACTTCCTTGAAGCATAGGCAATCACCTTACCATTCTGCATTAAAACACAGCCCAAACCTTCTTTAGATGCATCACTGTACACAACAAAGTTTTCTGTACCCTCAGGTAAAGCTAGTATAGGAGCTGTAGTTAATCTCTTCTTCAGTTCTTGGAAACTAGATTCACATTTAGCATCCCAGTTGTAAGTAACTTTCTTTCGAGTCAACTGACTTAAAGGTCTAGAAATTTTGAAAAAGTCTTTAACAAACCTCCGATTGTAACCTGCCAACCCTAGAAAGCTCCGAATCTCTGACACCGTTTCCGGTCTCTTCTATGACGAAACAACTTCAATCTTAGCTGGGTCTACTGAAATTCCTTGATCTGAAATGATATGGTCTAGAAAATATATCCGATTCAACCAGAATTCGCACTTGCTGAATTTAGCAAAAAGCTTGTTTTCTTGCAAAGTCTGTAGTACAATCTTCAAATGTTGTTTATGTTCAGCCTCATTCTTAGAGTATACTTGAATGTCGTCAATAAAGATTATGACAAATTGATCAAGATAAGGTCGAAAAACCCTCTGCATTAAGTCCATGAATGCAGTTAGGCATTCGTCAATCCAAACGGTAACACAACAAATTCATAGTGGCCATATCTAGTCCTAAATACCGTCTTAGGTATATCGTCACTCTAAATCCTGAGTTGATAGTAACCCTGCCTCAATTCAAATTTGGAGTATACACTCGCACCCTGCACCTGGTCAAACAATTCTTCAATCAACGGCAAGGGGTATTTGTTCTTAATCGTGACTTGATTAAGTCCCCTGTAATCAATACATAACCGTAGCGTGCCATCTTTCTTTTTCACAAACAACACAGGCGCACCCCACGACGAAGTACTAGGTTGTATAAATCCTTTCTCAAGCAAGTTCTGAAGCTGAATTTTCAATTCTTGAAGTTCGGCCGGTGCCATTCTATAAGGACTCCTAGAAATTGGCGTAGTGCCCGGCATAAGGTCAATCACAAATTCAATCACTCTATTCAATGGTAAACCCGGTAATTCCTAGGGAAATACACTAGGGAAGTCTTTAACAATTGGAACCTCATTCAAATTCAACTTATTAGTAGGCTGATTGATTAGATAAGCTAGGTAAGCTTCACAACCTTTATTCAACAACTTAGAAGCCTTGATTGATGATAAAAGGGTATTTTGGCAGCCCTGCAGTTCCTATCAATCTCTAGTACCGGTAGGTCAGGAATCTGAAGATAAACAATTTTTGTTCTACAATCCAACTGAGCATAGTACTTCCCCAACCAGTCCATTCCCAAAATGATTTCAAAGTCACGGAAGGGCAGTATAATTAAATCAGCAGGAAAATTACGGTTCTCAATGCATATATCACAAGATTTGCAAATAGACTCAGTAACCAATTTCGCACCCAAAGGCGTACTAACTTCAACTTTACGTGACAGTTTATCAATGCAAACATTCACAGATCGTGCACATGCAGGAGTTATAAACGAATGTGTAGCTCCGGGATCAATCAAAACTTTAACTGGCTGAGTATTGAGAAGAAAGGTACCTTCCACTATTGCTGTAGTATCGGGTAGCTCCTCCGCATCTAGTGCAAAGACCCTAGCCTGTACCCTCTGTGCTGGACCTACACCTGCAGTCCTGTTCTGCACATCTTGGCCTCCAGTACGGCCCTGAACATTCTTATACTTAGGGAAATCTTTTACCCTATGCTCATTGATCCCATAACCAGTGCATTTACCACTCTTTCTCCAGCAATTAGCTTCAACGTGCCCCGATCGATTACAAAAGTTACACTGCTGATTCTGCCTTACAATAGTGTTCCTCGTAGGTGTGGGGGCTTTGGTAGTGGTAGGAATTGTACCTCCCTGCTGGGGTCTAGTCGCAGCTGGCCTCCCTTGAATCTGATACTGAGGCTGATACGGGTGCTGCTGGGGAACCTGAACAAAAGTCTGATACTGCCTCTGCTGACTCTGGCTGCTCTGGCCCAAGTATTGTTTCTTACTCGGCTGGCTACTCTCAGCTATCATCTCTGCCTTCCATTCCTCAAACTTTGAGGCTGCTTGGAATGCCTCGAGAAAAGTAGTATAAGTCTGCCCAGTCAAATGCAGTTGTATATCCATTCTCAGCCCACGAACAAACCTACAAATCATCCTCCTAGCTGGGTGCACCAGCTCAAGCATATACCTCGACAGGCTGACAAACCTAGCCTCATACTGTGTGACAGTCATGTTTCCTTGCTTCAGACCCACAAATTCTTCTTCCCGCCTTTCCCTAGCCATCTCGGGAATATACTTGTCCCGAAACTCACTCACAAAATCATCCCACAAATGCGGAACATCCTCACAGTCCCACCTCAACCTAACAGTGTTCCACCACTGTTCTGCGTCGCCCTCAAACAGAAATGCTGCATAAGCTATCTTTGCCTCGTCAGTGTACCTCAAAGCAGCGTAAATTTTCTCAACACGGTTAATCCATCTCTCAGCTGCCTCGTCATCCGGCTCTCCGAAGAACTTACTAGGCACGTGCCTCAGGAATTTCTCCAACTGATTTTCTCAGCCCTATGCCCTTGTCCACCAAGATTAGCTTGATTTCCCTAGGGATTATTATTCATCTCCTGCCTCTACTCATGCAGTACCTGAGTAATCCGGTCAACTGTAGTGGTCATAGTAGCCATAAACTGTTCAGGCATCGGTTGCTGACCCTGTTCTGCTGCCTCTTCATCTGCCCCTTGACCTTGAGTACTACGTCATGGCGGCATAGTAACAACTTACAATAGCTGGCCACATATAAAAGTAGTTTATAGACAGAAATATAGCACATAGGATTAGATAACACTCAAGTCAATAACAATCAAATATCCTATCACACAATTCACATAACACAAGATTGACATGTCAAGCTAATTCACTTAAACACATAAACACCTAAGTTCACATAGTCATACTATAACACTTTTCACTTAACAATCATACATTAACACTTTAGCATTTTAGAACTTTACCCCACAGACCGAGAAACATATCCCGGCTCATGCAAGACTATCATGCTCTGATACCACCTAAAGATGTCACACCCCGACCCGACCCTGCAAAAGGCCAAGCCCGGACCCGACACACGGACGGAGTCTCCCCTGTACCGTGGACGATCCGAAAACCCTACATTCAACATAATACTCGTGAAAACCACAATAACATTTGGAACAAGCCAACTTTCTTTTAAAAACATACATCTTCCCATTAAACAACTTTGCAAACCAAAAATGTCATGCACTACACAAGTATTCATGCCATTAAACAGTTAAACCATTAGTATGCAGTTCTTACTAGTCACGCGAGTATATCTTTACAACTTTACAATATTTCAACTTTTACAACATAAGACCATAGAGGCCTCAAAATAGAAACTACGTACAAGGCTATAAGCCTCAAAATGAAGTGTCAACCAAGCAATATACATATCAAGCATGGCCAGCACAAAAGTCTGGCAACCAACCACCAGCTAAGCAAAGAAAGTGCTATCAAGGAAACACCTCCACTTGCTCTTCCTCCTCAATTACCTCAATAGGATCATCTTCAACTACTCCCGTAAAATATAATATAGAAAGGAATGAGCAAAAACTATTGCTCAGCGAGGGTTATTGGTCTCAAGGACGGAGGTGAGAGGAGAATGCAATGCAAATAGTCAAATAGATCATTCATTTATCATATAGAAATACAAGCAAACCCAAAATTAAATCAAGACAAGCATTAAAGCTATAACCAATCAATAAAAGGATACAATTCACTTTCCACGAGCAACTTTCAATCACGAATCCGATGACGACGCGCCGGCCCAACCACCTTATAACTTCAGTTTTGAATATCCCGGAAGTATCCAATCAATTCTACGACCCAAATCTCTCTGGGAGGCAACCCAAGCGAGAAAGGAAATAGGACACGGAGCTAGGGCAACCAACCCTGGCAACCCGAGGCTATCTAGAGAGGCCCATCACACCGCCCCTGACTCTATGAATGCAATACAATATTCAATGCAACAATCAAACAATCGAGCCTGTGAAACCCCACTTTCTTGCTTATCTCGTTTTACGTGTTTTACCTCGTTTTGCGTGCATATGATCTGTTTATGTGCTATAGGACCTAGAAAGTTATAATTTTGATTTCAATACTTCTAATACGTGCTAAATGTGCATTCATGAAATTTTCATCAAAAACGGAGTCAGAAATTTTATCGTCGATTTTCAGTGAATAGTGTTTTCGAAACACGTCCGCTATAATTTTGAAACTGGTCTTTTTAACCCTTCTAGACCTAGTCCACGGACTTTAATAGACCTGTGTTTGATGAAAACGGTTTTAAAATCGGCTTAAGAATTTATTAGGGTTTTTACACCGACTTTTGCGAAAATCGAGTTTTAAGCCGACTCGGGTGGAATTCTTTGAATGTAAAACTTCTTGTCACCTAAAAATAACTCACTTGAGATATCTTGGGGGTTGCATAATTAATTTTAACTTGGTGAGCACTAAAATGCAATTAAAGTCATTCAAAACACAAAAAAATACCTATTAAAATAACTTTGACTTTAATTAAATAATTGACCTTATAAGCTAATGTCCTCAACACACACTCACACAACACAAAAACACCATCACACACACACACATTGCCGAGGGGTTGAGGGAGAAAAGAGAAGAAAGAAAACTCAAGCTTTCAATCCAAATTTTCAAAGAAAAACCTAGTTTTTGTCCGTGAAACTTCGCACCGACTTGGATTCTGCTTGTTGGGCACGCATAGCACGCATTCCTAGGCTTATATCGCATCTAAGGTGAGAGAAAAATTCTAGATCTCAAAATGTCATTTTTGTGTTTTTGCGTATAAATGAAGATTGAACCGTTAGAATTGTAATCTGATGTTAGATTATTGCTCCTTGCATGCTAGGGATCATTATATACTAATACTACGAGTTTCTGTCGGATATAGCATAATTTTTATTTTCCGGGTATTTAATTTTGATTAAAATGTTCAAAGTTGATTTAATTGAGTTGCGTTGCTCGAAATCGATTGCCGTCGATTTCTAAATACTTGATAATTACGTGTTAGCGCTGTTGTAATGCCGAATTTTCGATTACATTGTTTGTGTGAAAATCCGGAAAATCCAGCCATGACATCTTAGGATTTTAGGGTTATCGGACATGATTTAGAGGTGTTATGGTGAATTTCCGAGACGGCTAATGTAGTAGGTTGAATGGGTGAGTGATAGGAACTGATTTGGCAATGTTTGGATTAGTAGATTGTAAGTTATGAATTTTAGAAGTTTAGGTTGTCATTCTTTAATTTCTTGAACGATGCCTTAGATGGTTGGGTAGTGTTCGAGTGATGAATGGTGAGTCGTTGTTGAGTAATTTAGGGTTTAATTATGTATATTATGCATGTCCGGTTAGATGGCCTACTTTGTCATCTAACTACGTTGTTTGTTGTTTAATTTAATATTGATGTTATATTGATGTTATTGATTGATTATTATTGAATGCGGGAATCGGGCACTCTTGTTGCTGATCTCCCAATTGATTGATTGATTTATGCTTGCATGATGATTGATGAATATGGAGTCTTGGTATGTGTGTGCCACCTCTCGGGCAGCGTCGGGCTGTCGGGTTGATAACGGCATGACTGCCATAGGCTACCCCCAGCTCGCATGACGGAGATGTCATGGAGGGAAGGGGCTAGTGAGGTACCTCGGGTGCGTGAGTAATGGGGAGTTATAAGAAGAACGGTTGAGATCGTGATGGCGTTTGGAGCTACACCAAATAGAGTATCCTTATTGATTGGTTATATAGTTATGTGATGATAGCTTTATTTATGTTATTATGTTGTTGTGTGTTTACTTGCTCAAAGGACTAAATCCAAGGAGCGTAGTGAATACTGTCGAGATCTATCGGATCCTCACTGGGCTTATGTATATAAGCTCACTCTCTATTAATGCATGTTTTCAGGTGTACTTTCACAAGATTACGGGTACGTGCCTCCTGAAGAGGAGAATGTGGAAAATGTGCCTTTCGTGGATGAGTCATATGTCCCTGAGTCTTATCCATGATTATATGTTGTTTAATGTAATGTATATTAGCTTAATGGACTTTTATATGCTTTACGGTTCTTAGTGTAATAGTTGTTGATAAGATGATGATCCAAACGATGTTAATTTAGTGGCTTTCTTTTGTCTTTGGTTAAGTTGTAGTTGTGTCTCAACTTACTTTTGAAATATATGATAAAGTTGAGGTATTGTATGTCATGTGGAAACGGAGGCGTATAACAAGGATGTTTTATTGTATAATATGGTTGTGTTGTATGTTGTTGTTTGTATTGAGGAATTACTGGATGTATGATGTTTAATGAGGTTGGTTTAGAACCTCGGAAATCTGTTTACTGTCGTTATGCCGCCGAAATTCCGTTGCGTCCTGACTGATCGTAGGTGGGGTCGAGTTGGGGCGTGACAGAGCCACACATGGGAGAATAACAAAGTAGGTTACTCTCGCACGCAATAGCAACAGTTGATAAACATTTCAATCATAATCATCTTTAACAAGCATAACAAGCAAAAATAAGCATTCTACAAGCATAACACTATGAAAATCAACAAAAACACAAAATGACCCCAACTTTCAAAACGCTACTACTTTTAAACGAGCCACGAGTTTTGGAAACCGACTTCACCAATCCTCCTAGGTCACCATAAGGCACATCTAAAGACCCCGAAACTCTACTTTACCCTAGAATTCCCGCAAAGCCCCGATTTTCTCCTTTGCTCGTTTGAACTATAGCTACCCTAACCAAACACCCAACCAACGCCATAACCGCACCAAAAGTGCTTCCATGGCCTCCCGAGACAATGTCATCACGCAAAACGAGAAAATGCTAAACTCGACCTAAACGACCCCAACATGTACCAAGCCATTTTTCTCCGTTTTTCCATTACACAACCCAAATAAATCATGTATTTAGGCATTCTAACATATCTAGCATCTTTTTACATCAACATAACGCAAAACGAAGCAACTTTTACGAAACGGGGGTTTACTATTCATAATTTACTATTCCTTTATCAATTTATATTGCAATTTCGATATTCAACCGCAGAAAATGCTAAAAAGCAACATATACATGTTCTACAATTGTCAAGGAATATTCTTTAAGCATCAAAACGAATTAAATAACAATCTACGACTAAAACCTAAAAATTAAAGTTGATATTCCAAACTTTCATATGCCCAAATAAACATGATTCCCTCACCTTAGACACTCCTAGACGCTAGGAAAACCTCGTTGGATGCCTCAGAAACAACTCCGTGCAAGCTCACGCGAAGATTTGAAGATTTGAAAGTTGAAAATATTTTTTTTTCCCTTTGGAGTTTCGGCCTGCTCCTCTTTTATTTTTCAGCTTTGTGCTTTGATTTTGCAGTGTGTTATGCATAAATAAGATGAAAAGTTGAAGTCAAATGGTCAAGGCTTGGTCAAAGCTAACTTAAGTTGGTCAAATAAGCTTATTTCTTGCATTTTAAAGCTAAAACAACTAGCACAATTCTAATTCTAGTTAACAACAACTAAAATACTAAAATTAAAACTCTAAATACTAGTTTTCACTATTTGCTGAGGACTAGAAAACACGCTCTAACTATCGCTCTCGAAATGCAATGCACTTTGCGACGACAAAAGTATAACAATTAAATTTCAAAGAATTTAAGAAAATATAATTTTTAGAAAAATAAACGAGAAAATTTCACATTCCGATCTCGGGTATTACACAAACTACTCCAAATCAGTTTCTATCACTCACCCATTCAATCAACTACATTAGCCCTCTCAGAAACCAACCAAAACACATCCAAATCAATCCCAACAACCCTAAAACCTCAAAGCACCTAGGCTGAAATTTCTGAATTTTCACACCAACATTGCAATCGAAAATTCGGCATTACAACAGCGCTACCATGTAATTAACAGACTTTTAGAAATCGACGGCAATCGATTCTAACTACTACAACTCAAAATATTCAACAATTGGCCAAACTATCAACTTTAAATACCCGAAAATAAAATTTATGCTACAATGGTTCAAATCTTATAAGAATACATATAATCGATTCTTAGCATACACTGAGCAATAAAAGAACTTCAAATTACCATTCTAACGGTTCAATATTCAATTATACACAAAAATACAAAAGATGACTTTTGAGATCTAGAATTTTTCTCCTACCTTTGATCCGAAAAAAGCCTAGATATGCATGCTATGCATGCCCAACAAGCAGAATCCAACTCGGTACGAAAAACTACGGACAAAAACTAGCATTTTCTATGAAATTTTGCTTTGAAAACCTTGAAAACCAACTTCTCTTTTCTCCCTTGAAGCTCTCGGCCAAGTGTGTGAGTTTGAGTGTGTTTTTGTGTTGTTTCATTATGTGTTGATGCATATTAAGTGATGGTCAAACAAAAAAATGCAAAGTCAAACTAGTTTTATTTAGTCTTTTAATTATTTCTAATCTTTTAATTCATTTTATTGACTATTTCTTGCTCAACTATTAAATTGACAACTAAATTAATTCTAGACAATATATTTTAGGTGACAAAGAGTGTTACATTAAAACAGTTTCACCCGAGTTGACGTAAAACTCATTTTCTTGCAAAAGAAAGTGTAAAAACCTTTAAAATTCCAAAACCGATTCCAAATCTGTTTTAATCAAACACGGGTCTATTAATATCCGAGGACTAGGTTTTAAAATGTTTAAAACACCACTGTAAAAATTTTAGCGGACAGGTGCTCAAAATACTATTCATTAAAACCGGCGATAAAGTTTCTAATTCTGTTTTTTATGAAAATTTTATGAATGCACATATAGCATGTATTAGGAATATAAATCACATATTTAACACATTCTAAGTCATATTAAACATAAACAGGTCAATTCAAGCAAAACGAGATAAAACACGCAAATCGAGATAAGATAGAAAAGTGAGATTTAACATTCTTTCCCCCTTAAAGAAATTTCATCCTCGAAATTCTTACTTGATGTACGGAAAAGATCTAGGTACTGCTGCTGCATCTGATCTCGCTTCTCCCAAGTAGCCTCATCAATACCGTGATGTTTCCACAACACCTTAACAATCAGAATCTTCTTCGACCTCAACTCTCGTTCCATCTTATCAAGAATGCGAATCGGCCTCTCATCATAAGTCAGATTCTCACGAAGCAGTAACGACTCTGGCTCGAGAATATGAGAAGGATCCGGATTATATTTCCGCAAATTAGACACGTGAAATAAATCGTGGACATTAAAGAAATTCTCCAATAAAACCAACTGATATGCTAACTTACCAACTCTGCCAGTAATCTCAAACGGCCCTACAAACCTCAGACTCAGCTTACTACCTTTACCATAACGAGCAAACCCCTTTCGAGGAGATAATCTCATGAAAACTCGATCTCTGACTGTAAACTCCAAGTCCCGACGACGCTTATCAGCATAACTCTTGAATCTGGTCTGCACTGTAAGCATTCTCTGCCTGATCAACTGAACATTCTCAATCTTCTCTAGAAGCTCTGGCATAATAGTCGGATCAATAGTCTTCATCTCCCCTACTTCATCCCAATACAAAGGTGAATGACACTTACGACTGTAAAGAGCTGCAAAAGGTGACATCCCAATAGTAGCTTGATAACTATTGTTATATGGCAAACTCGGCAAGTGGTAGATGTTTCTTCCAGTTCTTCCCGAAGTCCAGAACACAAGTCTTGAGCATATCTTCCAGAATCTGAATAGTCTTCTCAGACTGACCGTCGGTCTGTGGATGATACGCGGTACTAAAATTTAGCTGAGTACCCAAAGTTTCCTGAAGTTTGTCCCACAAACGAGAAGTAAATCGAGGATCTCGATTTGAGACAATACTAGATGGAATCCCGTAAAGTCTGACAATCTGCTCCAAATAAAGATCCGTCCACTTTGCAACTTCATCTCCCATCCGCATCGAAATAAAGTGAGCTGTCTTCATCAAACGATCCACGACAACCCAAACTGCATCATTACCTCTCGGTGTTCTAGGCAAACGAGTGACGAAGTCCATTGTAATATGTTCCCATTTCTACTGTGGTATAGCCAACGGCTGCAGCAAACCTGCAGGTCGTTGATGTTCGGCTTTCACTTGCTGATAGGTCAAACATCTAGATACGAACTGAGCAACTTACCTCTTCATATTATTCCACTAATAATGTTGCTTCAAGTCCCGATACATTTTGTTTCCACCAGGATGAATGGTGTACTTAGAATCATGAGCCTCCTCCATAATACCTCGTCTCAAACCCGGTTCATTGGGAACACAAACCCTGTTCCGAAACCAAAGAATACTATCCTTGTGCAATTTGAAGTCAGACTGATCATTCGTGATCTGATCCTTGATCTTCTGAAGTTTAACATCAAGCTGTTGTGCTTCTCTGATCTGAGACGCAATAAAGACTGAATACGGAGATGTGAACACATCACCCCAACCTAAGTCAACTCCGGTCTCTAATAAGTGAATTTCTCAAGAACCTCCCAATTCTTGACAGCCAAACAAGAAACACTCGCCTTACGACTAAGAGTGTCTGCCACAACGTTTGCCTTCCCAGGCAGAAAACTGATAGAACAATTATAGTCTCTGAGAAGTTCCATCCATCTCCGTTGACGCATATTCAATTCCTTTTGTGAGAACAAATACTTAAGACTCTTATGATCAGTGAAAATCTCGAAATGACTGCCCCACAGATAATGATGCCACTTTTCAACTTCAGTGAGAAAACAACAGCTGCCAACTCAAGATCATGAGTCGGATAATTCACCTCATATGGTTTCAACTTCCTAGAAGCATAGGCAATAACTCGGCCATTCTGCATAAGTACACATCCCAAGCCCTCCTTGGATGCATCACTGTAGATAACCATATTATCGGTCCCCTCTGGTAGAGAAAGTACTGGAGCAGTAGTCAATCTCTTTTTCAACTCCTGAAACCCACTCTCACATTTCTCATCCCAAACAAAGCTAGTCTGTTTCTGAGTTAACTTAGAAAGTGGCCCGACAATCTTAGAAAAGTCTTTCACAAACCTACGGTAATAACCCGCCAAGCCAAAAAAGCTACGAACTTCTGAAACATTCTTCGGCCGTTTCCAAGACATCACCGCTTCAATCTTAGTGGGATCTACAGAAATACCACTTTGTGTGATAACATGGCCAAGAAAAGATATGCATTGTAGCCAAAATTCACATTTGCTGAACTTCGCAGACAACTGATGCTCCTACAGCTTCTGTAAGACAAGCCATAGATGTTGCTCGTGCTCCGATTCAGACTTAAAATAAACCAAGATATCATCAATAAAGATCACCACGAACTGGTCCAAGTACGGTTGAAAAACCCGATGCATAAGATCCATAAATGCTGCCGGTGCATTAGTTAATCCAAAGGGCATAACTACAAACTCATAATGCCCGTACTGAGTCCTGAAGGCAAACTTCGGAACATCCTCCATATGAATCCGAAGCTTATAATACCCCTGCCTCAAGTCAAATTTAGAATAGACTTTGGCTCCCTGAAGTTGATCAAACAACTTATCAATCAGTGGCAAAGGATACTTGTTCTTGATGATCACTTGATTCAAACCACGATAATCAATACACAATCTCAAGGTACCATCCTTCTTCTTCACAAATAAAACAGGTACTTCCCAAGGTGAATAACTCTACTGAATGAAACCCTTCTCCAATAACTCCTGCAACTAAGTTTTCAACTCCTTCAACTCAGCTGGTGTCATCCGATACACTGATTTAGAAATAGGTTGAGTACCGGGAACAAGATTAATCACAAATACTACATCTCTCTCTGGCGGTAATCCTGGCAACTCCTCGGGAAATACATTGGGATATTCCTGAATAATAGGAACTTCCTCCAGTTGTAGCTTATCAGATGGCTTGTTAATCAAATAAGCTAGATAACCTGAACACCCCTTACTCACCAATTTAACGGCTTTAGTTGTTGAGATAACAAAACTCGTCTTAGCACCCCGGTTCCCTGCTACCTCTACCACTGGCTGATCTGGCAACCGAAACCGTACTACCTTCGTTCTACAGTTTAATTGGGCATCATACCTAGAACGCCAATCCATACCCAAGATAACGTCATACCCCCGGATAGGAAATAAGATAAGGTCTGAAGGAAAATTATACCCCTTAACTTGTATTTTACAATCCTTACAAACTAGGCCAGTCACATACTTATCAGTCAAAGAAGTACTAATCTCAACCACATAAGGCAATCTTTTAGGTTGCATATTAACACGTTGCATACAAGCAGGAGTAATGAAAGAATGCGTAGCACCAGAATCAATCAACATTTTAACAAGTTGATCAAGTATAAGGAAGTTACCTTCCACAACTGCAGTCTCCTCAGGCATTTCCTCTAAGTCAACTATGTAGGCCCGAGCCTGAACCCGCTGCTGCTAAGATGCACTGCCCGCAGGTCTACCTTGATAACTCTGAGTCACTGCCCGACCCTCAGTCATCAGATATCTAGGGCAATCCTTTGCCCTATGCTGATTACTGCCGCAACCCAAACAAGTCTCTGCCTTCACCCTACAGTCGGCCTCCACATGGCCCTGATGCTTGCAGAAAGTACACTGCGATGACGAAGCACTGACACTTCCCCTAGAAGAACCAAAAGCCGAGAAAGAAATTGTACCAGCCTACTGCTGAGGTCTAACAACACCAGGCCTATACTGACCCTGAGACTGGGCTGGCCTATACTGGGACTGAACCTGATAGGACCCCTGCTGAAATTGAGGCCAATAATAACTCTGTTGACTCTGTGGTCTGAAAAAACCCTGCTGTGCTGGTGGCTTGTACACAACCTATTGTACCAAAGGCCTATACATACCCTGCTGACCCTGCTGCTGAAAGGCCTCTTGCTAGGCTGACTAGACACAATATGTTCCCCATTTCTCTTCTCTAACCTAGAAGCTGCATCAAAGGCCTCAATAAGTATATCATACTGATTCAGGTCCATCGCATCCTGAATTTCGGCCCTTAACCTCAACAAAAACCTACGAGTCTTGCGCTCCTCGTTAGCCACAAACTTTGGTGCATACCGGGACAACCTAGTAAATGTGGCCTCATACTGTGCCACTGAAGTATTTCCCTGGACTAAGGATATAAACTCGGCCTCTCTCCTCTCCCATGCAATCCTCGGGACATACTTCGCCCGGAAAGCCCTCAGAAAGGTATCCTAGACATACGAAATACCCTGGGTCTCCCAACTAGATTTCATCGTGCGCCAACACTCCTCTGCCTCATCATCAAACAAATAAACGATAAAGGTGACCTTTCTTTCATCAGTATAATCCATAGGGTCAAATATTTTCTCCACTTTACTAATCCATGCCTCGGCTTTCCGATCATCTGGTTCCCCCTAAAACCTCGGTGGATAGTACCCTAAGAACTCCTTCAGTGTACCACGCTCGTGGTATCCACCCTGGACGTTCAGTAACTGTGCGTACAAAGTCTAAGCTTGGGCAGCCTGCCCTGCTAGCAACTGGGCCTGACCGGCCATAACCTCTGTAATCCTATCCATGGCTGATTCAAAACGATCACCACCCCTCTCTCTGCCCGGTGCCACATTACCCGGAACCTCGTCAACTGCTTCGGGCCTACCTCTCGTTCTCGGTCTACCAGTCATTCTACTAATCAAAGAGTTAGCACAGGTTATAGCACGTAAACAGGCTATAGAAAATTATTAGCAAATAAACAACAACTCACATAAAACACATAAATCACTTAAGTATCAATCACATAAACAAATTGATCACATAATCACATAAGCACTAAATCACATAATCACTTAATCATTTAATCATATTAACACATAGTTCACTTTTCTTTCATTTCATACATACTTTCATGCTAAGACCATTACCCACATTCCGAGAATACCCCGGCTGACAACTAACATGCGCTCTGATACCACTTAAATGTCACGCCCTAACTTTACCCCACCTACAATAACTCAAGACGCAATGAAATTTCGGCAGTATAATGACAGTAATTAAGACACCAAGGCTCTAAACCAACCTCTCAGAATACCATACAACCAACTTCACAAACCATTCAACAATCAACTCCTCAATTAAATTAACAACATACAACATAACCATATTATACAATAATCATTCCTTCAACAACCCAATCATAGTTATACGCCTCCGTTCCAACTTCATACATAGACTATACATACATTTCAAAACAGATTATAAACCAACTTAGTAATCTAAACATGATCAAAAGAAAGACTACTAAACCATCATACATAAGTCTTTAAGTTAAAGTAGGTTATACAATACATCATAATATATCAACCACAAACAATCTCATGGCAATGACTCCTGCACATAAGACTCATCCACGAAAGGCACATTTTCCTCTTCAAGAGACACGTACCCGTAGTCAAAATCAGTAACACCTGCATGCATGCAATAATAGAGAGTAAGCTTATATAAAACAAGCCTAGTGAGGATCCGATAGATCTCTAACAGTATTTACTATACTCCTTGGAAATGATCCTTTGAGCAGTAAACACAATAATAAACATCAATAACAATATAAACACATAGCTATAATGACCAATCAATAAAGAATACTCTATTTGGTGTAGCTCCAAACGCCATCACGATCTCAACCATCTTCTTATCACCCCCATGACACACACACCTGAGGTACCTCACTAGCCCTGCCCTCTATGCCATCTCCGCCCATGCGAGATGAGGGTTGCCTCTGGTAGTCATGCTGTTATTAACCCGACAGCCCAATGCTGCCTGAGAGGTGGCACACATATACCAAGATTCAGCAATAAAATAAACATTCACATCACAAGAGGACAACCTTTTCCGTTGACTATCTCCCTGTTCATCAATAATCATTCAATAATCATCTTTTCATCAATATAACATCAAGTAATTAATTAAACAACAAACAACTAAGTTAGATGACAAAGTAGCCCATCCAACTTAACATGCATTAAACACATAATCTAACCCTAGTCTAACCATTAACAACTTACAATTCAATCACTCAAACACCACCCAATCAACTAAAGGCATAATTCAATGCTTTAAAGAAAGACAACCTAAACTTCAAATAATCATATCTTACATTTTACTAATCCAAACAACTCCAAATCAGTTTCTATCACTCACCCATTCAATCAACTACATTAGCCCTCTCGGAAACTAACCAAAACACATCTAAATCAAGCCCAACAACCCTAAAACCTCAAAGTACCTAGGTTGAAATTTTTGAATTTTCACGCCAACATCGCAATCGAAAATTTGGCATTACAACAGCGCTTCCTCGTAATTAACAGAATTTTAGAAATCGACGACAATCGATTCCAACCACTACAACTCAAAATATTCAACAATTGACCAAACTATCAACTTTAAATACCCGAAAATAAAAATTTATGCTACAACCGTTCAAATCTCATAAGAATACATATAATCGATCCTTAGCATACACTGAGCAATAATATAACTTCAAATTAACATTCTAATGGTTCAATATGCAATTATACGCAAAAATACAAAAGATGACTTTTGAGATCTAGAATTTTTCCCTCACCTTTGATCCGAAACAAGCCTAGATATGCATGCTATGCATGCCCAACAAGCAGAATCCAACTCGGTACGAAAAACTACGGACAAAAACTAGCATTTTCTATGAAATTTTGCTTTGAAAACCTTGAAAACCAACTTCTCTTTTCTCCCTTGAAGCTCTCGGCCAAGTGTGTGAGTTTGAGTGTGTTTTTGTGTTGACGAATATTAAGTGATGGTCAAACAAAAAAATGCAAAGTCAAACTAGTTTTATTTAGTCTTTAAATTATTTCTAGTCCTTTAATTCATTTTATTGACTATTTCTTGCTCAACTATTAAATTGACAACTAAATTAATTCTAGACAATATATTTTAGGAGACAAAGAGTGTTACATAAAAACAGTATCACCCGAGTTGACGTAAAACTCATTTTCTTGCAAAAGAAAGTGTAAAAACCTTTAAAATTCCAAAACCGATTCCAAATCTGTTTTAATCAAACACGGGTCTATTAATACCCGAGGACTAGGTTTTAAAATGTTTAAAATACCCCTGTAAAAATTTTAGCGGACAAGTGTTCAAAAATACTATTCATTAAAACCGGCGATAAAATTTCTGATTCTGTTTTCAATGAAAAT
The DNA here is from genome assembly GCA_037974665.1 of Ehretia macrophylla. Classification (NCBI taxonomy): domain Eukaryota; kingdom Viridiplantae; phylum Streptophyta; class Magnoliopsida; order Boraginales; family Ehretiaceae; genus Ehretia; species Ehretia macrophylla. The sequence continues at coordinate 18,399,031 of CM075767.1, read as the reverse complement.
TTCATAAATGCACATATAGCATGTATTATGAATATAAATCACATTTCTAACACATTCTGACTCGTATAACACATAAATAGGTCAATTCACGCAAAATGAGGTAAAGCAGGCAAATCGAGATAAGATAGAAAAGTGGGGTTTCATAGACACTATACTCGCTGGCACACCATGGAGTCTCACAATGTCAGCAACATAGAGCTCAACTAATTTATCAAGACTATCCTGCTTGTTCATGGATATAAAATGTGAAACCTTAGTCAACAGATCCATGATAACCCAAACATAATCATACCCTCTTGGAGATCCCGAAAAATCAGTCACAAGGTCCATTGTTATGTACCCATTTCCATTGCGGAATCGACCACGGTTGCAAAAGCCACCTGGCCTCTGATGCTCAGCTTTAATCTTCTGGCAAATCAAACACCTGGATACATACTAGCAATTTCTCTCTTCATATTATTCCACCAAAAGTGTTGTTTCAAATCTTTGTACATTTTAGTACTGCCCGGGTGAATTGTATATCTTGAATTATGTTCCTCAGACAAAATCTTGCTTTTCAAAGTCAGATAACTAAGAACACACACCCTGTCCCTGAATCTGAAGATACCATCTTCATATAATTTAAACTCTGACTCTCCCTATTTTGCTTTTTCTTGGATTCTCAAGATTTGAGGATCAGTCTTCTGAGCCTCTCTGATTTGTGTTAACAATCCAGATTGAATTTGCAAACTAGTAAAACGAATCCCAGTTTCAGCAACTTCTGGCTTCCACAGACAAATTTCTTCCAAAGTCTTCCAATTCTTGATAATTAGACTTGCGACAGTAGCCTTTCGGCTCAAAGGATCCACAACAATATTGGCCTTACTTGACACGTAGTTTATAGAACAATTATAGCCACTTAATAGCTCTAGCCAGATCTGACGCCTCATATTCAAATATTTTTGTGAAAACAAGTACTTGAGACTCTTGTGGTTAGTAAAAATTTCAAATCTGCTACCCCATAAGTAATGACGCCACTTCTTTAAAGCAAACACGACTGCAGCTAACTTCAGATCATGAGTAGGGTAATTGACTTCATATGGTTTCAACTTTCTAGAGGCGTAGGCAATCACCTTACCATTCTGCATCAAAACACAGCCCAATCCTTCTTTGGATATGTCACTGTAGATAACAAAATTTTATGTACCCTTCGGTAAAGCAAGTATAGGAGCTGTAGTTAGCCTCCTTTTCAGTTCTTGGAAACTAGATTCACACTTGGCATCCCTGTTGTATCCAACTTTCTTTTGAGTCAACTGGGTCAAAGGTCCAGAAATTTTGGAAAAGTCTTTGACAAACCTCCAATAGTAACCTGCCAATCCCAGAAAGCTACAGATTTCTGACACCGTTTCAGGTCTCTTCCAGGATACGACGACTCAATCTTAGCAGGGTCTACAGAAACTCCTTGATGTGAAATGATATGGCCCAGAAAATAAATTTGATTCAACCAAAATTTGCACTTGATGAATTTAGCAAAAACCTTGTTTTCTTGCAAAGTCTGTAGCACAATCTTCAAATGTTGTTCATGTTCAGCCTCATCCTTAGAGTATACTAAAATGTCGTTAACGAAGATTACGACAAACTGATTAAGATAAGGTCGAAAGACCCTCTGCATTAAGTCTATGAATGCGGCTAGTGCATTCGTCAACCCAAATGGTAGCACAACAAATTCATAGTGACCATATCTAGTTCGGAATGCTGTTTTAGGTACATCATCACTCCGAATCCTGAGTTGATAGTAACCCTGGCTCAAGTCAAATTTTGAGTACCATCTCGCAACCTGCAGTTGGTCAAACAATTCTTCAATCAACGATAAGGGGTATTTGTTCTTAATCGTAACTTGATTAAGTCCCCTATAGTTAATGTATAACCCCACGACGAATAGCTAGGCTGTATAAATCCTTTCTCAAATAAGCTCTGAAGCTGAATTTTCAATTCCTGAAGTTCGGCCGGTACCATTCTATAAGGAGTTCTAGAAATTGGCGCAGTGCCCGGAATTAAGTCAATCATAAACTCAATCTCCCTATCCAGTGGTAAACCCGTTAATTCCTCGGGAAATACTCTAGGGAAGTCCTTAACAATTAGAACCTCGTTCAATTTAAACTTATCAGTAGGTTGATTGATTAGATAAGCTAGGTAAGCTTCACAACCCTTATTCAACGACTTGGAAGCCATGATTGATGATAAAAGAGGCATTCTAGTAGCTTTACGATTCCCAACAATCTCAAGCACTGGCTGGTTAGGAATCTGAAGACAAATAATTTTTGTTCTACAGTCCAACTATGCATAGTATTTCCCCAACCAGTCTATTCCCAATATGATTTCAAAGTCACAGAAGGGTAGTATAATTAAATTAGCAGGAAAATTACGGTCCTCAATGCATATATCACAAGATTTGCAAATAGACTCTGTAACAAATTTTGCGCCCAAAGACGTACTAACTTCAACTTTATGTGGTAGTTTATCAATGTTAATATTCACAGATTGTGTGCATGCAGGAGTTAGAAACGAATGCGTAGCCTCGGGATCAATCAAAACTTTAACTGGCTGAGTATTGAGAAGAAAGGTATCTTCCATTATAGCTGTAGTATCGGGTAACTCCTCCGTATCTAGAACAAAGGCCCTAGCCTGAACCATCTGTGTTGGTCCTGCACCTACAGCCCTATTCTTTACACCCTGGCCTCCAGTACAGCCCTGAACATTCTTAAATTTAAGGCAATCCTTCACCCTATGATGATCGCTCCCACATCCAGTGCACTTACCACTCTTCCTCTAACAGTTAGCTTCAATGTGCCCCGATCGATTACAAAAGGTACACTGCTGATTTTGCCTTACAACAATGCCTCTCGTAGGTGCGTGGCCTCTGACAGTAGTAGTAGCTGTACCCCCCTGCTGGGGTCTAGTCACAGCTGGCCTCGACTGAATCTGATACCGAGGCTGATACGGGTACTACTGAGGAACCTAAACAAAAGTCTGGTACTGCCTCTACTGACTCTGGCTGCTCTGGCCCAAATATTGTTTCTTCCCCAGCTGACTGCTCTCAGTTATCATCTCTGCTTTCCGTTTCTCAAATTTCGAGGCTGCTTGGAATGCCTCGGAATAAGTAGCATAATGTTGCCCAGTCAAATGTAACTCTATATCCGATCTCTGCCCACGGACGAACTTGATAATCATCCTCTTAGCTGGTTGTACAAGCTCAGACATATACCTCAATAATCTGATAAATCTGGCCTTATACTGTGCGACAGTCATGTTCCCTTGCCTCAGGCTCACAAATTCCTCTTCCCATCTTTCCTTAGCAATCTCGGGAATATACTTGTCCTGAAACTCACTCACGAAGTCATCCTACAAATGAGGAACATCTTCATCGTCCCACCTCAGCCTAACAGTGTTCCACCACTGCTCCGCGTTGCCCTCAAATAGGAATACTGCATATGCTATCTTTCTCTCATCAATGTATTCCAAGGCAACATAAATCTTCTTAACACGGTTAAGCCATTTCTCGGCTTCCTCGTCATCCAGCTCTCCAAAGAACTTACCCGGCTCATGCCTAAGGAATTTCTCCAACTGATTGTTCTCAACCCTACGGCCCTGTCCACCAGAATTAACTTGATTTCCATGGGGATTATTATTCCGCTATTGCCTCTGTTCATGCATCACCTGAGTAATTTGGTCAACTACAGTAGTCATAGCAGCCATAAACTGTTTAGACATCGATTGCTGACCCTGTTCTGCTGCCTCTGCCTCTTGACCACGAATACGACAATGTGGTGCATAATAACAACTTACAGTAGCTGTGACAACATGTAAAAGCAGTTTTTAGACAAAAATATAGCACATAAGATTAGATGACACTCAAGTCAATAACAATCAAGATATCTTATCACACAATTCACATAGCACACAATTTGACATGTCATACTAGTTCACTTAAGCACATAAGCATCATAAGTTCACATGATCATGTTATAATACCTTTCACTTAACAATCACGCAATAATACTTTATCATTTAGACCTTTACCCCACAGACCGAGAAATATATCCCGGCTCATGCAATACTAACCTGGCTCTGATACCACGTAAGATGTCACGCTTTGACCTGACCCCGCAAAGGTCAAGTCCGGACCCGACACATGGACGGAGTCTTCTCTGTACCGCGGACGACCCGAAACCCCTATATTCAACTGAATACGCGCAAGATCTACAACATTCATTTGAAACAAGACAACCTTCTTTAAAACATACATCATTTCATTAACAGTACCTACAAGATCAGCAAGGCCTCAATATAGAAACTACATACAAGGAAGCTTCAAAATACAACATATAGCCAAGTACATATACAGCAAGCATGGCTCCGCCACAAAAGTCTGGCAACCAACCACCAGCTAAGCAAAGAAAGTGCAATCAAGGAAACACCTCCACCTGCTCCACCTCCTCCTTGATCACCTCAAAAGGAACAGCCTCAACTACTCCTGAAATATGGTATAGAAAGGGATAAGCAAAAACAATTGCTCAGTGAGGGTAAAACAGTCTTCCAGGATGGAGGTGAAAGAATAGTGCAATGCAAATAGCGAAGTAAACCAATCAATTTAAGCATTAAAGAACAACAAAACTAAGCCAACAATTAAATCAAGACAAGCATTATAAGCACTAAGGCTATAACCACTCAATTAAAGGATACAATTCACTTTCCACGAGCAACCTCAATCATGATTTCGATGATGACGCGTCGGCCTAACCATCTTATAACTTCAGTTTGGAGTACTTCAGAAGTACCCAGTCAAAATTACAACCCAAATCTCCCTGTGCGGCAACCCAAGCAAGAAAGGTAATAGGACACGAGGCTAGAGCAACACAGCCCTGGCAGCCCGAGACTACCCAGAGAGGCTTATCATACTTGTGCCTGACTCTATGAGTACAACACGATATACAATGCAATAATCGAGCGATAGAGCCACACGTGGGAGAATAACAAAGTAAGTTACCTTTGTACGCAATAGCAACAATTGATATACATTTCAATCATGTATAGCTATAACAGGCATATTAAGCAATAATAAGCATTTTAAAAGCAAGGCAATATAAAAACCAACAAAAACACAAAACGGCCCCAACTTTCAAAATGCTACTACTTCCAAACGAGCCACGAGGTTTGGAAACCGATTTCACCGCTCAACCTAGGATACTACAAGGCACGTCTAAAAGCCACGAAACCTTATTTTAACTCATAATTCCTGCAAAGCCCCGATGTCCCTCTTTGCTCGTTTGAACTACAACTATCCAAACCAATGCCATAAGCCCACCAAAAGTGCCTCCCTGGCCTTTCGAGACAATGCCATCACGCAAAATGAAGAAATGCCAAACTTGACCAAAACGACCCCAACATAAACCAATGCATTTTTCTCCGTTTTTCCATTACACAACCCAAATAAACCATACATTTAGTTATTTTAACATGTCTAGCATCTTTTCACATCAAAAGAACACAATACGGAACAAAAATTATAAACGAGCTATTCACAATTTACTATTCCATTGTCATCCCAAATTGCATTAACCAAATTCAACCATAGCAAATGCTATAAACTCACAAATACGAATTCTACAATCATCAAGGAACATATTCCAAGCAACAAAACAATCAAAATAATGTTCTATGCATAAATCCCAAAAATTAAAGTTTGAACAACATATATTCAAATGCACAAATAACGATGCATCCCTCACCTTAGCTGCTACTGGATGCTAGGAAAACAACGTTGAAATCCCTGGGAATGATCCTATGCAAGCTCTCGCGAAGATTTGAATGAAAAAACTTTTTTTTTCTTTTCTCCTTGACCTCTCGGCTTCCTCCCTTTTTTTTTCCAGATTTTTGTGTTTTATTTTTCTATTTCATGCTTATAAAAGATGACAACTTGAAGTCAAATGGTCAAAGGTCTTGGTCCTTGGTCAATGTTAGTTTATTGGGGCATTTTAAGCTTAAAACAAGGCATAAAACTATAATTCTACTAAAACTAACAACTAATATACTAAAAACTAAAATACTAAATACTAGTTTCACTATTTGCTAAGGACTAGAAATCCTACTCTAGCTATCACTCTCGATATGCGATGCACTTTGCGACGATGAACGAAGAACATTTAAATATCGTGGAATGTATGAAAAATATAATTTTTAGAAAAAGAAACAGAAAAATTTCATGTTCTGGTGTCGGGTATTACAACATTCCTCCAAAGTATACAAATACAAAGAAGACTCATAGGTCTCAAAAGTATAACATGTACATAGCAATGTCGCATATGGCACACAAGCATTCAATAATGCATCTGAACCTCTTCTTCTTGGTACCCTGCACTGCCCTTCCTGTAGAATGTAATTCTCCAAGGACTTAGGGCCAAGCGAGAGGTACATATTAAAAGGATATAAGGTAACTCTCCAAGAACTTAGGACCCAAGCAAGAGTTACACAGTAAGGAATACCAGTAGACCTTGAACTCGTACCGTGAACCACGAACAGAAATCTCAAGATGATAATGTCAATGATAACGATAAGCTGGCATACTACCTTATAACTCCAAAATGGGTATACTCCGGATGTACCCCGAATATCCTACAACCTAACTCCCCAAAGACTTAGGGCCCAAGCAAAAGAGGGACTAGGCAACCATGGTAGCCGAGGTATACCGGCAAGCCCGATGCTGCCCGGCTTCCCCACTACTACCATTCCCAAATTGTTGCGCAGCTACGATGCAATGCACTCAAAATGATAACATATATGATAAACCAATAAACACATAATCGAGGGACAACAATGTAGGTTGCCCTCGCACACAATATAACAATCAATAACCACACATAATTTAAGCAATTATATTAAATCATACAATTTAAGAACAATGAAATAACTAAGATGCACAAAAGGATGAAACTCCCTCACCTCTACCAAGCTCCAAAGTGCGAGAATTGGCTCAATGGATCAAACCTAGCATGTAATAGAACATATACTTATCATAAGAAATCTCATAGATGTCATTCATTGCCAATAGTAACAACAAAAATAATAGTTAAGTAAGCAATACTAGTGCAATGCAAGAAAACTACCAAAAATACTATTCATACTCTAACTTCTAAATGCCACTACAACCAGACGGGCTACGAGATAGGGAAATCGACTTCACTACCCACTCTTAGGCACATTATGACACAATTCTACACTTCAAAACCTCACTTCCTCAACAAAACCCCGAAAGTCCACCTAGCACGTTTTAACTATAACTATACTAACAGAACCCCCAAACAACGCCACAATTGTACCAAAAGTGCTTACATGCACATACAAGACTAACCCCTAACTCAAAGTAAGCACAATCAACACTTGGTCAAACGACACCTTTTGCAATTACAACTAAATAACTATCCTCCGAGCAATGAAAGGACACTACGAGCTTACTAGCCATTCATTAACCACTAACCAGCCACAATGAAGCTCTATAAGCAACCAAAATACCCAAAATGTCCCTTTTGTCTACTAACGCAAGTTTGATGCTCAATCGAACCACAAGTCACACAATCCATAAACCAACTATCCTATATCCCAAAGGATACCATTTGACACCTAGTCAAACCTTGAAAACTCTCTTTTGACACAAAAGCTTGGGAAGGCCCCAAGGTCGCTTTGAACTACAACTACCTAATCCGCCCTTCAATTCAACGCCACAATAGCACCAAAAGTACTTCCCTGCCTAGTACATACCCAATCTAGCATCCAAATGTACCCGGATTCACTTTTCATATGAAGCCCATTTTGAAAATTTAGCTATTTTGCATTTTAATCAAGATTTGAGCAAACTAACTGCATTCAACCTTTAATCTATATTCATTAACATCTAAAGTACCTATAGATAGCATAAAATCCACCAAACAAGCAAATTCCATCAAAACCTTAAGTTTGGCACTATTCATCATCTCCTACATATGATTATTTGCAATAATCCATGATTCAAGCTATTACACTCCACAAACAAGGTCTCCATAGCATGTAGAATGTATTTTATACAATACTTGAGCATTATATAAGCCAATAATAACAAATCAAGAAAAGCTATAACATGAGTTTAAACTTCAAAATAGCAAAAACATGCAAAACTCCCTCACCAAGCCTTTATAGATGCTAGGAATGAACTTAGGATAGCTTGAAACCCCTTAAAATGGCTTAGATGCACACACAAAGCTAGGTTGAAGATGATTTCTCCTCTCTTTTTCTTCCTTGGTGCCATCGAGTCAGGTGGGGGACTTAGAGGGAATTTCTTGCTTTGTTTGTGAGATTATGTGTGTATATGCAATGATATATGTATATATTATATGTGTATAAGTTATTTTGGGGTCAAATGTTTAAAAGACTTTGTCAAAACTAAGCCTAAAATCAATTCATAAGCTAACTAGTTAAAATCTAATGTTATTTCGTTGGTTTACTATTAATATGATGCAAGAAACATTTTTCTAACGAATGTTCCCGACTAGAAATGCTCAAGTTTTCATTTTTTCCATTCCTCCTAAGAGTCATACTACTTAGGAAAAATATTAATTTGGGCAAATTAAACAGTCAAATTCCCATTGTGAATAGTAACCACTAAATAACATATATACAAGTAATTAAATGCACATTAAAATGTATGAAAGATATGCAACAGTTAATTATGAATTTGCTGAGGGTCCGGGCGTGACATCCTCTCCCCCTTAAACAAATTGTATCCATGCAATTCTTCACAAGGGAACTCAGCATCGGTCTACTGCAATTCTAGCTCTAGTCTTCCACAAGAAACACCGAGATAAGAATCTCCAATAGAGATCTAATAAGTATTTGAAATGAAAATACTATGTAAGGATGTTAACAAGAATTCCAAGGAGAATGCTAAGGAGAACATTATACAAGAAGTCTGAATAGAATTCCACTGCATGTGAATATCATAGAAGGAGCCCCATTAGTAGTGCCAAGAAAATACCGATAAGGATTCCTAGTATGAATACCGTAGATAATGTCGTATAATAAGTCTGATTAGAATCCCAAATACCATGTCCACCGAGAAGTGCCAATAAGAAAATACCAAAGAATACCCAGTAAGAAAATACCAAGAGAATGTTCCAAAGAACCATCATATAGAAATCCCAAGGAAGCCACTCATTTATGACTACTGAGCACAGAAGAATGACTTAGAAGAATTCCAATGACTAAACTCCAAATATAAACACCAACTCCCAAGTAAAGGCTGATCAAATGATAATGATTCTCACTTCTGCTAGTCCACATATCGGAAGGTCTACCACCAATCACTTCTTTTCAGGGGGAGGAAGAATATTTTTTTACCGTTCCAACGGCTATGCATGAATGCAAGGATTAAAGGTTCTCTTGCACATAAAAGACATATAGCGCAACGGAAACATGAATAATAAAGCTATAATTACAGAGAGAACCAAGAATTGAATCTACCAAACATGCACTTTAATCGAAAACATGATAAAACCAAGCAAAATGAACATGAAAAATTTATTACCTCTTGAAGAATACTTTGAATGGTTTGCTTGGATTGAAGACTGCAATGTAGCATCCCTCTATGATCTCACACACACCACGTCGAGGCTAGAATGAGGTGAAACAAGCTTTTGCACGAGCTTCAATGGTTGGCACAAATCCATATGAGAGAGAGAGAGGGGCGAACGACTTTTTCATAGAGAGATAGGCTGAAATTTTTGTTCTGCCACCTAGGGTTTTACTTTAAGTTGTATTTATAAGGTGCTATAATTTTTTATTATTTTCACCTTGACCCCAGGCCTTATGGGGTTCTCTATAATCAACTTATAATCCTTTCTAATCAACTATAAGTTAATTAGACATTAGCCCACAATTAATTGACACTCAATTAATTATCAGTTCAACTTGAAAGACTTGGGAAGTATCCTACATACTAAGTATAAAGATCTATAGAGATAGTTCAAGAAAGATGCTAGGCTTGTCCCAGTCTACATATATAGATACTATTCGGAATAGGTATTACATGGATAGTTCCAAGAAGTGGTACATACTTATTTGGAACTGGGATTGTTCTGAGCATAAGTGACTGTATATGGTCTAATGTTTAGCGAGAATGTACCTCCAACATGTATGCTATGAATGTATGAGGGTCGATATAGCTAATTCACTTGGAATGATTAGCAGATATTTGCATGAACTATATGAGATTCACTGGTAGGTCGATTATTAAGTATTTAGAGAAATACTTAAAACCAGTACCTCGTTGATGGAGATATAGAATTAAGCCTGAAGGTTTTATAAATTCCAGCTTCAAATTCGACTGTGATAACAAATCAACATCAATCTTTACATTAACCATTAATGGTAAGCAGTCATTTGGAAAGAGTTTTAAACAAAGCATTGTGGTCGAATTAGTGACCGAGGTAGAATATATTGCTACATGTGATGAAGCAAGGAAAGTTGTTTGGTTAACAAAGTTCGTTTCTGAACTTGGTAAGGTTCTTGATAGTGATGTACCAGTGACACTGTATTGTGATAACACTAGAGCGATTGCTCAGGCCAAGGAACCAAGGTATCATCAGAAAACCAGACACATTCTGCGGCACTCTCACTTGATCAGAGAGATCATAGAAAAAGGGAGATGTACGGATTGATAAGATAAACAGTAAAGAAAATTTGGCAGACCCATTCATTAAAGCCTTGGGCTCAAAGGAGTTTGACTACCATAGATCCAAGATGGGTATTAGATATCGAAAGGATTGGCTATGAGTGCAAGTGGGAGATTATTGGGAATATGTTTAAAAATCAAATAAAAGTACCATATGTAATTTACCTTTATCTCTTATACGTTTAAAAATCGTCTAGCTGCATATTATGTATAACTGATAAAGCCCTTGGATATATCGGTATAGGGTCGAACCATAAGAGCTTATGGTTGATGAGAATCGACACCCAAGACATACCTAGAACCTGTCCTAGGTGGTAGGATTCATCAAGCTGGGCATTGGTGAATCCAACAAGACTGACATATAGTTAGCTCCATCTAGGTTGATCTCATCGACTAAGTGACATGAGATGTCAAGGCTAATGCATTGGTACGTATAAAGATATGTACATTGGACGCAATCCGTAGAGAACACTCAATGGGGGCTTCATCTACCTAAGTCAATGAGAAGGTTCTCAAGTGATAGTTGTGCAAAGTACTCATCTAACTCGAGGTCATCATAGTAGCTTGTAAGCAACTCATTGTACTTTCGCCCTGGACAAAAGGGAGGAAGATAAGATATACTTGAAAGGGGATTTGGGTACAATCAAGTACTTGCGAAATTAGTGAGTGTCGTTGCGAGGATCCACTACTCTGGATGAAAGAGAGTATGCCCTATGTCGTCTCATAGAGATGTTGACAGAAATCTATGGCCATGGTGGTATGATTGGATCATACAGGAAAAGTCAACAGAACATAAGAGTAAGCATATTAGGGTTTGACTGACATTAACCATACCCTAGGGCAAGCTCGGGCATCTAGTGGAATGAATGGACTGTACGTTAACTAGTCGCCAAAAGGTTCTTGAGTTGGAAAACTTGGATTAAGCATTCAAGCCACCTGGTCATCGAAGAGTATTACTAGATGCCAACCTCAATTAGTAGCAATTAGAAGGAGTTCTAATGGAGATGGATTAATTGGTACTTGTCCCAGCTACTACTAGTTTGTTACTTGAACCTACAGGATCACACACAAGCTGATGGGTTAGAACTATGAGGGATAGAATAGAGAAGTCACGCTAGCACGAGGATCTTCTCGTATTCTATCTAGAAGCAATTATATAATGGATTGCATATAGTTATAATGGGTTTAGGAAAACCTTTTTTCGAGTGTGCAAGTAAGAGAGAATGTTTGATGGTCAAACGTTTGACTTAGAGTCAAGGGCAATTTAGGAAATTGGCTTTTGTATAAGTAACAGCTTTGTAAAGCTAGATCAATTTCTTTAATGCTCCTACAGCATTCCAAATGCGTAGTATGTCATCTACATTGAGCATCAAGAAAATGAGTTTTGTTCCCACTAAACTTTTCTATGTACAACATTTCCTTTTTATTTCAGACCACGCCAAACCCTTTTGACTTTTATGTCGAAACAATCACTCCAATTGTAAGACGCTCGCCTTAGTCCATAAATGGTTATTTATAGCTTGCATACCTTGGACTCAGCATTCCTTGATGTAGAACCCTTGGATTGTACCATATCCTTCTCAACTTCCTATTGAGAAACACGATTTTACATCCATCTGTGAAATCCACTAGTCATGCAATGCTACTAAAGCAAGCTTGATCCAAATAGACTTGAGCATTGCTACTTGCAAGAGGATCTCATTATAATCAATGCCTTGCTTTGGGCAAGAAGCCCTCAACAACTAGATGCGCCTTCTATATTTCAACCTTGCCGTCTACTCTCTAGTCTTTCATGTTTGAACAAACACTTATACCTTATGGCAATGAGCCCCAAGTAGATCAACCAATGTCCAAAATTGCTAACCCTTGTGAAGTTCATTTTGGATTTTGTGGCCTGAAACCACTACTCACAATCACATACTGTATCACCTTTAAGAATGTAGCTAGTCATACGTCACTTTGACTGACCTCTACAATATCGCCATCCTGGATTAGGTACTCTCAAAACCTATCCGGCTTGCGAGTGATTCTCCCAAATCTTCTCAGCGGTGTTTGTACAAGTATGTTAGTGTTGCCATTAGGTTTCTTCGTTTGACTGATTTGTTGCGGACCCTTGATCTTATTAAGTTCCACTTTTTCTCCCACTATGCCCTTCTTCCAAGAACTCTTTCTTTAAGACTTAGGCATATCAGACCAATGAACATTTTTTGGTCAAATGTGTGGTAAAAATGATACCCCCTAGTCTCTTTGGGATATTACAAACCTATATTGTCAGACCTTGCTTCCATTTTCTTTGTCTTATGTTTCTTAACGCAGGCATTGTAACCCCAAATCCTGAGGTTATCAAGACTTGGTTTGCTACCCTTCCACATCTTATATGGTATACCTGAAAATGATTTGGAAGGAATACTATTCGATTGATATGCAATTAATTTCAAGCCATACCTCAGGAAGATTAGTGAAGCCCATCATGGACTTGACTTTGTCTAACAAGGTGTTATTCTTTCTCTTGGACACACCAATGTGCTGCGGTGCTCCAAGAATAGTCCATTACGAAAGAATATAATTCATTCTAAGATAACTTAGAAACTCATCGCTCAAGTATTTCCTACCTCAATCTGATTGAAGTTTCTTAATACTCTTGCATGTTCATTTCTCTACTTCATTCTTGAAGCACTTGAATGCTTTGAAGGCTACTGACTTGTGTTTCAACAAGAATAAATACGTATACCTTGATAAGTCACCTGTGAAAGTGATAAAGTAGGTGAAACCTTTTTCAATTTGTACTCGATGTGGTCCACATACATCTGTATGTACCAATTCTAACATTTTTGTAGCTCGTGCGCCTCTCCTAAGAAAGGTGCCTTGGTCATTTTACTCTTGAGACATGATTCGTAGGTTGGATAAGACTCAGGACTATAGTCCCCAAGGAATCCCTCCTTGGCCAACTGTTCAAGGCGTTTCTCATTTATATGACTAAGCCTACAATGCTAGAGATAGGATTTATTCACTATGTTATCTCTGGGTCTTCATATGATCACGAGTTTGATTTAAGGCACACATGTGAATACCATGTTCTGCCTATTTGGTACTTCTTGGAGACATAACCTCTACTTCCAATGTAAATAGTTATCCTTAGTTCCAAATTTTTACTCTTTTGTAGTTTTATCAAGAGAACTACCAGTATCCAATACCCCGAGAATAGAATCGTAAATCAAAATGGTTAAGATTAAACTAATCCTAATGTGAACCATCACCATACTTCCACTGTGCGACCAATGCAAGACACTTCTTGCATACCCCTTTACATATTTCATATGTAACGGTCTTCTTTTTTGGTATTTGGAAACTGATAGCCTTGTTCTTGTTCTTATATAGCAGTAAACAGATATCCCTTGATCCTATCATCATGTTGCAAGGTGAATCTTTCCCTTTTCTTATCCCAAAAGACTTGCCGTATCTCTTGGCCTAGAAGAATCTCCCACTAGCATAATGGATTCATTCTCTTTCATTGAGTTTGCAATGAGCTCAATCGAATTGAGTAAACAAAACTCAATGTTTAACCTTGTTCATGTGAAGAATCACCTCGAATAGAGAAAAAACTTCGGGTAACGACTATAGGATCAAACCCAAAAGGTGTTCTCCTCAATGTAACCGATCATGGGAATATGATCTCCAATAAGAGAAGCCTTAGTCATTTGTACCCAGAACAAGGACTTCGATATCTAATATCTAACTGTCCAACACCATTCAACTCCTTGTGGTATTCATGGATCAATCTTAAGGATTAAATGCTCATGTTGCCTCTGAAGTTCAGAGCTCATGGATCTAAGCATTACACATCTCACTAGAGTGGTACTAACCTTGTACTTCTCATAGGTTGCAATCTCGTTTCTACTTGCAGCCTCAACAAGGGCAACAAGGCACTTCTATGAGATATCATGAATTTGGCCAGCAATACTTGTGAAACACCTTTCACAAAATTACGATATCTCTCATCTTATGTGATATCGGTCAGGTTGTTGGTATCTCATACCATGCAGTGTTAATGCATTTTCCATTTGATTTAGTGATCTAAAATGTACAAGATAAATAAAGTAAATATAGGATCTTGTTAGTTAAATCTCCAAAAGGTCTGGACTTTGACCTATTGGTCTCCCAATATTTTTCGGCACTCACACCACCATCATGATGTGTCCGTGAGCCTTTATTAGGTCTCAAGGTAGGGTTAGGACCCATTCTCACTTATACATACCCCCTAAGAGGTAGGGACCAGGCATATATACCAGAATGATAAGTCATCTTAGCCAGTTGCATCTCATACAACTCCTAACATGTTTAGCCCCTCAATATGCGTAGACCCCTAGGAGGTAGGGATCATCTACTATTTGAATATAAGTCAACCATCAACAGTGCATATGATTGGTGAGAGTGTGTCACATGCTACCCCTTGGGAGGCAGGGTCAAGCGACATGCATCCACACCCTTCTGCAGATACCACCTTGAGTAGAAGTCATCAAGCAAACATGAAGTTAAGACCCCCTGGGAGGCAGGGTCAAGTCGTTCACCTCATAGTTAAATGATCGCCCACCTACTATTATGGAAGGGCTACAATTACACACCCAGTGTTGATTAATCGCTTATAGACTTAATATTCACTAGAGGTAATTATTAATGCTATTTGGTTTGGTCTCATTGTTTTAACATGCATGCATCATACATGGATAGTACATAGGCCATACGTATAGATTATCATGCTTTCAGTGTGATAATATATCTCTATATATTATATATAATCTATATTATACTACCGGATAGGTTATGGAGCTTTTATCTTTTCTAAGTTTTACCAATCCACTTAGTGAAACCTAGAGAAGATCCCTAGAATGAATGTAAATGACAATTAAGGAAAACAATGCAATTATCCACAATTGAAAACTCATTCCCAATATGGAAACTGCCTTTGATCCATGCTAGCTCACCATCTTCAGTCTTCATCTTGATCTCCATCTATCTTTACTCTTATACTAGTCCTAATATAATACATTACATTGTTTTCCAAAAGTAGAAACCTCTAAATAGGGGAGAGTTATATAGGAGGGAAAGAGAATAAATTGCAAGCAGAAATAAAGAGAAAGCGAGACACGCAGGCCCCATTTCCAAAAATACATTCAACATTCATTTACGTGAAAGAAGCAAATCATACATTCATGCATGACTCTAAGCTCCATAACCATCCCATGCATATACATTTATGAAATACAATATTAAACTTGACAATTCATAAAACAAAGCCTCTTTTCGTTTTCTCGCATCTCCCTTGGATTATATTGGCATACATATACTTTCTCGTTGCTTTCCCCTTCATAATAATCTTAGGAATTAATTGGGTTCAACTTACATCATCAGGATGACTTGTTGCGCAAGGCCCAATACTCATCCTAAGTCTACTTCGTGATCCAATTAGAGTTGCTAGGCTTAATTGAATTTTCTCCAAGAAAATCCAAATAATATTAAGCCCATAGGTTTTTAGACCCAATTGGGCTTTACCAAAACCTAATTAGTCAGGCATGTAATTTTAATTTATAACCCACTATCAAAATTAACTCTAGATTCTCAATCCTATTAATTTTGACTAAGTCAACAAATTAAATTGTCAAGTCAAATATTGGTCAACCTTGGTTAAATCACATAAAACGTGAATTTATTCACCTACCTAGTTAATTAATTTGATAAATCGTACCAAGATCAAATCTATTACCAAATATGGCAACTAGGACTAGGGTTTGACCATTCTATTGACCATTATATTGACCTTGACACTGGAAAAAACATCCTAGGCTCATAGAAAATAATACCGCCACTTTGGAGTAGCGAAACATGTAACACCCCGATCCCTCACGAGACTGGGACTCCTATTTATCATGTTATTCTCACCCAATTCCAAACCCCGGGCACAAAATTTTAAGAGAAAACGGACGGAGTTTCCCCTGTTTATAGGACTAAACTGGCACCTGCACAAAGACACCCATGATGCTAGATCCACAAACAGCAACTCTTATAACCAATCCTCCAAGATTTTATGGGCCACCCGCGATCACAAGGACATCCGAGCTTTGGAACAACAATTACATATAACACACAAGCAAGCAAAGCATTTCTAATTTTAACTATAGGTAGTTAGGTACAATAATAGCCAAGATCTACTTCCAAATTTGTTAATCACACAAGCATGCAAAAGAATAAGTTTACTATAGATTATTACATGTCATTCCACTTTATATCCAACATACAATATTACAAATTATTACATTCACCATTTATACTCAAGGTCACAAAAAGGCAATCAACAACAACTCCACGCAAGCTTCTCATTTTAGACAACCTTATCACACAAGAAGTCACCGAAATTGCTTAACTAGCACTTCTTCCTCTTCTTCTATCAGCTGAGGATTCACCTCAGCTTCACCTGAAACATATTAAATGAGGAATGAGCAACAATGTTGCCCAGCGAGGGAGGTGATGCAACATGCCAACGTGCAACATGATATGTAACACAAGAAAACATATATAAGCCACGTAAACCAACAAGACAATAAGCCAAGCAATTAATCACTTTAAAAAGGATACGGTTCCACTTCCAAGTCTTCGATCACGAGCCACGAACCACGAGCATCACGAACATGCCGGCAAACCCTAAACACCAACAATTGGGATACTCCGGATGTATCCCGATCCTACGACCCTTTCTCCCGAGGTAGGTCCATGCCCAGCAGGTGAACCACGCCTCTGGGGTAGTGGAGTATGCCTCAGCGAGAAAGGGAATAGGCACCATGGTAGTCGAGGGAGTACGGCAAGTCCGACGCCGCCCGTGTTTCTCGACACTACCATGTCCGAAAAGGTTGCGCAACCCGATATTCGATCACAATAATTCAAGCAATCGCAATATAATTCAAGAATCACATAACTGAGGGACAACAAAATAGGTTGCCCTCGCACGTAGTCTACAATAAATAAGCCATATAACAATATAAATAAAAGTCAAGTATATATTTAGTATATTCATATCAAATTACACGTAATTATAAGCAATCATATTAAACTATATAATTTATGAGCAGTAAAACAAATTAAGATGCACAAAAGAATGTAACTCCCTCACCTTTAATAAACCAAACCTGTAAAAGTCTAGCCCATAACCCCTCCAATTCAACTCCAAAGCATCGACACCTTCCAAACCATTCAAGACTACTACCTAAACACAACAATACCATGCAACTTAAAGATAACTCAACCACATCATTCACATTCATGTTCAAGAATCAAGCTATTGTAAATATTCCATGGCATTCAACACTTCATTATTCAATTAATATGCATATGAACTAGATAACATGCTTAACTCAATTAAATGGAAGAAGAACTCTAACTAACCAATCAATTAAACAGTTACCTTTAAACATTAACGAAGATCAACTAACGAATTACTTTCATGCTTTAAGATCATTTAATACACACTAACTACTTTAGATTACAAGACATGTTAAAATGACACTCTTATTAGCAAATAGGGAAAGAAATGCATTTATCAACTAATTGAAAAGTTAACTATCAACTATTTAATAACTAACACATCATTTTAGCAAAATAACTATACTTCAAGCTAATATTCTAACATATCACTAATAGGATCAACTTAAGTTAATTACATTTAACATATAATAGACAACTATCAACTTACAATTAACCTTACATGTAGGTTCAAAGAGCATTAAACACATTCTTTCACCTAGCTTACTTAATCCTTCTAAGTGTTCACTAGTTGCACATTGATAACAACAACTAATTCTAGTAATTGAATTGTTTAGCATATATAGAAATATTACCTATCTCTAAAGGTGGTGATCATCACAACTCTACTAGCATTTCTCATTCATAGTCGAATAGAATAGCTTTCCATTTAAATTAACTTTACTAGCAATAAGATTTTAATTACAATTCATGAAGACAACCTAACTATAAGAGCTCCATTACGCTACTAATCATCCAAGGATACTACACAATAACATCTTGATCAAATACATCCAATTAGAACTGAAATATATCAACACTATAGCAAAATAACAACACAATTCAGATTCTCGCGTAACAGGGCAGTTCCGACACATCTTACCAAAACGATCATAACTTATTCTAGAAAACTCTGATTAATGCACTGTAAAAAGTATTAGAAACTAGACTTGTAAGGCTTTCTAACGGTATATAATTCAACCCCTAATCCTTCTCCAATTAATACAGTTTTAAGCTCGAAATTACCTTAGTTTTGCTGAAAAAATCTGGACAGCCACGGTTGAACACACACACATGTGCACGCGTGAATTTTGCTTGGTTCCCTTACATTCCTAGCTAGTTTTAAACATTATTCAAGCATATATAACTGTTGCACACTTCATTAAGCATTTTTATCAAACATCTAGCCTACACATGTCCAAAGATAGCAAATTAACAACAACAACAAATATAACAATAACAATAGAAGCAATTTCATATAACAATTAAGCAAATTACAAAGGGGCATAATCAAGATTTACATAGAACTATAACAAAAGCTCCAAAGCATCTTGAAAAGACATTTAAACACACAAGGAGTCACGTCAAGGTCCTAGAAGCGTGAGACAATCAAAATTGTACTTAAACCCCTTTGTAACCCAACTCGTTTTCCTTCCAAACTCAAGTTATGGTTCTAGATTAGTAAGCGGCCTATACCATGCTTCTAGTTAACCCCTTAGGCACCTTTACAACCCTCAAACACATTCAAATACTCGCAATTACCACAAAAGCCCCAATTTTCCTCTTATGGCTTTGAACTACACATACCTTAACCGGGCTTCAAACAAGGGTTGGCAAAGCTTCTATAGCACCTAGGCAGCCTAAGAATACCAAATGTGAAGCTCAAATCCACCCGGATTAACATTAACCCCGAAACCCCTTTTAAAAAGTCGGCTATTTCATTCTTTTGCTAGGTTATGAACAATTAAATGTTATATGGCATTTACACTACTTTCATTAACATCTAAAGCACCTATTAGGATCATTGATTCAAGCTATAAAGTCCAATTTCACAAAACCCTAACATTCCCGTCACTATTCATGCCAAATATTCAACGAGCAATTTCAACCGATTAAACTACGAAACAATAACATAAATTAGGTCTCTACTACTTATATATAACATACATAAGCATATTTGAGCATTGCATTAGCATTTAAGAGCAAAACAAGAAATTCAAGAAAGTTGTCACATTTCAAAAATGCAAAAATAGCATGCAAATCCCTCACCTATTGCGCGTAGGAGCTCCTAGGAGGCTAGTAAACACCCTAAACCACTTGCACCTAGCTTGGCTTGGCTTGGATTGAAGATTTGTTGAGCAAAAACTCTCATTCTCCTCCTATGCTAATTTTCGGATTTGCTACAGTATTTTCAGCTTTTCCTTCTTTTTTTTTTTTTTTGTGTTTTGCTAACTTATAAGCTTAGTGTATGTGTGAGTATATATGATAAGTGGTGTTGAGTTGGGTGAGTTTATTGCCTACTAAAATGAGCCTAGTCAACTTAAAAACGAGTCTAATGCGCATAAATTAAGTTAGCTAACTAAAACATAATGTTTCATACGTAACACTATTCATATGAAGCGGTAAAACATTTTTCAAACACATGCTCCAGACCCCTAAAGTTCAAAACTACCATATCCCGACTCTTTTTAAATGTCATGTGACCTATGAAAAATATTGAATCACATATCCGAGACAGTAAATGTTCTTATGAATAGGGCCTCATAAATAAACAATTAAAGAAGACAAGAAATGCACGTAAAATACACAAGTAGTTTATGCAACAATTATTTAAAATATGTGTGATAAAATTCTTGGGCGGCACAAAACAACCCTCACAAGTGCCAAAAACGAAATTTTCCAGAATCTACCATAACAGACCTGTGCACTGACCTGACTGAAATTGCTTCGTTTAACATACTTAAACATCTCCAAAAAATCTCAAATTCTACAGGACGATAGCCCTTTAAGTGTAGATGATTTTAGAAAAAAAGGGAACTTGATTTGGATTTGTTTTGACCAATTTATGCCTCCTAGACCAGACACTGCACAGTCTGTCCAGAATGCTGACTCTACAAAAAAAGTACTATTCATGCCATTTTACACGTATTAAATCACGAATTAACGAAGCGGGTATTAGCCTAATTTGTTCTAATATCAGTGGGGAGTAACTCACAAAAAAATTAGGCACAAACAACAAGTTTTAATATGACAAAAAAATAATATAATCTCAGTCCGCAGAAACCGAATTCATGTTTTCAATGCATGTTTGGTGGCTCTGATACCAATTGAAGGTTCTCTTGCACATAAAATACATATAGTGCAGCAGAAACATGAATAATAAAGCTACAATTACAGAGAGAACCAATAATTAAATCTATCAAACATGTACTTTAATCGAAAACATGATAGAACCAAGCAAAATGAATCTGAAAAATTCATTACCTCTTGAAAAATACTTCGAATGGTTTTCTTGGATTGGAGACTGCAACGTAGCAGCCCTCTACGATCTCACACATACCATGTCGAGGCTACAACGAGGTGAAGCAAGCTTCTGCATGAGCTTCAATGGCTGGCACGAATCCCTAGGAGAGAAAGAGAGGGGCAGCCGACTTTTGCATAGAGAGATAGGCTAAAATTTTTGTTTTGTCACCTAGGGTTTTAGTTTAAGCTGTATTTATAAGGTGCTATAGGTTTTCATTATTTGCACCTTGATCCCAAACCTTATGGGGTTCTTTATAATCAGGTTATAACATTTTCTAATCAACTATAAGTTAATTAGACATTAGCCCATAATTAATTGACACACAATTAATTATCAATTCAACTTATACAAAAGCCAATTTCCCAAATTGCCCTTGACTCTAAGTCAAACGTTGGACCATCAAACATTCTCTCTTACTTGCATACTCGAAAAAAGGTTTCCCTAAACCCATTCTAACCATATGCAATCCATTATATGATTGGTTTTAGATAGAATACGAGAAGATCCTCGTTTTAGCGTGACTTCTTTATTCTATCCCTCTTAGTTCTAACCCTTCAGCTTGTGTGCGATCCTGTAGGTTCGAGTGCCAAACTGGTAATAGCTGGGACAAGTACCAATTAGTCCATCTCCATTAGAAGTCCTTCTAATTGCTACTAAACGAGGTTGGCGTCTAGCAACACTCTTCGACGACCAGGTGGCTCGAATGCTTAATCCAAGTTTTCCTACTCAAGAACCTTTTGGCGACTAGTTAACATACAGTCAATTCCTTCCACTAAATGCCCCGAGCTTGCCCTAGGGTATGGTTAATGTCAGTCAAACCCTAATAGGCTTACTTCTATGTTCTGTTGACTTTTCTTCTATGATCCAATCATACCACCATGGCCATGGATTTCTATCAACATCTCTATGAGACGACATAGGGCATACTCTCTTTCAACCAAAGTAGTGGATCCTCACAGCGACACTCACTAGCTTCACAAGTACTTGAATGTACCTGAATCCCCTTTCAAGTAGGTCTTATCTTCCTCTCTTTTGTTCAGGGCCAAAGTACAATGCTTACAAGCTACTATGATGACCTCGAGTTAGATGAGTACTTTGCACAACTATCACTTGAGAACCTTCTCATTGACTTAGGCAGATGAAGCCCCCATTGAGTGTTCTCTACGGATCGTGTCCGATGTACATATCTCTATACGCACCTATGCATTAGCCTTGACATCTCATGTCACTTGGTCGATGAGATCAACCTAGATAGAGCTAACTACATGTCAGTCTTGCCAGATTCACCAATGCCCAGTCTTGATGAATCCTACGACCTAGGATAGGTTTTAGGTATGTCTTGGGTGTCGATTCTCATCAACCATAAGCTTTTATGATTCGACCCTATACCGACATATCCAAGGGCTTTATCAGTTATACATAATATGAAGCTCGACGATATATGAACGTATAAGAGATAAAGGTAAATGCCATATGGTACTTTTATTTGATTAAAACTTTATAACAAAGATTGTTTCATTACTCAAATATCCCCATCATCCTTCACCGAATGATTGGCTTGTAGGGTATATTCCTAACAACGATATCACATATAAATAAATATTCTTTAAGCTATTATGCAACCATCATTATAAAAGAGTTTATAAAACCAGTTAATCAACAAGACAATTCAAATATGAATCGCAACACAACTAATACAATTCACAACACAACTTATTCCAAGAAACTCAAGTACACACAATACAATCAATAGTTAAAACAAGTAACTATTCACGGAATCACTTCAATTCACGAATGGCCACTTCATTGCACATAACATACATTTATCACATATCACACAAGTAAATCACATAGGTGCACACATTTATTTCAAAACATAGAATCTCACACACAAGCTCACACATTCTCAAGACACAATTCACAAGCACACGTTCAAGGGTTACTACCCAATAGACTGAGGACCCTGTCTCGACTGAGAGCTATCTAAGCTCTTATACCAATTGTAATATCCCGATCCTTCACGAGACTGGAGCCTCGATCCAATACCCGAGATCACAAAAAAGGAGGAAAAACGGGAGAAGTTTCCCCTGTTTCTTGGCCTAACCGGTTACCTGTAAAAAAAAGATAAAACCACAAATCACATACTACAACATTCTCAACAACTCCAAATCCATCCACGCGACTTTCCCAATGTTGAGGCCATCCGATACTTAACTAAGTTAAGATAAACATACAAGCATGCAAGACTTAAGCTATTAGAAAACTATGTTTACAATTTTACTTATCATACCACTTTAACATTATCTATTTACTTTTCTTATATTTTAAACCAACCTACCATTCTCCATTCAACCATGCAAGGATACAATCCATTAGGCAACATAATAAACTTCCAAGTTATTACAAGCCACCTAAACTACCAAATCATACAAGACTTTCAACTTAGATTACATTCTTCCAAATTATACAAATATACACAAGACTCATAGGTCTCAAAAGTAGAACATGTACATCACAATGTCGTATCTGGCACACAAGCATTCAATAATGCATCTGAACCTCTTCTTCTATGTACCCAAGCACTGTTTTTCCTGTAGAATGTTAAAAGAGGGGTGAGCATACAATACATGTATACTCAGTGAGAGAGGGAACTTATAACCGGGGAATTTGGAAAATAGTTTCGTGTAGTGCAAAATTCAACAGTAAACAAATCATCAATATGGAACCACTATACATTAAATAAGCTAAACAACTCATATCAAAAAAGATAGTCAACCATAGTAGAACAATTAAAATAAGCAATCTAAAAAAAACAATAACAATATAACGCACAATACAGTTATACAAACTATATAACATAGTAAAGAGCACAACAAAGGTAACAATCAAATGTAACTCTCCAAGGACTTAGGGCCTAAGCGAGAGTACATAAAAAAATGATATAAGGTAACTCCCCAAGGACTTAGGGCCCAAACGAGAGTTACATAATAAGGAATACCAGGAGACCTAGAACTAGTACCACGAACCACGAACCACGAATAAAAATCTCAAGATGATAATGTCAATGATAACGATTAGTCGGCATACCACCTTATAACTCCAAAATAGGTGTACTCTGGATACACCCCGAATATCCTACGACCCAACTCCCTAAGGACTTAGGGCCCAAGCAAGAAAGGGATTGGGCAACCATGGTAGCCGAGGTATACCGGTAAGTTCGATGCCGCCCGGCTTCCCTAACACTACTATTCCCAAATGGTTGCGCAACCACGATGCAATGCACTCAAAATGATAACATATAAGATAAGCCAATAAACACATAATCGAGAGACAACAAAGTAGGTTGCCCTCGCACACAATATAGCAATCAATAAGGACACATAATTTAAGCAATTATATTAAATCTTACAATTTAAGAACAATGAAGTAACTAAGATGTACAAAATGATGAAACTCCTTCACCTCTACCAAGCACCAAAGGGCAAGAATTGGCTCATTGGATCAAACCTAGCATGTAATAGAACATATACTTATCACAAGAAATCTCATAGATGTCATTCATAGCTAATAGTAACAACAAAAACAATAGTTAAGTAAGCAATACTAGTTCAATGCAAGAAAACTACTAAAATACTATTCATACTCTAACTTCTAAAGGCCACTACAACCAGACGAGCTACGACATGAGGAAACCGATTTCACTACCCATTCTTAGGAATATTATGGCACAATTCTACACTCCGAAACCTCACTTCCTCAACAAGGCCCCAAAAGTCCACCTAGCATGTTCTAACTACAGCTATACTAACTGAACCCCCCAAACAATGCCACAATTGCACCAAAAGTGCTTCCATGCACATATAAGACTAACCCCCAACTCAAAGCGAGTACGATCAACACGTGGTCAAATGACCCCTTTTCAATTACAACCAAATAGCTATCCTCCAAGCAACAAAAGGACACTACGAGCATACTAGGCATTCATTAACCACTAACCAATCACAATGAAGCTCTATAAGCAACCAAAACACTCAAACGAACCAATTACCCAAAATGTCCCATTTGTTTACAAATGCAAGTTTGACGCTCAATCGAACCACAAGTCACACAATCCATAAACCAACTATCTTATATCGCTAAGGACACCATTTGACACCAACTTAAGCCTTGAAAACTCTATTTTGACACAAAAGCTCGGGAAAGCCCCAAGGTCGCTTTGAACTACAGCTACCCAATCTGCCCCTCAATTCAACGCCATAATAGCACCAAAAGTACTTCCCTGCTTAGTAGATACCCAATCTAGCATCCACATGCACCCGGATTCTCTTTTCATATGAAGCCCCTTTTGAAAGTTTAGCTATTTTTGCATTTTAATCAAGACTTGAGCAAACTAACTACATTCAACCTTTAATCTATGTTCATTAATATCTAAAGTACCTATAGATAGAATAAAATCCACCACATAAGCAAATTCCATAAAAACCCTAAGTTTGGTACTATTCATCATCTTATACATCTGATTATTTGCAGTAATCCATGATTCAAGCTATTATACTCCACAAACAAGGTCTCCATAGCATGTAGAATGTATTTTAGATAGTAATTGAGCATTATATAAGCCAACAATAACAAATCATGAAATGCACAAAATTAAATAGTAACTACTAAATAACATATATACAAGTAATTAAATGCACATTAAAATGCACGAAAGATATGCAACAGTTAATTATGAATATGCTGAGGGTCACGAGCGTCACAAGCGAGAATCCAAATTTCCCATATCTCATGCTTATATAGACTTAGTTCCTATGTTGATACAAATAAATAATCCCTATGTGTCTATAGCCAGCTACTTATTTGTCTAACACATAAACTAATCTACGATAACAGAAGACAATGATATAATCTTCTAAATACTACATCATTATTAACTTAATATTTAATTTGGGAAGGTTTTGCTGGTCTTTAGTTTACGTCTCACTTTTCACATGCTTCTAATTTTAATTTATCGCATAAATAATATGGAAGCATACATGCATTCTATGACGCCCGAGAATTTCATCACATCTTTTAAGTAACTGTTGCATAACTACTTTTGCATTTTATGTGCATTTCTTTTCTTGTTTAACTGTTTTACTATTGGGTAGTATTCATAAGAAAAATTGACTTTCAAGAATACTCTATTTAATATTTTTCCTAAACCACATGACTTACAAAAGAATTGAAAACTTGTCATTTTAGACTTTGGAGGCTGGGAACATGCATTTGAAAAATGATTTAGGCTTCGTTGAATAGTGTTACGTATGTATAAACATTGGTTTTTAGTTAGTTAGCAATTAATTGGAGTTTTAGGCTTATTTGACCAAGTAATTATAACAATTGACCTAATATGATATGACCTACATATACTATATACATAAAATGTTACACATACAAGCGTAATACATTCAAACAAAGCAAATAAATAACCAAAATACCCCTCCCAAACCCGACAGCCCTAGGAAGGAGAAAGAGGGATTTTTCATCTTCAAAACTTGCTATTGGATGCTTAACTAAGCTTTTACAAGTGATTTCAACTTAGCTCAAGCTTGTTTCTTGCATCTACAAGGCTTATATGTGAGAGAGTTTGCATTTGGTGCATTTTAAAGTTTATGTTATCTTTTGAGATTTTATGATTTGTTGATATTAGCTATTGAAATGCTTAAATATTGTGATATATATGTCTTATATGCTATGTAGACCATCCTTGAGTAGTCTATTAGCTTCCACCATGGTTAAATACTAGAGTTGTGTGAAAGAGATGATGAATAGTGATTAAATTTAGGGTTTTGCTATAAATTGCTAATTAGAGTGAATTGATGCTTCATTTAGGTACTCTATACATTATTGAAACTAGTTAGAGGCTCACACATAGTCAAAGTGCCCGAAATTGAGTTAAATTGCAAATTAGCTAACTTTTTAAAAGGGGGTTTTTCACGAAATATAATCCGGGCTCATTTGGAGTTTGGTTTAGGTATCCTTGGGGCATGGAAGTACTTTTGGTGCTTTCGTTATGTTAAGTTGGGGTCCGAATAGAGTAGTTGTAGTTAAAACCTACTCGGCGCCTTCCCGAGCTTTTGTCTTTAAAGCGGGTTTACAAAACCTTGGTAGGTGTCTTTTGGTGTCTTTAGGAGTGTAAAATGATTGGATAGTAGTTTTGGAAACTTGAATTATATATAGGAGATAAATGGTTTAACTAAAGAAAGGGGAAAATTGATGATTGATTGCCTTGGTACTTATAAGTGCTTGTAGATGTGTTGTTGTGTGTTTATATGTTTTTCTATGATGTAATTGAGTTAATTGAGGAGTTTGTGGAAAATTATGTCATTTATCTCCTTTATGTCCATATTGTTACTTTGTATATATTGTGGTTAATTGGGAGGGCGGCCTACTTTGTCGTCCCTCTTACCTGTTATTTGATGATCTTCATTCTCGTGGACTTGTTTCGGGGTTGCGCAACCTTTTCAGGTATGGTAGTGTTTAGTAACACGGGCGGCATCGGGCTTGTCGTGCTCCCTCGACTACCATGGTTTCCCAATCCCTTTCTCGCTGAGGCATACGGACTTACCTCAGGAGATATGGATCGTAGGATTGAGGTACATCCGAAGTATCCCATTTTTGGAGGGATAAGGGTTTTGCCGGCACTTGCTTGAATATCTTGGCTCGTGGCTCGTGATTGAAGACAAGTTGAGCCGTATCCTTTTTATATGTCGTTAATTACTTGTCTAGCTTGTTATGTTATTCAGTGTTGAATATGTGTTATCTTGTTGCATATTATATTGCACTCCCCGGTATACTGCATCACCTCATTCGCTGGGCAACATTCTTGCTCACTCCTCATTTAACATGTTTCAGGAGAAGCTGAGGTGAATCCCCAACTAGTAACTGTAGTGGAAGAGGAAGAAGAGCAAGTTGAACAACTTTCGTGACTTGTTTGTGTGTTAAGGTTGGCTTTTGTGTGCGGCTTGTGTGAGGAAGTTGGTTGATGTTCTTTTTGAGACCATGTGGTCTTGTATATATATTTGGTGGTTGTAACAAGTTGTAATCTTGCAAGGTTAATAGTAAAGTAGGTGGCATGTAATAATTGATACTAGTCTTTATTTTCTTTTATTGCATGCTTGTGTGTCTAATAGTTAGAAGGTTGAGCTTGGCCTATCATTGTCTTGCATGCTTGTATGGGATTTAAGTTTTGAGGTACCAAGGCTCGGTTAGTCTTGGGAAGTTAGTTGGTTATTATTAATATGGAAGTTTGGATTGTATGTGATGTTTGCTAGTTGGCTTGGGACTTGTATGTGTTTATTGCTGGTAACCATTTTGTCCACAGTACAGAGGAGACTCTGTCCGTGTGACGGGTCCGGACTTGACCTGTAGCATGGGGTTGGGTTCGGGGAGTTACATTAGGTGGTATCAGAGCTATTTGAATGCATGAAACCGGGTTAATTTCCTCGGTATATGGTAGAGGACCATACGTGAAAGTTGAATTACATAACTATATGATTGTCTAATTGGTTAGGTGAACAATTGTTTGAGCAAGGAACATGCTAGCATGTAAAAGAAATAACAAATGCATGATATGATATGAATATGGCAAGTTTAGTGTTTAATGCTTGTTAAGTGTTTTATGTGTTGTTTTATGTGCATAAGGTGTTTTGAAACATGTACATGTTATTTTTGTGTTATCTATTTGCCTATTATAACACTGCATTCTTCTAGCATCGATATGAGGAGAAAGGGAAGACTGAGAAGGGAACCGGAGAAGGCTCCTAAACAGGATATACCTAGGCAAGAGGCCGGGGTAGCAGGGAATGTACCGCAAGGACAAGAACCGAGCAACACACAGATTGTGGCCATAATGGCCAATGCTATGAACACTATTGCAGAGTTTGTAACACAACAGGGTCAACCAGGTATTGGTAGAAGTAATCAGGCTGCTAGAGCCGAGGGTAGCGGTGCTGCTGGGAGAAATTTGTATGACAAGTTCTTATACCACAAAGCGTTCATAGCTCTGAGGTAGGGAAACATGACTGTGGATCAGTACGAGGCTACTTTCACAAGACTTTCTCGCTAAGTGCCAGCTTTAGTGCAGCCTGAGGACATGAAGATTCAGAGATTTATCAAATGTCTGAGAAGTGATATTATGCTTAACTTGTCTTCACAAGATTATCCGAATTATGCTGTAGTAGTTAGGGCTGCGTCGAGATATGAGAAATACAAAGCAGATGTGTTAGCCGAGTATAGTCAGTCAAGTAAACGGCAGTATGAATCCCAGAGTCAGGGCTACCAGAGGCAGTTTCAGCAGACTGTTCAAGTTCAGCCACCGAGGCACACTAAGAGCTACCCAGAGCCAGTTCAAACACAGCCTCAAACAAGACCGGTTCAGAGTTAGACACAGAGTCAGACCCGACTAGTGACCACTAGACCTCAGCAAGGTAGCTCCGCTACATCTATTTACAAAGCTCCTACGGGAGGCTCTGCTGCAAGGAAAAACCAGCAGTGCAGTCACTATAATCGCAAGGGTCATTCTGAGGCAGAGTGTTGGAGGAAATTGGTCCGATGCATTGGTTTCGGGAGCGACCAACACAGGATTAAAGATTGTACCAGGTACAAGCAGGGACAAGGACAGACTTCCGGCCAAAGTGCTCAAACTAAAGCTTCAGGTGTAACCCCAATTTTACGAGGTCAGGCACAGGTATTTGCACTAGATTAGGAGGAGCTCCCAGACATGACGGTGGTGGTGGAAGGTACTTTTCTTATTAATAGTCAGCCAGTAGTAGTTTTGATTGACAGCGGGGCTACACATTCATTTATCACTCCTATCTGTCCACAATCTATTGCTTTAAAAGTTGACAAACTGTTGTATGTAATTGAAGTAGGTAATCCTATGGGTACCAAATTTGTTACGGTGTCTGTGTGAAAAGATTGTGATATTTGCATTGAGGGGCATAAGTATCCTATTGATTTGATAATCATGTCATTTAGAGACTTTGAGGTTATCTTAGGGATATAATGGTTGGGCCGGTATTATGCATATTTGGATTGTAGAAGGAAAATTGTAACTTTAGAGATACCTAAACAACCTGTCATTAGAATTATTGGGAGTCGAAAATCTACTGGGACTCGCATCATTTCTTCTATTAAAGCTACTAAATTGTTAAGCAAAGTTTGTGATGCATATTTAGCATATTTAATTAATCAGCATGGGATAAATTGAAACTGAATGAGATACCTGTTGTAAAGGACTTTCCAGGGGTATTTCCTGAAGAGATGCCTGGGTTACCACCTGACCGATAAATAGAGTTTGTGATTGATTTGTTGTCAGGAACTAATCCTATTTCTAGAACCCTCTATAGAATGGCTCCCCCTGAGTTGCAGGAGTTGAAAATTCAGCTACAGGGTTTACTTGAAAAAGGTTTCATTCAGCCTATTTCTTCACCTTGGGGTGCTCCTGTGTTATTTGTGAGGGTGCTCCTGTGTTATTTGAGAAGAAGAAAGATGGTACTTTGCTGTTGTGCGTTGATTATCGGGGTCTTAATCAAGTGACTGTGAAAAATAAATATCCTTTACCTCTGATTGAGGAATTGTTTGATCAGTTGCAAGGTGCCGTTGTGTATTCTAAATTTGATTTGAGACAAGGTTATTATCAGTTGAGAATCCTAAAAGAGGATGTGTCCAAGACTGCTTTTAGAACTAGGTACAGCCATTATGAATTTGTTGTACTGCCATTTGGGCTAACAAATGCTCCAGTTGCATTTATGGATATGATGCAGAGGGTATTTAGACCCTACCTTGATCAATTTGTGGTAATCTTTATTGATGACATACTAGTGTACTCTAAATCTGAGCCAGAGCATGAAGAACACTTGAGAATTGTGCTACAAACATTGCAAGAACATAAATTGTTTGCCAAATTTAGCAAGTATGAAGTCTGGTTGAAACAGGTATCCTTTCTAGGCCATATCATTTCACAGGAGGGAATATCTGTAGATCCTGCGAAATTGAGGTAGTTATGTCCTAAAAAAGACCCGAGACTGTCACGGAGGTTCGTAGCTTCTTGGGATTGGCTGGTTATTATAAGCGGTTTGTTAAGGACTTTTCTAAACTTGTTGGACCATTAACTTCCTTAACTCAAAAGAAAACCGTGTTTAATTGGGATGCCAAATGCGAAGCCAGTTTTCGGGAATTGAAGAAGCGACTTACCACTGCTCCTATCCTTGCATTGCCTGAGGGGACTGATAATTTGGTGATCTACAGTGATGCCTCAAAAGAAGGCTTGGGCTGTGTTCTTATGCAAAATGGTAAAGTGATAGCTTATGCCTTGAGGAAATTGAAGCCATAAGAATTTAATTACCCTACGCATGATCTTGAGCTTATTGTTGTTGTCTTTGCTCTGAAGAAATGGCGACATTACTTGTGGGGTAATCAATTTGAAATATTTACTGATCATAAGAGTTTAAAATATCTATTTTCTCAAAAGTATTTGAATATGAGGCAAAGGCGTTGGCTAGAGTTGTTAAATGATTATAATTGTACCATTAGCTACTTGCCAGGAAAAGCTAACACTGTTGCAGATGCATTAAGCCAAAAAGCTGTTGTGGCCAGTTTGATAATAAAGGACTGGGAAACTATGAAGGAATTGAGTCTATGGAAACCGAAGGCTTCTAGAACATGTATCCAATTTGCTAGTTTACAGATCCAGTCTTTATTATGTCTAGAATCAGGGAAACACAACAGTCAGATCCTCAGTTGTTGAAGATTCTAAAGAAGTCCAAAGGGGGAGAGTCCGACTTCAAGCTGCATGATGATGGATTACTCAGGTATAAGAATAGAATTTGCATTCCTAGTATTTCGACTGTGAAGGATGAAATTCTTGCTGAGGCTCATAGTGCTAAGTATACAATTCACCCTGGTAGTACCAAGATGTACATGGACTTAAGGCAAAGCTTCTGGTGGAATAATATGAAAAGGGAAATAGCTGAGTATGTGGCTAAATGTTTAACTTGCCAGAAGGTTAAGGCTGAGCATCAGAGACTAGCGGGATTGTTGCAACCATTGGAGATACCGGTGTGGAAATGGGACCATGTTAGTATGGACTTTGTATCTGATTTGCCGAGGTCATTGAGAGATAATGATTCGTATGGGTTGTGGTTGATAGATGGATGAAAACCTCACATTTCATTGCTACAAAGAAGACAGATTCTCTTGATAAATTAGCTGAGTTATATGTTGAAAACATTGTGAAACTGCACGGGGTTCCAACTTGTATAGTGTCAGATAGAGATCCCATGTTTACATTACAGTTCTGGCAGAAACTACAGAAGGCTTTGGGGACTGATTTGAACTTTAGCATGGCGTATCATCCACAGATAGACGGTCAGTCTGAGAAGACTATCAGGATACTAGAGGACATGCTACGAGCTTGCATCTTAGACTTTGGAAAGAGTTGGGAAAGGTATTTGTCTCTCACCGAGTTTGCTTATAATAACAGTTACCAGGCTACTATTGGTGTGGTACCCTACAAGGCACTTTACGGGTGAAAATGTAGATCTCCATTGCATTAGGATGAAGTAGGAGATATGAAGAATGTTGATCCCGCCATTCTACCTAAGTTGATTAAAATGGTTGATAATGTGAAACTTATAAAGAAGATAATGCTCACAGCTCAAAGCCGATAGAAAAGTTATGCTGATAGACGCCGACGTGACTTAGTGTTTTCAGTGGGTGATTATGTGTTCTTGAATGTCTCTCCACGCAAAGGCCTAATTCGTCACGGAAAGGGAGGTAAACTCAGTCCTAGATATATGGGGCCATTTGAAATTACTAAGAAAATTAGAGATTTAGCTTACAGGTTAGCATTACCTCCGAGTTTGGGCAAAATTCATGATGTGTTTTATGTGTCATTGTTAAGGAAGTATCAGCCAGATCCTTCACCCATTCCAGAGCCGGGACCGTTAGAGATCGATGAGTTTTTGGCATATGTTGAGAAACCTCTTCAAGTGGTTGATAGAAAGATACAGGAACTTCGAACCAAGAGTATTCCTATGGTGAAAGTTCTTTAGGATCATCACAGAGTTGAGGATGCCACTTGGGAGCGGGAATATCAGATAAGAGAGAAATACCTGGAGCTGTTTGCTGAATCATGTAAGAATTGCGTGGACGTAATTAGTTTAAGGGGGAGAGAGTGTGACGCCTGCGAATTTCATCACATCTTTTAAGTAACTGTTGCATAACTACTTGTGCATTTTATGTACATTTCTTTTCTTGTTTAATTACTTTACTATTGGGCACTATTCATAAGAAAATTTGACTTTCAAGAATACTTGATTTAATATTTTTCCTAAACCACACGACTTATAAAAGGAATCAAAAACTTGTCATTCTAGACTTTGAAAGACAAGAACATGCATTTGAAAAATGATTTAGGCTTCATTGAATAATGTTACGTATGTATAAACATTGGTTTTTAGTTAGTTAGCAATTAATTGAAGTTTTAGGCTTATTTGACCAAATAATTATAACAATTGACCTAATATGATATAACCTACATATATTATATACATAATATATTACACATACAAGCATAATACATTCAAACAAAGCAAAAAATAACCAAAATAAACCCCTCTAACCCGACAGCCCTAGGAAGGTAAAAGAGGGATTTTTCATCTTCAAAACTTTCTCTTGGATGCTCAACTAAGCTTCTACAAATGATTTCAACTTAGCTCAAGCTTGTTTCTTGCATCTACAAGGCTTATATGTGAAGGAGTTTGCATTTGGTGCATTTTAAAGTTTATGTTATCTTTTGAGATTTTATGATTTGTTGACATTAGCTATTAAAATGCTTAAATATTGTGATATATATGTTTTATATGCTATGTAGACCATGCTTGAGTAGTCTATTAGCTTCCACCATGGTTGAATGCTAGAGTTGTGTGAAAGAGATGATGAACAGTGATGAAATTTAGGGTTTTGCTATAACTTGCTAATTGGAGTGAATTGATGCTTCATTTAGGTGCTCTATACATTATTGAAACTAGTTAGAGGCTCACACGTAGTTAAATTGCCCAAAATTGAGTTAAAATGCAAATTAACTAACTTTTTAAAAGGGGGGTTTTTCACGAAATATAATCCGGGCTCATTTGGACTTTGGTTTAGGTATCCTCGGGGCATGGAAGTACTTTTGGTGCTTTCGTTGTGTTAAATTGGGGTCCGGATAGGGTAGTTGTAGTTAAAACTCGCTCGGGCCTTCCCGAGCTTTTGTCTTTAAAGTGGGTTTACAAAGCCTTGGTAGGTGTCTTTTGGTGTCTTTAGTAGTGTAGAATGATTGGATGATAGTTTTGGAACCTTGAATTTCATATAGGAGAAAAATGGCTTAACTAAAGAAAGGAGAAAAGTGATGATTGATTGTATTGGTACTTATAAGTGCTTGTAGATGTGTTGTTGCGTGTTTATATGTTTGTCTATGATGTAATTGAGTTAATTGAGGAGTTTGTGGAGAATTATGTCATTTATCTCCTTTATGTCCATATCGTTGCTTTGTATATATTGTGGTTAATTGCGAGGGCAGCCTACTTTGTCGTCCCTCTTACGTGTTATTTGATGATCTTGATTCTTGTGGACTTGTTTCGGGGTTGCGCAACCTTTTCGGGCATGGTAGTGTCGAGTAACACGGGCGGCATCAGGTTTGCCATGCTCCCTCGGCTATTATGGTTTCTCAGTCCTTTTCTCGCTGAGGCATACTCCCCTACCCTAGAGGCGTGGTTCACCTCGTTGGGCATACGAACCTATTTCGGGAGATATGGGTCGTAGGATCGGGGTACATCCAGAGTACCCCATTTTTGGAGGGATAAGGGTTTTGCCGGCACTTACTTGAAGATCTTGGCTTGTGGCTCATGATTGAAGACAAGCTGAACCATATCCTTTTTATATGTGGTTAATTACTTGTCCAGCTAGTTATGTTACTTGGTATTGAATATGTGTTATCTTGTTGCATATCACATTGCATAACTTATTGCACGCCCCGGTATGCTGCATCATCTCCTTCGCTAGGCAACATTGTTGCTCACTCCTCATTTAACATGTTTCAGGAGAAGCTGAGGTGAATCCCCAGCTAGTAGAGGTAGTAGAAGAGGAAGAAGAACAAATTGAACAACTTCCGTGACTTTTCTTATGTGTTAAGGTTGGCTTTTGTGTGCGGCTTGTGTGAGGAAGTTGGTTGATGTTCTTTTTGAGACCATGTGGTCTTGTATATATATTTGGTGGTTGTAGCAAGTTGTAATCTTGCATGGTTAATAGTAAAGTAGGTGGCATGTAATAATTGATACTAGTCTTTACTTTCTTTTATTGCATGCTTGTGTGTTTAATAGTTAGAAAGTTGAGCTTGGCCTATCATTATGACTTGCTACTTATGGTTAAGTTTGGAAATGTCTTGCATGCTTGTATGGGATTTAGGTTTTGAGGTATCAAGGCTCGATTAGTCTTGGGAAGTTGGTTGGCTATTGTTAATATGGAAGTTTAGGTTGTATGTGATATTTGCTAGTTGGCTTAGGACTTGTATGTGTTTATTGTAGGTAACTAGTTTTTCCACAGTACAGAAGAGACTCTATCCGTGTGACAGTTCTGGACTTGATATGTAGCGTGGGGTTGGGTTCGGGGCGTTACACATTCATCACATATTTATCACATAAATAAATGCATGAAATAAAATGGAATGATCATGGACTAGGAGCACTATCAACCCGAACCACTGGGTTGAATACCTAAATCAAATAAAGGGCCCACAAGATAGATTCATGGGCTGCTCCTCATTGGCTTCACAAAACTCCTTTCGCAAACTGGGTCCACCAACTCTTGATGTCTTCATCTCGATCTTCCATTGCATTTATGTACATAAATTCCTAATCAATGGGGATACATAAATGAGAATAGAGGTTTTACATCTTTAAAATGGGAATAAAAGGCATGCAAGCCCCATTTCAAAATATTACATAAAACCCAAAATGAGTAAATAAATTAAATAATGACATTCATCCATTCATACACACAAAACTTGTCCATGATCACCCACAAATATAGCAAATAATAAAGAAAAGTAATCCACAAATATAGTACAATTAGTCTCCTAATATAATCTCATTATATTACGTTTATCCAATTAACAAACACCTTTATTAATTTGGATCCTTAAATATCACATATTTAAATTAATATAATCTCATTATATTTATAGTAATTAATTAATTAATAATTTATTAATTAACTACTAGAATAGCACAATTAATTTTCTAATATAAACTTTTTACATTATGTTTTTCCATTTCATAAACTCTTTATTAAATTTATTCTATTTAGTGAACTCTATTAAATTTACTCCATAAATATCTCATATTTACAAAATATAAATATAATCATATTAAATTTAATAATTAAACAACTATTTATTAATTTAAAGTGTCAAAATATTATTTGGGCTTCTTTAATAAATTTGTCACATAAACAAATTTGTTCAGACTTTTAAAATAAAATAAATCCAATTTATTCTATTTAAATCCAAGTCCAAAAGCCAACAACCCAATTCAGAAAATAAATTAGTCTATACTATTTATTCCCAAGTCCGAATTAAGCTTGACCCAATTCAGACCAAAAGGATCCAAATTAACAAGCACTTATACATCTACCATTACGATATAAGACTAGTCGCCCAAATCAATATCTCATATTATTTGGATGGTAGACTGTAATCCGATCTTTCCAGATAAACTAACGCCCAATT
The DNA here is from genome assembly GCA_037974665.1 of Ehretia macrophylla. NCBI lineage: Eukaryota > Viridiplantae > Streptophyta > Magnoliopsida > Boraginales > Ehretiaceae > Ehretia > Ehretia macrophylla. The sequence goes on along the minus strand of CM075767.1, from coordinate 18,361,888 downwards.
ACTTTATCCTATGATTGAGGTCTACTTTTAGAATATATTTATGAATATAGATTATGTCATGCCCCGACCTAACCCCACGTTAAAGGTTAAGTCTGGACCTGACAAACGGACAGAGTCTCCTCTGTACCGTGGACATTCTGAAAACCAGTAACCATTCAATAAAGCCACAACATAGCAAGAATTCCAATTCTAATTAAGATCCTAGCTTTAAGGCCATCCTAGCCTTAAGACATACAAACAGTTAAGATTCATACAAGCATGCATTCACAATATAGACTTCTTTACAAAACCGCTTATCATGCCACTCCATGATAGCATTTAAACATTCTGAGAAATTAAAAACAACCATTCATCTAGTCATTCACCCCCAAGCATGCAAAGTAGCTAAGAGCAGAAATATAAGTTATTACATGTCATAGGTCCATGTCTTCTACTACAATCATCTAGCTTTCGACTTGCATCCACACAATATGTATATAAACACTTAGGCTACAAAATAGAACACAAAATAACACAAGCAGATTCTTCGCATAATAGCAAGAACACATCCACCTCAAGTACAAGAGACAGCTATTAAGGCAATTGCTCTGCCTGTACTTCTTCCTCCTTTCCCTCAATCACAACAAGTTGGGGATCACCCTCAACACCTCCTAAAACATGTTAGCGATGTATGAGCAACCATAATTGCCCAGTAAGGGATAAAGTCTACCCGGGGCATGCAATGCGACAATTATAGCAGTTAAGCAAGAAAGGCAATTAAAGTACATTTGAAATAGTAAGTAACCACACATATCAAAGGATACGATACACTTAACCCTAACACTCCATAATTCTCTTTATCTTCGATCACGAACCTCGATCACGATCAATGTGCCGACATAATCATAATCACTCCAATGGGTGTACTCCGGATGTACCCTGAGAAACCTACGACCCAACACCCCCTGGAAATCTCCGGACCAGGCGAGTGAGGGACTAAGGAACGAGATCAATTATCCATTGGCAAGCCCGCTGCCGCCCAACCGATATTCAACTCATCCACCCCTGACGCTGTGGTTGCGTAACCACTATGCAATGCACTTAACAATGACAATATAATATCAATAATAGAAGTAATATCACATGGGAGGAACAACAAAGTAGGTTGTCCTCCAAACAGTTAGAATATAAACTTTATCATAAGCAACTAAACCGATTACAAAGGGCATTTACCCAACTCACATAGAACTAATCCAAAAGCTCAAGAATGTCTTAAAAACACAATTAAACACTCAAGGAGTCTTCACAAGGCCTTAGAAGCCTAAGACAATCGAATTCCTACTTTAACCCCTTTGTAATTCAACCCGTTTTCCTTCCAAATTCATGTCATTGTTCTAGATTAGTGAGTGGCCTATTCTATACTTTTAATTAACCCATTAAACACCCTTAGGACCCTCGAAGTTGTCCAATTACCCACGTTTAGCATAAAAATCCCAATTTATCTCTTTTGACTTTGTACTACACGTACCTCAACCGAGACTCAAACGGAAGCTAGCAAAGAATATTTAGAGTCTACTTAGCCTAGGAATACCAAATGTGAAGGCCAATTTTACCCAAATTCGCGATAGTCCCGAAACCCCTTTTGAAAAGTCACCTAATTCATGCTTTTGTTATGTTACGAGCAATTAAACCCTACAGGGCATTTACACTACTTTCATTAGCATCCATAGCATCTATTTGGACCATTAAATCAAGCTAAAAGGTTCAATTTCACAAAACCCTAGGAATTCTATCACTATTCATGCCATACAATCAACGAGCAAATTCAACCGTTTAAACTTCGAAACAATAGCATAAATAAGGTCTCTACTACTTGTATACAACATACATTATCATATTTAAGCATTGCATAAGTATTTGATAGCAAATCTAAGAATTCAAGAAAGTTGTAACATTTTTAAAATGCAAAATAAGCGTGCAAATCTCTCACCTAATGCGCGTAGGAGCTCAGAAAAGGCTAGCAAACACCTTAAACTACTTGCACCTGGCTTGGCTTAGCTTGGTTGAAGGTTTGATTAAGCAAAATTCTCTCTTCTCCTCTTAAGGGGTTGTCGAGTTTGCCCTCTGCTTTTCCAGTTTTTTTTTTTTTTTTTTTTTTATATTTATAAAAATGAGCTATTATGTGTTTTATTGAGTATAAAAAGGGTGGGGTCAAGTTAGGGGTATGTAAAGTCTACTAAAATTGAGTTTAGTTTGTGAAGCCCGAGAACTTCACCGTACATTTATTTACTGTTGCATCTACTATTTGCGTATTTTCACTATGCATTGCTTGTTGCTTATGTGGTTACTATTCATCATGTTTTTTAACCACTTAATTACTTCGAATTAGCATTTTTCTTAAATTATATTAATTATTTTAGGAATGAGAAAAATGTGCATTTGAGCTAAAAGCGATAGGAGCATCCGTTTAGAAAATAATTTGTTGAAACTAATGAATAGTGCTACGTAACTAAACTAGGTGTTTTAATTAGCTAACATTAATTGCACTTGTTTCTAACTAGCTAAACTCCTTTCAATAGTCAATAGGTGCACCCAAACACAACTCCAACTTAATATATACTCATATAACACTTTATAACTCATAAAAACACAAAAAAAATAGTGCAAAAGCTGGAATCACTGTAGCAAATCCAAACAGCTTTGTGCAGCCAAGGAGGAGAGTTTTAACTCATCAAATCTTCATTACAAGCCAATCCAAGCTAGGTTCAAGTAGTTTAGGGTGTCTACTAACCTTTGCCGAGCTTCTACGCGCTTTAGGTGAGGGATTTCATGCTTGTTTGTGCATTTTAAAAATGTTGTTCATTTCTTGAATTCTTAGATTTGTTATCAAATGCCTATGCAATGCTCAAATATGCTTATGTATGTTGTATATAGGTAGTAGAGACCTAATTTATGCTATTGTTTCATAGTTTAAATGGTTGAAATCGCTTGTTGATCGTAGGGCATGAATAGCGACGGGAAAACTAGGGTTTTCTGAAATCGGACTTTATAGCTTGAATTAATGGTTCTAATAGATGCTTTGGGTACTAATGAGAGTAATGCAAAGGCCCCGTAGGGTTTAATTGCTCATAACCTAGCAAAAGAATGAAACAGCTGACTTTTAAAAAAGGGTTTTGGGGTTATCGTAAATCTGGGTTAAAATGGACTTAACTTTTGGTATTCCTAGGCTAAGTAGGCTCTAAATATGCTTTGCTAGCTTCCGTTTGAGTCTCGGTTGAGGTACGTCTAGTACAAAGTCAAAAGAGAAAAATTGGGACTTTTGTGTTAAACGTGGGTATTTGGGTAACTTCGAGGGTTCTAAGGGTGCCTTATGGGTTAATTAGAAGTATGGAATAGCCCGCTTGCTTAACTAGAACATTAACTTGTGTTTGGAAGAAAGATGGCTTACGTTACAAAGGGAAAAAAGTAAGAAATCGGTTGTTTTGTACTTCTATGACCTTGTAAATGTTTCTTAGGTGTTTAAACACATTTTTAAGTTAATTGTGAGCTTTTGGTAATATTTTGTGAAAAATATGTAATTTACCATTTGTGTTCATTCGGTTAGTTTCGTGATATGCGTGTATATTGTTTATATTGTTTGTGTAATACTTGTTAAGGATTGAGTAAATATGCTTATATCTTGTATAATGTTTTCATTACTTGTATGTTGTGTTGTATGGATGAAGATATACTTAAGACTTGTAACTGGACTGCTAGAATGATTACTTGGATGGTATGTTTAGCCAGAGTATATAAAGGTAGTTGTTGCTAAAGATAGAATTCTAATGGATATTGTATGCCAAATAAGTGAAGTTATAAGTTAGCTAACCTAGCTGAATAATTAATGAATGTTGTAGTTAAAGAGTAATTGAAGTAATGTTTGCTCATAGGTTCAAGGTGATTGAAAATGATATGATTCAAACTTATATCTTGGAGCTCGGTAGAGGTAAGGGAGACTTCATCCTTATGTGCATAATAGTTTATTTATTTGTACTTAGATTATGTGCACTTATTGTCTATATATTGTGTGTGAGGGCAACCTACTTTGTTGTTCCTCAATCATGTGTTTATTGATTTATTCTATTGTTATCATTTTGAGTGCATTGCATCGTGGTTACGCAACCATTTGGGCATGGTAGTGTCGTGGAAATCGGGCGGCATCGGGCTTATCGGTCTACCTCAGCTACTATGGTTGCCCAGTCCCTTTCTCACTTGGGATGCCGCCCAGGGAGAGTTGGGTCGTAAGATTTCGGGGTACATCCGAAGTATACCCATTTTGGAGTTATAAGGGGATGTTGGCTTATCGATAACAGTGTCATTATTACATAGGGATTTCAGTTCGTGGCTCGTGGTTTGTGATTGAAGAACAAGTGAATCATATCCTTTTTAATGTGTGGTAACTTGTTATTTTGATTGCTCTTTAGTTGTTTTAAATGCCTATTGAGTTATCTGTTGCATTGCACGTCCCCGATAGACTTTATCCCTCACTAAGCAATTGTGATTGTTCATACCTCGCTAAACATGTTTCAGGTGGCGCAGTTGAAGGAGTTGCCTTGGTTGTTGTGTGCTATTGCTTGAGATTAGAGTGTTTGCCTGCTAAATTGTGGAAGATTTTATTTGTATTATGTCTTGTTCTATTTTGTGCGTATAGGTTTGTATATATTTGGTGTTGTTGAAGAACGGTAATAGCTAGGTTAATGTATGACTTGAATGGTAGTAGATTGTAATAGTTTATCCTTACTTTTTGCTATACTGCTTGCTTGGGTGTTAATGAAAGTTAAAAGTCGTTTCGCTTTAGTTTATAAGAAGGTCTAATGATTAAAATAAAGTGGTATGATAATCGGATAAGGTTTCGATGATTGTTAAATGCATGCTTGTTTCTGTTTTTTGTCTTACTCAAGGCTCGGTTGGCCTTGAAGCTGGGAATGTTGGGGAGATGAAGTTGGTGAATGTTGTGGATGTTGGATTTTGTGTGGTTTGTGGCTTCGTTGTCAGTTTACAGGTTTTGATTTATCTTATAAACAGAGGAAACTCCGTCCGTTTTTCCTAAAATTTTATGACTGGGTTGGAATTGGGTTGAGAATAGCATGGATATTTGAGTCTCCAGTCTCGTGAGGGATCGGGGTATTACTGGTGGTATCAGAGCTTAGTTAGCTCTCAGCCGTGATAGGGTCCTCAGCCTTTTGGGTAGTAAGCCTTATGTGTGTTCTTGTTAAGTTTGTGCTTGTATGTGTGATTGTGTGTTTTGAATTAATGTGTACACCTATGTGATATAGTTATGTGTTATATGTTAAACGTGTCCTAAGTGAAGTGAAGTTGCATCGAATTGACCTTGTGAATCGTTATTTGCGTGAATTATTGATTGTAATGTATGTACTTCAGCATTTTGAATTAAGGTTTGTTGTGAATTGAATTGGTTATGTTATGGTTCGTACTTGAATGACTTTGTTGCTTACATTGTTTTTATAAGTTCTTTTATAATCATGCTTGCATAATAGTTTAAAGAATGTTTATATATATGCAATAGTTTGGCATTCATACCTAGCCCGTCGAATGGTAAGAAAGACTTCATCTTTCCCCTGAACGGAGATGATTAATGGCTGGCCTTTCAAGTTATATGGATTAGTAGGAACGTGAAGCGTTGATCAGCCCTTTTATTTGAAAGTTAGTGTTGTGGGCAGAACTCAGTTATTGGGATTCTTCCAAGGCATTTTTCTCTGCTCAACAGTCAGAAATGAATGGCTTCCCTTAGGATTTCTATATGACTGTTCTCTAAGGCATTCTTTTGGTATTTTCTTATTTAGCATTCTTCTGGTATTTTCTTATTGGCATTTCTCTGAAGACTTGGTATTTAGAATTCTATTCAGCCATATTATACGGTTTTATCTACAGTATTTATGCTCTAATCTTTTATTGGTATTTTCTAGCCACTTTTAGTTGGGATTATATTATTCTACAGTGTTCGTGCCAGTGGAATTCTTATTCGGATTTCTATGTAGCATTTCTATTGAAAACTTTATTTGGCCTTATTACTTGGGGATTCACTGGCAGTACTACTGGGATTTCTTAATGGGTTCTTACGAGAATTCGTATACGGTATTCCTGTTCAGCAACAGATGAAGAGTAATTGAAGTTGGTTTTCAGTTGATGCGGAGTTCTCTTGGAAGAAGAATTGCGTGGACGCAATTTGTTTAAGGGGGAGAGGATGTGACGCCTGAGAACTTCACCGTACATTTAATTACTGTTGCATCTACTATTTGCGCATTTTCACTATGCATTGTTTGTTGCTTATGTTGTTACTAATCATCATGCTTTTCAACCACTTAATTACTTCGAATTAGCATTTTTCTTAAATCTTATTAATTGTTTTAGGAATGAGAAAATTGTGCATTTGAGCTAAAAGCGATAGGAGCATCCGTTTAGAAAATGATTTGTTAAAACTAATAAATAGTGTTACGTAACTAAACTAGGTATTTTAATTAGTTAACATTAATTGCACAATTAGGACTTGTTTCTAGCTAGCTAAACTTCTTTTAATAGTCAATAGGTGCACCCAAACATAACCCCAACTTAATATATACTCACATAACACTTTATAACTCATAAAAACATACAAAAAAAGAGTGCAAAAGTTGGAATCACTGTAGCAAATCCGAACAGCTTTGTGCAGCCAAGGAGGAGAGTTTTAACTCATCAAATCTCCATTCCAAGCCAAGCCAAGCTAGGTTCAAGTAGTTTAGGGTGTGTACTAACCTTTGCCGAGCTCCTACGCGCTTTAGGTGGGGGATTTCATGCTTGTTTGTGCATTTTAAAAATGTTGTTCATTTCTTGAATTATTAGATTTATTATCAAATGTCTATGCAATGCTCAAATATGCTTATGTATGTTGTATATAGGTAGTAGAGACCTAATTTATGCTATTGTTTAATAGTTTAAACAGTTAAAATCGCTTGTTGATCGTAGGGCATGAATAGTGACGAAAAAACTAATATTTTCTGAAGTTGGACCTTATAGCTTGAATTAATGGTTCTAATAGATGCTTTAGGTACTAATGAGAGTAGTGTAAAGGCCCCGTAGGGTTTAATTACTCATAACCTAGCAAAAGAATGAAACAGCTGACTTTTAAAAAAGGGTTTTGGGGTTATCGTAAATCTGGGTTAAAATGGCCTTCACTTTTGGTATTCCTAGGCTAAGTAGGCTCTAAATATGCTTTGCTAGCTTCTGTTTGAGTCTCGGTTGAGGTACGTGAATTACAAAGTCAAAAGAAAAAATTTGGGGCTTTTGTGTTAAACGTGGGTATTTGGGTAACTTCAAGGGTCGTAAAGGTGCCTTATGGGATTAATTAGAAGTATGGAATAGGCTGCTCGCTTAACTAGAACATTAACTTGTATTTGGAAGAAAGATTGTCACACCCCAACTCGACCCCACATACGATCAGTCAGGATGCAACGGAATTTTGGCAATATAACGACAGTAATTAGACACCAAGGCTCTAAACCAACCTCTTTAGAACATCATACATCAAACTCCATAAACAATCCCAACAATCAACCCCTCAATTAAGTTAACAACATACAGCACGTCCATATTATACAATAATCATTCTTCAACAATCCATTCATAGCTATACGCCTCTGTTCCAACATAATACATTAATTGAACATACATTTCAAAATAGATTATAAACCAACTTAGTAATCTAAACATGATCAAAAGAAAAACTACTAACAATCATACATAAGTCTTATAATTGAGTAAGCTATACAATATAACATATTACAACAACTAAGACAAATTCATGGCAATGACTCCGGAACACAACACTCGTCCATATAAAGCACATTCTCAGCTTCCTGAGGCATGTATCCGTAATCTTGATCGGTAATACCTGTATGCATGCAATAATAGAGAGTGAACTTATATAAAATAAGCCCAGTGAGGATCCGATAGATCTCTAACAGTATTTACTATATTCCTTGGAAATGATCCTTTGAGCAAGTAAACACACAATAACATCAATAATACTATCATCACATAATCTATAATGACCATTCAATAAAGGATACACTAGTTGGTGTAGCTCCAAACGCCATCACGATCATAACAACCTTCTTGTGACTCCCATAAACTCACGCACCCGAGGTACCACAATAACCTCTCCCTCCATGACACCTCCGTCATGCGAGCTGGAGGTAGTCTCTGGTAGTCATGCCGTTATCAATCCGACAGCCCGATGCTGCCCGAGAGGTGGTACACACATACCAAAGACTCAGCAATAATAATAAACATCATTCACAGGAGGACAGTCTAGTAGAACTTCCTATCTCCCGACATCAATTATCAATCAATAATCATCAATAATCATATTATCATCATAATAACATCAATAATCAATTTAACAACAAATAACTAAGTTAGATGACAAAGTAGGCCATCCAATCGAACATGCATTAAACACACAATCAAACCCTAGTTTATCCATCAACAACTCATAATTTAATCACTCAAATACCACCCAATCAACTAAGACTCAATTCAACAATTTAAAGGAAGATAACCTAAACTTCAAATAATCATATCTTACATTCTACTAATCCAAACAACTCCAAATCAATTTCAAACACTCACCCATTCAATCAACTACATTAGCCCCCTCAGAAACCAACCAAAACACATCCAAATCATGCCTAATAACCCTAAAACCCTAGTGTGTCATGGCTAAAATTTTCGGATTTTAGCACCGACCTCACAATCAAAAATTCGGCATTACAACGGCGCTACCACATAATTAACAAACTTTTAGAAATCAACGGCAATCGATTTCAACCAATACAACTCAAGATAATCAACATTTAGCAAATTAATCAACTTTAAATACCAGAAAATAAATAATTATGCTACAATGGTTCAAATGTCGCAAGAATACATATAAACGATCCCTAGCATGCATGGAGCAATAATCTAACTTCAAATTAACATTCTAACGGTTCAATAATTATTTATACGCATAAACACAAAATATGAGTTTTGAGATCTAGAATTTTTCTCTCACCTTTTATGTGTTTTGATGCAAGAAACATGTATAATGGATGCCCAACAAGTGAAATCAAGCTTTGAATGAAGTGATTTGGACTTGAATTGCAAAATCTATGTGAAAATGCTTGAAAACCTTTGAAAAATGTCTTCTTTCTTCTCCCTCATGGAATTTCTGTAAGGTGTGTGTAAAATGAGTATGTTTTGTGTTGTTTTAATGTGTGTGGTGATATATTAAGCAAAGGTCAACAAATAAAAGAAAGTCAAAGGTGGAAACTAATTATTTTTAGTGTTTTCTTGTCTTTTAATTCATTTTCTTGACTACTCTTGCTCAAATTAATTATGCAACACTTAAACTATCTCAAGTAGTTTATTTTTAGGTGACAAGAAGTTTTACATTCAAACAATTTCACCCGAGTCGGCTTAAAATGCGATTTTTGCAAAAGAAGGTGAAAAGTCATATTATTTATTTTTAAATGTCTTTTGAATGCACAATTAATCTAAAATCATTTAATACCACATATCAATACATTTATATTAATATATACTAGGTCAATGAAAGTCAATGCAAGAATCGGGTTTAGAAGAAATTACTATTTGGCTCAAAAATGTTACTTTTCACCCGAAAAGTCTATTTAAATTACTATTCTGTTTCAGAATTAATTTTTATCAAACATGGGCCGATTAATAATAGAGGACTAGGTTTTAAGATGTTTAAAACACCCTTGTAAAAATTTTTGCGGACAAGTGTTCAAAAATACTATTCACCAAAACCAGCGATAAAATTTCTTATGCCGATTTTGATGAAAATTTCATGAATGCACACATAGCATGTATTAGGAATATAAATCACATATTTACCACATTCTAACTCATATAACACATAAACTGGTCAAATCACGCAAATTGAGGTAAAGACACGCAAATCGAGGTAAAGAGAAAAAAACTGGGGTTTCACAAAGATGGCTTACGTTACAAAGGGGAAAAAGTAGGAAATCAGTTGTTTTGCACTTCTATGACCTTGTAAATGTTTCTTAGGTGTTTAAATGCACTTTTAAGTTAATTGTGAGCTTTTGGTAATGTTTTGTGAAAAATATATAATTAACCCTTTGTGTTCATTTGGTTAATTTCGTGATATGCTTGTATATTGCTTATATTGTTTATCTGTTACTTGTTAAGGATTGAGTAAATATGCTTATATCTTGTATAATGTTTACATTACTTGAATATTGTGTTGTATGGGTGAAGATATACTTAAGACTTGTAACTGGGCTGCTAGAATGATTGCTTGGATAGTATGTTTAGCTAGAGTATATAAAGGTGGCTATTGCTAAAGATAGAATTCTAATGGATATTGTATGCCAAATAAGTGAAGTTATAAGTTAGCTAACCTAGCTGAATAATTAATGAATGTTGTAGTTAAAGAGTAATTGAAGTAATGTTTGTTCATAGGTTCAAGGTGACTGGAAATGATGTGATTCAAATTTATATCTTGGAGCTTGGTAGAGGTGAGGGAGACTTCATCCTTATATGCATAATAGTTTATTTACTTGTACTTAGATTATGTGCACTTATTGTCTATATATTGTGTGTGAGGGCAACCTACTTTGTTGTCCCTCAATCATGTGTTTATTGATTTATTCCATTGTTATCATTTTGAGTGCATTGCATCGTGGTTGCGCAACCATTTGGGCATGGTAGTGTCGTGGAAACCGGGCGGCATCGGGATTGCCAGTTTACCTCGACTACCATGGTTGCCCAGTCCCTCTCTCGCTTGGGATACCGCCCAGGGAGCGTTGGGTCGTAAGATTTTGGGGTACATCTGGAGTACACCCATTTTGGAGTTATAAGGGGATGTTGGCTTATCGATAACAGTGTCATTATTACATTGGGATTTGAGTTTGTGACTCGTGGTTCGTGATTGAAGAACAAGTGAATCGTATCCTTTTTAATGTGTGGTAACTTGTTATTTTTATTGTTCCTTAGTTATTTTAAATGTCTATTGAGTTATCTACTGCATTGCACGTCCCCGGTAGACCTATTCCTCACTGAGCAATTGTGATTGCTCATACCTCGCTAAACATGTTTCAGGTGGCACAGTTGGAGGAGTTTCCTTGGTTGTTGTGTGCTATTGCTTGAGATTGGAGTGTTTGCCTGCTAAATTGTGGAAGATTTTATTTGTATTATGTCCTGTTCTATTTTGTGCCTATAGGTTTGTATATATTTGGTGTTGTTGAAGAACGGTAATAGCTAGGTCAATGTATGGCTTGAATAGTAGTAGATTGTAATAGTTTATCCTTACTTTTCGTTATACTGCTTGCTTGGGTGTTAATGAAAGTTAATAGTCGTTTGGCTTTAGTTTATAAGAAGGTCTAATGATTAAAATTGAGTAGTATGATAAGCGGATTAAAAAGACAAGGTTTCAATGATTGTTAAATGCATGTTTGTGTGTGCTTTCTGTCTTACTCAAGGCTCGGTCGGCCTTGAAGCTGGGAATGTTGGGGAGATGAAGTTAGTGAATATTGTGGATGTTGGATTTTGTGTGGTTTGTGGCTTCGTTGTCTGTTGACAGGCTTTGATTTGCCCTATAAACAGGGGAGACTCCGTCCATTTTTCCTAAAATTTTATGACTGGGTTGGAATTGGGTTGAGAATAGTATGATTATTAGAGCCTCCGGTCTCGTGAGGGATCGGGGCATTGCATAGTTGGCTTTAAAACGAGTCTAAAAGTGCAATTTAATGTTAGCTAATTAAACACATAGATTAGTTACGTAACACTATTCATTAGTTTCAACAAATCATTTTCTAAACGAAGGCTCCTAATGCATTTAGCTCAAACGCACATTTTTTTCAATCCTAAAATAATTAATATGATTTAAAAAAAATGCTAATTCAAGGTAATTAAGAAGTTGAAAAATGGAATGAATAGTAGCCACTTAAAGCAACAAGTAAAGCACAGTAGAAATGCGCAAACAGTGGATGCAACAGTTAAAAGATGTACAGCTAGTTCTCGGGCGTCACAGATTCTGTCACTCATATCCATGCTCTTAAGGATAGAATCTATAAATATTATTATAAGGACTTTTATTTAAATAGTTAATCACATTAATGATATTTAAATAAACTGTCCACATTAAATAAATAATATAATTATTAAGTTCTAAAATTGGCTTTTAGGGCATATAATCCAACAGTTACCTATGGTGATTAGACACAAATATTTTCATATTGTTGGCATGAGTTTTAATCACTAATCGAGACTTGTCCGACTAGATAGGATTGACACTATACAAAAATACTAAACCAAAGCAAACCAAATTGAGACTTATCCCACTAGATAGGGTCAGCACTATACAAAAAATACTAAACCAAACCAATCTAAGCTTTGTTCCACTAGGTGGGGTCGGCACTGTACAAAAAACATTGTAAACAAAAATCTCCGCCCCTCTAATATTAGATTTCTGGCTCCGTCCCTTTATGAGGTATGTTATGAGCTATTAGATTTGACATATATGATATCAATCATTCATTTCAAATTGATTTTAACTACTTTTTTCAAAACTAAGATTTAAAATAAATGCATGAGACTTAAAAACATCAAATCCTATGACCCATAATGCACCCCCTCTAGTAAATGAGATAATCAAACATAAGCGAGGTTGTTCCAAGGCTACCAGTAGCCTTTGGGTATCACATAGGATAAGAGACACTACAAAAAAAATTGGGCAATTGCGGTAGACCAAATACGGTGGTTCCCGTAAACCGCCGTAAAAGAGAGGTATTAATGGCGGTTTATAGGAACCATCGTAAAAACTAAAATTTTGGAATTTTCTATTACAGCGGTTTGTGGAACCGCCTCTATAGAAATCTTATACGACGTTTATTCACAAACATCGCTGAAGGACGTCAAATATTGGTATATACGACGGTTTTATAAACCGCCGTAAAAGAGGCGTAAAAATATGTTGGTATTTATGGCGGTCTTTGGAACCGCCGTAAAAGAGTCTTCATATTACAGCCCTAACGCCAATATCCATTTTTCTATCTGCTACTTCCTAACCATAAACAAAAAACAAAAGCAAAAAAACAAAAAATAATCCAAAAAATCATTCTTTCCTTCTTCTTCTTCTTCTTCTTCTTCTTCTTCTTCTTCTTCTTCTTCTTCTTCTTCTTCTTCTTTTCTCTTTCTTAAGCTCAAGGTTTGTACTTTAAACTATCTCAGAATTTCACCTCAAGGTGTTTAGTATATTGGCTTTCTTGTCCTTGGAATAAGCTCCAGGCGACCCACGACGATCAGGTAGTTTGGCTTTCACTTCTTCTTCGTTTGATGAATGTTGCTGGGTTTGATTGAATTTGAGCTCAAAGTTTGTGTTGAAATTATAAGTTAACTTGGTTTATATTCCAATCAAATTAGAAATTAACTACTTTAATTGTTTATCACCACCAAAGTCAACACTGATCCAAGAAACTCAAGCCTTAAGGGATCTGATTTCTCCCAAGGCAAGCCACGTTTAATGTTGTCCTGAACCTCTTGACAACCTTGGTGGATTGCTGATATTTATCAAGATAAAAGGGACATAATTATCTAGATCCATGTTTATTGTTTTACATGGATTTTCATTATGTAGATCCGCGTTTATTGTTTTAAATGGATTTTCATTATGTAGATCCATGTTTTAAACCTCCTAAACACATAATTAATGTTGTAACGTAAATTTTTTTATTGTAGTTTCTTTTAGGATGAAATTAGAGAAAAATATATTTATTATAATTATTATAAAAATATGATAAGAACTAATGACTTTTCAAAAAATAAAGTTTGATTATATTAGTGGAACCAATGGAGTATTGAAATTTGACCACAACTCATGAGCTGCACTAAAAAAGGTCTAACCCAAAGCAGGAAAGAAAGTCTAAAATTCTAATCAAGGAGGAAACAATTTGACTACTCCAATTGTTTTTTTCTTCTCTTCAAGGGAGGCGGAAGCCATGTTTAACAACAAATCATCTTAGGAGATGTCTCGCATCTTTTGTCACTCTCTATATATGATAGACTACTCCAATTGTTGGACCTCAGATATAATATCTTTTACCGAATGAAAAAGTTTATTAATGCATTATATAATCAATTATGCTGTGTGCCTTTTTTTGTCAGAATTATCAGGCTTCTTTGGATGGGAATTTGATTGAATCAAGGGTGATTTTAACTTGAAAAACTTCGAGTGGCTTATTTGCATCTTTAGCCAAAAGGTAATGAACCTTTCCCACCGATCATAATAATTATGATATTGATGTTGATTGTCTGCTAGCAAAGATTTTGGATGCAAGTGAGATGATATCTAACCTCTATTGTTGAGGATCTATTGTCTTTTAGTTTTCATTTTCCGTAGTCATTGAGTTTTCTGATTGAGTATTACTTTAAACATGCGGAGGAGCTGATTTCATCATTTTATAGTTAAATCTTTTTTCTTTCTTTTTTTTGTATTTTTGTGTAGATATTTTTGTTATAAGATGGATAAATCTTGGATTGAAAAGCCTAGAAATGGTATTGAGTATATTCGAGGTGTGACGGAGTTTCTTAACTTTGCATTTGAGAAAGTCACAAAGGATGAGAAAATTCTATGTCCTTGTAAAAAATGTTGCAATTGTGATAGGAAGACCCGTCATGAAGTTGAAGAACATCTATTGTTTATAGGCTTTTTGCCTGGATATACTGAATGGTTTTTTCACAAGGAGTCATTTACTTCATCAACTGTAGAAAGATAAGCGTCAGTTCATAATTCTTCTAGTATGCACCATCTACTTCGTGATGCATTTGGGATTCATAACTTCGACGAGCAAATAGCTAGTGAAGACCTCAATGAACATGACGTGAATAATGAGGCAATGTTAGATGATGACACATATACTAGTGAACCTAATGGACAACCCTCTGGATTTCACAAATTCTTTCGAGATGTCAATGAAAGCCTTTATCCTGGATGCAATTATTCAATACTATCATTGATAGTGCACCTTTTACATATAAAATGCAAGAATAAGTGGTCTGACGAATCAATGAGAAAACTTTTAAAGCTTTTAAAGGAGGTATTTCCACAAGCAAAAATGCCTTCATCCTTCTATGAAACCAAAAAGATTATCAACGAATTGGGTTTAGGTTATGAGAAGATTGATGTATGTCCTAATAATTGCATATTATATTGGGGCGAACAAGCCAATCAAGAGTCATGCGACAAGTGTAATACTCCTCGATGGAAACTAAGTGGGAAGAAGAAGAAAAATAAAATACCAGTAAAATTGTTGCGATATTTTCCATTAGTACCAAGGCTTCAATGGTTGTACATGTCATCTAAAACTTCTTCTTCAATGAGATGGCACGCTGAGGGCCGTACAAAAGATGGATTATTGAGGCATCCGACAGACTCTTTAGCTTGGAAATCATTTCATGAGCGTCATTCAGATTTTGCTTCTGATCCTCGCAATGTTAGGCTTGGATCAACATCTGATGGTTTCAATCCATTTGGAACAATGAGTAATGCGTACAGTATTTGGCCAGTCATTTTGATGCCATATAATTTACCACCATGGATATGCATGAAACAAGAGTCTTTGATTTTATCCATGATCATTCCAGGACCTAAAGGACCGAGAAATAACATTGATGTTTTCTTACAACCTCTAATAGCTGAGTTGTTTCAATTGTGGGAAGGTGTTGAAACATATGATGCATCCTCTAAACAATATTTTACAATGCGAGCTTCATTAATGTGGACAATAAATGACTTTCTTGCTTATGCTAATTTATCTGGGTGGAGCACTAAAGGAAAAAAATGCATGCCCATGTTGTGCAAATAAGACCAATTTTGAGATGGTTAGCTAATGGGAAGAAACATTGCTATGTAGGTCATCGTCGTTGGCTAAGTCCTTCACATAAGTTTCGAAAGCGAGCCAATATTTTTGATGGTACTGAAGAAGAAGGAACATCCCCAATTCCTATGTCTGGAACTGTTGCATTAAGACAATTGGAAGGAGTTAATTTCATATTCGACAATCAAAATAGTGAAAATCTTGAAGAAATTTCGTGAAAGAAGAAAAATATATTCTTCAAGTTGCCTTATTGGAAGCACCAAATACTATGTCACAACCTAGATTTGATGCATATAGAAAAAAATGTTTGTAAAAATTTAATTGGGACATTGTTGAACATCGGCAAAAAGAAGAAGGAAAATGAAAACTCAAGGGAAGACCTGGCTCTGATGGGCATAAGACGTCAATTATACTCCCAAATAGCACCAAATGGTAGAAAAGTCATGCCTCTTGCTTGTTATCACGTGTCAAGAGCAGAAACAAATATATTTCTTCAAATTCTTAAAGATGTTAAACTTCCAGATGTCTATGTTTCAAATATTTTGAGGGGTGTTAATGTAAAGGAGCAGAAGCTCCAATCTTTGAAGACTCATGATTACCATATCTTAATGTAGGATCTTTTAGTAGTTGCACTACGCCCCTGTATGACTGATAAAGTCATGAAAGTCATAACATAATTAAGTGTAATTTTCAAAGTCGTTTGCTAAAAAACGCTAAATGTTGTAGAACTTGAACGATTGGAATCTCGTGCAGCATTGACACTGTGTCATATGGAAATGATTTTTCCTCCTTCATTCTTCACAATCATGGTCCATTTGGTTATCCATATTGTTGGTGAGGCTAAAGTGGCAGGTCCTATGCATTATAGATGGATGTATCCAATTGAGAGGTAACTATTGATTTTTTTCCTTCATTTTAAATTGTGTAATATGTATTTAATTTTTAAAACAAATTTTCTATGATTTTATTGATGTATATTAGGTGCTTAAAGGAGTTCAAAAATTATGTCAAAAATAAAGCTCAACTTGAAGGCTCGATTGCTGAAAGATATGTTGCAGATGAGTGTTTAACTTTTTTGCTCAAAATACCTTGATGGAACTCATATGATATTCAATCGGACTTGTCGAAATCCTGATGTAATGGACCTTGAGAGTGACAAATATTTATTTAAAAGTGCTGGTAAAGTGATAGGCGCAAGTGAAATGATATTGTTGGATGAAAAAACATGGAGTCAAGCATCGTTATGTGTTATTTCAATAGGATAAAATGACTAAATTTCGAGAGTAATTCCAAATTTTTATTACTTGCTAATTGCGTTGTTTTAAAACTGTTATTTACTTGTAATGGTTGTTTCAGAGAATTTATGAGGATTAAGAAGAAAATGCATCGAAGCAATCGAAGTAGAAGGCTGACAATACATGCTCTTGATAAGTTGGTGAATAAGGAGTTTCCTGATTGGTTTAGAATGCACGTAAGTATCAGTATATTCATATAATGCATATTTTTATGTAATTCTCTGTGATTATACTATTAACACTTACACATTTAATTTTAGGTTTCTACACTGGGAGTTAGATATGTATCTGAGATAACAAGACAACTTGCCATTGGACCTAGTAGATAAGCAACACGTTATAAAGGTATAATAATTAATGGCATTAGATTTTTTACCAAAGAATGAGACATGGGAAAAGTAACCCGAAGCACTGGAGTGGTTGTCAAGGCACAAACAACAAGTTATTCATCTGTGCGATATCAACATCCCATTAATGGAGAGATAGATTTCTTTGGTGAGTTGAATGACATAATTGAGTTTAATTATGATGGAAAATTCAAAATAATGCTATTCCGTTGTGATTGGGTTGATGTCACTAAGGGTGTGAAGAAAGATCAATTTTGATTTACATTGGTGAACTTCTCACGTTTGTCGCATACAGGGGAGCACATAGATCATGATCCATTTATTTTATCCTCTCAAGCTCAACAAGCGCTTTATGTGCAAGATCCGAAATATCCTGAGTGAAGCTATTAAACTAACAGTTTGAGATTCATCTGATATTGGTGCATATCTTTCTGAAGGGTTATTGCATATCACCTCTCAACGCGATCACGATTTTTAAGAAAATGAATGGGTCCGAACAGATGTAGATGAAGATATCTATGTAGAAGATTAATTAAACATTAGATTTATTATAATTTTGTTTAATGATGTGTATGGGATTGGCTTTGAATGATTATTTCTAGTACTATTTTCTTTGATACATAATTTGAATTTCTCCTATTTCTTAGTTGTTTTCAAACTGTTGAATTGACAATAAAAGCTTGTTTTCATTGCTTGACAAAATTGGGGGACAAAGCTGTATGATTCCAGACAAATAAGCACATTATATTCATCACTATATTTGTCATGGGTTGGGCACTCATGTAGCTATCAGTCTTTAAAGGTTACACTGAGTCAACAAATCAAAATATAACAACATAATAATTTTGAAATTTTAGTTTTTACGGCGGTTTTATTGCCTATTGTTTTACAATTGGAAGATTAGAGTCCGAAAGCACAAGTGTTATGAGGGTAAAAAAAAAAAGAACAAAGATCTTAGCTGATATTGACATTTTTGTCTTAAAAAAGCTCGAAATTATACCATAAAAGATTGTTTGGGATTCGAAACTAGGACCTTCCGTAACTTTAACTAACACTAAACCACTACAACACTGCACTAATCGTTACAAATATTTCATAGTTTTAAATAAGAACTATATGTGCCCTATCTTTTTCCCAAAAGTATCAAAACCCTCATTTCATTTCTCACTTTCACTCTCACCTTACTCTCTCATCGTCCTTTCTCTCTCAGCTTTCTCTCTTTGCTCTCGATGCCTCCACCGCAGTCATCAACCGCGAACCTCCAATCGCCGATCTTCTCTCAACACCTCCGTCGTAATCATCAACCGCGAACCTCCAATTGCCAATCAACTGTAATCGAAGCAATCATCAACTGTAAGGCTTTCAAATATATATTTGTCTATGTGTAGATATGATTGCGAACACCCACAAACTTGTATTCTTTGGCATATCTATATTTTATACCTAAAATTAATGTTTTTAATTAAATTAGGGCTTAGTTTAAGAACTATATTTGTGATTTAGTGCTTAATTGTAAAAGTAATTTATTTTTCAGATTTAGTGTCTTTTGTGTTGTATTCGCCCTGCTTGAAACCTATTTTTGAAGAAAAGCTGTAGAATTTTGTATTATCAAATGGAATGTAATTTTTGTTTTCTTTTTCTGTTGTCATTTGCAGTTGTTGGCTTTTCAAATCTTTTGATTGGTAGATTAATAAATTTTGAGCCCCAATTTCTATTACTTTAGGATTGATTTTGATTGTGCTTGATAGATTTAGGAGCATTGGATTTGTAATATGTGCTTTTCTTTGCCTTTTTTGGTTCAACTATTACTTAATTATTGATGTGTTATGATCTGAATGTTTCAATGCTTTCTGATATTACAACATTTTGTGTATTGAATTATCCTCTAAAATTATATCATACTACATTGTTATCATCCACATCTTTTGTTTGAATTTTCAAAACTGTGACTGATGCATATCTATTACCTTAAACTTTATAGAACTGGTAAAGACGATACTAATAAGATAGTTTCTATGCAAATGTGAATGTTATGCATGTGCAGCGTAAGTATGGGTAGGTCAAGGAGAGTTTCAAAGAGAAGTCGTGATAAGCGTTCATAAAGCGAAACTGTGTCAGCTGCTTCCGTTAAGCACAAAGCTGGTAACAATATTTATTATCAACTTGATTGTTTCCTAATTACATTTCTTAATTGTAATAAACTTGTTTGTAGAAAGTTCTCAATCAACAAAGAGAAGGGGTCCTGCAAAATGTATCAAGATACAAACCCTTGATCCTAACTCAAGACTTCCTCTTGAATTCAACGACTCTTTTTAGCCATTTGGCCCTAATTTGACTGAATTTCATAGCTATTTGGGCCTTATTGCAAGAAAATCTGAACTTTGCCCTATTGATATTACGGAGTGGGATTCTATGTTTGATTCGTTAAGAGATACACATTTTCATATGGTAGAGGTGGGTGATTTGTGATTTACTTTATAATTCAATTATTTGTTTTTATTACTTTTGCGTGTTTATGCATTGTGATTTTCTTTATGTCAGTCGAAGTTCTCGTATACTATTCCAAGAGATGAAATGCAAAGGGTTGTTGGTATGTCCATTGGAAAAAAATGGAGAGACCACAAAAGTAATTTGAGGAGAAGAATTTTTAACGAGAATTTATTGGAGGAGAAACGACCCGAATATGTGGACCTAACCTAATGGCAAAAATTTATTGAATTTAGTTTGTCAGAAGAAGGACATGTATTCTTTTCTTCCACACCCTAATATTATTAATACGTTTCGTAAACAATTCTATAGCTATTTAATGTATTCAACTTGGTGTAATTGTAGAAGTGTCATCGTCGAGACAAAGATAGTCGTGCTTCCCAAAAATTGCTCTATAATACTGGGCGAAAAAGTTATATAAACAAGCACATCGAATTGGTAAGTTATCTTGCTTAAGGGGTAGATAAGGTTAATTCATATCAATTTGTTTGGAATCTTTAAGCATTTTCTATCAATTTTTCATGAAGATTCAATCTTTTGCTAGTTTTGTTTAGTGCTATCTAGTATACATTTTTGGTAGTTTTGCTTAGCATGAACTGTTTTACATGTTTGAATCATAGCTATTAAGCATTTTTATGGTTTTATGAAGTCAATTTTGTGAAAATTACTTGTATTTTTTATCATTTGGTTGGTAGCAGTTGCTTTGTTGTGAACTATATATTACATGTTTGAATTAGTAGCTACAGATTATCTTTTTGTAAGTTTTGATCTTGGTTTCAAATATATATATTTATCTATGTGTAGATAAGACTGCTATAGTTTGTTGTAGGGCTTTTAAATACTAAAGTTTCAAGAGAAGAAAATTTTCTTGTATTCCCATCTATATATACATCTCAAATATATTCTTTGTAGACGGAAGTTGAATGAGAGGTTGGACCACTACGCTTTTTTGAAGTAACACACACATCAAAAAAGTCGGGTCATCTTAATGACATAGCAGCTGAAAAATGGTATATTCTATTTTCAAGTTTACAACATTTAGATATTATTGATCATTTATTGTTATTTCTATGTTACAAATAATCATGTTATCATCAATTACAGAAAATAGCTAAAAACAAAATGATTGAGAAAGGTGGGGATTCTAATATATCTGACAATGAACGTTTTAACTTGGAACAAGAAGCACTTAATGAAACATTTGGTCCAGAACACCCCGGACGTCTTCAAGGTTTTGGATTTGGGGCAACTGTATCACTAGTATATGGTTCTCGTAAAACATCTAAAGTTGTAAATTCAGAGATTCAAGAGTTGAGAAGAGAACTTGAAGAAATGAAAAGAAAGGATGAGGAAAAGGAAAGACAACTAGAAGAAATGAAACAAAAAGAAGAGGAAAAGGATAAAAGGATTAAAAATCTGGAGGATCTCTTTAAGCAATACATTCTATCTTCTCAGGTATACCATTTCATGAAGCTATATATTTTTTGATATATGAGATATTTTCATATAGGTTTGACTTTGGTTTTTTATTTCTTTTAGGCTATTAGTACCGGAAGTGTAGATCCTCAAGATAGTTCAAGACAAAGTCAGCACTTGGCTAAGAAACAGTGAATTAATTTTTCTTTCTACGATTAAAAATTACAGTGGAAATGTGCCTAAGCAGGCCAGTGACTTTTGACAGCAAGACAGAAACAGGAGCCTTGAGACCCAAAGATGAAGAAGAGAGGTTTTCTTCTTTGCAAAGATAACAAATTACATCAACCATGCAAACTTTTCCAACACAAATGCAATCTTCATCAACACTTAAACAATTTTTCAAGTGATCACAGCTGCACACACTGATGTAATTATCGTCAGAGGCTTTTAAATCAGCCATGCGATGTGATACCCCGAACCTGACATGTATTTAATAGCATTTAAACTTTATTTAAATTGCATTTTATTGACCTTTCACCTTCTTTGACCAAACTAATTGACTTTTCATCTACATTGACCAACTAGGACAAGGTGGGAATTTTTGAAATGTTTAATAAAGGGCAAACTTGGGATTAGAAATAAAAAAAAAATGCAATGTTAAGTTAGTCAAATTTTGGGTCAACTTTGGAATTAAATCTGAACCAATTGGGGAAGATATAGGTAGCAAATTATATATGGTTGGAAAGCTCTATGAGTCTAGTTTCTAAGGCTTCAAACCGTTCGTGAATTGGAGTTTTCTAGAAGAAGTTATGGCAGTTTTCGTAAGGTCGCGCAAAGCTGTTTTGGTTTAGCGGGTTGACCGAATCTTTGACCTTTGACTTCTTGTCATCTTTTCCTAAATAAGCACAATACAAACGAAAAAACAGAGAGAAGAAAGGCTTGAAGCCATGAGGAAAAGAAAGAGAAAAAGAAAGAAAAAAATTTCAAAACAAATCATCAAATCTTCGCGTGAGCTTGCACGGGGTGGTTTCCGAGGCATCCGACGTGGTTTTCCTAGCGCCTAGTAGTGTCTAAGGTGAGGGTTTGATCGTTATTTCCGCATTTGAAATTATTGTATCTAAACTTTAATTTTTGTGATTTAACCGTAGGTTGTTATTTTATCTGTTTCGTTGCTTAAAGAATGTTCCCTAGCAATTGTAGAACATGTATTTATAGCTTTTTAACATTTTCTGCGGTTGAATATCGAAATTGAAATATAAATTGTTAATTGAATAGTAAATTGTGAATAGTAAACCCCCGTTTCGATGAAGTTGCTCTGTTATGCGTTCTGTTGATGTAGGAAGGTGCTAGATATGCTAGAATGCCTAAATGTGTGGTTTAATTGGATTGTGTAATGGAAAAACGGAGAAAAATGGCTTAGTAAAAGTTGGGGTCGTTTAGGTCGAGTTTGTCTTTTTATCGTTTTGCGTGATGGCATTGTCTCGGGAGGCCATGGAAGCACTTTTGTTGTGGTTATGGCGTTGGTTGGGTGTTTGGTTAGGGTAGCGGTAGTTCAAACGAGCAAAGGGGGAAATCGGGGCTTTGCGTGAATTCTAGGGTTAAGTAGGGTTTCGGGGTCTTTAGACGTGTCTTATGGTGACCTAGGAGGATTGGTGAAGTTGGTTTCCAAAACTCGTGGCTCGTTTGGAAGTAGTAGCGTTTGGTAAGTTAGGGTCATTTTTGTGATTTTGTGTGTTTTCATAGTATATTGCCTATAGAATGCTTATAATGCCTATAGAATACTTGTTATTGCTTGATAATGTTTGTTGGTGTTGTTCTTGTTCCTTGTTTGATTGTAAATGCTTGTTATCTTATTTATCACCTCCAATTTGTATTGTTGTGCTATCGCTCGTATATTGCTTGTATCGTGTCTTGCATTGCATAGTGTCAGGCGCGTGAGTGATGGGCCTCTCTAGGTAGTCTCGGGCTGCCAGTGTTGGTTGCTCTAGCTCCGTGTCCTATTCCCATTCTCGCTTGGGTTGCCTCCCAGGGAGATTTGGGTCGTAGAATTGATGGATACTTCCGGGGTATTCCAAACTGAAGTTATAAGGTGGGTGAGCCGGCGCGTCATCGTTAAAGTCATCGGAATCATGATCGATACATTACTCGCTCGAGTGAACCATAGCCTTCAAAGTGTGGTATAGCTTTGATTGGTTGTGTTAATGCTTTCTTTAATTGTTTATTGTATTGTTGTTTATATTGAATGCCTTTTTATTGATTGTATTGCTTAACTGTACCTATTTGCATTGCACGATCTTCTTTCTCTCCACCTCAAAATATGTCTCGCCATCACTGAGTATACGTGTTGAGTATACTCACTCCTCACTACCACATTTCAGGAAATGTCATGTTAGCTGGAAAGTTCGTGATTTCGTGAAAGTTCGTGCTTGAAGAGTTGTCTTGCGTGCCTATGTGGCTTGAGTTGTCGAAGTTGTAAAGATGTATGCTTTCATGTATTGTATGTATTTAATGTCAAAAGGAATGTAATTTAAGTTTCATTAGATTGTTGAAGTGGTTTGATAAGTTAGATTATGTATCTAGTTGGCATAGCTTAACTTTAATGCATGTTTGTAATGTCCAAATGAAAAGAGTTAGAATGGTATGATAGTCTATCTTATGCAATAAGTTAGAATGGTTTAATTGTCAATCATGAATGTACTTGTAAAATATGTGAATAGGTAGGTTAGTCTGTAAACTGGAAATGTATACTTGCTTGTGATTGTTTGTTGAGAACAAGGCTCGGATGGCCTTGAGGTGGTTGAATGTTTGGACATGGTATTGGTCCACTTATATGCTGTCGCAGGTTTGTTTTTTTCCTAAAAACAGGGGAGACTCCGTCCGTTTTCCCTGAAAATTTTGCCTGGGTTTGGTTTGGCTTGTGATTAGATTCATTGATAGAACTCCCGGTCTCGAGAGGGATCGGGGTGTTACATGCAATATGAAGTTGATTAGTTATTTGTGAAGGTGCGAAAAAATTTGTTTGAGAAAATTTGATGGTGGTGAAAAGATGAGTAGAGAATTTGGAAAATAGAGTATGATGATTGGACTTTGTTTGTTGCAGATTTTTTTTTTCAAGTTTTAAAATTTGTTATTTTGTTACTCTTGGAACTAGTTTTTTTTATTATTAATCAATTGACATATTTTATTGCATAACTACTTTTATAATCAGAATTGTATATAGATCAATATAATATCTATGATAACAGCATGTACAGACATATAAATGGAATCAGTGTCACAAGCAAATCTGCAATACAAGCTAATACGGCGGTTTGACAACTGCCTCTGTATATTAAATATGGCGGTTCAAACTGACGCAATTAAACACAAATACGGCGGTTCAACCGCCGCAAAATCTTGCAATCTCGACGGTTACCAAACTCGTCGTTAATGATGCAAAAGCATTTACGACGGTTGCTATTTCGACACTTTTACAGGCTATTACGGGGTTTTGTAAAATGCTGTAATAGGCTTTTGCGGCGGTTCAAACCGCCATAAAAGCCCTAAAAAACAGCCGCAAAAGCCTTCCTTTTTTTGTAGTGAGAGATTTTCCATTATCTACACGCTCAGGATAAACCAGTGCTTGCCATACCTCTTTAGCATCCAACTCAAAAGTCCCTTGTGGAATTAAGTTGGTAACGTTTTGCATACAAACATGCTTGTTCACCCAACACTAAGACTTTAGACTGAATAGCACTATCTATTGAAATCCGCTTTGCTACACCATAAAAGGGAGCCCTAAGATGGTTTTGGAAGATAAATGCCAACCCTGCCTTGCTTTGTCGAGGACAAAATAAAGCATCATAGTTGCATTTAATAGTTAGGATAAAATGAGGAATTGTAGTTGCCTTTAATCACCTGGTGGAATAAGAAACCAATGCTTTAGGTATAATATAGAGTGAAGTATGACATACTTCTTATATTCGTAAACTGTAAAATTAATTGAAACATCTCAATCATACACACTGTCACGCCCCAACTCGACCCCACCTACAATCAGTCAGAACGTAACGGAATTTCGGCAGTATAATGATAGTAATTAAGACACTGAGGCTCTAAACCAACCTCTCAGAATACCATACAACCAACTTCGCAAATCATTCAACAATCAACTCCCCAATTAAATTAACAACATACAACATAACCATATTATACAATAACCATTCCTTCAACAACCCATTCATAATTATACGCCTCCGTTCCAACTTAGTACATAGACTATACATACATTTCAAAATAGATTATAAACCGACTTAGCAATCTAAACATGATCAAAAGAAAGACTACTAAACCATCATACATAAGTCTTTAAGTTAAAATAGGTTATATAATACATCATAATACATCAACTACAAACAATCTCATGGCAGTGACTCCTGCACATAAGACTCATCCACGAAAGGCACATTTTCCTCTTCAAGAGGCACGTACCCGTAGTCAGAATCAGTAACACCTGCATGCATGAAATAATAGAGAGTGAGCTTATATAAAACAAGCCCAGTGAGGATCCGATAGATCTCTAATAGTATTTACTATACTCCTTGGAAATGATCCTTTGAGCAGTAAACACACTAATAAACATCAATAACAATATAAACACATAACTATAATGACCAATCAATAAAGGATACTCTATTTGGTGTAGCTCCAAACGCTATCACGATCTCAATCATCTTCTTATTCCCACCATGACATACACACCTGAGGTACGTCACTAGCCCTGCTCTCCATGGCATCTCCGCCCATGCGAGATGAGGGTAGCCTCTGGTAGTCATGTCGTTATCAACCTGGCAGCCCAATGCTGCCCGAGAGGTGGCACACACATACCAAGACTCAGCAATAAAATAAACATTCACATCACAGGAGGATAACCTTTTCCGTTGACTATCTCCCGGTTCATCAATAATCATTCAATAATCATATTTTCATCAATATAACATCAAGTAATCAATTAAACAACAAACGACTAAGTTAGATGATAAAGTAGGCCATCCAACTTAACATGCATTAAACACATAATGTAACCCTAGTCTAACCATTAACAACTCACAATTCAATCACTCAAATACCACCCAATCAACTAGAGGCATAATTCAATACTTTAAAGAAAGACAACCTAAACTTCAAATAATCATATCTTACATTCTACTAATCCAAACAACTCCAAACCAGTTTCTATCACTCACCCATTCAATCAACTACATTAACCCCCTCGAAAACCAACCAAAACACAACCAATTCAAGCCCAACAGCCCTAAAACCTCGATGCACCTAGGCTGAAATTTTTGGATTTTCGCACCAACATCTCAATCAAAATTTTGGCATTACATCGGTACTACTTCGTATTTAACAAACTTTTACAAATTGACGGCAATCAATTCCAACCACTACAACTCAAAATAATCAAAAAATTGCCAAACTATCAACTTTAAATACCCGAAAATAAAAATTTATGCTACAACGGTTCAAATCTCATAAGAATACATATAATCAATCCTTAGCATCCACTGAGCAATAATATAACTTCAAATTAACATTCTAACGGTTCAAAATGCAATTACAAGCAAAAACATAAAACATGACTTTTGAGATCTAGAATTTTTCTCTCACCTTTGATGTGTTTTAAAGCTACAAAGATGCTCAATGGATGCTCAAGATGTGGAATCAAGCTTTGGTTGATGGAAATTGGCCTTGAAATACAACTTCTAATGAAAATTTGTCTTTGAAAACTTGAAGAAAACCTTGGCTTTTCTCTCTAATGGCTCTCGGCCATGTAGGTGTAAAATGGGTGTGTTTTTGTGCTTTGCAAGTGTGTGTTGATGCATATTAAGTAAAGATCAAAGGTGAAAACTAGTTATTTTTTAGTCTTTTATTGTCTTTTAATTCATTTTAGCTATTTCTTTGCTCAAAACATTTATGCAACACCTAAACTATCACAAGTAATTTATTTTTAGGTGACAAGAAGTTTTACATTCAAACTATTTCACCCGAGTCAGCTCAAAACTCGTTTTCTTGCAAAAGAAAGTGTAAAAACCTTTAAAATTTTAAAACCGATTCCAAATCCGTTTTAATCAAACAAGGGTCTATTAATACCCGATGACTAGGTTTTAAAATGTTTAAAACACCCCTGTAAAAATTTTAGCGGACATTTGCTCAAAATACTGTTCACTAAAATCGGCGATAAAATTTCTGATTCCGTTTTTGATGAAAATTTCATGAATGCACATATAGCATGTATTAGGAATATAAATCACATTTCTAACACATTCTGACTCATATAACACATAAACAGGTCAAAGCATGCAAAACGAGGCAAAACACGCAAATCGAGGTTAAGCAAAATATGGGGTCTCATATTCTCCCCCCCTCCCCTCAAAGAAATTTCATCCCCGAAATTCTTACTTGCTGAACGAAAAAGATCTGGGTACTGTTGCTGCATCTGATCTCGCCTCTCCCAAGTAGCCTCCTCAATACCGTGATGCTTCCACAACACTTTGACCATCGGAATCTTCTTCGATCTCAGTTCCCGTTCCATCTGATCAAGAATGCGAATCAACCTCTTATCATAAGTTAGATTCTCACGAAGCTGTAACGGCTCTGGCTCTAGAATATGAGAAGGATCCGGATTATACTTCCGTAAATTGGACACGTGAAAAACATCATGGACATTAGAGAAATTCTCCGGTAAAGCCAATCGATATGCCAACTTGACAACTCTGCCGATAATCTCAAACGGCCCTACAAACCTCGGACTCAGCTTTCCGCCTTTACCATATCGAGCAAACCCCATATGAGGATATAATCTCAAGAAAACCCGATCCCCTATTGCAAACTCCAAGTCCCGACGACGCTTATCAGCATAACTCTTGAATCTGCTATACGCTGTAAGAATTCTCTGCCTGATCAACTGAACATTCTCAATCTTCTCTAGAAGCTCTGGCATAATAGTCGGATCAATAGTCTTCATCTCCCCTACTTCATCCCAATACAAAGGTGAACGACACTTACGGCCGTAAAGAGCTGCAAAAAGTGCTATCCCAATAGTAGCTTGATAACAATTGTTATAGGCAAACTCGGCAAGTGGTAGATGTTTCTCCCAGTTCTTCCCGAAGTCCAGAACACAAGCCCTGAGCATATCCTCCAAAATCTGAATAGTCCTCTCAGACTGACTGTCGGTCTGTGGATGATACGCAACTTACCTAAAGTCTCCTGAAGTTTCTCCCACAAATGAGAAGTAAATCAAGGATCTCGATCTGATACAATACTAGATGGAATCCCGTGAAGTCTAACAATCTGATCCAAATAAAGATCCGTCAATTTTGCAACTTCATCTCCTATCCATATTGAAATAAAGTGAGCTGTCTTCATCAAACGATCCACAACAACCCAAACTGCATCATTACCTCTCGGTGTTCTAGGCAAACCAATGACGAAGTCCATCGTAATATGCTCCCATTTCTACTCTGGTATAGCCAACGGCTGAAGCAAACCTGCAAGTCGTTGATGCTCGGCTTTCACTTGCTGACAAGTCAAACATCTAGACACAAACTGAACAACTTCTCTCTTCATATTATTCCACCAGTAATGTTGCTTCAAGTCCCAATACATCTTGTTTCCACCAGGATGAATGGTGTACTTAGAATTATGAGCCTCCTCCAGAATACCTCGCCTCAAACCCAGTTCATTGGGAACACAAACCCTATTATGAAACCGAAGAATACCATCCTCATGTAATTTGAAGTGAGACTGATCATCCGTGATCTGATCCTTGATCTTCTGAAGTTTAACATCGAGTTGTTGAGCTTCTCTTATCTGAGACAGCAATAAAGGCTGAATACGGAGATGTGAACACATCACCCCAACTTGAGTTAACTCTGGTCTCTAATAAGTGAATTCCTCAAGAACCTCCCACTTCTTGACAGTCAAACAAGAAACACTCGCCTTACGACTAAGAGCATCTGCTACAACATTTCCCTTCCCAAGCAAATAACTCATAGAACAATTATAATCTCCAAGAAGTTTCATCCACCTCCGTTGACGCATATTCAACTCCTTCTGTGAGAATAAATACTTAAGACTCTTATGATCAGTGAAAATCTCGAACTTACTGCCCCACAGATAATGACGCCACTTTTTCATTGAGAAAACAACTGCCAACTCAAGATCATGAGTCGGATAATTCACCTTATATGGTTTCAACTTCCTAGAAGCATAGGCAATAACTTGGCCATTCTGCATAAGAACACATCCCAAGCCCTTCTTGGATGCATCACTGTAGATAACCATATTATCGGTCCCCTCTAGTAGAGCAAGTACTGGAGCTGTAGTCAATCTCTTTTTCAATTCCTGAAACCTACTATCACATTTTTCTCATCCCAAACAAAGCTAGTCTGTTTCTGAGTTAACTTAGAAAGTGGCCCTGCAATCTTAGAAAAGTCCTTGACAAATCTACGGTAATAACCCGCAAAGCCAAAAATCTACGAACCTCTGAAAAATTCTCCGGCCGTTTCCAAGACAACACCGTTTCGATCTTAGTGGGATCTACTGTGAAACCCCATTTTTCTATCTTATCTCGTTTTGCGTGAATTAACCTGTCTATGGGCTATGTGACTTAGAATGTGGTAATTTTGATATCAATACTCCTAGAACATGCTAAATGTGTATTCATGAAATTTTCATAAAAAACAGAGTCAGAAATTTTATCGTCAATTTTTAGTGAATAGTATTTTTGAAACACGTCCGCTATAATTTTGAAAATGGTCTTTTTAACCCTTCTAGACCTAGTCCACGGACTTTAATAGACCTGTGTTTGATTAAAACGGTTTTAAAATCGGCTTAAGAATTTATTAGGGTTTTTACACCAACTTTTGTGAAAATCGAGTTTTAAGCCGACTCAGGTGAAATTGTTTGATTGTAAAACTTCTTGTCACCTAAAAATAAACTACTTGAGCTAGCTTGGGTGTTGAGTAATTGTTTTGAACTTTGGTGATCAATAAAATGCATTTAAAGTCAAGAAAACACTAAAAACACTAAAGTTTCAACTTTGACTTTTTCCATTTTGTTGACTTATGCATAAATCTCTACACACACTAAAAACAAAGCAAACACCACAAAAACACATACATTGCGGCCGTGAAAGCTTAGGAAAAAAAGAGATTTTATTTAACTTATTTTCAAAGTAATTTTGTCTTAGAAAACTCATTTAAAGTCTGAATCTTTTCAAACCGGGCTGAATTCCGCTTGTTGGGCACCTATTGCACGCATTCCTAGCTTTACTTCGGATCAAAGGTGAGAGAAAAATTATAGATCTCAAAATGTCATTTTTATGTTTTTGTGTATAATTAATTATTGAACCGTTAGAATGTTAATCTGATGTTAGATTATTGCTCCATGCATGCTAGGGATCATTTATATGCAATACTACGAGATTTGAACGGATGTATCATATTTATTATTTTTCGGGTATTTAAAGTTGATTAATTTGTTAAATGTTAAATATTTTGAGTTGTGTTGATCGGAATCGATTGCCGTTGATTTCTAAAAGATTGATAATTACGTGGTAGCGCCGTTGTAATGCCGAATTTTTGATTGTGATGTCCGTGCTAAAATCCGGAAATTTCAGCCATGACACACTAGGGCTTTAGGGTTGTTGAGCATGATTTGGATGTGTTTTGGTTGGTTTCCAAGGGGGCTAATGTAGTTGATTGATTGGGTGAGAGTTTGAAATTGATTTGGAGTTGTTTGGATTAGTAGAATGTAAGATATGATTATTTGAAGTTTAGGTTGTCTTTCTTTAAATTGTTGAATTGAGCCTTTAGATGATTGGGTGGTGTTTGAGTGATTGAATTGTGAGTTGTTAATGGTTAGACTAGGGTTAGATTACGTGTTTCATGCATGTTAAGTTGGATGGCCTACTTTGTCATCTAACTTAGTTGTTTGTTGTTTAATTAAATATTGATGTTATATTGATGTTACATTGATTATTATTGAGTACGGGAATCGGGCACTTTTGTTGCTGATCTCCCAGATTATTGATTGATTATTGAGTACGGGAATCGAGTACTTTTGTTGCTGATCTCCCAGATTATTGATTGATTATTGAGTACGGGAATCGGGCACTTTTGTTGCTGATCCCCCAGATTATTGATGATTATTGAGTACGGGAATCGGGCATATGGATTGATTATTGATTACGGGAATCGGGCACCTTTGTTGCTGATCTCTCGGTTTATTTATGTTAAGTCTTATTGTTGTGAGCTTTGATAATGTTGTGTCACCTCGGGAGGCATCCTGGGCTGCGGGCATAGTTATCATGGCTAATCCCTATCTCGCATGGGCAGAGAGGCCATGGGGTGTGGGTCTAGGTCAAGGTACCTCAGGAATTGTGTCATTGAGTTTGGAGGAGTTGTTGAGCATGGAATTGGTATACAGAGCTTCATCAGTAAATGTATCGTATCCTTGTTGTGTGTTTACATTTATTACTATTGTTGCATTTATAATGATTATTGATGTTATTGTGTGTTTACTGACTCAAAGGATTATTTCCAAGGAGTTTAGTAGACCTTGCTCGAGATCTATCAGATCCTCGCTGGGCTTATTTTATATAAGCTCACTCTCTATTATTGCATGCATACAGGTGTACCTTCGTAGGATTACGGGTACGTGCCTCCTGAAGAGGAGAATGTGGAAAACGTGCCTTACGTGGATGAGTCCTATGTTCCAGAGTCTTATCCGTGATGTCGTACATGTTTTATTATCTTGTAAATTAACTTAGTTGACTTTTATATGCTTTGTAGTTCATAATGTAAAAGATGTTGAGAAGTTAATGAATTAGTTGATGCTGTCTTAGTAGCCTTTCTTTGGTCTATGTTTAGGTTGCTAGGTTGGTATCAACATATTTTGAAATGTATATTAAGGATTATGTATTATGTTGGAACAGAGGCGTATAACGAAGGATGTTTATTGTATAATATGATTATGATGTATGTTATTATGTTATTGAGAAGTTGTTTGTTGTATGGTTTATGGAGTTGATGTATGATGTCCTATTGAGGTTGGTTTAGAGCCTCAGTATCCTATTTACTGTCGTTATACTGTCGAAATTCCGTTGCGTCCTGATTGATTATAGGAGGGGTCGAGTTGGGGCGTGACATCTACAGAAATACCGCTCTGTGTGATAACATGGCCAAGAAAAGATATGCGTTGTAGCCAAAATTCACATTTGCTGAACTTCGCAAACAACTGATGCTTCTGCAGCTTCTGTAAGACAAGCCGTAGATGTTGCTCGTGCTCCGATTCAGACTTGGAATAAACCAAGATATCATCAATAAAGATCACCACGAACTGGTTCAAGTACGACTGAAAAACCCGATGCATAAGGTCCATAAATGCTGCCGGTGCATTAGTTAATCCAAAGGGTTTTATTACAAACTCATAATGCCCGTACCGAGTCCTGAAGGCAGACTTCGGAACATCCTCGTTACGAATCCGAAGCTGATAATACCCCTGCCTTAAGTCAAACTTAGAGTAGACTTTGGCTCCCTGAAGTTGATCAAACAACTCGTCAATCAATGGCAAAGGATACTTGTTCTTCATGGTCACTTGATTCAAACCACGATAGTCAATGAATAATCTCAAGGTACCATCTTTCTTCTTCACAAATAAAATAGGTGCTCCCCACAGTGAAGAACTCTGCTGAATGAAACCCTTCTCAATTAACTCCTGCAACTGAGTCTTCAACTCCTTTAACTCAGCTAGTGCCATCCGGTACGCTGATTTAGAAATAGGTTGAGTTCCGGGAATGCACATCTCTCTCTGGCGGTAACCCTGGCAACTCCTCGGGAAATACATTGGGATATTCCCGAATAATAAGAACTTCCTCCAACTGTAGCTTATCAGATGGCTTGTTGATCAAATAAGCTAGATAACCCGAACATCCCTTTCTCACCAACTTATTGACTTTAGTTGCTGAGATAACAAAACTCGTCTTAGTACCCCGGTTCCCTTCTGCCTCTACTACTGGCTGATCTAGCAAACGAAACTATACTACTTTTGTTCTACAATTTAACTGGGCATCATACTTAGAAAGTCAATCCATACCCAAGATAACATCGTACCCCCGGATAGGAAATAAAATAAGGTCTGATGGAAAATTATAGCCCTTAACATGTATTATACAATCCTTACATACTAAGCCAGTCATATACTTATCAGTCAAAGAGGTACTAATCTCAACCACATAAGGCAATCTTGCAGGTTGCATATTAACACGTTGCACACAAGCAGGAGTAATGAAAGAATGCGTAGCACCAGAATCAATCAATACTTTAACAAGTTGATCAAGTATAAGGAAGTTACCTTCCACCACTGCAGTCTTCTCAGGTATCTCCTCCAAGTCAACTACGTAGGCCTGAGCCTGAACCCGCTGCTGCTGAGGTGCACCACCAATAGGTCGACCCTGATAACCCTGGGTCACTGCCCGACCCTCAGTGCCTTGATATCTATAGCAATCTCTCACCTTATGCTAATTGATGCCGCAACACAAACACGTTCCTGCCTTCGCCCTGCAATCAGCCTCCACATGGCTCTAACGCTTGCAGAAATTCCACTATGGTGATGAAACACTACCACTGCCCCTAGAAGAACCAGAACCCGAGAAAGCAGTTGTACCAGCCTGCAGCTGAGGTCTCACAACACTAGGCTAAATTGACCCTGAGACTGGGCCGACCTAAACTGCGGCTGAGCCTGATAAGACCCCTGATGAAATTGAGGCCGATAGTAGCCTTGTTGACCCTGCGGTTTGAAAGAACCCTAATGTACTGCAAGCCTATAACCACCATGTTGTACCGATGATCTATACATACCCTGCTGACCCTACGGCTGAAAGAGCCTCTTGCTAGGCTGACTAGGTCCGATCTGTTCCCCCTTTCTGTTCTCTAACCTAGAAGCTGCATCAAAGGCCTCAGTAAGTTTATCATACTGATTCAGGGCCATCGTATCCTGAATCTCGGGCCTCAACCCCAACATGAACCTACGAGTATTATGCTCCTCATCAGCCACAAACTCCGGTGCATACCGGGACAACCCAGTAAAAGTAGCCTCATACTGTGCCACTGAAGCATCTCCCTGAACTAAGGACAGAAACTCAGCCTCTCTTCTCTCCCGTGCAATCCTCGGGACATACTTCACCCGGAAAGCTCTCAGAAAGGTATCCCAGACATACGGAATACCCTGGGTCTCCCAACTAGATTTCACCGTGCGCCACCACTCATCTGCCTCATCATCAAACAAATAAACGGCAAAGGTGACCTTTCTTTCATCAGTATAATCCATAGGGTCAAATATTTTCTCCATTTTACTAATCTATGCCTCGGCTTTCCGATCATCCGGTTCCCCCTAAAACCTAGGTGGATAGTACCTTAAGAACTCCTTTAGTGTACTACGCCCGTGGTATCCACCATGTACGTTCAGTAATTGTGCCTGCAAAGTCTGAGCTTGGGCAGCCTGCCCTGCTAGCAACTGGGCTTGACCGGCCATAACCTCAACTATCCTATCCATGGCTGCTTCAAAACGATCATCACCCATTTCTCGGCCCGGTGCCACATTACTCGGAACCTCGTCAACTGTTTCGGGCCTACCTCTCATTCTCGGTCTACTAGTCATTCTACTAATCAAAGATTTAGCACAGGTTATAGCACATAGATAGCCTATAGACAATTATTAGCAAACAAACAACAATTCACATAAACACATAAATCACTTAAGTATCAATCACATAAACAAATTGATCACAAAATCACATAAGCACTAAATCACATAATCATTTAATCATAATAACACATAGTTCACTTTTCTTTCATTTCATACATACTTTCATGCTAGGTCCATTACCCACATTCCGAGAATACCCCGGCTGACAGTTAACATGTGCTCTGATACCACTTAAATGTCACACCCCAACTCGACCCCACCAACAATCAGTCAGGACGCAATGGAATTTTGGCAGTATAACGACAGTCATTAAGACACTGAGGCTCTAAACCAACCTCTCAGAATACCATACAACCAACTTCGTAAACCATTCAACAATCAACTCCTCAATTAAATTAACAACATACAACATAACCATATTATACAATAACCATTCCTTCAACAACCTACTCATAGTTATACGCCTCCGTTCCAACTTAGTACATAGTGTGAGACCCCATAATTTGCTTATCTCGATTTGCGTGTTTTACCTCATTTTGCATGAATTGACCTGTTTATGTGCTATATGACTTAGAATGTGGTAATTCTGTGACTAATACTCTTAATACATGCTAAGTGTGCATTCATGAAATTTTCATCAAAAAACGGAATCAAAAATTTTATCGTTGATTTTTATGAATAGTATTTTTGAACACCTGTCCACTAAAATTTTTATAGGGGTGTTTAAAACGTTTTAAAACCTAGTCCTCGGGTATTAATAGACCCGTGTGTGATTAAAACATATTTGGAATCGGTTTTGGAATTTTAAAGGTTTTTACACTTTCTTTTGCAATAAAATGAGTTTTAAGCCGATTCGGGTGAAACTGTGTTAATGTAACACTCTTTGTCACCTAAAATATATTGTCTAGAATTAATTTAGTTGTCAATTTAATAGTTGAGCAAGAAATAGTCAAGAAATGAATTAAAAGACTAAAAATAGAATTAAAAGACTAAATAAACTACTTTGACTTTCTTTTAATTCATTTGACCTTTACTTATATTGCATCAACACACACTTGCAAAGCACAAAACATACCCATTTTACACCTACATGGCTGAGAGCCATTAGAGAGAAAAGCCAAGGTTTTCTTCAAGTTTTCAAAGACAAATTTTCATTAGAAGTTGTATTTCAAGGCCAATTTCCATCAACCAAAGATTAATTCTACCTTTTGAGCATCCATTGAGCATCTTTGTGGCTTCAAAGCACATCAAAGGTGAGAGAAAAATTCTAGATCTCAAAAGTCATTTTTTATTTTTGCGTATAATTGCATATTGAACCGTTAGAATGTTAATTTGAAGTTATATTATTGCTCAATGTATGCTAAGGATCAATTATATGTATTCTTATGAGATTTGAACCATTGTAGCATAAATTTTTATTTTTGGGTATTTAAAGTTGATAGTTTGGCTATTTGTTGATTAGTTTT
This sequence comes from Ehretia macrophylla, assembly GCA_037974665.1. Lineage (NCBI taxonomy): Eukaryota > Viridiplantae > Streptophyta > Magnoliopsida > Boraginales > Ehretiaceae > Ehretia > Ehretia macrophylla. Next base: position 18,325,211 of record CM075767.1, on the reverse strand, counting down.
AGTTGTAGTGGTTGGAATCGATTGCCGTCAATTTGTGAAAGTTTGTAAAGTGCGGGGTAGCGCCCTTGTAATGCCAATTTTTTGATTGAGATCTTGGTCAGAAAATCCACAAATTTCAGCCTAGGTGCATTGAGGTTTTAAGGCTGTTGGGCTTGATTTGGATGTGTTTGGGTTGGTTTCCGAGAGGGCTAATGTAGTTGATTGAATGGGTGAGTGATAGAAACTGGTTTGGAGTTGTTTGGATTAGTAGAATGTAAGTTATGATTATTTGAAGGTTAGGTTGTCTTTATTTAAAATATTGAATTATGCCTTTAGTTGATTGGGTGGTGTTTAAGTGATTGAATTGTGAGTTGTGAATGGTTAGACTAGGGTTTGATTGTGTGTTAATGCATATTAAGTTGGATGGCCTACTTTGTCATCTAACTTGTTTGTTGTTTAATTGATTATTTGATGTTATATTGATGAAAATATGATTATTGAATGATTATTGATGAGCCGGGAGATAGTCAACGGAAAAGGTTGTCCTAATGTGATGTGAATGTTTATTTTATTACTGAGTCTTGGTATGTGTGTTCCACCTCACGGGCAACATCGGGCTGTCGGATTGATAACGACATGACTACTAGAGGCTACCCTCATCTCGCATGGGCGGAGATGCCATGCAGGGCAGGGCTAGTGAGGTACCTCGGGTGTGTATGTCATGGGGGTGATAAGAAGTTGGTTGAGATCGTGATGGCGTTTGGAGCTACACCAAATAGAGTATCTTTTATTGATTGGTCATTATACTTATGTGTTTATATTGTTATTGATATTTGTTGTTGTGTTTACTGCTCAGAGGATCATTTCCAAGGAGTATAGTAAATATTGTTAGAGATCTATCGGATCCTCACTGAGCTTGTTTTGTATAAGCTCACTCTCAATTATTGCATACATGCTGGTGTTACTGATTCTGACTACGGATATGTGCCTCTTGAAGAGGAAAATGTGCCTTTCGTGGATGAGTCTTATGTGCAGGAGTCATTGCCATGAGATTGTTTGCAGTTGATGTATTATGATGTATTATAAACCTACTTTAACTTAAAGACTTATGTATGATAGCTTAGTAGTCTTTCTTTTGATCATGTTTAGATTACTAAGTTGGTTTATAATCTATTTTGAAATGTATGTATGGCCTATGTACTAAGTTGGAACGGAGGCGTATAACTATGAATGGGTTGTTGAAGGAATGGTTACTGCATAATATGGTTATGTTGTATGTTGTTAATTTAATTGAGAAGTTGATTGTTGAATGGTTTGCGATGTTGGTTGTATAGTATTCTGAGAGGTTGGTTTAGAGCCTCGGTGTCTTAATTACTGTCGTTATACTGTCGAAATTCCGTGTAGTCTTAGCATGAAAGTATGTATGAAGTGAAAGAAAATTGAACTATGTATTAATATGATTAAATGATTATGTGATTATGTGATTATGTGATCAATTTGTTTATGTGATTGATACTTAAGTGATTTATTGTGTTTTATGTGATTGATACTTAAGTGATTTATTGTGTTTTATGTGAGTTGTTGTTTATTTGCTAATAATTTTCTATAGCATGTTTACGTGCTATAACCTATGCTTACTCTTTGATTAGTAGAATGACTGGTAGACCGAGAATGAGAGGTAGGCCCGAAACAGTTGACGAGGTTCCGGGAAATGTGGCACCGGGCCGAGAAAGGGGTGATGTTCATTTTGAATCAGCTATGGATAGGATAGCTGACGTTATGGCCGGTTAGGCACAGTTGCTAGCAGGGTAGGCTGCCCAAGCTCAGACTTTGTAGGCACAGTTACTGAACGTATAAGGTGGATACCACTGGCGTGGTACACTGAAAGAGTTCTTGGGGTACTATCCACCGAGGTTTCAGGGGGAACCAAATGATCGGAAAGCCGAGGCATGGATCAGTAAAGTGGAGAAAATATTTGACCCTATGGATTATACTGATGAAAGAAAGGTCACATTTGCCATTTATTTGTTTGATGATGAGGCAAAGGAGTGCTGGCGCATGGTGAAATCTAGTTGGGAGACTCAGGGTATTCCGTATGTCTGGGATACCTTTCTGAGAGCTTTCGGGCGAAGTATGTCCCGAGGATTGCACGGGAGAGGAGAGAGGCCGAGTTTCTATCCTTAGTTCAAGGAGATGCTTCAGTGGCACAGTATGATGCTACTTTTACTAGATTGTCCCGGTATGCACAGGAGTTTGTGGCTGACGAGGAGCGTAAGACTCGTAGGTTTGTGCCCCAAGATTCAGGATGCGATGGCCCTGAATCAGTATGATATACTTACTGAGGCCTTTGATGCAACTTCTAGGTTAGAGAAGAGAAAGGGGGAACAAATTGTGTCTAGTATAGGCCGGCCCAGTCTCAGGGTCATTTAGGCCTAGTATTGCGAGACCTCAGCAGCAGGCTGGTACAACTGCTTTCTTGGGTTCTGGTTCTTCTAGGGGCAGTGGTAGTGTTTTATCACTGCAATGTAATTTCTGTAAGCGTCAGAGCCATGTGGAGGCCGACTATAGGGCCAAGGCAGGGGCTTGTTTGGGTTGCGGTAGCAATCAGCATAGGGCGAGGGATTGCCCTAGATATCTGAGGACTGAGAGTCGGGCATCGACCTAGGGTTATCAGGGTCTACCTACTGGTGGTGCACCTCAGCAGCAGCGGGTTCAGGCTCAGGCCTACGCAGTTGACTTGGAGGAGATGCCTGAGGAGACTGTAGTTATGGAAGGTAACTTCCTTATACTTGATCAACTTGTTAAAGTGTTGATTGATTCTGGTGCTATGCATTCTTTCATTACTCCTGCTTGTGTGCAACGTGTTAATATGCAACCTACAAGATTGCCTTATGTGGTTGAGATTAATAGCTCTTTGACTGATAAGTATGTGACTGGCTTAGTTTGTAAGGATTGTATAATACATGTTAAGGGGTATAATTTTCCTTTGGACCTTATCTTATTTCCTATCCAGGGGTACGATGTTATCTTGGGTATGGATTGGCTTTCTAAGTATGATGCCCAGTTAAACTGTAGAACAAAGGTAGTACAGTTTCATTTGCTAGATCAGCCAGTAGTAGAGGTAGCAGGGAACCGGGGTGCTAAGACGAGTTTTGTTATCTCAGCAACTAAAGCCGTTAACTTGGTGAGTAAGGGGTGCTCGAGTTATCTAGCTTATTTGATCAACAAGCCATCTGATAAGCTAGAGTTGGAGGAAGTACCTATTATTCGGGACCATATCGGACCATGTCAGCCTAGCAAGAGGCCCTTTCAGCCGCAGGGTCAGTAGGGTATGTATAGATCATCGGTACAACATGGTGGTTATAGGCCTGCAGTGCAGCAGGGTTCTTTCAGACCGCAGGGTCAGCAGGGCTACTATTGACCTCAGTTTCAGCAGGGGTCTTATCAGGCTCAGCCATAGTTTAGGTCGGCCCAGTCTCAGGGTCCATATATGCCTAGTATTGTGAGACCTCAGTAGCAGGCTGGTACAACTGTTTTCTCAGGTTCTGGTTCTTCTAAGGGCAGTGGCAGTGTTTTATCACTGCAGTGTAATTTCTGCAAGCGTTAGGGCCATGTGGAGGGCGATTGCAGGGCGAAGGCAGGAACGTGTTTGGGTTGCGGCAGCAATCAGCATAGGGAGAGAGATTGCTATAAATATCGAGGCACTGAGGGTTGGGCAGTGACCTAGGGTTATCAGGGTCGACCTACTAGTGGTGCACCTCACCAGCAGCGGGTTCAGGCTCGGGCCTACACAGTTGATTTGGAGGAGATGCCTAAGGAGACTGCAGTGGTGGAAGGTAACTTCCTTATGCTTGATCAACTTGGTAAAGTGTTGATTGATTCTGGTGCTACGCATTCTTTCATTACTCCTGCTTGTGTGCAACGTGTTAATATGCAACTTGTAAGAGTGCCTCATGTGGTTGAGATTAGTACTTCTTTGACTGATAAGTATGTGACTGGCTTAGTATGTAAGGATTGTAAAATACATGTTAAGGGGTATAATTTTCCATCAGACCTTATCTTATTTCCTATCCGGGGGTATGATGTTATCTTGGGTATGGATTGGCTTTCTAAGTATGATGCCCAGTTAAACTGTAGAACAAAGGTAGTACGGTTTTGGTTGCCAGATCAGCCAGTAGTAGAGGTAGTAGGGAACTGGGGTGCTAAGACGAGTTTTGTTATCTCAGCAACTAAAGCCGTTAAGTTGGTGAGTAAGGGGTGTTCGGGTTATCTAGCTTATTTGATCAACAAGCCATCTGATAAGCTGCAGTTGGAGGAAGTACCTATTATTCGGGAATATCTCAATGTATTTCCCGAGGACTTGCCAGGGTTGCCGCCAGAGAGATATGTGGAGTTTGTGATCAATCTTATTCCCGGTACTCAACCTATTTCTAAATCAGCGTACCGGATGGCACCAGCTAAGTTGAAGGAGCTGAAAACTTAGTTGCAAGAGTTAATAGAGAAGGGTTTCATTTAGTAGAGTTCTTCACCGTGGGGAGTACCTGTTTTATTTGTGAAGAAGAAAAATGGTACCTTGAGATTATGCATTGACTATCGTGGTTTGAATCAAGTGACCATCAAGAACAAGTATCGTTTGCCTTTGATTGACGAGTTGTTTGATCAACTTCAAGGAGCCAAAGTCTACTTTAAGTTTGCCTTGAGTCAGGGGTATTATCAGCTTCAGATTCGCAAAGAGGATGTTCCGAAGTCTGCCTTCAGGACTCGATACAGGCATTATGAGTTTGTAGTTATGCATTTTGGATTAACTAATGCACCGGCAGCATTTATGGATCTTATGCATCTGGTTTTTCAGCCGTACTTGGACCAGTTCGTGGTGATCTTTATTGATGATATCTTGGTTTATTCTAAGTCTAAATTGGAGCACGAGCAACATCTATAGGTTGTCTTACAAAAGATGCAGGAGCATCAGTTGTTTGCGAAATTCAACAAATGTGAATTTTGGCTGCAACACATATCTTTTCTTGGCCATGTTATCACAGAGAGCAGTATTTCTGTTGATCCCACTAAGATTGAAGCGGTGATGTCTTGGAAACGGCCGGAGAATGTTTCTGAGGTTTATAGCTTTCTTGGCTTGGCGGGTTATTACCGTAGGTTTGTCAAGGACTTTTCTAAGATTGCCGGGCCACTTTCTAAGTTAACTCAAAAACAGACTAGCTTTGTTTGGGATGAGAAATGTAAGAGTGGGTTTCAGGAGTTGAAAAAGAGATTGACTATAGCTCCAGTACTTGCTCTACTAGAAGGGACCAATAATATGGTTATCTACAGTGATGCATCCAAGGAGGGCTTGGGATGTGTACTTATGCAGAATGGTCGGGTTATTGCCTATGCTTCTAAGAAGTTGAAACCATATGAGGTGAATTATCCGACTCATGATATTGAGTTGACAGCTGTTGTATTCTCACTGAAAAAGTGGCGTCATTATCTGTGGGGCAGTAAGTTCGTGATTTTTACTGATCATAAGAGTCTGAAGTATTTATTCTCACAGAAGGAGTTGAATATGCGTCAGCGGAGGTGGATGGAACTTCTTGGAGATTATAATTGTTCTATCAGCTATCTGCCTGGAAAGACAAATGTTGTGGCAGACGCTCTTAGCCGTAAGATGAGTGTTTTTTGTTTGGCTGTCAAGAAGTGGAAAGTTCTTGAGGAATTCACTTATTGGAGACCGGAGTTGACCCAGGTTGGGGTGATGTGTTCACATCTCCGTATTTAGCCTTTATTGTTGTCTGAGATCAGAGAGGCTTAGCAATTTGATATTAAACTACAAAAGATCAAGGATCAGATCACGGATGATCAGTCTGACTTCAAATTACATGAGGATAGTATTCTTTGGTTTCGGAACATGGTTTGTGTTCCCGATGAACCGGGTTTGAGGTGAGGTATTTTGGAAGAGGCTCATAATTCTAAGTATACTATTCATCCTGGTGGAACCAAGATGTATCGGGACTTGAAGCAACATTACTAGTGGAATAATATGAAGAAAGAAGTTGCTCAGTTTGTGTCTAGATGTTTGACTTGTCAGCGAGTGAAAGCCGAGCATCAATGACCTGCAGGTTTGCTTCAGCCGTTGGCTATACCACAGTGGAAATGGGAGCATATTACGATGGACTTCGTTATTGATTTGCCTAGAACACAAAGAGGTAATGATGCAGTTTGGGTTGTCGTGGATCGTTTGACGAAGATAGCTCACTTTATTTTGATGCGGATGGGAGATGAAGTTACAAAATTGACGGATCTTTATTTGGGTCAGATTGTTAGACTTCACGGGATTCCATCTAGTATTGTCTCAGATCGAGATCCTCGATTTACTTCTCGCTTGTGGGAGAAACTTCAGGAGACTTTGGGTACTCAGCTAAACTTCAGTACAGCATATCATCCATAGACCGACTGTCAATCTGAAAGGACTATTTAGATTCTGGAGGATATGCTTAGGGCTTGTGTTCTGGACTTCGAGAAGAACTGGAAGAAACATCTACCACTTGCTGAGTTTGCCTATAACAATAGTTATGAAGCTACTATTGGGATAGCATCTTTTGCAGCTCTTTACAGCCGTAAGTACCGATCACCTTTGTATTGGGATGAAGTAGGGGAGATGAAGACTATTGATCCAACTATCATGCCAGAGCTTCTAGAGAAGATTAAGAATGTTCAATTGATCAGGCAGAGAATGCTTACAGCACAGAGAAGATTCAAGAGTTATACTGATAGGCGTTGTCGGGACATGGAATTTACAATCGGGGATCAAGTTTTTTTGAGATTGTCTCCTCGTAAGGGGTTTGCTCGATATGGTAAAGGCAGAAAGCTGAGTCCGAGGTTTGTAGGGCCGTTTAAGATTACCAGCAGAGTTGGCAAGTTAGCATATCAATTGGCTTTATTGGAGAATTTCTCTAATGTTCATGATGTCTTCAACGTGTCTAATTTGCAGAAGTATAATTCGGATCCTTCTCATATTCTAAAGCCAGAGCCGTTACAGCTTCATGAGAATCTGACTTATGATGAGAGGCCGATTCGCATTCTTGATCAAATGAAATGGGAATCGAGATCGAAGAAGATTCTAATGGTCAAAGTATTGTAAAAGTATTACGGAATTGAGGAGGCTACTTGGGAGAGGTAAGATCAGATGCAGCAGCAGTATCCAGATTTATTCCGTACATCAAGTAAGAATTTCGAGGACGAAATTTATTTAAGGGGGGACGAATGTGAGACCCCATATTTTGCTTATCTTGATTTGCGTATTTTATCTCGTTTTGCATGAATTGACCTATTTATGTGCTATATGACTTAGAATGTGTTAAATATGTGATTAATACTCCTAATACATGCTAAGTGTGCATTCATGAAATTTACATAAAAGACGGAATCACAAATTTTATCATCGATTTTTGTGAATAGTATTTTTGAACACCTGTCCGCTAAAATTTTTACAGGGGTGTTTTAAACATTTTAAAACCTAGTCCTCGGGTATTAATAAACCCGTGTTTGATTAAAACGGTTTTGGAATCGGTTTTGTAATTTTAAAAATTTTTACACTTTCTTTTGCAAGAAAACGAGTTTTAAATCGACTCGGGTGAAACTGTTTTAATGTAACACTCTTTGTCACCAAAAATATATTGTCTAGAATTAATTTAGTTTTCAATTTAATAGTTGAGCAAGAAATAGTCATTAAATGAATTAAAAGACTAAAAATAGAATTAAAAGACTAAATAAACTACGTTGACTTTCTTTTAATTCATTTGACCTTTACTTATATAGCATCAACGCACACTTGTAAAGCACAAAACATACCCATTTTACACCTACATGGCCGAGAGCCATTAGAGAGAAAAACCAAGGTTTTCTTCAAGTTTTCAAAGGCAAATTTTCATTAGAAGTTGCATTTCAAGGCCAATTTCCAAAAACCAAAGCTTGATTCCACCTCTTGAGCATCCATTGAGCATCTTTGTAGCTTCAAAACACATCAAAGGTGAGAGTAAAATTCTATATCTCAAAAGTCATCTTTTGTATTTTTACGTATAATTGAATATTGAACCGTTAGAATGTTAATTTGAAGTTATATTATTGCTCATTGTATGCTAAGGATCGATTATATGTATTCTTATGAGATTTGAACTATTGTAGCATAAATTTTTATTTTTGGGTATTTAAAGTTGATAGTTTGGCTATTTGTTGATTATTTTGAGTTGTAATGGTTGGAATCGATTGCCGTTGATTTGTAAAATTTTGTAAAATATGGGGCAATGCCGTTGTAATGCCGAAATTTTGATTTAGATGTTGGTGCGAAAATCTGAAAATTTCAGCCTAGGTGCATTGAGGTTTTAGGGCTGTTGGGTTTGATTTGGATGTGTTTGGGTTGGTTTCCAAGAAGGCTCTTGTAGTTGATTGAATGGGTGAGTGATAGAAACTGGTTTGGAGTTGTTTGGATTAGTAGAATGTAAGATATGATTATTTGAAGTTTAGGTTGTCTTTCTTTAAAATATTAAATTATGCCTTTAGTTGACTGGGTGGTGTTTGAGTGTTTAAATTGTGAGTTGTTAATGGTTAAACTAGGGTTAGATTATGTGTTTAATGCATGTTAAGTTGGATGGCCTACTTTGTCATCTAACTTAGTCGTTTGTTGTTTAATTGATTACTTGATGTTATATTGATGAAAATATGATTATTGAATGATTATTGATGAACCGGGAGATAGTCAAGTGAAAAAGTTGTCCTCCTGTGATGTGAATGTTTATTTTATTATTGAGTCTTGGTATATGTGTGTCACCTCTCGGGCAGCATCGGGCTGTCGGGTTGATAACGGCATGACTATCAAAAGCTACCCTCATCTCGCATGGGCGGAGATGCCATGGAGGGCAGGGCTAGTGTGAAATCCCACTTTTCTGTTATATCTCGTTTTGCATGTTTATTCTCGTTTTGCGTGAATTGACCTGTCTATGTGCTATATGACTTAGAATGTGATAATTTTGATATTAATACTCCTAGAACATGCTAAATGTGCATACATGAAATTTTCATAAAAAACGGAGTCAGAAATTTTATCGTCGACTTTTAGTGAATAGTATTTTTGAAATACGTCCGCTAAAATTTTGAAACTGGTCTTTTTAACCCTTCTAGACCTAGTCCTCGGACTTTAATAGACCTGTGTTTGTTGAAAACGGATTTCAAATCGGCTTATGAATTTATTATAATTTTTATACCGACTTTTGCGAAAATCGAGTTTTAAGCCGATTCGGGTGAAATTGTTTGATTGTAAAACTTCTTTTCACCTAAAAATAACCTACTTGAGCTATCTTGGGTGTTGAATAATTGTTTTGAGCATTGGTGATCAAGAAAATGAATTAAAAGAGTAAAAATACAATTAAAAGACTAATTTAAACTAACTTTGACTATTTTTAAATGTTGACCTTTATGCATATATCATCAACACCTACCAACAAAGCACAAAAACACCCTCAATTTCACACACATAGCCGAGAGGCCATAGGAGAAAAACCAAAGCTTTTCTTCAAAGTTTTCAAAGCATTTTTTCATAGGAAAACCAAGTTTTTGTCCGTAGAACTTCGTGTCGAGTTGGATTTCGCTTGTTGGACACGCATTGCACGTATTTGTAAGCTTATATCGCATCAAAGGTGAGAGAAAAATTCTAGATCTCAAAAGTCATTTTTTATGTTTTTGCTTATAATTGCATTTTGAACCGTTAGAATGTTAATTTGAAGTTATATTATTGCTCAGTGCATGCTAAGGATCGAATATATGTATTCTTACGAGATTTGAAGCGTTGTAGCATAATTATTTATTTTCGGGTATTTAAAGTTGAGTTAATTATTATTTCTTGATTATCTTAAGTTGTATTGGTTGAAATCGATTGCCGTTGATTTCTAAAAGTTTGATAATTACATGGTAGCGCCGTTGTAATGCCGAATTTTCGATTGCAAGGTTGGTGCTAAAGTCCAGAAATTTCAGCCATGACACACTAGGGTTTTAGGGTTATCGGGCATGATTTGAATGTGTTTTGGTTGGTTTCCGAGGGGGATAATGTAGTTGATTGAATGGGTGAGTGATAGAAACTGATTTGGAGTTGTTTGGATTAGTAGAATGTAAGATATGAATATTTGAACTTTAGGTTGTCTTTTTTTAAAATGTTAAATTATGCCTTTAGTTGATTGGGTGTGGTTTGAGTGATTGAATTGTGAGTTGATGATGGGTAAACTAGGGTTTGATTGTGTGTTTAATGCATGTTCGGTTGGATGGCCTACTTTGTCATCTAACTTAGTTATTTGTTGTTAAATTGATTATTGATGTTATTATGATGATAATATGATTATTGATTGATTATTGATTGATGATTGATGAACCGGGAGATAGTCAACGGAAAAGGTTGTCCTCTTGTGAATGATTGATGTTTATTATTATTGCTGAGTCTTTGGTATGTGTGTGCCACCTCTCGGGCAGCATCGGGCTGTCAGGTTGATAACGGCATGACTACCAGAGACTGCCTCCAGCTCGCATGACGGAGGTGTCATGGAAGGAGAGGTTATTGGGGTACCTCGGGTGCGTGAGTTTATGGGAGTCACAAGAAGGCTGTTATGATCGTGATGGCGTTTGGAGCTACACCAACTAGTGTATCCTTTATTGAATGGTCATTATAGATTATGTGATGATAGTATTATTGATGTTATTGTGTGTTTACTTGCTCAAAGGATTATTTCCAAGGAGTTTAGTGAACCTTGTTAGAGATCTATCGGATCCTCACTGGGCTTATTTTATATAAGCTCACTCTCTATTATTGCATGCTTACAGGTGTACTTGAGCAGGATTACGGGTACGTGCCTACTGAAGAGGAAAATGTGCCTTACGTGGATGAGTCTTATGTTTGGGAGTCTTATCCTTGATGTTGTATTGTTCTACTATCTTGTATATTACCTAGTTGACTTTTATATGCTTTGTAGTTCATAATGTAAAAGATGTTGATAAGATAATGAATTAGTTGATGCTATCCTAGTAGTCTTTCTTTTGTCTATGTATAGGTTGCTAGGTTGGTATCAATATATTTTGCAATGTATATTAAGGTTCATGTATTATGTTGGAGCGGAGGCGTATAACAAAGAATGATTATGGTGTAATATGATTATGTTGTATGTTATTATTTTATTGAGGAGTTGTTTATTGTATGGTTATGGAGTTGCTGTATGATGTTCTATTGAGGTTGGTTTAGAGCCTCGATATCCTATTTACTGTTGTTAGACTGCCGAAATTCCGTTGCGTCCTAACTAATTATAGGAGGGGTCGAGTTGGGGCGTGACAGCTAGTGAGGTACCTCGGGTGTGTGTCATGGGGGCGATAAGAAGATGGTTGAGATCGTGATGGCGTTTGAAACTACACCAAATAGAGTATCCTTTATTGATTGGTCATTATGGTTATCTGTTTATATTATTATTGATGTTTGTTGTTGTGTTTACTACTCAGAGGATCATTTTCAAGGAGTATAGTAAATACTGTTAGAGATCGATCGGATCCTCACTGAGCTTGTTTTATATAAGCTCACTCTCAATTATTGCATGCATACAGGTGTTACTGATTATGACTACGGGTATGTGCCTCTTGAAGAGGAAAATGTGCCTTTCGTGGATGAGTCTTATGTCAGGAGTCATTGCCATGAGATTATTTGTAGTTGATGTATTATAAACCTACTTTAACTTAAAGACTTATGTATGATAGCTTAGTAGTCTTTCTTTTGATCATGTTTAGATTGCTAAGTCGGTTTATAATCTATTTTAAAATGTATGTATAGCCTATGTACTAAATTGGAACGGAGGCGTATAATTATGAATGAGTTGTTGAAGGAATGGTTATTGTATAATATGGTTATGTTATATGTTGTTAATTTAATTGACAAGTTGATTGTTGAATGGTTTGCGAAGTTGGTTGTATGGTATTTTGAGAGGTTGGTTTAGAGCCTCGGTGTCTTAATTACTGTCGTTATACTGCCGAAATTCCGTTGCGTCCTGACTGATTGTAGGTGGGGTCGAGTTGGGGTGTGACACATAGGCTATACATGCATTTCAACATAGATTATAAACCGACTTAGCAATCTAAACATGATCAAAAGAAAGACTACTAAGCTATCATACATAAGTCTTTAAGTTAAAGTAGGTTTATAATACATCATAATACATCAACTACAAACAATCTCATGGCAATGACTCCTGCACATAAGACTCATCCACGAAAGGCACATTTTCCTCTTCAAGAGGCACGTACCCGTAGTCAGAATCAGTAACACCTGCATGCATGCAATAATTGAGAGTGAGCTTATATAAAACAAGCTCAGTGAGGATCCGATAGATCTCTAACAGTATTTACTATACTCCTTGGAAATGATCCTTTGAGCAGTAAACACACTAATAAACATCAATAACAGTATAAGCACATAACTATAATAACCAATCAATAAAGGATACTCTATTTGGTGTAGCTCCAAACGCCATCACGATCTCAACCAACTTCTTATCACCCCCATGACACACACACCCGAGGTACCTCACTAGCCCTGCCCTCCATGGCATCTCCGCCCATGCGAGATGAGGGTAGCCTCTGGTAGTCATGCCGTTATCAACCCGGCAGCCCGATGTTGCCCGAGAGGTGGCACACACATACCAAGACTTAGTAATAAAATAAATATTCACATCACAGGAGGATAACCCTTTCCGTTGACTATCTCTCAGTTCATCAATAATCATTCAATAATCATATTTTCATCAATATAACATCAAGTAATCAATTAAACGACAAACGACTAAGTTAGATGACAAAGTAGGCCATCCAACTTAATATGCATTAAACACATAATCTAACCCTAGTCTAACCATTAACAACTCATAATTCAAACACTCAAACACCACCCAATCAACTAAAGGCATAATTCAATATTTTAAAGAAAGACAACCTAAACTTCAAATAATCATATCTTACATTCTACTAATCCAAACAACTCCAAACCAGTTTCTATCACTCACCCATTCAATCAACTACATTAGCCCTCTCGAAAACCAACCAAAACACATCCAAATCATGCTCAACAGTCCTAAAACCTAAATGAACCTAGGCTGAAATTTTTGGATTTTCGCACCAACTTCACAATCAAAATTTCGGCATTACAACGGCACTACCCCGTAATTAACAAACTTTTACAAATCGATGGCAATCGATTTCAACCACTACAACTAAAAATAATCAACAAATAGCCAAACAATCAACTTTAAATACACAAAAATAAAAATTTATGCTACAACGGTTGAAATCTCATAAGAATACATATAATCGATCCTTGGCATGCACTAAGCAATAATATAACTTCAAATTAACATTCTAACGATTCAATATTCAATTATATGCAAAAATACAAAAGATGACTTTTGAGATCTAGAATTTTTCTCTCACCTTTGATGTGTTTTGAAGCTACAAAGATGCTCAATGGATGCTCAAGAGGTGGAATCAAGCTTTGGTTGATGGAAATTGGCCTTGAAATACAACTTCTAATGAAAATTTGTCTTTGAAAACTTGAAGAAAACCTTGGCTTTTCTCTCTAATGGCTCTCGGCCATGTAGGTGTAAAATGGGTATGTTTTGTGCTTTGCAAGTGTGTGTTGATGCAATATAAGTAAAGGTCAAAGGTGAAAACTAGTTATTTTTTTAGTCTTTTCTTGTCTTTTAATTCATTTTAGCTATTTCTTTGCTCAAACCATTTATGCAATACCTAAACTATCTCAAGTAATTTATTTTTAGGTGACAAAGAGTTTTACATTAAAACATTTTCACACGAGTCGGCTCAAAACTCGTTTTCTTGCAAAAGAAAGTGTAAAAACCTTTAAAATTTCAAAATCATTCCAAATCCATTTTAATAAAACACGGGTCTATTAATACCCGAGTACTAGGTTTTAAAACGTTTAAAACACCCCTATAAAAATTTTAGTGGACATGTGCTCAAAATACTATTTACTAAAACCGGCGATAAAATTTTTTATTCCGTTTTTGATAAAAATTTCATGAATGCACATATAGCATGTATTAGGAATATAAATCACATATTTAGCACATTCTAACTCATATAATGCATAAACAGGTCAAAGCACGCAAAACGAGACAAAACACGCAAATCGAGGTTAAGCAAAATATGGGGTCTCACACATACACACTCTCTTTCAACACACACACGCTCTCTCAACTCTCTCAGGAAGATTTCTTCGTACCTCTAGTTGAAGGTTATCCTACCAACATTGAGTGGTCATTTTAGGAGCTCCGACAATATGGTTGGTGGTACCCAATTCTCCCCTTCCTCTCTTCTTTTGTTTTTTCTTGCTTTCCTTTTTCTATCTTTTGTTCTCACTACTTTTGTATATATTTTGTGTAAACTTATGTTGGTTTTGGTATTTTCTAGTGTGAGTTTAATTGTGATGATGTGTGTTTGGGTTATCACCCATGTATGCCTCTGTAGTCTACTCTTTTTGGTCAACTACTATTGCGGCTTCTCACCCCCACCCCTGTGTTGTATTTGTGCCATGTACTTTTATTTTGTTATTTGAAGTCTTGTATAGTTTGGGTGTAGATTACCTTGGTATTTATGTTGTTTAATTAATAAATATGTTACTTGATAAAAAAATATATTCGTAGACTGTGGGACAAATTTCACTATTAATTTCTATTGAATGAATCATTTTTTTCATTTAGTCCTTGATAATTGAAAAGTTGAATAATAAGCTTTTTCGCAATGTTTATGAAAAAATCTTCAAATTGATCCTTGTTTTCGACAAAAAAAAAGAAAAAAAGATCCTTGTTTCAATATTTTGGTTAGGTTAAAATATTTTAGGACTCTCTAAACTATTCGATTGGTCCTATTTTGACCATCGATTTTTTTATAAAAAAAAAAATTAAAAGAGCCATTAACTGTCTAAAATGGTTTCATACAAGTCATGCCTTTAAAATACCATTAAAAAACTAACGGAATGGGGTCAAAACATAAATTAATAATGAAATTTAAAAACCTCAAATGAATTATTTTTTCTCTTTCATTATATTTTTATTCTTTTCTTAGGGTCTTCTTCCTTTTATTATTCTTTTTTTTAATTTCTTCTTCTTTCCCAAATCTGTTTCCTCCTTCCTTTTGGTACTTTCCAAACAAAGCACTGATTTATAAAATCTTAACAATAAACATTGTGTACAACTTCGTTTTTATTCATAACACCAATTTTAGTTCCCCTAATTCTTAACAAAAACATTATGTACAGCTTCAAAGCAATATCACAACACCATAATCCACAAGCGTAGGATACCTTCTAGACTTCACACCTAACCCAACTTGAACTGGCTTACCACTCAAGTCAAGCTCACACCCAATTGCTTTTATAAACCCATTGTCGCTGATACACAAGTAAGTGGGCGTGAAAGTGTCAGGACAATAAAGATGATTTTTTGGTGGGTGGTGAGGTCCAAGAAGCAGATGTTAGTTTTTTTTGACATTATGTGATGAGTAATGCTAGATGTCGCTCCTTTTTTGTCACCCAATTATCACCTCTTAGTTGGCATTGTGATAACCCGAACCCGGCATGCATTTAAAGGCATTTAATTGCATTTAATTAAGTGACATTTTAAATGTTAGCATTGGATTTGTGTTTATTTTTAGTTAAACATTTATTTGTAGCTTTACTTTCATATTTCTTTTAGAAGTAACTAGAATAATACATGAGCTAATCATATTAACAGAATATCAACTACTTTTCATATTTGTGTCAATCGGTTTTATTTTTCTTGCACTTAAATGCTCGGATTTCAATTAAATGAAAATTAGCTCCGAGCAGGATTAAATTTTAAACTATGATGCTTTTCAAAAAATGATATATTTTCTTAAATTCTTTGAGACTTAATTGTTATTCTTCTATTGACGCAAAATACATAGCATATCGAGAGCGATAGTTAGGAAATAATTTTTAGTCCTCAGCAAATAGTGAAAACTAGTATTTAGTGTTTTAATTTTAGTGTTTTAAGTTGTATTTAACTAGAATTGGATTTATGTTAGTTGTTTTAGCTTTAAAATGCATGAAATAAGCTTGATTGACCAACTTAAGTGAGCATTGACCAAAGCTTCGACCATTTGACCTTGTGTCATCTTTTTAATAGCTTAAATAGCACAAAATAAAAAAAAAAGAAGCTGGAAAACAGAAACAAGAAGGGCCGAAATACATAGAGAAGAAAAAAAAAAGATTTCAAGCCAAAATCTTCGATTCTTACCGTGAGCTTGCACGGGGTGGTTTCCGAGGCGTCCTACGAGATTTTCCTAGCGTCTAGGAGCGTCTAAGGTGAGGGTTTCATGTTTATTTGCGCATTTGAATATTTCATGTATTAACTTTGATTTTTTGGGTTTTATCCGTATATTGTTATTTTAATCGTTTTGAGGCTTAAAGAATGTTCCCTAGCAATTGTAGAACATGTATTTATAGCTTTTAAACATTTTCTGCGGTTGAATGTTGAAATTGAAGTATAAATTATAATTTGAATAGTTAATTGTGAATAGTAAACCCCCGTTTCGATGAAGTTGCTCCGTTATGCGTTCTGTTGATGTAGGAAGGTGCCAGATATGCTAGAATGCCTAAATGTGTGGTTTAATTGGATTGTGTAATGGAAAAACGGGGAAAAACGGCGTAGTGAAAGTTAGGGTCGTTTCGGTCAAGTTTAGAATTTTCTCGATTTGCGTGAAGGCATTGTCGAGGTACGTCATGGAGGAACTTTTGGTACAGTTGTGACGTTGGTTAGGTGATCGGTTGAGGTAGCGGTAGTTCAAACGAGCAAAGGGGGAAATCAGGGCTTTGTGTGAATTCTAGGATAAAGTAGGGTTTGGGGGTCTTTAGACGTGCCTTATGGTGACCTAGGAGGATTGGTGAAGTCGGTTTCCAAAACTCGTGGCTCGTTTGAAAGTAGTAGCGTTTGGTAAGTTGGGGTCATTTTTGGGATTTTGTGTGTTTTCATAGGATATTGCTTATAGAATGCTTGTATTGCTTTTAGAATGCCTATATTGCCTATAGAATACTTAATGTTGCTTGATAATGTTTGTTGGTGTTGTTCTTGTTGCTTATTTGATTGTAAATGCTTGTTATCTTGTTTATCACCTCTATTTTGTATTGTTGTGCTATCGCTCGTTTATCGCCTTGTATCGAGTCTTGCATTGCATAGTGTCAGGGCGGTGTGATGGGCCTCTCTGTGTAGCCTTGGGTTGCCAGTGTTGGTTGCTCTAGCTCCGTGTCCTATTCCATTTTCTCGCTTGGGTTGCCTTCAGAGAGATTTGGGTCGTAGAATTGATGGATACTTCCGGGGTATTCTAAACTGAAGTTATAAGGTGGTTGAGCCGGCGCGTCATCGTTAAAGTCATCGGAATCGTGATCGGTACATTACTCGCTCGAGTGAACCATAGCCTTCAAAGTGTGGTATAGCTTTGATTAGTTGTGTTAATGCTTTCTTTAATTGTGTATTGTATTGTTGTTTATATTGAATGCCTTATATTGATTGTATTGCTTAAATGTACTTATTTGCATTGCACGATCTTCTTTCTCTCCACCTCGATAACTGTCTCGCCCTCACTGAGTATACATGTTGAGTACACTCACTCTTCACCACCACATTTCAAGAAATGCCATGTTAGCTGGAAAGTTCGTGATTTCGTGAAAGTTCGTGCTTGAAGAGTTGCCTTGCGTGCCTATGTGACTTGAGTTGTCGAAGTTGTAAAGATGTATGCTTTTATGTATTGTATGTATTTAATGTTAAAAGGAATGTAATTTAAGTTTCATTAGATTATTAAAGTGGTTGATAAGTTAGATTATGTATCTAGTTAATGTAGCTTAACTTCAATGCATGTTTGTATTGTCCAAAAGAAAGAGATAGAAAGATATGATAGTCTAACTTATGCAATAGGTTGGTGTAGTTTAATTGTCAAGCATGAATGTACTTGTAAAAGATGTGAAGAGGTAGGTTAGTCTGTAAACTGGAATGTATATTTGCTTGTGATTGCTTGTTGAGAACAAGGCTCGGATGGCCTTGAGGTGGTTGAATGTTTGGACATGGTATTGGTCCACTTATGTGTTGTCGCAGGTTTGCTTTTTGCCTAGAAATAGGGGAGACTCCGTCCATTCTCCCTAAAATTTTGCCCGGGTTTGGAATTGGGTTGTGATTAGATTGATTGATAGAACTCCCGGTCTCGAGAGGGATCGGGGTGTTACAAGTAGTATCAGAGCTTGTCTTGCTCATAAGCCGGGACAAGATCCTCGGTCTAGTGGGTAGTGATCCTTGAATGTGTGTCTTGTAAGTGTATACTTGTATGAGAGATTGTGTGTCTTGACCTGAATGTGTGCTCCTATGTGATATAGTTATGTGTTATGTGTTAATTGTGTGCTAAGTGAAGTGAAGTGTCTAGTTGTGCATTGAATTGACCTATTGAATTGGCATCGTGAATTGAATCGACCTCGTGAATTGTGATTTGCTTGAAGTATTACTTGTAATGTGTGTATAGAATGTCTTGAATTGGTTATGCCGTGATTTGAATTGATTATGTTGTGCATGAATTGATTGTCATGTTTGAATGACTTTGATGATTAAATTGTTTTATAAACTCTCTTATAAACTTGCTTGTATAATAGTTTAAGGCATGTATGTATAAATATGATATCCTGGCATTCATACATGTCCCATGGAAATGGTAAGGAAGACTTCTTCCTCCCCTGAAGAAAGTGGTTCACAGTTGGCCTTTCAAGGTGTATGGATTGGCAGGAAATGAATGGCATTTAACTAGCCTTTATTTGGGAGTTGGTATTTGTCTTTTGGAGCTCAGTTGTTGGCATACTTCTAAGACTTTTCTTCGGGGATGGCAATCATAAAAAGATAACTTTCTTTGGGGTTTCGGTATGATGGCTCTTGGTAGCATTCTTTGGCTTCCTTATTGGGTATTCTTTGGAACTTCTGTTGGCACTTCTTGGTAGACTTGGCTGTTGGGGTTCCTCTAAGATTATATCCTATGCTTAGTATATATGACTTTCTTTGGAGTTCTACATGATAACTCTTTGGAGCATTTTCTTAATATTTCCTTGTTGGGCATTCATCGAGTTTTTCTATATTGGCATTTCGTGGAAGACTTGGTTGGGTTTTTATTCAACTTTTGGTGTTCTTTCCGCATTCTTATGGGGAACTTTGATTTGAGTCTACTTACAATGATCAGCTTTGCGTGAGGCGTACTATTTTGGTATTCTTTGTGGACATTTCTCAGTGGATTTGGCAATCGGAGTTCTTATTGGACTTGCTTCATAATATTGTCTACAATATCTTTGTTCTGGTCTTTCTTGATATTTTATTGGCAATTGTGATTGGAAATCTTAAATAGTATATGGTGTACCTGCACGGCATTTCCTTTGGTATTTTACCCAATATTCGATAGCAATATTATTTTGGGAATCTACTTGGTTATTCAGCTTGGTGTTCATTCATGGATTTTTGATAAGTATATATATGTTGGCGTACATTTTGGATTTCCTATTCAGATGCTTCTTGAGCTATATATTGAAAGACTTCCTTGAAACTTCTGTAATGTGGTTGATTGGATTTCTTGTTTGGAGTCTTCCTGAGTAGTACTTGGGATTCTTGTTTAGACTCTGCTTCAGATTGTTTATTGGTATGTTCTTGGTACTTTTAGTTGGGATTCTATTATGGCATTCTCTAGGATCCTTAGTGGCTATTTGTTTAGCATTTACTTATTGGGCAAACTTGGCTACATTCTTACCGGAGCATTGTTCGGTGGGCATTCTACTGGTATTTTCCTTGTTGGCACTATTAGAAGTCTTACACTTGGGATCTTGTTCAGAATTATTATCTTATATTGCTTACGGTATGCTGTGGAACACTTTAGGCATCCTTGGTGGTAAGTTGTATAAAGTTTGCACTCGGCAAATGGCGAAGAGGTCTTAGAGCTTGGTCTTATATGTGCTGCATCTATTTTGGCCATCCTTTGACTTCCTTATTTGATACTTGTTGGACTTTTATAGAGGATTCGTATATTGGTAATATCTACAGTATTTTTGCTTTAGTCTTTATTGGCATCTTCTCGGCACTCTTAGCGGGGAATTCTTTTATGATATTCTTGACCAGCGGAATTCTTATTTGGATTTCAAGATGGTATTTTCAATTAAACCTTTATTTGGTCTTATTGTTTTGGAGTTTCCAGTCAGTACTATTGGGGTTTCTTAGTAAGGTATTCTTCGAGCGTTCTTATTCAGTGTCTTGCTCAGCAACCAATGAAGAGTGGTCAAAGTTGGATTTCAGTGGATACAGAGTTCTATTGGAAGAAGAATTGTGGGGACTCAATTGTTTTAAGGGGGGAAGGATGTGATAACCCGAACCCGGCATGCATTTAAAGGCATTTAATTGCATTTAATTAAGTGACATTTTAAATGTTAGCATTGGATATGTGTTTAATTTTAGTTAAACATTTATTTGTAGCTTTACTTTCATATTTCTTTTAGAAGTAACTAGAATAATACCTGAGCTAATCATATTAACGGAATATCAACTACTTTTCATATTTGTGTCAATCGGTTTTATTTTTCTTGCACTTAAATGCTCGGATTTCAATTAAATGAAAACTAGCTCCGAGCCGGAGTAAATTTTAAACTATGATGCTTTTCAAAAAATTATATATTTTCTTAAATTCTTTGAGACTTAATTGTTATTCTTCTATTGACGCGATAGTTAAGAAATGATTTTTAGTCCTCAGCAAATAGTGAAAACTAGTATTTAGTGTTTTAATTTTAGTGTTTTAAGTTGTATTTAACTAGAATTGGATTTATGTTAGTTGTTTTAGCTTTAAAATGCATGAAATAAGCTTGATTGACCAACTTAAGTGAGCATTGACCAACTTAAGTGAGCATTGACCAAAGCTTCGACCATTTGACCTTGTGTCATCTTTTTAATAGCTTAAATAGCACAAAATAAAAAAAAAAAAGGAGCTGAAAATCAGAACAAGAAGGGCCGAAATACATAGAGAAGAAAAAAAAAAGATTTCAAGCCAAAATCTTCGATTCTTACCGTGAGCTTGCACGGGGTGGTTTCCGAGGCATCCTACGAGGCTTCCCTAGCGTCTAGGAGCGTCTAAGGCAAGGGTTTCATGTTTATTTCCGCATTTGAATATTTTGTGTATTAACTTTGATTTTTTGAGTTTTATCCGTATATTGTTATTTTAATTGTTTTGAGGCTTAAAGAATGTTCCCTAGCAATTGTAGAACATGTATTTATAGCTTTTAAACATTTTCTACAGTTGAATATTGAAATTGAAATATAAATTGTATAATGAATAGTAAATTGTGAATAGTAAACCCCCGTTTCGATGAAGTTGCTCCGCTACGCGTTCTGTTGAAGTAGGAAGATGCTAGTTATGCTAGAATGCCTAAATGTGTGGTTTAATTGGATTGTGTAATGGAAAAATGGGGAAAAACGGCGTAGTGAAAGTTAGGGTCGTTTTGGTCAAGTTTAGAATTTTCTCGATTTGCGTGAAGGCATTGTCGAGGTACGTCATGGAAGCACGTTTGGTGCAGTTGTGACTTTGGTAGGGTGATCGGTTGAGGTAGCGGTAGTTCAAACGAGCAAAGGGGGAAATCGGGGCTTTGCGTGAATTCTAGGGTTAAGTAGGGTTTCGGGGTCTTTAGACGTACCTTATGGTGACCTAGGAGGATTGGTGAAGTCGGTTTCCAAAACTCGTGGCTCGTTTGAAAGTAGTAGCGTTTTGAAAGTTGGGGTCATTTTTGGGATTTTGTGTGTTTTCATAGGATATTGCTTATAGAATGCTTGTATTGTTTTTAGAATGCCTATATTGCCTATAGAATACTTAATGTTGCTTGATAATGTTTGTTGGTGTTGTTCTTGTTGCTTATTTGATTGTAAATGCTTC
The DNA here is from genome assembly GCA_037974665.1 of Ehretia macrophylla. NCBI lineage: Eukaryota > Viridiplantae > Streptophyta > Magnoliopsida > Boraginales > Ehretiaceae > Ehretia > Ehretia macrophylla. The sequence continues at coordinate 18,303,206 of CM075767.1, read as the reverse complement.
TTATCTTGTTTATCACCTTTGATCTGTATTATTGTGCTATCGCTCGTTTATCGCTTTGTATCGAGTCTTGCATTGCATAGTGTCAGGGCGGTGTGATGGGCCTCTCTAGGTAGCCTCGGGTTGCCAATGTTGGTTGCCCTAGCTCCGTGTCCTATTCCCTTTTCTCGCTTGGGTTGCCTCCTAGGGAGATTTGGGTCGTAGAATTGATGGATACTTCCGGGGTATTCCAAACTGAAGTTATAAGGTGGTTGAGCCGGCGCATCATCGTTAAAGTCATCGGAATCGTAATCGGTACATTACTCGCTCGAGTGAACCATAGCCTTCAAAGTGTGGTATAGCTTTGATTGGTTGTGTTAATGCTTTCTTTAATTGTTTATTGTATTGTTGTTTATATTGAATGCCTTTTATTGATTGTATTGCTTAACTGTACTTATTTGCATTGCACGATCTTCTTTCTCTCCACCTCGATAACTGTCCCGCCTTCACTGAGTATACATGTTGAGTATACTCACTCCTCACCACCACATTTCAGGAAATGCCATGTTAGCTGGAAAGTTCGTGATTTCGTGAAAGTTCGTGCTTGAAGAGTTGCCTTGCGTGCCTATGTGACTTGAGTTGTCGAAGTTGTAAAGATGTATGCTTTTATGTATTGTATGTATTTAATGTTAAAAGGAATGTAATTTAAGTTTCATTAGATTATTAAAGTGGTTGATAAGTTAGATTATGTATTAGTTAGAATAGCTTAACTTTAAAGAATGTTTGTATTGTCCAAAAGAAAGAGATAGAAAGATATGGTAGTCTAATTTATGCAATGGGTTGGTGTAGTTTAATTGTCAAGTATGAATGTACTTGTAAAAGATGCGAAGAGGTAGGTTAGCCTGTAAACTGGAATGTATATTTGCTTGTGATTGCTTGTTGTAAACCAAGGCTCGGATGGCCTTGAGGTGGTTGAATGTTTGGACATGGTATTGGTCCACTTATATGCTGTCGCAGGTTTGCTTTTGGCCTAGAAATAGGGGAGACTTTGTCCGTTTTCCCTAAAAATTTTGCCCGGGTTTGGAATTGGGTTGTGAATAGATTGATTGATAGAACTCCCGGTCTCGAGAGGGATCGGGGTGTTACAGGCATGCCAACTAGATATATTTATTGTATTCTCTCTCCAATCTTATTAATTTTATTTATTTCTCTCTCTAATTTTATTTATTTTTCTCTCTTGTTTTTCTCTTTTTATCTCCGTAATCAACATTTACTTTCTTCTATTCTCTTTCATTTGTTTAACCCTACATGTTTACTGCATATTATTCTTTTTCCAGATTTCTCTTTTCTTGAGGAATTAATAATTGCTATATGGAAAAAAAATTGTTATTTTATAGCTAATCATACAAGACTTTGTATGTGAAAAATTTATTTTCTCTTTTCCAGGTTATGCTTATAGATGTTAATGAATCAGTCTATAAATGCTTACGCTAATGGATTTTGGTGGATGGAGTGTTTGTGCTTAATGGTGTATGGTGTTGGGATTATTGTCAATAATTTATTATGGGCTTACACGTAATTAATAATTATATTTGGGCTACTATTCTAATTAGGATAATTAAGTGATTTAATTCTAATAAAGATCCTAATAAGACATCTTATCCAATATGGACTCTGTAATGTGTGGTATCCAATAGCGACTTGGTTTAGGATTAGTGGGATTCTAATCAGGTTGTATATATAAAGGATGTCTTGATCCCCAAGGCTATTCATTCTATTTTTTCGTCCTCAATTCCTCATTTCTTGAGAGACACCCATTGAGAGAATTTGATTAGTTTGTGGAAGATCTCGCCCCAATTCTCCAAGAGGTGATTTCGTCTTCTCATAATTAGCGTCATGGATTCAGGTACGCCGTTCTGATTATTTTACTATGCAATCCTGATATTTTGACGAAGTGTATGGTTTAATTGAATATATGTGACTTATGTTCTAAAAAGTGGTATCGGAGCCACTCTTCTTTTAGATTATTAGGATTGAATTATGTGTTTTTGATTAATGATACTTTTGTATTTATCCATACACATAATTTGTTTTGTTGAAATCCATATAGTTTTAGGATTTGATTTATAATTGTGTGTATGGTTTATTTTCATTAATCTTGATCACATGTTAGCTTTGAATTAAGGGCTTACTTGAATCTCAAATAGCTCGTTTTTAGCATATAACATGTTATTTTACATGATATTATGCTATATGAATTTAAAGAATTAAAAACTCTAATTTTGGGTTTAAAACCGAAGGTTAATCTCTTAATCTAGTAAAATATATTCATTAATTGGTGAAATTGATGCCAAAATTGGATTCATTGGCATCAAAAACCTAAGATTAGAGTATTTATTTGCGAAAAATAGATAAAAATTGAGTTATAGGTTTGATTTCGGGCTTACACGGGCCGCAGCGGCCCGATCTGGAGGTTGAAGATGACTACAATTCTTAGGGTTTATATTATTGATTTCGCGTTTGGTTTCAACAAGTTATGGTTGTCATAGTGGTAAGGAGCGTGCATTTGGTTCTTGAGGTCTTGGGTTCAAATCTCTATTTATGTTGTTAGTTCTTTTAGGGGTATTTTTGAGTGAGACCCCTTCCATTTTTCTATATATGTGACTCAGACCCCATATTTATTAAAAAATGTGAATCAGACCCCTTCTGTTAAAGATTCCTTAAATTTTATGTTAACTACACGTAAAATGTCATTCCGACCCTCGCCATGTCTCTTGATTCACCACTGCCAACACTCACAACAAACATATTTCACTGACCAAAGAAAAACAACAAAAATCTTGCAACCTTCATTTACACGTATACCGTACACCGCACACCACATACAACACACCACAGCGCCACTGCCACTAACACACCATACCACCACCCACTTCACACTACACCCTTAACACTCACACACGCAACACACACCTCAGATATAACGCCCCGAACCCAACCCCACCCTATAGGTCAAGTCCAGACCCATCTCTCAGACATACCCTCCTTTGTACCGTGGACTAAATTGGTACCTGCAATTAATCACATATAAGTTCCAAGCCACTAGCCAACATATCATACAACTCAAACGTCCATTTAACCATAGTCAACCAACTTCACAAGACTAACCGAGCCTTGATACCACAAATCTAATATAACATAATAGCATGCAAGGCAACTCTAGCTTTAACCATAAGAAGCAAGATATAATGATATGCCAAGTTCGACCTTCTAACTATCAAGCACAAGCATGCAATAAGATAAAGTAAAACTAGAATCAATTATTACATGCCCTCTACTTTACCAATCAACACACAAGATTACAATTTGTTACATCCACCAAATATACACAAGACCACATGGTCTCAAAAAGAACACCACTTAACATCCTCACACAAGCTGCACATAAGCCAACCTTAACACACAAATAAGTCACAAAAGTTGTTCAACTTGCTCTTCTTCTTCTTCTACTACGGCTACTAGCAGGAGATTCACCTTAGCTTTTCCTGAAACATGTTAAATAAGGAGTGAGCAACAATATTGCCGAGTGAGGGAGATGATGCAACATACCGGGGCGTGTAATATGATATACAAAATAATATGTAACAAGATAACACATGTTCAACATTAAATAATATAACAAGCTAGACAAGTAATTAACCACATAATAAAAGGATACGGTTCAATTTGTATTCAATCACGAGCCACGAGCCAAGATCTTCAAGTAGGTGCTGGAAAAACCTTTATTCCTCCAAAAATAGGGTACTCCGGATGTACCCCGATCCTATACCCCAACAAGGTGAATCACGCCTCTGGGGTAGTGGAGTATACTCAGCGAGAGAAAGGGAATAAGCACCATGATAGTAGAGGGAGCACGGCAAGCCCGATGCCGCCCGTGTTTCTTGATGCTACTATGTCTGAAAAGGTTGCGCAACCCCGAGACAAGACCACGAGAATCAAGATCAACAAGTAACACGTAAGAGGGATGACAAAGTAGGCCACCCTCGCAAATAACCACAATATGCACAAAGTCATGATATAAACATAAAGGAGACAATAGCATATTTTCTTCCACAACCTCCTCAAATAACTCAATTACACTTTACACAATCATATAAATACATAATAACACATCTACAAGCACTTATAAGCATCAAGGTAGTCAATTACTATTTTTCCCCTTTCTTTAACCAAGTCATTCTTCTCCTATATGCATTTTGAAGTTACCAAACTAATGTCCAATCGTTCTACATCCCTAATGAAGTCAAAAGACACCTATCAAGGCCATGAAACCCCGCTTTGGAGGCAAAAGCTCGGGAAGGCCCTGAGCGGGTTTTAACTACAACTACTCTATCCGGATCCCAATTTCACGCAACGAAAGCACCAAAAGTGCTTCCATGCCCCAAGGATACCTAATCCAAAGCCCAAACGTGCGTGGATTGCGTTACGTGAAAAATCCATTTTTTAAAGTTAGCCAATTTCGCAATTTTGCTCAATTTCGGGTAATTCAACTTCAAGTGGTCCCCCAACTAGTTTCACTAATACCTAGAGCACCTAAAGGAAGCCTCAATTCATTCTAATTAGCAAGTTTGATCAAAATCCTAAGTTTTGGAACTATTCATCATCTGTTTCATGTATTTCAAGCTTTAACCATGAAACAAGCCAACAAGTTCTACATTCTAAGTCTTGATAGCATAAATAAGCAATATACAACAATATATGAACATTATATAAGCTAATAACATCAATTCAAGAAAAGTTATAATGTGAGCATAAACTTTAAACAACAAAATATGTAACTCCCTCACAATTTTGTAGGTGTAGACAAGAGGTTGAGGCTCCCAAGTGCAATAGAAATCTTCCAAAGCAAGCCAAAAGATCAATTCCAAAGTTTGATGAAGAATTTTCTCCTCTTCTTTCCTCCTAGGGCTATCGGGTTTATGGGGGGGGTTTGGGGAATTTTTGTTTTGTTTTTATGAGTATATTGCTTATATGAGTAATGTATTACATATATGTATGAATAGGTTATATTATATTAGGTCAAATGTTACTAATACATGGTCAAACAAGCTTAAAACTCCAATTAATTGATACCTAATACAAAACCAAAGTTTATACTTACGTAATACTATTCAACCGAAGCGAAAATCATTTTTCAAACGCATACTCTCGGCCCCTAAAGTTCAAAACTGCCATTTCTCGACTCCTTTTATATGTTATGTGATTTAAGAAAAATATTAAATCGAGCATTTAAGATAGTCGAATTTTCTTAGAAATAGTGCCTAATAGTAAAGCAATTAAACAAGAAAAGAAATGCACATAAAATGCTCAGTAATTATGCAACAATTGTTTAAAAGATGTGATGAAATTCCTGAGCGTCACATCAGACCCACAAAGCGTACACACACCATTATCATTACCCCGACAACGACCACCACCACACCACATTACACCCCACCACCACAAACAAAGACCTACACATTACACACACTAACATGTATACAGATCCACACACTAGATCACACAAAAACAAACATGACAATTTTGTATTTTTCCTAGCATCTTCACAGTCGAACACTGATTGAGTTTCTCCTATGAATTTAAAAAAAAAAAATATTGCTAGATGATGTTCTCCATATGAGAGAGAAAGACAGAGAGAGACAACGAGAGAAATGAGAAACAAAATAGAATAAAAATCACTTTTTTATGTCTTGGAAATCAGGTTGAATATAAGATGCTTTTTTTTTTTGTGGTCAGTTGACGAGAGATGAAAGAGATGAAAGAAAAGGTTGAGAGAAGATATAGAGTCCGAAAGGTTTTGTGCAACTTTTGTGAATTTCCCTTTTCTTTTGTAATATAATGAAACATTTACCCTTATGTTAACGATTGACATAACATGTTAGTTAACAGAAGGGGTCTAAGTCATACTTTTTTGTATATTTGGGATCTAAGTCACACTTTTATAAAAGTAGAAGGGGTCTGAAGCAAAAATACCGGTTCTTTTAGTCTTTCTTTTGTAACTAAAGAGAAACAAAAAAATAAATAAATAAGGGCCTACAAAACTGCCTCTAGCATGGGTTGAACTCGACCTTCTACTTAAGTATAAAACTCATAACCACCAGCGCTAAGCCAGTAGCTATGTCAAATTAGGGCTACTTAAATTCTATATAGCTGTTGGATTACTTATTGTTTTTTGTTTAAGTGTATATATATATTAGTACCTGGCGCATTACATAATCCAAATGGCATTCTCCAAAAGGAGAATGTACCATAAGGACATGTAAACGTGGTTTTCTCTTGATCTTCTGGTGCAATTGCGATTTGATTATACCCGAAGTAACCATCCAAGAAATAATAGTATTCATGTCCTGCCAATCTATCAAGCATCTAATCAATATAAGGCAAGGGAAAGTGGTCCTTCCCCGTAGCCTTGTTCAACTTCCTATAGTCGATACACATTCTCTACCCAGTAACAATTCTTGTTAGAATAAGTTCATTATTTTCATTCTTCACAACTGTCATGCCGCCCTTCTTGGGTACCACTTACACTGGACTTACCCATGAGCTATCTGAGATTGGGTAAATCACTCATGCATCTAACCACTTCAGAACCTCCTTTCGCACAACTTCTTTCATCGTCGAATTAAGTCTCATTTGTGCGTCAATGGATGGTTTATTATCATCCTCCATAAGAATACGATGCAAGCACGTGCAAGGGCGAATCCCTTTGATATCTGCTAAAAACCAACCAATCGCTGATTTGTGAGTTCTAAGCACTCTCAGTAATTTAAATTCTTCTTCGTTAGAGAACGACGAAGAGATGATTACCATAAGTATGTTTGACTCACCCAAGTATATGTAGTGCAGGTGTGATGGTAGAGGTTTCAATTCCAACACAGGTAGTTGCTCAATTGATGGGTTGGAACATGTAGAACATTCTCCCAATTCTTTAAAATATTTTAACCTATTTGGTTCAAACGAATCCAGCCAACTCAAATATGCTTGCATCTTTTCATCATCCCAATCAACAAGATCATCTTGTACTAAGCTAGCCTCCAGGGGATCCAGTCAACCTACATGGCTAGGCACTATAACTTGTACATCATCAACACAAAAACAATTGTCACTAGCTTCCGAGTACTTGATAGCTTTGAACACATTAAAAATTACTTCTTCTTCTTGTACCCTTAGTTGCAGCTCTCCCTTTTGAACATCAATGAGTGATTTTCCAGTTGCAAGGAATGGTCTCCTAAGAATTATAGGAATCTCCTTGTCTTCCTCCATATATGAAATCCGCAAGGAATATGAATTTATCGAATTTGACTAAACATCTTCAATAACTCCTCTGGGGTGTTTTAGTGAGCGATCAGGTAGTTGTAATGTAATAGTTATAGGCTTTGTTTCTCTTAATCCAAGTTTTCTGAAAATAGATAAAGGCATCAAGTTAATGTTAGCACCCAAATCACATAAAGCTCGTTCAAAAATAATATTGTCAATTTCACAAGGAATAGTAAAACTCCCTGGATCCTTGAGCTTTTATTGTAGCAAAATGGAATATTAATGTGAAACTTCTTAAAGACTTCAAGAAATTTCTCCAATTGTTTGTCAAGCTTGTTCTTCTGCAATCGTTGAGGAAATGCCACCACCATAGGTGGTTCCTGTGTAAGCTGTGGCTGAGCTTCTACTTTCTTTTCATCTTTTTCCTCATTCTTCGCTTCACCTTTCTCAACCTTCTTGGTTCTCATTGACTCCTCTAACTTCTTGCCACTTCTCAAGGTAACAACTTTACAGTGCTCTTTACCCTCTCTTCTAGGATTCATCTCTGAAGTGCTAGGTAAATTCCCCTGCTGTATTTATGATAAAATCGTAGCCATTTGGCTAAACTGTGCCTCTAAATTTATGATTTGTGCAGATTTGTTTTGGAGGGCAGTCTTGGTTTCATTCATAAACTGAGTCTAGGAATTAGGCAACTGTGTCTGTGAATTCGCAAACTAAGCTATTACCTCCTCCAAGTTTACCTTCTTCTCTGGTGGGGGCTTATTCTGCTCAGGCTGCAACACATTGTGTGTATTCTTGTATGACAGGTTGGGATGGAAACGCAACCCATGATGATATCTGTTGGAAAACTGATTGTACTGTTGTCCATTAAAGTTCCCCACATATTGTACTTGTTCTGCCGTGCCTTGCGCAAATGGATTGCCAACCTGACATTCTGCACTATAATGCGAACCACAACAAAACTCGTACACTATTGCTGCTTGAACAACATTAGCAGTCACTTGATTATTCTGGATTTGTTTTGTGAGATTATCAATTTTTGACGCCAAAGCAGTTATGGCATCAATCTCATGGATCACAACAGTCTTCTTTGGTGTAACTCTCTCACTCGACCACAACTAGTGGTTCAAAACAATATCCTCAAGTAACTCATAAGCGTCATTTGTTGTCTTGTTCATTAAAGCTCCTTCTGCTGATGCATCAATCAAAGTTCTTATTGAATTTACCAATCCATTGTAAAAATTGTGAACTTGCATCCATCTAGGTACTCCATGATTAAGACACTTCCTCAACAACGCTTTATACCTCTCCCACGCTTCACATAGAGTTTCTCCTTCATGTTGTGCAAAATTATTGATTTCTATGCGTAGCTTCGCTATCTTTCCAGGTGGAAAAAATCTTGACATAAACTTGTGCACCAAATCTTTCCAAGTAGTGATTGAATCCGAAGGCAGGGAGTTCAACCATTTCTTAGCTTGATCCCTCAAGGAGAAAGGAAACAAGCGAAGGCGCAAAGCCTCATCAATGACTCCATTGTACTTAACAATTCCGTAAACTTCTAGAAAATTCACAATGTGCTAATTAGGATCTTCAGAAAGCAGTCCATGGAATTGAATATTCTGAATCAACAGTAGTGTCATTGTTTTCAAATCAAAATCATTCACGTGAATCGCTAGCCTTCTAATCATTGGTTGAATTCCAGTGGGTGGTAACGTATACTCTCGTAGTGTTCTAGGCAGATTTTCCTGATTGAGTGCTTGATTATTTTATTCCTGCCCTACCTCTATGTTAGCCATATTCCCTTGCAAATGATGGGTAGTAGCTTTTTTCTCATTTTTGTTCTTCAGACAAGTCCGTTCTATCTCAAGATCGAAAGACAACAAATTGCTACCTCTTAACTTTCGCATGCACGTAAAGGAATATGTTTCTGAAATACACGTAACGAAAATAAGAAAACAAAATAAAATTAAATAAGATCTAAAGTAAAATTAAAGCTATTTGGTATCGATATTAATAATTGACACTGTCTCCGGTAACGATACCAAAAACTTGTTGTGTAATTTTTAACGCAAGTGCAAGTATCGCATCAAGTAATAAAATGATAAGTAAAAATTATTCCTACGAGGACTGAGATTATTAACTACAGAAATTGATTTAGCTCTAATTTTATTAAGAGGATCGAAGTTTGAGAGATTGTAATTTAAAGTTGAAGAATTAGTGAAACTAATAAAACTAACAACTAACAATTACAAATTTTATGGAAAAGTTGATTCAATAGTTGGAACGTTCTAGGGGTTCTGATTTTACCAAGATTTATCATATTCAAATCTGTTGATTAAATCCAATTGACGACTATTCCTTATACTGCCCGCAATTTCATTAAGGTAGATATTAATCTTTCTCAAGCATCAATAACCTATCCCAATAAGCAAGTCACCTACATCTTTGTGATAACTATGAACTTATGGAATGCATTAAGCCCTATAAATTTAAACGCTGCACTAGATCTCATAACTATCTCTAGCTTATGACAATTTAATAGTACTCCACACGTGGTCTAATCTAGTTTTCACTTCTCAGTCTCAAACCAAACCACAGAAAAAGCAATTATTGGTCAGACAATCACAGGCATTAATCATAGTATGAAATACTCAACATAAAAATAGAATAATTCATCAATTAATTAAACCAACATGATTCGAGTGATCAAAATCTGGATACATTATAGCCCTAGAAAAATAATCTAACAACTCCTAATAAATGTAAATGAAATCCAAAATATATTGTAGTTCATGAAGAGAGAGAAAAAAAAAACTAGAAATCTCAAGAAATTCGTGGCGAAATCTTGTCTCTAATCCGTCCTTCTTCGTCAATCTTGCAGTTTTTATTGTGTTTTCTCCTTTCCAAACGTTGGTTTTTTTTTTCTAGAACTAGCCACCAGCCAAAAAAACTCCTATCTAATGTCTGTTATCTTCTTTTTAACATAGGGTTTCTTCTTTTCGCGTCTTTTCACAAAATTGCCTTTAAATTTCCTGCACAGCTACGCTATGACTGCGCTACTTCTATTTTCTCTTCAATTTCTTCACCAGTTGTATAAAAGCTTGCCCTTATTCATTTTTCTTCAATCTTTGCCTCAAAACTTAACTTGTCTCTTGGAAATTACCTACAACTCAAATAAAATACAAAACCAATCAAATTGCTCATAAATTATTCAGAAACTAACAAAGTTTAAGTGAAAAGGTACTGAAATAATATATCAATAATACACCCAACAAGTATACCCATCGTCATCCTTATATATCATATTTAATACTCGAGTCAAATTGTCAATTCACTTGAGGAATGTCATTGGAACAACAAGGGGTGAATGTTAGAATTTTTCAAATTATGAGCTACTATTGATTGGATATTTTGTTATTTTCGAAAAAAATGGCTTGAGATTGACAGGTAAGGCCCAAAGAATAAATTATAGTGATCTACTCCAGTTGGACCTATGTCCATCTCATGGATATTATTTTATTTAGTGGTGTGATATGCAATGTGGAGCCTGTTTTAATATTAGGGCAGTTTGATGGGGAGGGCAATACAGTTTTTAGGTTAGGCCCTCTCTCCCATCCAAAATACTGATAGTCTATAAATAATAGGATATCAGGGTTAACTTGCCGCATTGAGAGCCACCATACAGAAGTTGGAGAGAGAGAGGGAACACCTAGTCTAGGCGTGCCTACCATAGCACGTCGTTCAAGTTTTCATGCAAGATTATGATTTCTTCAAGAGATGCTTGCAACAAATAAATGTACATGACATGGATTTACGGTATGTTTCAAATCTCAAGGTTGATATGTAGTTTCAATGGCTTTATATAAAGGTACGCTTCCGATTTAATCAACTTAATTATATTTATTACAATAATATTTTATTTTATGGTATTAGATTCTTTAATTCTAACACATGGTATTAAAGCCACTAATATCAGAATTAAAACATGTGTAAAATAATTTTCTTTTATGGTCAATTGAATGGTTTATATGATTCTTGCATCGTCTTAGTGAATCATTGATATGTTGTGCTGTTCTTCTTTGTTCGTAAAAGTTTGATTCTCCACATATTAATATGTTATTAAGTCAATGATTGGAGCCTGGTTTTGTTTCATATAATTAGCGATATCATCTGTTTTTGTTGAATCATGGCTATTTCATAATGTGTTCATAAATCTTAAGCTAATTTGATTTAGCTACCTGAAGGTGACAATTGCTAGATAATTTTACATTACTTTTTTTTTTCTTTTTTTTCCTTTCTGAACTAGTAAGGATAAGGATGCATTGTCCTCTGTTCGGGAATTAAATTGGCAGACACCAATTTACTAATCTTCATTAGTAGAACCTTAGTAACTTTCATGCTTGAATTCAATTATTAATCATAACTAGATACCTCCAAAACTCTTTTTTGATACAGCCCGTGAAGTCAACTAATCATGCCTCTTTAATTCAATGCATAAGATACTTTAATAATTCCTCTTCTTTTCACTCTAGTTGGATCTGTGCATTGGTGTCTGAATTTTAGAGACTGAAAAACTCATCTTTCTAATATAAAGGCACTATACAACCCATATATCAGACTTGAATATATAGTCAAGAGGATTAGCAAACTTGCTGCTTGTACTCTCTTTGTGAGAGCGATGTTAGTGGTTCAATCAAAGCTGAAATTTTTTTCTAATATAAGGTTTCTCGCTGGTTGCTTCGCAAACAAGAATACATTTTTTCCATAGTAGTCTTAGCTCTTGATAACTTAATGCATCTATCAAGTTGACACTCTTTCTATGCTAAAGTTGTGAGATTCCATCTAATTGGCCATTTGAGTTTAGTTCTATTTCAGCTTAATCTAATGGTAAATAATAATTTAAATGGGGAAAATTATGATTTTTTAAGAAGCATGATAAATGGGATTCCAATGGACGCTCTAGACTTCTCTAGTTCTATTGTATTATGTGAATCTCCAAAGGAACAACACCAGAGGTCGACGTGGGCGTCATTTTTATCTGTTATTTCAGCTAGTATTTATGTCACAAATTTTGTCAAAAGTGTTTGCTTGCACTTCCAGATAATATAGATTCATTGAAAATAAAGGCTGGCCACTCTTATGGAGTGACTTAACTTAGAATTGTCTTTGTATATCATTTTAGGCAATATGTTTTTTATTTGAGCAATTCTCAAGTTCATTGACTAATATCATGAAGGGTTATTTTATCTAACTTTAGAGGGATTTGTCTGCCCAAAGGAGATAGATTCCTTTAAAGTTGTCTCACTATTTCACTTGAGTACAAGGTTGATGTTGTATGTTGTGTGTTCTGGCATAAGAGGAATATACAGTGATACATTTGGACTCTCATGAGGATGTTGTTGTTAAAATTTATCAACTTCTTAATGATGTCATTATTTTAGATTTCTATTACGGGTAACAACATTCTTATGAAAGATCAATATATTTAATTGAGATTATGACTGACAATAATTATATTTAAGTGATTACACAATATGAGTGTTATCAGTTTTGATTTTATTATGAGGTCTCTATCTAGTTAATTTTATTTAAAAGAAAATTTGAGATCCTCTAAGCTATTAAAATTTGTAAGATTGTAAAGTTACATGAGGTGTTTGTTACATTATATATGAAAGTGCTTATTGACTTCTTACCATGTATCAAGAGTACGATATAATTCTTTATGTGGAATTATAAATCATTTTATTTTGTGAAGATATAAAATTTATCAAGTTTGTTTTAGACCTATACCTGTGAAGGCAAGGTAAGATTGATAATATTTACGTCACTCTACTTTATGTAAAGACTCTCCATGAACTACATTTGAAGGTACATGGAACCTTTTTCAATAATATAGAAGTTTTCATTAAGTTTTCCTAGTTGGTATCTTCATGAGCCTATACAAGGGACTTGCCGTAAAAGGTTATTCATAAAGCCTTTGAAGATTTTGTTAGAGTTTATGCAGTGTAAGTATGGATTAGTTCAGAATCAATGTGAATAATTTGACCTGTTAATGAAATTCTATAGTGTAAACGAACACTTATTATACAGACGATGTTATACCATTAACTGAAACACTCTATTTGTCACAGTACATTTACAGTCTGTTTCACTAATTGCTTCTATTTGTTGGTGAGTTGTTTCACTTAATGTTACAACATGGTTAGAGACGAATCACACAGTAGCGGAATACAGTACTTTGTAACAGAAAATAAGAACACCAAGAATTAACGTGGTTCAACCGTACGGTATACGTCCACGAGACCAACCCCTGGTCTAACAAACCAATTCATTAAGAAACAACAAGTTACAATATCAATGGACTTACACAAGTAAAGATTCCCTCTTGACCTTTGACGCCTCGATGAAGAACTCCTTAATGAACTTTGGTTTGGCGAGCTCCCCTCGACTTGCAACGTTCTCTCCCGAGAACAACACCTTCTTCACCCGAAAAATGAATAAAGAATACAGTAATTTAATCACTCAAAGATAGATACAAGTCACTCATAACTTACTGTCAAACAACACAAAGTTGCAACACTAAAACAACTAAGCACTCAATGACAGGTTGTGTTGCAACATGACATGGAACATAGAAATCCTATGTGTTCTTTTGTAGTGCGTCCATGCTCTCTCTCTCTTTCAATGTCTCACCCCATCTCTGTGTCCTTGAGCTTCATATATATATACTCATCAACATACCTTGGCCTTCAAGAAATTCCTAATTATTAATGTCATTCCATAATCAGTACAAATCTTATAGGTAAGTTACACTACAAAACAAACTAAATTTTGTGACGGGTCATCGCCATCCCGTCACCGATACGGCGACGGCCTGGTGAAGGGAAAAGTTGACGCAAATTTTGTGACGGAATAGTGACAGCATAGTGTTAAACGGGAAAAATCGTCACCAAACAGTCACCAATGGAGATGGGGTTCAATCTCGTCTCCAAAGTTGGAGACGGGAGATAAATCCCGTCTCCAACTTTAAAGACGGGAGCCTAGCCCGTCTCCAAAATTAGAGATGGTAGATGAACCGCGTCTCCAACATTGGAGATGGGAGCCTACCCCATCTCTAAATTGGAGACGGCAAACGTGCTCGTCTCCAAAATTGAAGACAGGAGCCTAACCTATTTTCAAATTAGAGACGGCAGACGTCCCCGTCTCCAATGGAGACAGGCTGATTGCCCGTCTCCAAACTTGGAATAAATGTCTTTTTTTTACTAGATATTTTCAACAAATTAGATGTGCATTTTCAACAAATTAAACCCCCTTCTTCACCAGTAAACATCCCACCCCCCCTCCCCATGAAGAACCACCCACAGATCTGTCATCACCACCACCACCACCCCCGCGAAGCACTACCCCCACCCCTCGGATCTGTCACCATCAACACCTCCGCGAAGCACCACCCCTATCCCCGCGAAGTCCCACCCCTCAGATCTGTCACCACCACCACCTCTGCGAAGTACTACCTCCACCCCCTGGATCTATCACCCCCAGATATATCCCATACTGTGTAATTTTTACTTTTTTTGTTTCAATTTAATATATTGTGTAATTTTTATTTATTTATATTTAATTTTTAGTTTTTTTTAATATTCTGTTATTAATTTATTGTTTAATTACTGTTTAGTTTATTGTCAAGCAAGACGAAACGACGGATCTAATAAGATCAGCTTAAAACCCATTGTAGTTAATGGTGACCCTCCAACTTTCGCTTCAGCCCCAAGTCGTCGTATCGTTACAGGTTCGTTGTGTTAGCTCTTTCCTGCTTGGTCATTTTCGGTTTTGACTTTGTCAGTTTATCTTCTTTTTTTTTAACTTATACAACCATATATAATATAGGTTCAATTATTTTTGCATGCATGTCTGGAAATATTTGAACTGATCATAATTCGATGTACATTATATTTCAATACTAACCAAGTATCTCTAGTTGTTCATTTTGCTACAAGTAAAAGATTCTGTATACTAGAAATTATTTATACTTATATGTAAATTAAAGTCATTTTCGGGTCACTGCCTTTTTTTCCTAAAACTTGAGTAACCTTCTTCATCACAAGTCAAAGATAACTCTCTAATTACAGATTTCATTATTTATTTGTTTCAAATCCATGAAATGACTGAATGTTAAGTAGCAAAAATTAGAAATTATAATTACATATATTAATGATTGTTGAATATATATATAAGTCATTATATTGGAACAACTATTGGATGAAGATTTGCAGCTTGGTTTTTATTGGATTTCTTAAAGAGTTGCAACTTGTGACTGTAGTGCTGTGGCCATATTTGAAATTATAGCTTTACCACCATTCACACTATAGTTGCCTAAAAATCAACAGAGATATGATGTTTGTTTTTTCTCTCCAGCAAACCCACCTTTCGATCTGTTTATTTTTTCTCTCCACACTTCATCAGGTAAGTTTTGTATGTGCATGGTTTAGTTTGGTTCAGTTTAGTTTATTCTCTATTTTTAAGAGAGTGTCAGCCTAATTCTTGTTTGTTCATGTGGGTTTAGGTATATGATTGTGTGTTTTCTTGTAGCCTCGTGCAATGCAGTGTTTGATTTCAATTGCAAGAAGGTTATTTTCTTTTTAAAGCTTATGCGTTTTCTTTATTTGTGTTGAAGCTTTTGCAATCCTTGTATTATATTAGTGTACTCTATGTTGTCTATGAAATACACACATATATATAGGTGATGATATTTTATAGAAGAAGTGAATTGTTGGTTAAATAGACCTTAGTATGAGTAGAACTGTTAAAAGATATGATTTTTTTATGTTGCTAATTAGTTTTTTTTTTTTTTGGGATAGGATTATGTGAATTTTTTTGTATTCAAAACCTATAGTTGTTTGAATCTTCATGAAGAAGAATGTTAGTTACGGTTGGCGATTATATGTCAGAAAATTGGTGATTGGCGAAGCTAAGTTGTAATTTGGAGATTATATGTTTCTGATTAATGATGTTAAAGTAGAGTTTGAAGGCCAGTGTGTGATTTGGTAATAGGAGTGTCCTTGAATTTCTTTTTAATTGATCATTTGAATGTCTGTGACCTCACTATTTTCTAGAAAGTATTTTAAAGAGGCTTTGTTGAATAACTTTTGTGTGTCATTAATGGCTCTACAAATGCTAAGGTAAATTCTTAATCCTCCCGTTCTTTTCCTTTCTTACATTTTGAGATCACTTGAAGTATCATTCTCTCATGGTCTTGCAGTAAATTTGGTTTTGGTTGGTTTAACAGGTCTCGTAAGAAAAAGGAATTCATATATAAGATGGTAACATCTCCAAAGACTACCTTGACAACAAAATATACGGTTCTCACTTTGGTTCTTAAGCTGGATGTTGTTTCCCAGGCTACTAGAATCACTAATACTAAGTTTTGTGTTGCAGTACTCTGTTGCTTGACAAAGAATAAGGTGACCTCGGACCAATTTATGGTTTCCAGTAAAGGAAAGTAACAAGCCACATGAATTTGTGTTACTTTACTATGGTGAGTTAAATTTGTTCTCTGTTTGAATCAACAATCTTTACTATCATCTTTCTTTTTCAACACTATATTATGTCTTCTGAAAATTTTCCAATATATAGTTGAGGGAGAAATAAATAAGTTTGTATAAATATATGTGTGACTGTGTAGTATATATGTTTCAGTATGCGGTTTATTTTTAATTTTTTTGCATTTTGTGTAGTAACACATTATTGCAACATTACAATTTGTCAACTACTTTTTTCAGTGGCATAATTTTCTTTTCTTTTGAAAGCTTTTCCAATTATAATTACAGATCCATAATCTGCATCTAATGGGGGATCTAAATGGATTAAATGGTCTGCTTCACAGTCATAACGATTTTGCAATTTCTTGATAGTTTCTGCAGCTACTTTTCATATTCATTAACTATTATATTTCTTTCATATTCAATACTGCCATATATGCATATAAGTCACATTAAATTTATGTATGCAGTTGGCTGTCCTGGGAGGTTCCTTACTGGGGACATTCTTATGTAAGAAAGTATGATTACTATACCTGCAATAATCACCTCAAATGACATTTATATATATATTCTCATTTTCATAAGATAATAGTAAAGAATACTACTGTTTAATTTGTCTGATCTAGCTCAGCATCATGCCCTTCTGGACCTTTAAAAATCCTCACGAAAATAGGCGTCCTATACATTAACTTGTTCCTCGAGTTAGACATACTAATTGGTGAAGTTGAAAATATGTTCATCAACTCTTATACGAGTACTAACTTCTCTTAGATCATTATTTATATCCTGTTGGTTTATGAACCTTCCCTACCAGTTCCTTCCTCAAGCTATAAATCAATAAGAATTTAAGCATGGAATGTAATGGCCAAGAGTGCCACGCTCGAGAGGATATAAATTCTGTTATCATAAATATACTATACTCCATGTTTTCTGATAAGTAAAGATTTCCTTTGGGTACTTGAACTTTTAGGCCATAATCCAGATGCATAAAACATACTCTTCTGAGTAGAGTCTGAAGATATAGTAGTTTTATTGCAGCCCTTGTTTTGTTTTTTCATTTAATAAATTAGTCTAAGATTTTAGTTAGAGTAATTAGGGTTACAGTGATCATGTTGAATCTATAATTGCTTCCCTTAATCTTGGGCGAGGAAAATCTTTAAATTGGATTGGTAGTTCTTTCTCACGTAAGTGAAAACTTGGTTGTGGAACAGTTTTTTGCTAGTGATTAATGCTTTGATAAAAACAAGTGTCATTTTGTCCCGGCTAATATGTTGCAAATATAATTCAGGGATGTAAGGTTGCATGCACCTAAGTTCCATCTATTCTGGCTAAGGAACAATTGATGATGTTCTGTAGCCGCCATTGACGCCTATCTCGTGGATGTTGGCTTTCCATCAAATGTTATATGTCAACTGTCTTGGAGACACTAGGACTTGCAAGGGTGACTGTACTGGGGGAATTTTAAGTGGTTATAGAGTAATCCTTAAGTTGACTTTTTGTATTGTTAACCTATCAAATACCTAGTATCTTTTGGTTTTTGAACCTACAAATTATATATGATTGTTATAGAAAATGTTTTATCTAATGTTGTGATTATGAAGAGATGTTTTGGATTTTTTGTCTTTTCATATATGTAAATATATTGTGTATATAAATATAATTAGTATAATGTTTTTTTAATTTCAATTTTTATAGCAAATTCTGTTTGGGATGATTTTTTAAAATTTATGAATGTATTATGAGAAGTTCTATTATATTGAAAGGTTAAGTTAGTGAGGGCTCCGTGACAGCTTGGTAACAGGAAAGGTTAGTGATGGATTGGCGAGGGGAAAGGTTGGCAAGGGCTTGGCGACGACAATATTGGTGACGGTATGGTGAGGGGTTAAGTGGGCAAGTGCTCGGTGACGGTAAATATTGGTGACAGCCGGGTAAGGGGAAAGGTTGGCAAGGGCTTGGTAAGGACAATTTTTGTGATAGTTTGGGGACAGGTTAAGTTGGCGAGGATTCGGTGACGGCAAACTGTAGTGACGGTTTGGAGACAGGAAATGATGGCGAGGGATTGGAGACGAAAGATTTGGAGACGGACTGGAGATAGTTTGGTAACCATCGCCAAATTAGTGATGGCTTGGTGAGGGATACAAAATTGGCGACCACCTTGTTTCTGACGGACGTTTCCCATCACCGTCTTGTCGCAAATTCCAAATTGGCGACGGCACGGTGAGGGGAATCGTCTCTCACAAAATTTAGTTTTTTCGCAGTGTTACCATATTATTTTACCTGCACAATTCAAAAGATAAACAACACAAGTATGGTAATATCATGAGTTTTGCAAAATATAGCCAACCAATAATTGTCTTAACAATTTTCAACAAGGATTCTAGGACGTCTTGTTTTTCCTAAAGGAATTTTTTTTTTGGGATTAGGATGGGTAACTTGGCCGAAGCAGGTTATCCATTGTGGTTCATAAGTAATCCAATAAGGATTCTAGGATAGTTTACTTCTTGTAGTAACTTTTGAGAAGTAAGAGTGAATAGTAAAGGAATATTTTTTTATGAAACCTTGCTTGCTTAAAAGTGTTATCCTTCTATGACAATTCACTTGTGGAGACTCTAATATATATGTGGCTTTTCAAAAAGGTGTTTATATGCACATTAGAGTCAATAAAGTGGGAGAAGTTTATAGTTGGAATGTTGAAGGCAAATTCATGTTGTGTGTATTATTTTTGCTCAATGGTAAAATTTTAATTGACATTTAAAGTTATTCTTTTTATTGCACATTATACTTGCATTCAAGGACAGTCATGGAAGGTTTGATTGGATATAATCATAATTGTATACTATTGTACGTTTGTTTTTAATACATGTATAAATGATTATGCAAAATTAATAACCATGTATTCCAGAGCCTTGATTCAATAATGACAGTGTAAATAATATCCCAGAAAAAGTTATCTTTCATTGATCGTATAACACAAATATATAGAAGATTACAACATGTCCTAATTCTATAAAGGAAAGAATTTTACAATTTTGGTAAAAGGAAAAACTTGGGGCTAAAGAAAAGCTTTGACTAAAATAATTTATTGCCTATTTACAAGAGTCATCAACACTCTCCCTCAAGTTGGAGTGTGCAAATTGTGCACGCCCAACTTGCCTAACAAGTTAGTGAATTGTGATCGTCCCAACGGCTTGGTGAACACGTCTGCTAACTGATGAGTTGTGGGAATGTGGTCAGTCTTGATCAAGCCAGATTGCAATTTTTCTCTCACCAAGTGACAGTCTAACTCAATGTGTTTTGTTCTTTCATGAAAGACTGGATTTGAAGCTATGTGGAGTGCTGCTTTGTTGTTGCAAAACAATGTGACCGGTTCAGGGTGCAAGATTCTGAAATCTTGGAGTAGATATTTCAGCCATGTGATTTCACAGGTTGTGTTTGCCATGGCACGATATTCTGCTTCAGCTGAAGATTTGGAAATTATGGGTTGTTTTTTGGTTTTCCATGAAATAAGAGAACTGCCAAGCAAAATGCAAAAACCTGTGGTAGAACGTCTAGTCATGGGCCAACTTGCCCGATCAGAATCACTATAACTTCGGAGAGTGAGTTGATTGTTTGATGGAAAAAACAACCCTTGCCCTGGTGAACCCTTGATGTATCTAAGGAGTTTGATAGCTGTATCAAGATGTGCTTTGCGTGGTTCATGCATGAATTGACTGAGTGTATGAACAGAGAACATGATGTCAGGCCGTGTGATGGTCAAATATATGAGTCGACCAATGAGTCGTCTAAACATGGATGGGTCATGAAACAGAACTCCATCTTCGTTAGATAACTTGAGATTTTGTTCCATGGGAAAGTCACTTGGCCGTGCACCTGATTGACCTGCATCATTAAGAATGTCCAAGGCATATTTTCTTTGTGATATAAATATACCTTGTTTTGAGCGGGCCACCTCTAGCCCAATGAAGTACTTAAGGGAACCAAGATCTTTAATATGAAATCGTTTTTGCAGGAATTGTTTCAGGCAAGTAATAGCATTAAGATCTTTGCCCCCTATGATGATGTCATCGACATATACAAGAACTGCTGTCATGGATGAACCTATATTGTGAGTGAATAGAGAGTAGTCTGCTCGTGAGGGAATGTATCATGCGTCCTAGAGGGCAGAAGAAAGCTTGGCAAACCAATTTCTGGAGGCTTGCTTGAGACCATAAAGGGACTTATGCAAGCGACAAACCTTCGACTCCCCATATTTGCCAAGACTAGGTGGGAGGTGCATGCATACTTCTTCGTCTAGGTCTCCATGGAGGAAGGCATTATAGATATCCATTTGATGAAGGTGCCAATGTTTGGCAGCTGCAATGGCAAGAAAACATCGAACAATAGTTAATTTAGCAACTAGGGAAAATGTTTCATGGTAGTCCAACCCCTCCTGCTGGGTATACCCTTTCCCCACGAGTCGCGCTTTATAGCGCTCAACAGAGCCATCAGCTTTATATTTTATCTTGTACATCCATTACAACCAATTGAACGTTTGTCGAGAGGCAACGGAACAAGAGTCCACGTGCTATTAGCAGCGAAGGCAGAAAGTTCTTCTTGCATGGCATGTTTCCACTTTGGATCTTTAATGGCTTCGTTAAAACTGTCAGGTTCCTTAAGGCTTGAAATGGCAGACAAAAAACAACAGTGCGCAATGGATAGCTTGTCATAGGAGAGAAAATTGGAAATAGGATAGCGAGTACCTGACGGAGGAGCCTGCAAAGAGGAAGACGATGGCATGGGTGCTGAAGGCGTGAGCGTCAGACAATGGTAATCCTGAAGGTGAGCAAGGGTGCTACGAGAACGAGTTGAACGCCTAGGGAGAGGCGGCAAAGTGGTATCGGAGTTAGGGAGGGGTGTGGTAGATGTATGAGGTAGGTTGTTTGGGCTATGTATTGAAAGGGAAGAAACATCATCAGGGGCAACAGTAGGAACCACAACAGTTTGTGTGGGAGGGGAAGGTGGAGAATTAGCAAAAGGAAAAATATGTTCATAGAACATGACATCATGACTGGAGAAGACAATTTTAGAGTCAATGTCATAAAGACGGTACGCCTTTTGTCCAAATGGGTATCCAATAAAGATACAACGACGTGCACGGGTATCGAATTTGTGTTTGGGAGCTAGATTTTTAGCAAAGCATAAACTTCCAAAAACTCGAAGATGAGAATAAGTAGGATTTTTGTGAAAGAGTACCTCATATAGAGTTTTACCAGATAAGGTGGGAGTAGGCATTCTGTTGAGGAGATAGGCGGCAGTCAAAACGCAGTCGCCCCAGAATTGGAGTGGAAGGGATGCATGAAAGCGAAGGGCACGGGCCACGTCAAGGAGATGCCGATGTTTTTGTTCAACGACTCCATTTTGTTGAGGTGTGGCGGCACAACTGTGTTGGTGAATGATACCCTTTTTTGCGTAGAAAGGTAGATAAATCATTAGAGAAGAATTCGGCCCCATTGTCACTACACAGTTGCTTGATAATGCAATTAAATTGAGTACGGACCATATTGAAGTAAGAAATTAACAAAGTACATGCTTCAGATTTATGGCGCATCAAATAAAGCCAAGTACACCTGGAGTAATCATCTACTATTGTGAGAAAATAAACAGCACCAGTATGAGAAGGGGTAGAGTGAGGACCCCAGATGTCACAATGGATTAACTCAAAAACAGATTTAGATGTAATAGAACTAATAGGAAATGAATTACGAGCCTGTTTGCCTAAGTGACAATCCTTACAAACAAAATCTGAATCAAAAGAAATAGAAGGTTCTAAAGAAGATAGATGACGAATCATATTGAGGGAAGGGTGACCCAGTCGTTGATGCCAGATGGAGGGTAAGATTCTCGCGTGAGCAACTTTGGGTGATGAGGACGAAGCGGATGATGGAATTAATATGTAGAGGCCGCCGACTTCTTTACCTAAACCAATCGTCTTCTTCGATGCAAGGTCCTGAAATAAGCAAAACTCAGGAAAAAAAGTTACAGAACAGCGGAGACTTTTGGTTAGTTTGCTAACAGAAAGTAAATTCACTTTGAAGGTAGAAACATGAAACACAGTATGCAAAGTAATATCAGGTGTGAGGGAAAGAGACCCCGAAGAAGATACGGGAACAGAGTCACCGTTGGGTAACTTGATTGGGGGATGAGAATTAGGGGAAGAAAAAAACAGCGCGTCTTTGTGAGAGACCATATGGTCTGTAGCGCCGGTGTCGACAATCCAAGAAGAAAGGGACTCAGAGAATGAAGCAGCGGAGATGGGAGAAGGAGAGAGTTTACCTGTAACATTGGCCATTGGGGTAGAATTACCATTATTAATGAGATTGAAGAGTTGTTGATACTGAGTATGAATGAATGATGGGGCAGCGGACCAAGTGATGAGGAACTTGAGACGTTATGGGAGCCTGCTGTTGTAGATAGTTTATGCAGTTTATGGTCAGGAGGGTACCCATTGAGTTTCCAGCGCTTGGCAAGGGAATGGCCAACACCGGAGAAACCAAGACTACGACAATGGTCACAAACAGGCTTGGTCTTTCCAGTGCTGCGGGAATTATTATTGGTATGAGATTGCTTGATAGGACTTCCCGCGAGAAGATAAGAGGAAGTTGTAACAAGGGTCGAGGCATCAGAGGAAGGAGAAATATGAGACACGTCACGCTGTTTTTCTTCTTGGAGAACAAGAGCATAGGTCTTATTAATGTTGGGTAGAGGAGACATCAAGAGGATTTGGCCACAGACAGCAGAGTAGGAATCATGAAGACCCATTAAAAATTGGATTACCCGTTTTTCCTGGTCGCGATCGGTGATAGATTTTATCGCACCACAAGAACAGGAAGGGATTGGATGGTATGAGGCCAATTCATCCCATAAAGCTTTGAGTTTATTAAAGTAAACGGCAACAGACAATTGTTGTTGTTGCATAGAAGAAATATCACGACGGATTTGGAAGATTCGAGGAGAATTGCTGTGAAAAAATCTCTCTTGAAGATCAAGCCAAACAGCGGAAGCACTATCCATATAGATAATGCTATGGGCTATGTCAGCATCGATAGAATTCAAGAGCCAATAGAGGACCATGTCGTTGCAATGTTGCCATAAGGCGTAGTCAGTTGGGTGGCTTTTTGTATCTGGGCATGGCAGAGTGCCATTGATGAAGCTTAATTTGTTTTTGGCGGATAGGGCCATGTGCATAGCCCTACTCCAAGTAGAATAGTTATCACCTGTTAAGAGACGAGAGACCAAGATAGTTCTAGGATTGTCAGAATTATGAAGGTAGTAAGGGTGGGAACAGTCGTTGGTGGACGTTTCGGAAGATGGTGTAGTGACGGGTTTTAGTGCTATATGAGATGGGTCTGCCATGTTACTTTTTTTTGTGGTTGGTTTTTGTGATTCGAAAAAGAACGAAAATGACAGAAGAAGAAAGAGATAGTAAAGGCTTTGGGTGATTGATTAAGGTACAGACATGGACCAAGAAGGAATAAAGAAAAGATTAGAAAAAGAAATTGTTGATGAGCAATGTGCAGACTATGGAACAATACAGCGCAGGAATGTTTTTGAGAAACACCTTGTCTAATACCATGTAAATAATATCCCAGGAAAAGTTATGTTTCATTGATCGAATAATACAAATATATAGAAGATTACAACATATGTCCTAATTCTATAAAGGAAAGAATTTTACAATTTTGGTAAAAGGAAAACTTGGGGCTAAAGAAAAGCTTTGACTAAAATAATTTCTTGCCTATTTACAAGGGTCGTCAATAGACAGTTACAGTGAATTAAAGTGTCAAGTGTATAGTATCTTTTGTGTGATGTTTTTTTAAGGGCTTCCATATAAAGCATATAATATATTAATATCACTTTGAAAGCATGTATATTAAGGTATTCTAATTTTAAATCAAGTACTTGAGTATTATTTTAAATGGATTATTCCATAATACATAAAAGGAAGACAAACCTCACATTCCTTATATTGGCTATCTAATACTAATGTTGTTGACAAATTTCATAGTTGATAGATTGAATGGTTATATTATTTAATTTTTATCAAATTTAAGGGTTTCATGAAAGAGCACTATTCTAGAACTTTTTCATGATAAAAGTGAAATATGTTGATGACGTATTTTAGTAGTGCATGATTTTGCGATTATAATTATTAAGGGAGAAAGTTCATTGATATTTACATCTCAATCAGGTGTGGTATATAGTTTCACTTGTGTGATACAAGTCTAATGACAAAAAAGAAATAAAGTTTAAAATATCAAGTGAATTTTAAGGTCAGTGGTTGTAATATATCTGTCTGATTATGTGCTCACACATTAAAAATGTGTATTGTTTTTAAGAAGGTTATAAAGTATCATACTTGAAAGGCATTTTATTTGCATTTACATATGTCATAGTGGGAGTATGAGCATGATGTATATGAAATAAATCTCCCTTAAAGATATGAGATAAACCAATGATGTAAAGTTTATTGTCTCCTAAAGTAAAGTCCTTTAAGGTTGGGGATCTATAAAGGGATTGAAATGCTTTAATAGCATTTGATTGATGAGAATTTTTCTATTCCTTACATGCTCATATTCTTAAATTGTGTTTTTATATAGAGATGAAATTGATGAAATCTTTCCCTTATGTAAGTTGAAAATTCAATAGTTCTAAACTTGAAGATTACAATCAAAGCATATTTTTCGAGATTGTAATATCACTAACCAAGAAAGGTTGTCATCAATACATGAATGTTTATAGATTTTGAAGCAATTGGTTAGTAGGAGCATGGTTTACTTTCGCTAAAGTGTTAGTAAATGATTGTCACTCTTATATTCAGTGATTTGAATATTTACAGTTATTACTATATAACTATTTATCTAAACTAATGGTGGTGATTGTGATTCAATCATGTTATTGTTACCTGCTTAATTATTTACGCAACTTGGATATGTTGATGGGTTATAAAGGCATAAGCTATGAATATTTATTGCCAATAAGTGTTTAAGGTAAAGTTGTGTATTTGGTATGCTTATGCAAGTGTAAGCAGATTATACACTTAGATTAATGCTTCAATTGAAATGCTTTAGGTTAGAAGCGTAAAGTGTAAGGGTATAGTTTATTTTTAGTAATTTACAGTATATTAAAGTTTTATTCCCATCATATTTATGTTGTGATCACTATTTTATGTATACGTAGATAAAGTTATTGTGAGCTCACACAGGTTCAAAATTTTATATCTCTAGATATACAGTTACAGATTTCATTATTGAAGTGGCTTTGAATTAGAAACACTAAAGGGGGTTTGCCCAAATAAAGTTTAATGACTATTATTGTTCGATATTGATGTACTTGTTGGACTGAATTTTGGATTGAGATGTTTATTTTGTGGCCACCAAAGTTGTTTTCAACTCCAGAGTATTTTCGTGAAATAAAATAATTTCAAACTATAAAATCAATCAGTGTTGCCCAAGTGGGAGACTGTTTGAATTTTTTAAATTATGGGTTACTACTGATTGGATATTTTTTTATTTTCAAAAAATGGGTTGAGGTTGATCGGTAAAGCCCAAAGCATAATTTATAGTGATCTACTCCAGTTGGCCTAGGTCCGACTCTTGAATATTATTTTATTTAGTGGTATGGTATGTAATGTGCAGATCCTGTTTTAATATTAAGGTATCTTGATAGGAGATGTAATACAGTTTTTAGGCTAGGCCCTCTCTCCCAACCAGGATACTGATAATCTATAAATAATAAGCTATCAGGGTTGGTATGCCCCATTGAGAGCCACCATGTATAAGTTGGAGGGAGAGGGGGAGAGGGAGTACCTAGTCTAGGCGTGCCTACCATAACACGTCGCTCAAGTTTTCATGCAGGATTATGGTTTCTTTAGGAAATTCTGCAACAAATAAATGTGCATGACATGGATTTACGATATGTTTCAAATCTCAAGATTGACATGTAGTTTCAATGGCTTCATATAAAGGTACAGTTTCGATTTAATCAACTTAATTATATTAATTGCAGTAGTGTTTTATTTTATGATATTAGATTCTTTAATTTTAACAGTAAAGGCATTCTCTATTTATATCTTTCCATGCATTCGTAACTCGTTTGCAAAACTCCAATAGAGCATCTTCCTTTAAGGTACCATACTCGTTCATGTAACTTTTAACAGCTAATGCCACATGCCCTCTCTCTGTCTCAAACTGCATATTATATTAGATCAGTATGTGACAATCAGTGGCAAAATGGTAAAATTGACTCGTGAAACTTAGTGGTAATCTCTTCTTGTTTGAAAAGATTATCAAGAACTAAGCCCTTGTGTTTCTTCAAACCATCTTAACTATCATTCCTTTACTTTTCGTTAGAGAGTGTTGTAAGCTTATCCAAATAGAGAGGTAGAGACATTATTTGGAATAGAGTAAACGATTTAACATCACATGTGTTTTGTCAAAAGTGTATAATATTCTCTTATGTTTTTATAAATGAGCTGATTACTCTCCTGTGTTTTAAAAATGAAGTTGAATATCCTACTGTGTTCAAGCTGATTATCCCCTTGTGTTTTATAAACATAGATAAATATCCTTTGCGTTTTTACTAACGTAGCTGAATGCCCGCTTCTGTTAATAGAGGTATTCAATTACGTTTTTAAAACATAGGGGGTATTAGATCAGCTATATTTTTAAAACACAATGGGGTAATCATCTTATTTATATAAAACATGAGGGTATTGTACACTTTTAATAAGACAAATAAGGATGTTAAGTCATTTACTCTTTGGATTAAAATCAACTTCTTTCTTCTTGGTAAAAGAATAGAGGACGTGTCTTTTTATTTTAAAACATAGATTTTTAATCACATATAAGAGAATAATCAAACCATATGTCGTATCATAGCAGATAATAGAATTCTTATTAAATTATTTCATGTTCAACTTTTTTTTTTTCATTTAGCATATCATTACCGGTAATTGAATTAGTATGTTCTTCTGTTTTACAAACCCTTTCAATAAGTAATTACCATGCATTCAATTCCTTCTATCTAAATCATACCGATTGAGCTAGAGTGATGGATATGGTCGTCAAACTCTATTACTCAATCATATATTCAAATCTATTTAATTAGTAACTTATGAATAATTCGTGGAACAACTTCCACTATTCTTGGCCAAATATTTACAGTTACTTGATTAGTAGATTGCATAGGATGCTTAATTGATAGATTCCGTATCTTTACACACTTATCTCTATGTCGGAATAGAGCGTAACCACTGAGTATAATATCTAATCCTTGACTAGGACTAGCTTAATTATACTAGCAAATTACGGTATCCCTAACACAGGATAATTGTGGTGTCTCACGTCTAAGGGTTAATCACACTATTACATTGTGCAATGAGTTATTGACTAATCCATGTAATTCGTTGTACCAACGGTCATGTTTAGTCACTTGTTCTCAACAACCATTTATACATCTAGTCTTACGAGTCCAAATCAATATCTCCTATTATTTGGATAGTATACTATAATTCAATCTAATCGGATAAACTAACACCCAATTAATTTATCCTACAATGGGGGACTACTTTTATATTATATTTATGAATATTAATTGTGTCACTCATATTCTTACTCTTAAGAATAGAATATATAAATATTATTCTATGGACTTTTATTTAAATTAATTGTATTAATAATAATAATTTAAATAAACTGCCCACATTAAACAAATTATACAATCTAACAATGCACAAAATAACATATTAAGGATACGTCTAGATTCACGAGGATAAGGATAATATAGAAAATCAAAGGATTAAAACCCGGATATATCTGCCCCCTTTCCTGACTATATTGATAGTATGTGCCATTATACAAGACTATGAGGTGGTGAAGCATCTTATCAAGACTTCAAAAATAGAGTATTATTAATACATGAGCCACAATCTATAGTCAGACTCCGTCAACTGAATTTTCATGTTAGGAAAACAATTTCACATTAGCTATGCATAATTGTAACTCATGGCGACATTGATAAATATCTCGATTCCTTAGTCCGAATTGGTAATTAATCAATTGCTCATGGTCATAGCTATTGCATGTATTGAACTGAGAAAACTATACTAACAAGAGGTAAAAAGAATTACTTCACTCTTGTTCCGCTAGTGGTCAAACAAAACCTAAAAATGTTCATGGGAAAAAGATGATGATCATTAGAGGGCATGGACATTTTGGACCCGTTCACTGTAAATTGATAATTGGTTGATAATTGTCATCTTCACGAAATACTAGTTTGATTAATAATCAACTCTAGCTTCGATCAAGGTCTTAGTTTTTAAGATAATGAATTAGATTTGAATCAACTTAAGTCCATGTGACAACAGGATTAACTTAAAACACAAAATCAAAAGATTTCTACAAATAATCTTTCATTAGCCTTGCAAAAGAAAAAAATAACTCTAATAACTCACACACCTTGGTTATATGATCTTTGTACTCTACTACTTTCTTTACGTTCTCTACCTTATCTATTCTAGTCCTTTTCTAATGTCTCCATCGTCAATTCTCTCTCCAGCATCGAAGTTTTATTGTACAACTGAACTACTAACACTAGTAATACAATTTAATTTTTGGTTTCGATAGACGATATCAAAGAGTAACTAATTTTTATTCGATTTGCACGATAATTGAAATACATCCAACATATAATTGCCAAGTGCATACTAACTTGCGCGATATAAAAACTGAGATAAGTAATATGTTAAAATTTTATTCAATTTTCTTGAGCTTATGAAATAAAAGAGGTCCAAATTTTTATTTGGAATACTAAAAATACATTGTCACAACGTACACTACATTATGCTTTATTGGCATACAAATATGATAATGAACCAAGGAGTATAAATCATTCATTCACAGAGTTGACAAGCACCAGGTAAATGATTTTTTCAAGCTTGACCTTGGAATGAGTATACCCATCGTTATCTTTATATATGGCATTTAATACTCGAGTCAAATAGTCAATTCGCGTGAGGAATTGCATTTGTACAACAATGGGGTCAAGGCATTCTCTGTTTATATCTTTCCATGCATTTGTAACTCGTTTGTGAAGCTCTACGAGAGCATCTTCCTTTGAGGTACAATACTCATTCATATAACTTTCAACTGCTGATGCCACATGTCCTCTTTCTTGCTCAAACTGCATATTATACTAGATCAGTATGTGACAATCAGTGACAAAATGGTAAAATTAACTCCTGAAACTTTAGTGGTAATCTCTTCTTCTTTGAAAAGATAATCAAGAACGAAGCCCTTGTATTTCTTGAAGCCATCTTAACTATCCTTCCTTTAGTTTTCGTTGGAGAGTGTAATAAGCTTATCAAAATAAAGAGTAGAGGCACTATATTTCGATTAAAATTGACTTCTTTCTTCTTGGTTAAAGAATGGAAAACATGAATTTTTATTTAAAACATAGATTTTAAATCACATAAGAGAATAATCAAACTATATCTCATATCATACGAGATAATGGAATTCTTATTAAAATCTTTCATGTTCAACTTTTACATTTATGTGAGCTATCTTATAATTGTTATCATTTATTATTCTTCAGTAAACCTATAATTCCTATGTCATGCAGTAAATAAATATAACTTGTACCAAGATAATATAGGATTAATATCACTTTTGGTCCCTTATCTTTAACCCTATTGATGATGTGATTCTTTATCTTCAAAAGTGATAGATTTCAGTCTCTTATCTTTTCAAGTTGGAACACTAGACAAATGCATTTGCCGTCAAATTTTTAAAGGATTCACATAAAAGGACTACCGATGTCCCAACTTTAAAAGATAAGTGACTGAATGTATCACTTTTGAAGATAAGAGACCATATTGTCAATGGGGTTAAAGATAAGGGACCAAAAGTGGTATTAATCCTAAATTAAATTTAATTAGGATTCACCAAAATTGGATGATAATAATGACAAAGAATAAGCAGGAATTGATAATTTCAAATTAAGTGATAGAAAATGATTGTGGCGGACGTAATTAAGTACTTACTAAAAGCTTTTTGGACTATAAGTGAAATTTTCCTTCAATAAGCTACTTAAATTTAATTTTCATTTGCATGCCAATGGAAACAACATATGTTACCGAAAAAACATTTCAAATATTTCATTTAGTATATTGTTACCGGTAATTGTATTAGCATGTTCGTCTGTTTTACCTCGTGGCTTTCCATGTCATTCATTAATCTGGCAATTACTGATGAAGCTCGAATAATTAGAGGTTCACTTGATACCCATTAGAAGACCTCTTGAGTTAGTATGTCTCCCATTCCAACAAATGAAGTTGTTGCAAACACCATGTAAGCCGCTGATACAAGTGCAACCTTCATATACTCCTCGAATTTCGGAACATAGTTCGTATGATACCATTTAGCCTCTTCAAAATATGCTCTAGTTAATTTCTTCATCTGAAAATTAATTGAAATAATGGGAATCAAATATAAGTTCATTGCTAATTTATGGAAGAGGCTGATTTATAAAAAAGGATGCAATATTATAATCCTGACCTCTTCTATCGCATAGTATGTGGCGTATGATTTGCCTTGCTTGGCCAATTCTTGGTCTATGTCACTGTAAACATCCAGTAGCGCAAGATAACAATGTCTCATGTATGACGGCAGTTGATGTGTGGCGGAAATATTCCAACTGCAAATCAAGTTGAAAATGATAAGAGATTTGAATTAAGCACAATTGGTAAAAATCTTGGGGGTGTAACTAAAGGTCGTCAGTTTGAGTCATCTCAAGGTCGCTGGAGGTTTACTCGGTTGTTAACTTTAGGGTTCCATGAGATTAGTCATGCAAAGCTCGGATACCTATAGATTTTATAATATAAAAAAAAAAAAAGAAAAAAAAAGAGATTTGAATTAACCTCTCAATCGCATCTGTAAAAAGTTGAAGCTCGTCAAATGTTCCGTATATATCGTAAATGTCATCGATAATGGAAGTCATACCCATTACTTTGGTTAATATTCTCCTACCAACGCAATATTGAGGCTCAAAATAAGCTTCTATTATCCAATAGTATAATTCTACCAATTTGTCTCTTGCGAAAGGGAAACTTTTGGGGACATCCAAATCTTTCCACCACCTAAAAATTATAAAAGTGTTATTGAATATACAACTAAAATACTTTATTCAACTCAAAGTTTATTACCCGTCAAGAAATTTAATTACCTTGTAATACGACTTAGTTCTTTTTGGTGCATCTGTTGCAATATGTTGAAGTCCAATTTGGCAAACTTAAGTAATATATCGTTATGTAGTTCATCTTCTTGGTATATTGATATGTACTCTCTCGCTCCAAGTCTTGGCATCGTCAATCTAATTGGAGTCTTAAGAGCTATAATGACTTGTGCTGCAAGAAAATTGCTCAAGTTGGACACCATGG
Source organism: Ehretia macrophylla (assembly GCA_037974665.1). NCBI lineage: Eukaryota > Viridiplantae > Streptophyta > Magnoliopsida > Boraginales > Ehretiaceae > Ehretia > Ehretia macrophylla. Next base: position 18,270,899 of record CM075767.1, on the reverse strand, counting down.
ACTCAAGGTGAGTGGTGGTGAATGTTAGTGCTTCCTCAAGAATATCTTCTCCATGGACTATAAGATGAGCTGCCTCATACAAGCTTAGAATTCCTCGAACGTTGCTTGATAGAGCTTCATCGAATTTTCCCTTCGTGTCCTTGAATTTGTTGAACACGTCTGATTCAAAACCAAAAACTTGATTTGAGATAAGAAAGGGGCCATGCATGAAAAATATTTAAGCAAGCTAGGGAACAAACTAATTTACCTCCATAATTTTGGTTACACACATTACGGGTAGAATCAGAACCCTAAACTTCAGGTTGAGGGCTTGCACATATCAATGTGGTTCTGCCAAGTTCCCCTCAAATATTTATAAACGTACATATATAAACTCGTTGTCTAATAAACCTGATGAATTAACCTCAATATAGTCTTATCTATTACCTTTTAAGCATAAGATAAATAGATTCATACAAAAGAGAACTTTTTTATTTTTTTATTTTTGCTGGTCAAATGCTTCATGTCTTGAATCATGAGAAGATAAATTCTGGTTTTCTATGGACAAGGACCTAAGTAACTGCTTGCACGGATATACTTGTAATGATAATGTTTTACGTTATCTCTTTACCCCTTGTTTGTAAGTATGATAAGGGGTTATATATTTTATTTCAAACAGTTCACATATACAATAAAAGCACTGTTATACAAGGGACGCGTGAAATATTGATATATTGTAATGCTGTGAATAATTGCTTACCACAAGTAATAGGATGGCCCTGTTGCCTAAGTAATCGGAATCGAAGCGCAATAGCATAAATGTCATTACCATCTTCTTCAAAGCATTCATGATAGAAATCATAAATGTATTTTAATGAAGCATCAATCTCGCTTCCGAAATGGTAAGACACCCCTAGGCGTTGGATTGCATCAATCAACTCTAGCTTTTGCAAGGACTTAACTGGAGCTGCCAATAGCATTTTCCTCACCTCTTCTTTTAGTGGTTCATGTTCACTTTCTTCATGAGAACCATTTTCCTGTAACACGAAATTGACATATTTAATAGGGTAAACTGCGTTACGGGCTACTAAATTTGCACGAAGTTCGAGAACTTAATGAAAATGAATAAATAACTAATATTCTTTACCGCGGGGCTAGAATCGTATGAAAGGAAAAAATCTCCCCAGATGGATGGATGAAAATTTGCCGAACGTCGAGGAACCTCACGACCAGAATTTTGATAGGAGAGAGGAACAGCTAAGGCAGGAAATTGAGCGTTCATGTTTTGGTTGGCAGTTGAATACGCTGAAAGTAAGTTACTTGGATATTCTACACATTTCGCTTGAGCGAATGCTATATTTATACTACGATTCTATATCTAGGGTGGGTTCCGTCATCTTTATCTTCATAAAGGAGTTCTCTAGGTGGATTTTGCATTTTTTTTTTTGTTGTCAATAGAAAATAGGAATTTCACTCAATAAAAAATTTGGGTCAAACACATAAATAGTCCCTAAAGTGTTGAAGTTTTATTTTTTATTTTAGAAAAAATGTTATATATCATTTTAATTTTTTCTTCCTTGTTTTTTTTCCTCTCTTATTAACATTTTTTGTCAACATTTCTTACTATCATTTTCTCTCTCTTACAAATGTTTTCTTTTTATTAACACTAACCAAAAATCCCAAACGAAATTTATTATTCTCTTCTATAGGTAATCATGTCCCTTTACATCTCTTGGAAGTAATGGACTTAGTCCTGTCTATTATGGGACCCTACATCTGTGTATTTTTTTATTTATTTAATATCATTGGAAGATCTTTCTCATATCTGACAAAGTTTTATTTTTCATGCTTTTAAATTCTCAGTAAGGAGAAATAGTTTCCTTTGAGGATGTGAATGCAAATGGTGATTGTACTTTGATTGGACATCTATATGTTTATATATTCTTGTCAAATTGTGACAATATATTTTGTAAAGTGTTTCAATTGATAAAAGAGTAAATATATGTATGTAATAGTAGTGCAATTTAGCAGAAGAATATGCAGATGAACCGTAAAGATAATGTACCAATGTCAACAATCTCATTCATCTTTTACAACAACAATTCGTCAAAAAAAGGGGAATAAATCGGAGAGGATGTAGCAGTGAACAATAAAAGAGAATAATAAACTTCTTTTTGCTAAATTGGTTTGGGGATTTTTGGTTAGGGTTAGTAAGAAAAAAACGTTTGTAAGAGAGAGAAAACGATAGTAAGAAATGTTGACAAAAAACGTTAATAAGAGAGAGAAAAAATAAATAAATAAAATAAGGGAGAGAAAAAAAGTTAAATTTGTCAACTTGACATGCCATGTCAATATGCCAACTAAGAAGTGGTATAAAGGTGTGAAAAGTAAAGTGGTATATAGCATTACTCTTTATTTTATTAACCTCACACCCCACCAACCCCATTCCCATAGATGCAAACTCTGATCTCCCAACTGTCAAAAAGATTAACTCACAATCTCCCCTAAACTGTTTAAAGTTATTCTCATTAGATTATAAATTTTCATCTTGGGACTTCAAGGTCCTAGATTTTTTATTTTATTTTTACTTTTTCATGCCCTAGGCTTTAGGGTCCTAGAGTTTCGTAAGCGCACAAATTCAATTTTTAGATGACGTTCCATTAATCTCTAAATTCAAATTTGACTTAGATGGTTTGATATTGCATGATCTTTATAAAAGAAGAGAGAGAGAGAAGTGACTAAGTGAGAGAGAGACTTCCATAAGGGTATGTTTGGATTGAGGGGAATGGGGGGAAGAAGAGATTTAGTAAAGAAGGAGTTTAGTCATTTTTCTATTTGGTTTGGAAGTTTTTTAAAGGAGAAGGAAGTGGAGGGGTCAAAGCAACTCCTCCCATGTTCACTTTTTCTTCCCCTCTAATTTGGGATAAAATGGAGGGGAGGAATAGTAAATTTCCTTTATGAAACTCATTTTACACATAAAATTCATTCATCTATTCCATTTTCTTTCTAATCCAAACAAAAGACACTCATACTCCTTTATAATACTCTCCTTCTATCAAATTATCCAATTCAAACTTGATTTAATCATCTCCTTTCCTCTCCTTAATAATATTCTCCTCTCCTCTCCTTTATTAAATTTTCTCCCCTCAATCCAAACACCCTATAAATGACCAATCTTGTACTCTTATTAAAATATAGGGTGTAAAAAATTTATATGAAAGTTTGCCCACTAAACTAAATAAATTAGATAATACAGAGATTCCTTGGGTAACTAAGCGTGAGATTTTTATGATTATATTATTTTCACTTAGCAAAAAATTTGGCATCGTGTACGTTATGACCCAAGAAAGTTGGAGTCAATAACATTTTCTGAAAAAAAATTAGAATCTAAATCATGACAGAAAATTGATTCGCAATAAGAAAAAAATAAGAATATCAATATGATCAACCTTCTCGTTATTAAATGACGGGTTGTAAATCATAAATTTTATCATGCAAGAAGATTTCAATACTATGATAGTCCAAAAGAAAATTTCAACATGATAGACTCAATCTGCGGTAGATTGATTAACAAGTAACAACAAATGAATATCTTCCAAATGCATGCTCGCATATTAACTTGACTCTAGTAGCTATTTTACCGATCTAAATTGGTAAGCGTATTATGTTCACAAATTGGTAAGCATATTATGTTCACACTTGTTGCATTATGAGTAGATACAAATTTGACAAATAATCTTGGTGTAAAAAGTCACCAAATGTCTTCCACATGCTGTCGGTGGACGGAGACCAATATCTACAAGTGTACAAAGGCCAATGGATAGTGTAGCAATTAATTTTTAATCGTTAGTTTAACAATTGTTGATAAGGACACAAGTACTCAACAATGGACAACACCTCTAAAAAGCCTGTATAACTACAGTCTAGTTGGGCCCATCAGTAGATTTTTCTTGAAAACGTGCCCAATTTTGGGACGTTTTCAAATGCCCAAAGCGTGAGTCATTGTACGTTTGGTACGTAACACTCTGTATGAGATATAGTAGATTTTGGTTTTCAATGCAACTTTAGCTTCAATTATGAAGAAGGCGAAAAAGTCTTTCTGTCAAACTTGATCATTGTTTTTATATAATACGAGAAATCTGTATAACAACAGTCTAGTTAGGCCTATCAGTAGATTTTTCTTGAAAACATGCCCTGTTTTGGGACGTTTTTAAATGTTCAAACGTGGATCATTGTACATTTGGCACGTAACACTGTATATGATATATAATAGATTTTGGTTTTCAATGCAAAAAATTTATTTAATTTATACTTTAGCTTCAATTATGGAAGAAGGCAAAAAACTCTTTATGTCAAATTTGATCATTGTTTTTATATAATGCGAGAAGTCTGTATAACAACAGTTTAGTTGGGCCCATCAGTAGATTTTTCTTGAAAACATGCCCCGTTTTGGGACATTTTTAAATGTCCAAACGTGGGTCATTGTACGTTTGGCACCTAACACTATGTATGAGATATAATAGATTTTGGTTTTCAATGCAAAAAATTTATTTAATTTATACTTTAACTTCAATTATGGAAGAAGGCGAAAAAGTCTTTCTGTCAAACTTGATCATTATTTTTATATAATGCGAGAAGTTGTTTTTCTTTTACTTCCTCAAGTATACCTCTTCATATTTTTTTAAATTCTGATATTACCTTCAAAATTTTTAAAAACTCAATGTTGCCAAACACAGGCTAAACAGTCAATGACTTTTGTTTGACAATACTTCTAACAAAAACTCTACTCTAAAAGCTCTACAATTCAAAATTTAAAATTTTACAATTAGGCCAAACAGAGTCTTAATCTCGCGGTTCTTCTCCAAGAAATGTACGATCAATTTGAAATACTTTATGTCGTTTGAACTTATTGAAGAAACAAATGTAGCACCAATTTTATTGAAGAGGCGAAATATAATCAACTTGAATTCGGAACCGCTATTCAAAATCTTAGTGAAACATTGAGAATTACGCTTACTTGTTTTTTAGTACAAGTACTTACATGATTTGCTATGACCTTTTACTATTGTCCAACCGTTACTAAGCACTTAATTAGATTGAGCCTTGGTATGGAAACCTTGCATTTAAGATGCTAAATTAAAATTTTAATTTAAGCCAAAGCCTCGTAATAACACTTAAAAGTCCAACATCACTATATATATAGAGATGGATCGGATCAAAATCATAAATTCATAAATTTTCTATTCTGTTATCAGATTTTTATATGTGTTGACCTCGTAAATCAAACCAAACTTGACGTGTAAAAGAAGAAGGGATTTGTGTAACATAGTACTTTACTTTAATTGTTGTTTAATGTAAGCGAAGGCATATGTAGTACGCGATAGTCTAACTTTAATTGTTGTTTAATGCAAGCGAAGGCATATGTAGGACGCGATAGCCTACGTACTTTCCTTTTCCATTTGCAAATACGTAGGGTTTGTTTGGGTATCAGAAGTTTTACCAAGTGAACCGAAAGTGGAAGGAAAAAGAAAAGGAAAAAAAAGTGAACTGAAAGTGCATGGAATATTAAAAGCGAAAACTGAAACCTGAACCAAAAGTGTTAGTATTACAAGAAAAAAAACGAGACGGCAACCAAAAGTATAGTTACATATATATTTTACTCGTGAGACTTAATAAAAGGAAATCTCCAAGTGAGCAAAGTTAGTATTAAATACATTGTAAAATATATATTAGAGTCTCTCTAACAATTTAAAATTATAGATGACCAGTCTCTTACAAAAGATACCAATTGCATAGAGGTTATGTACCAAGATTTATCATAAAATGTTCCCAACACCCAAAAAACAAAATAAAATATAAAGCAAAGGTAAAACAAAGGCCATTTATAACTATAACACACTTTCTTCCTATAGTGGATAGATGTTAGGAAGAGTGACTAAGGGTGGCTTCGATTTAGCATTGTGTGAGTGCATGTAGACACCAAATTTTGATTGTGAAGAGTGTTTAGCCTGTAAAAGACACAAAAAATTCTTTAAATTAGGCTACGAATCTCTTCTTTTACAAAAGCATAACTTATTCTTACGTGATTTTCAAAAGGTGTATTTATAAACGTAAACCCAAATGAATCCTAGGTTGAGGCTAAATTTTTAAACCGACGTCAACGCGTGACATTTTGACAATTAGCTGAATAAAATATTCGATTAATATATATGATAGTTGAGTGTACACGAAAATTACGTGTGAGCTCTTCCCTTAGTAACATTACAAAAGCTCATATAATTTGTAGTCATTTGGGAATATAGTAGCCTTTAAATTTTTCATTTTCTTTACTCTCATATTTCTTTGATAACTTTAAGAAGTCAAAATGCGTACGTCTATATATGGCTTCTCAAGTTTTAATCTTTCACAATAAAGAATGTTATCAATCATTTCTTTAATACTTAATTTTGGGATTTTGTGTCACAATATATTCGTAAACATGTATAAGTTAAACGAATATTCCAAAGTCTTTCTTGATATGGGCAAAGAAAGGTAGCTAGATATATGATTCCATTAACGGATGTGGAGGTTTGAAACATTGATTATTGTTGAAGATAGAAAATAATATAATAAATATTTTTTTAATATTTTAAATTTTTAGATGAGGTGGTTACATAACATAATATAACATACTGTTTGGATTGCACAAAGGAATGGAAAGGAATGGAAAGTAGAGGAAGAAAAATAAAGGAAAGGAAAGGAAAGGAAAAAAATTCCCTTGTTTGGATTGTAATAAAATAATAATGGAAAGGAAAGGAAAAGGTTTTATAATTCTTTGTTTGGATTGGAGAAGGAAAGGAAAGGAAATGATAATTTTAAAATTACTTAAATACCCTTTTCATAGTCAACTATAAAATTAACCTTTTTAATATGCAATGCTAAATTTCTTTTTCCTAAATTCCAGATTTTCCCTTTTGCTATACATAATCTCACAATCTGCTCATGTATAAGTATTGGCGTGAAGCTGCTGCTACAAGTTTTTAGCCATGTCTTCATATAGTCACCAAAAAAAGAAGCTGCAACAACTAAAAGTACCAAAAAGGAAGCAGCTCAGCTCAAAGTTTTTAGTCATGTCTTCATATACACAACCAACCACTTGTATAATATAAAGGCTGCACTTCTCGAGCAAAAACAAAAAACCATTGGCTACACTTGTACAACACACAACCAACCTTTTCAGTAAAATCAACTATGACATATAATACAACATCATCAGAGACTAAAAAAATTGTTCCAATGCAATACTTCATCTACCAAATAGAAAATATCTTCATCATAGGCTGCCAATATATAAAAAACCTATACATATATTATCATCATCATCAGAGACCAAAAAACGTGTCCAATGCACTACATAAGTTTAAAACAGTAGCTAGAAATACATGCTTACTCATGTTGAGATACATGTTATATACACCAAAAAGAACATTGAACAGAGAACAATGAGGGTAATTACATGTTCAATGCACCAAAAATAGCATTGGATAGACACAAGATATATGCTTATTATACCAAAAATAAGATAGGACAAGACACTAGAACTACTAATCAACCACCATCATCAGTAATATGTCCTTGCACACATCCATTGGACATCCAAGTAGTGCTCGCACCTTCTCAGGTCTCTCAACAAGAAATAGATAAGCTTTCTTCATCAAATCTTGATCAATTTTCAAATCTACTAAAAGTTTCCAAACCTCATCTTCTGGCATAGGAAGTCTTTGTGCAGATGTAAATTTATCCATCACAGAATTTCCCTTTTTAAGTGCATCAGCGACAATGGTAAATGCTTCCTTTATATTATCAGCTTCTATGTCATTCTTCGACCTCTTAATCCTCTTGTTTTTCCCCTTGAACTCCACTTTTTTTGAATGAATCTCAGAAGACATCATAGGCTGAACATTATCAACATTGCAGCTATCAAAAGCATCTATTGTAATTTCATTTGTAGACACCATGTGTTCAATACCATCAATGGTTTCAAAGACCTCTTCTTCAAGTGTGGATCTCATTCTTTTTCCCATCTCAAAGGGTATTTCAGCATGCTCACCAGTGGTTCTATCTTGCCCATATAAAATCACTATTTTGTCATAATTTGGCATAGGCTTGGACTTCAATTCAGCAGCGTGAGGGTGAGCCTATATTATAAACATATCACTATTAACACTTATATATGAATAGAACAATTATGTTGTCATTTGCAAAAGTAAACAAACCATACCTCAATTAGCCTTGCCCAAACTTCAAGTTCAGCACTCCACATATTTGTGATAGGGCTCCAAGCAAAACCACTCATCCCGTTTTTGAATAAGTCAAAGCATTTGGAAAAATTTGCCTTTACAGTCTTCCAACGATTTTTTACCTTATCTTTGTCAACTCGCTGGCCTATCTTTTCTTTTAATTCTTTCACTATTTGCTCATATGCTTTTGGTGTGAGGGTGCCATTAACTCTTTCCTTCATTATGTTGATGCAAGAAAGCATCAACAAGGGCATCGTCCATAGTAGGGGTCCACATCAAACTATCTTCATTATTAGTGTCAAGTGACGTTTTCTTTCTTGGCATGACTTAATCTACAAAGTTCTACATCAAGCCACGATAAAAACAAGTTCATGAAATCAAAATTATCAATGGAAAAAATAGTATTACAAAGTCAATAAACTAAAATAGGTTCATAATATCAACACAAAAGTAATAGTAAACAAAAACAAGTTCATAATATCAACACAAAAGTACATAATAAACAAGTTGATAAAATTTCTTGCAAAATAAATTAATAACATAACATATTATAGTCATTCCACATATAACTAGCTATTGAATCCCTTATATACTCTCCTTGTGCAGAATCTTCATCCTCGCTAGTATGAGCATTTTGTTGTTGTGGAACTTGATTCATGATTTCTTCATCTACCTCAGCAATTAGCTCTTCATCCGGATCTACATCCATTAAGTAATTATGCAAGATGCAACATGCTACAATAATTACTTTTTGGGTTTTCACACCATATGTTGGCTCATTTGAACTTGCCATAATAGGAAATCTCTTTTTTAAAACTCCAAATGCTCTTTCAATTGTATTACACAAGGAAGCATGCCGAAGATTGAACAATTCTCTAGAATTTTGTGATGGATTCCTTGAATATGGAGCAATAAGTCCACTCCTCAACATAAACCCAGCATCAACAAGGTAATATTTGCCTATCCAAGAAATAAATTAGCTTCTTATATCATGTATTTATTTGTCAAAAATGATGAAACACAAAGTTCTTCCTTATTTAAAGTAATTACCTGGAGGAATTCTAAGCTTATCTTCTCTTGTAAGTGCATTTTTTTATTATTCTTGAGTCAGATGCCGATCCTTCTTATTCGGGTAACACATAAGTGAACCGTAAGTCAAATGTACATGCAGCAAAAATATTTTGGGTAGGATAATCTTTCCTACCACGATATTTAGGAGCCTCTTGAATGGACACTTTTGCACGGACATGAGTACCATCAATAGCACCAATACAGTCTTGTAATCTTATCACTATGTTAATCATTATATTATACAATACACTAATTATGTTTTATTCACAGAGTTTGTTCAACTTAAAGTATGGGTAGAATCTACTGCTACAAAGAATCTCTACTGGAATCTCTGATCCATCAGGTTGTTTCATATATTTATCTGCTAAGTGAATTAAGGCTCTTAATACCCGATGAAAATGACAACTAGTAGTTTCTCCAGAACGTAGAAACCAAAATTGAATTTCACGATTTTTAGCATGATGACCTAGTATATATAATGTTTTTGCAACTTGTTCTTCAATGCTTACTTGTCTAGTTGCTTGGAGTCCACCATCATTTTTCAGTATAGCCACTACAAAAAATGCAGACATTCGCGACACTTTTTCTGTGGCGGTTAACCGCCACGTATTGTGTATTACAATACATTTTGTGCGGCGGTTTGACTGAACCGCCGCTAAAAGTCCACTTTTAGCGATGGTTTTACGGAACCGCCGCTAAAAGTGCGTTAATTTTACCACCCACGCCCGCGTTTTTAATTTTTATTCTTCAGCAAAAAAGCCCTTAGCCTCTTACATATTTTATCTTCAACAAAAACAAACCCTTCCTCCACCTCCCCACACCAGTACCACCATCCCCTACCCCAAACCCGTTCCCCTTTACCCATGCGCCACAACGGCGCACCACTGCGTCCCCCCCCCACCCCCACCCCTGTCCAACATCACACCATTCCCTCCCTTCCACCCCCTAATCACCTAGATCCGCGCACACATTCCTCCAAGAGATACATTTTTTTGTTTTTTTATATACACATATGATATAATATATGTACATGTTTGCATATATATATATATATATATATATATATATATATATATTGCAATTTTTTTTTTAAAAATGAAATGAAACATATAACATACATACATACATACATACATATATATATATATATATATATATATATATATATATATATATATATCTGTGTGTGTGTATATATATGTATGTTTTTATTTAATTTGTTTTCTTAATTATTTTTTTCCTTTTTTAGGTACCCCAAATGAGGAACCCCGTTCAATTAGTCAGGGTTCCCAATTTGAAGGTTTCGAATTTCGGTAATTGAAACCCCAAATTCAAACTTGTATATGTATATATGTATATGTTTAATTTGTTTTCTTAATTTATTTATTTTTATTTGTTTAATTTGGCTACTCTATTTTATATGTGTATATGTATATATGTATATATTTCTTAATCCATAAGGACTTACGGGACTTATGGGAAGTCTAGAAACATGTATATATCATGGCTTTGGAGCCTTTGTCGCTTCTAGAAATACTACTAAGATTAACATATGCGTGAGATCTGAAGGGTATGTGTGAGATCTAGTTTTTCCTCTGTTTTTGTATTATATGGATTGGGGACAAACAGAAAAGAGAAAGATAGAGGGGTAGTAAAAGCTACAATATCTCATTTTGTCATATTGCCTGTAACTTGTTTCTTTATTTTCTCATCATTACTTAAGGTCAGAGATAATAGAATACAGGCTTGTTAATATGTTAATTCTATTAGTATCATTATATAATAAACCAAACTGAGTTAATAGCTATAATATTTATTTTGCTTGTGTTTGGCAGCTTGGAGAACCAAGACAACTTCTACTTCACTCCATAAATTGAGGTATTTTAGAGTGGTTGAGATATTTGAGAGATATGTACTTCTTTGGTTGTCTGAATTCTTCAATAGAAATATGTTGCTTCATACCGAAGAGAAATTGAAATGTCTACATTGGCTTTTGTTTATTTTTTATTATCTGTTTGCATATTTATACTTAAATTATTGTTATAATTATCTGTTAATTAAGTTTTTATGATATTAATAGATTTGTACATATATAGCTCATAAAGATCATAAATTTTTAGTCTTTTAACATAAAGTTTGAGTCTTTTAACACTTTAACTAGAATTGTGTTTAAAAACTTGGGAAAATAATGAATACTAGTAGTTGTATTGGGTTTTCTAGTATGAAACTCTGTCTATTATGGTAATCATAGATTTGTTTTAGGTGCGGTGAATGTTGCTGATGTTAGGAAGCATTCGACATAATATTAAAAGGCATGTTTATGTTTCTACGAACTATTTTTGCACTGACATCATGAGAGTAAACGAATTTTGAGAAACTTGGTTTCAATTAAGTAATAAAGCCTCTCCAAAAGATGTTTTCTAGGTGGGTCTTTTGGAAGATGGATTGGTGTTGGAATGGATTTCTGTTGAGATCATGATATAAAATCTGTTACTTACAGAATCTTCTTTGTTTCATCCTCATGGAATACATAATTATGCATGAACTAGTGTCCAATTTTCTTATCTTTTTCATGAATCTGTAAATTTTATGATGTCAAGTTGAGACTAAAGAAGAAACGTTGGAACTTGTAGTGGTTTGCTTCTTCAAGAACTTCCTAAGCAAGGATAAATGTCTCTTAGATATTCCTCCTGGAGTTAGTTTGTATCTTTAATTGGCTTCATTCGTGTTTGACTGACAAATATAATTTCTCTTAGATATTCCTCCTTGCTGTTCAGGATAAGTTTACCAATATAAAATTTATGGAACATGATGCCTTTTTGTTCTGAGTAAGTGGAATATGATGCCTTGTTTATTAAACATGAAACTTGAGTTATAATGTAAAAAGTGAAAGGATGTTATTAATTTCTTGGATAAAAACTAACTTGAATTTCTGCTTTAGTCCATGATGGATTGTTCTTGATACAAGGTGGATATATATTTTACTGATAATAATTTGGATCACATAGTGTAGTTGTGTTGGACTGAACCTTAGCCAACATTTTTGGAGTACTTGGAATTGGAAAAGTGCAACATGTTTTTGCAAGGTAATGCTTCATATAGTTTTCTAGTATTTGCATTGGGTTCCATTAAAGTGAGGATTATGATTTTGGTCTTTCAAAGTGGCAGGAGACTTGCAGATCTTTTCAGGAGTACAATATGCCGTTCATTTCAGCTTCAAGGACCGAGGCCATGACTGCTTTTTTTAGTCTCTGTATATTTGAATTTCTAAGATAGTTGGTGAAGAAATGTTAAGAGGAAATATTATTGTTGGGTACAACTTATATGTTGAGAGCGGAATGTTTATTGAAACACTGCTATTTTTATATTGACGATTTATAAAATTGTTCAATCTTGTATCTTATAAATCATTGTTCATTAGTCTTTGATGCATTTTTAATGTCATAGTTGCTAAAAATAGAAAGCCCATCAAAATCTCAAATTGACATAAAGAAAATGCTCAAAACAGACCATAAGAAAATGACCATAATAGAAACCAAAAAAAAAAATGCTAATAGGCGGCGGTTTAAAACCGCAGCCTATGCAAAAGACCCAAAAATGAAAATTACTAATAGACGGCGGTTCATAAACCGCCTCCTATCATTCAAATACATAGGCGGCGGTTGCAACAACCACCACCTATACTATCCGCGACGCGCTTATAAGCTGCGGTTCTTTGAACCGCCGCCTATGTATTAGTGGCGATTTAAAACCGCCGCTAATAGCTAAAATAACTGCCACTGATGTATGTTTTTTTTGTAGTGAGCACATCACAAGTCTAAAAAAGCTTTTGGACCCATTCTCACTATTTTGCGACCTGTTTTACTCCCTATAATTCGACCCATTACTTCCTCTCGAACTCTCTCTCTTTCAGAGTTTAAACTAGAATATGTAAGAAAATTACGGGACCTTTTTTGACGAAACAACCAGTAAACAAAAAAACAACAAATGTAAGCTACTGTCATACGACGCCTTTGATGCCATCTAATCAAGTTGAGGGTGTTATCACTTCCTGGATTTTCCATATAATATAAGACAAAAAAATTAAATAAACTTAGTTGCTAAGATGCTCATACTAGAAGAGTGCAAAAAACATAAACAAATTAACATTACAAGCTATGAAACTCAAACCCAATGTATGAAGTAATTTTCACTATATCCTATAATCTTAAACTAAATAGAAACTTACTGACCAAAAAATTATATATAAATATATAAAACTTTGATATGAAGTACAAGAATATGAATGGTTTCACAACTACACAATCTTGCAATAAGCATCAAACAAGAAACTTAAACATTGAGCACTACAGAAATAATCTTCAACACCATATTTATTTGAATGATTTCTTTCATCAAAATAACTTCCCTCTTTACTTCATCGTCAACACAAAAAACTCTTTATTTCATGTTAGCATAACTTAACACAAAAGAAGAATATGGCAGTTTTTGTCAAAAAAAAAAGAAGAAACCTAAAGAAAGAAAGAGAAAAAGGATTAAAATTACACCTATAAGATAAAAATTTAGAAACTCGTTACGATAATGGAGGCACCTAATGACGACGCACCAACCTCAATCTCAAACGAATCGTAATGGAGGAAAAACTCAACCAACAACAAATTAAAAACCTTGACAATTTAATCTAGGGTTTATTTACACAAAACCCAACTAATTTTTTTTCCAGTTTCCAAAAATTTGATGCATGCATAACTGATTCTATGATCAACTAATAAATATATTATTATTGATACAAAATAAACTTGTTTAGGTATTAAGAAACAAGAAAAAAAAAAAGGAATCAACTAGTAAACAAAAGCAACAAAACAATAGTATACAATAGTATTGTTTTGAGAGAAACGTATGAAGGTTGATAGAAACGTATGAAGTATCGGGAAACAAGAGAAAAAAAAAAGTTGAGAGAGAGACGTACCTTGAAACGTCGAAGATGGATGAAGAAGTGAGCAGCACAGGACAACAAAAGAAACATAAGAAACGTATGAAGTATTAGGAAACAAGAAAAAAGAAAAATTTGAGACAGAGACCTACCATGAAGCGATGAAAATGGCTGAAGAAGTGAGCGGCGCAGGACAACAAAAGAAACGTATGAAATGAAAATGATTAGACAATGTAGGTTTAAGTTGTAATAAGGGCAATTATGGAAATAAAAAAAAAAGTCAAGGCAATAAAGACTTTTTGCCTTTAAACCTTTCCTTTCCCCCTAAAAAACTCCAAATTGGAAGGCTTTTAAAATCCATCCAATTAAAGGAAATGGAGGGATTTTTGTATCCCTCCATATCCTTTCCCTTTTTTAAAATTGCAATCCAAACAAGGGGAGGGGTTCATTTTTCCCTCCTCATACTTTCATTTCCTTTAAAATGTTGAATCCAAACAAGTTATTAGAGTTTAAGTACCAAAATGTTATGGGTTCAAGACTCATTGTCACCAATTTAAACATTAAAATTGTTCAAGCGCAAGACTAAAAAATTAACTTTGTTTGCACTTGCGAGAGTATATTATAATAAATAATAGGATACTTTGACTTAGACCCCTTCTACTTTTATATATATGAGACTTAGACTCTATACATTTTAAAAAATGAGACCTACACTCCTTCGTGCATTGAAAAAATAAGATTTATACTCCTTCATGTATTAAAAAAATGAGACTTATACTCCATACTTGTCAAAAATCAGTTAACTTTTATGTTAAATACAATTTAATGACAATTCTACCATCTCCATCCCCAATATCCCTACTCAGAAAACATTGCTCAACATACACAGTTCTTTGTCTTTTTGTCTTTTTGTCTTTTTTTATCTTTTTTTTTTCTTTATGTTGAACACAAGGTTCTTCATCAATCAAAAAGAGAACACTCATAGTTCTTTCACAAAAAAACCACATACATATATTTCACATCCAGACACATATACCACACTCACAATAGTAGACTTACTACACGCATCCCTATGATATCTCATAGTACACATAGCCACGAACACAAAATATCTCTACGGTAACTCACGCTCAGACACAAATGGCCTTCACACTTAGACACATACATCACACATACGCATACACATAGCAACAGACTCACGAGACACATAGAGAAAATGACACTTTGATAGACTCACACATACGCACTTATTGGGACAGAAAACAGGGCATTAGTGGTGGCAATATTGGGGCTGGGGGTTAGGGTTAGGATTTTGGGTATTGAATTTCGAATTGTGGGAAGGGGGTATGAGCCTGCAAAATTTTTTATGTTTTGGTGTAAGGGTGGCTGTGGTGATGTGAGGCGCATGGAGTGTTTGGGGTATTTCAAAAAAAGTTATGCACTGTTTTGGGGTGGGAATAGGATGGAATTGGTTAAGTTGTATTAGGGAGTAGTGAGGGTAGGGATGTCATTTTATGAGATTTTAACCCAAAAAAAAAACATATTTTTGATAGAAGGGTGTACATGTCATTTTTGAAAAAGTATGGGATTCAATGTTATGATTTGCCAAAAAATAATTAAACATATTTCTAGAACTTCTTTAACAAATCTTAAAATTTCCCTTTTACTACCCATGTCAAATCAAGAGAATAAGGAGATACAGAAAGCAGAAGTGTACCTGAATCAATTGCCAGAGGTAGATGAATGAGTAGTGATCTTCCAAATTGGTACGAACTTTTGACAAAGGTGTTGTCTCTTTTCTCTGTTGATGGGGATGTAGAGAAAAACAACGTACGTACAATTTGAAGACCATAACCCTAATATAACTTATAGATTTTAGATATTTCTAATTTGGCCCCTCATCAAATTAGAAATATCACTAAGGTATCTACACATTAATTCCATGACAATTATACCCATAAGCTTAAACTTAATTCTTAATTAGATCACTTTAATTAGGCTTAATTAATAGATAGCACAACACATTTAAATATTTACATGTGTGACCCCACATGTTGAAATTTTTCAACAATCTCCCATTGGGCCACATATGTAACTTTACAAATGTATTTAACTTTATGAGCTCCAAAATTTGCTATCACAACCTTAGGGTATATCCGGGCAATCTTGTCCATTGACTATATCAATATAGGATCAAAGCAGTCTTCGTCACATTTGGCGTAACTAAACCCATTAATGGTCACGTATACCGATACAACCAAATGACATAGATCAATCATGGACGCGTAGCATGGAAAATTACATGAAATGTGATCCAGACATGTCTATTTCCAACTGGTCCTGCTTTAGTGAGATCGAAACCGAACATAATGTAACATAGCGAAACTGAACTGAATATTTTATTTATGCAGAAAATATCCAAATACCTAATACCAAAGTGTGTCCTAAACCAAACATAAAGCATCAAAATTCAAACTCCCACTAAACTGTGATATCCTCATACAATACTACACCCTTATGAGTAGTGTGCTCATTAAAGACCTTGGGTGGTAGTTCCTTAGTAAACGGATCCGCAACCATAGAGTTTGTCTCAATATGCTTTATAGAAATCTGTATACTCTTTACTCTTTTCTTAAGTACCTAGACACTTGATGGATCTCTCAATGTCTCGGAATCCCAAAGAATCGAAATCAAAATACCTAATGATCTTGAACTGATCTGACTTCCGATATGTGAACATGAAATTTTTTTTTTATTCTTTACCAATTCTTTATAACCCATTTGTGTCCTAATTTCTTTATGATCCACTATAGACCCCCAAGCCCGTAGACGCGACTGGTGTTGTAAGTATAAGACATAACTACTTGAGCCTCTTTTCTACTGGCCCAAAATAGTCAACATAAGTTATTCCTTATACCTACAATACTCACTTATAAACCACATAATTACACTATATTCTTCCGATGTGGGATGTCACCTACACCTTCCGTTAAGGACCTAACGTCCTCGTTAGGAGGACACATACCCAAGACCAACCATACAGTGAAGGATTCAAGAGGTTGCTCTTACGGGTTCAAGATGTGGCTCCCACAGCTATTTTGGTGTAGCACTTTGCCCCACATAACACTTAGCTCCCACACCATTTAGTGACCTGTTTTGATATCATTATGTCATGCCCCGAACCCAGACCCCTAGGCCCGTAGACGCGACTGGTATTATAAGCATAAGAAACAACTACTTGGGCCTCTTTTCTACTAGCCCAAAATAGTTAACCCAAGTTATTCCTTATACCTATAATACCCACTTATAAACCACACAAATATACTATATTCTTCTGATGTGGGATGTCACATGAACACTGTCTTAATATCCGTTTGATGTAACTCAAGTTCAAAATGTGTAACATTCCCCGAAATTGTCCTGAAATAGTCTTTCTTTGAAACCTGAGAGAAGTCTCCCAAAAATTTAATGTCTTCCTTTTGAATAAAGTCTTTAGCTACAAGACAAGTCTTATATCTTTTCACATTACCTTTCAAATCCCTTTAGTTTTAACCAATGGGATTCATACCTGCTGGTAATGGGACAAGATTCTAAATTTTATTGTCTTGTATTAACTTGTACTCTTGATTGGTGTTAATTCACTTTTGAGAGTTAGAACCATGCATGTCCTTATAGAATTTGATTGAATCATCTCCCACCATTCTATTATTTTTCTTATATATTCTTTGGAGAAATTGTATTTCTCTTTTCTCTTGTGGATTTCCTTAATGGCATTGTTTCTTGAGGTTGTTGAGTTTGTTCTTCTGGAACAATTACCTTATCTTGTATGGGGAATTGTTCAACATTGTCTTTTAAGGTTCCAAATTTACTTCTTGATAAATGACAAATGTGGAAACTTGCACATTATCAAAAGCAATAGTAGGAATCGAAACTGATTCTTCCTCAAAGACGATGTCCATAACCTTATTTCTTCCCCAAACTCAATATCCTCAAAATGTTGCAGTTCATTTCTCAAAACTGACCTAATTGTGGGATCTTAAGTCTTGTGGCCCCTAATCGCTTTATAATACCTAATAAAGCAGTTGTTCACTGTTTTGGAGTCCATTTTTTCTTTATGTAGCCTATAAGGCTTTGTCTTAGCTGGATATCTCCAAATGTGAGAATGCTTTAGTGGGTACTTTGTTTAGAATATGAGTTGTATTATTTAATGCTTTTCCCTAAAGTGATAACCTTGCGCTTGTGTCACAATGTAGCTTAAATTTCTTTATTTAATTTGCGCTGAATACCATGTGATTCCCCATGCAGAGTTTAACTTTATGATGCAATAGGGTTAATCATACATATACATAGGTTATTGCAATTGTATAATGAATTAGTAACAACAACATTTGAATTTGAAGAAAGACTTAACTTATTATTTCCAAAAGAACAATAATATCCTAATTTGTCCCAAAATGAAAATACAAACCAAATTCTGTCTAAATGACGGTACAACCAAAGTGTCTTTCAAATCCAAATTAAAAACTAGTTCCAAACAATAACCTAAAAATTGCCTATTGTTTCAATTTCCACCGATTTTCCATCACCCATACAGATGATACTTTCAGCATCATTTGGCTTTCGGTGCCTTATTCAACTCTACATAGAAACACTTATGTTAGTAGTAACACCATAATCTAACCACAAGTGTTTCTAGGCACTGAAGCTAAATTAACCTTAAAACATACCAAAGTGAGAATTGTACCTTTCTTTGCACACCAAGCGTGATATTTGGCACAATTCTTCTTCTCATGTCCATGTTGGTTGCATAAGAAACATCGTTTATTTTCCTACTGCGATTTCTTATGCTCTGGACCCTTAGCAGCTTCATATTCTCTCTTTTTGCCCTTGTCCTTAGAGGTGCTAGCCAAATGAGCACTTTATGTTCTATCTTGCTTCAATCTCTCTTTTTCTTGCACACAATAAGAAATGAGCTCATTGAGAGCCCATTTATCCTTCTGGCAATTGTAACTGACCTTAAAATGGCTGAACTGTGTAGGAAGAAAGATTAATACCAAATGCACGAGTAAGTCATCAGACAGCTCGAGCTTAAATCCCTTAAGTTTTGAAGCAATATGAGACATTTCCATAATGTACTCCCTAATATCTCATTTGCCTTTATACTTCATGGAATCAAGCTTTTCAAAAGCGTTCTTGTTTCCGCCTTATCGTTTTTTCACAAAACGCTTCTCAATTTTGGCTAGAAAATCTTTAGCACTAGTTATCCCTTCAGACACAACACCCCTAAATGCCTCTGTAATGCCACATTTAATGATCATGAGACACATGTGATTTGAGCAATCCCACTTCTCAAAGTGCCTCTTGTTATCAGAAGAACTTGCATCCGTAAGAAAACCGGGCTTCTCAATCTGAAGCGCAAGGTCCAGATCCATGCAGCCGAGAACAATTAAAATGTTCTCTTTTCAATCCTTAAAGTTCATCCCATTAAGTATGAGATTTGAATTTATGTTGCCAGATATAATATTAGTAGACATACTATCTGAAATGAGAATAAAATAAACAATCAACAAACATGTTCAAAAAATATTCATATGTCAAAAATCAGTAAATTCAAATAATGGTAAGGCCTATCACAAGATACCAAGCACAACATTAATATCAAGTCTTTGGACGGTAATATTAACTTGTTAGTGGTACTCTCGGTGTAGTGATCAAACATTGACAATAACTCATGTCAAATAATAAGCCTATCTTTGGATCAACTTATTACTCACATGTAAACCTTATAATTGTCACATGTTTACCACCATAGGTATGTGTAAAATTCGGCCAAATATTAACCTTCCTTTAGGTCAGCTAATACTCGCATGAATATACACACACACAAACATCCAACTTTCCTCATGAACAATCTACACAAGAGAGGTCACTTTGGTGACATCTTGTTTCAATTAGCTCATTTAGAGTGTTAGACAATCTTAAAAGTCATTATTGATGTACCAAGATATTTGAATTTAACTTGATTTTCCTTTAAAAAAAACCTTTTTTTTACTAGACCATGTATATTCTAAATATATGTTATAGCAACATACTCTCAATAATTGATATTAAATAAAAATATATAAAAAAGGATCATGAAGAAAACAAATTAAATATTATATCTTCATAAGCTTATCCACAACAATAAATATATATGCATGTCCATATGTTCCCACGGGATATTCCCAGCTTAGTGGCAAAGAAACCAAATATGCATTCAAGAGGTCTCAGGTTCGAAATTTGCAGCGGACTTTGCTCAGCATTGTTTTTCTTTTATTGAACTGTGAGCAAAAGTAATCAAAAATATACTCTTAGGGTATCTAAATATAGAGATTTAGAGCCCCTACTTAAGCATCATGTGTTTTTTTGAGTCTCTAAAAAAAAGTTAACTCCAATGAGGGTCTTAACTAACTTGAGTCTCTATATTATGTTTAATTTAATTTTGCATACTAATTTGATTACTCGTTATTTTTTGCACCAGTTAATTTTTTTTTAAAAATTATTATTTTTAAAAACGTAATTTTTTTTTTTTTACGAATATTTCGACCAAAAAATAAATTAATTCCGATAACGGTAGAATTTTTTGACATGGATAATGTTTAATTACATCCGATTACATTAGAATATATATTTTCAATCACATCCGTCTGTTCGTTATCATCAACTAAAATTTTATATCCAAATCGTTAATCTCATCCGTTCGTTCGTTATCGTCATCTAAAATCTCTTATCCAAATAAGAGCCATTAGATTGGATTTTCATTTGAATATAAGAAAAATTAATGAATAAAAAAAATTAGGTCACATATTATGAATAAAAAAAAATAATAATTAATAAAAAAAATTAGGTGACGTATTATGAATATAAAAAATAATTAATGAATAATAAAGAATAGGTGAAATATTATGAATAAAAAAAAAATAATTAATGAATAAAAAAAATACAACCTATATAAACCTCCACCCCCTTTTTCTTATATATATATATATATATATATATAATCGCATATTTTCCCTTCTCGCTCCCGTCACCTTACCCTCTTCCCTCCCCCACCACTGCCACCCCCTCCCCAGCCCCCTCCAACACACAGTGCCACCCTCTCACCCACCCTTCTCCCCACAAAAGATTGGATCCTTTCTTTTTCTGGATACCTTTGTTTTTTTTGTTTTTGTTTTTGGAAAACAAGTATGCTTGTGTATATCTTTTGTATTATTTTTTACATTGGATTTTTTTGATGTTGGATTTACTGCTTTTGTTGGTTGTATATATAGAAGTAACATTTTTTTTAACTGTTGCAACGTTCATTTGCAATTTTCTGAAAGTTCCTTTTTCTTTGAATTTTTTATTGCAATGTTCAGATCTGAATGTTGCCGGCTTTTTTTCAAAAAAAAAAATTTCTGTTGCAACGTTCATATCTAAACGTTGCAAGTAATTTTTTTCCCTTTTGGTTGCAACGTTCAGATTTGAATGTTGTAGGCTTTTTTCTTTTTTTTTTCTTTTTCTGTTGCAACGTTCAGATCTGAAAGTTGCAAGTAATTTTTTTTTCTTTTTGTTGCAACGTTCAGATTTAACTATTAGATTGAATTTTTTGTGTTTTTTTTTTTTGCAACGTTCATATGTCTTTTGCAATTTTTTTTTTTTGTCAGATCGTCAGATCATCACTGACGATCTGACGCCTCGGTCCAAACCAAAAATGAAGACCCATTTGTTTTCTTCCTTGGTCTCTATCTTGGGTATCTATATTTGTTGAAGAAAATGTAGCCAAGACTCTATTTTTACACAAAGTTTCTAAATTTTGTTTTAAAACCATGTTTTGGGTCTCTATTTCAGCCATTGGTATTGAAATTTTATCATCAAAGTCTCTAAAAAGGACAATTATTGCATTTTACTCACTCCATTGGAGATATCCTTATAGGTGCGTTTCACAATTAGAAACAGGCTTCATCCTGGTTGGTTGCGCTGCTATGAAAGACGTGTGAGGTATGGGGTTCAAAACCTTGTAGTTACAAAAATTTAGAAGTACGTACAATTTGGAGACCATAACCCTAATATAACTTATAAGTTTTAGATATTACTAATTTGGTCCCTCATCAAATTAGAAATATCACTAAGGTATCTACACATTAATTCCATGACAATTATACCCATAAGCCTAAATTTAATTCTTAATTAGATCACTTTAATTAGGCTTAATTAATAGATAGTACATCACATTTAAATATTTACATGTGTTGCCCTACATGTTGAAATTTTTCAGCATTCAAGTCTCATATATATGTAAAAGTAGAGGGGGTTTAGGTAAAAAATACTCATAAATAATATAATAAATCTCTTCTAATAATTTAAACTTTTATATGAGGTCCTAATTTAACAATCATTGCTCTTATTTCAGTTTCCTCTAGTATTTCGCTTGCCATTTCAATTCTTATCAATTGTTTTTAATTTTATTATTTGCTAAAACCTAGTTACCTAACTTCCAAAAAATTTCAAACAGCTTCTATTATAGGGGAAATAA
The DNA here is from genome assembly GCA_037974665.1 of Ehretia macrophylla. Lineage (NCBI taxonomy): Eukaryota > Viridiplantae > Streptophyta > Magnoliopsida > Boraginales > Ehretiaceae > Ehretia > Ehretia macrophylla. Next base: position 18,248,083 of record CM075767.1, on the reverse strand, counting down.
ATGATTAATTATGTAATAACTATGAGCGCGCTCATAGTTTAGCCGAAAGAGCTATAGAGAGATGGACTCTCAGCGTATGAGATCTGGTTTGTTAGCCCAATTCGCTAGCCGAGATTATGGACTCAAAAAGCTACTTGATTAATTTTCGCATGTGATATCATTTAATATATGTTATAAGTAAAAAATAAATAAAAAATAAACAAATAAAAATTGTAAAATATGTAAACACGTGCAACAAGATGCATTTCTCACATGAAAGTCAAAAGAATGTGTAGAGAATAAGACTCAATAAGAATACAATTCAAAACTATCGTGGGATTGTTCTTTATTAAAAGGCTCTCATTAATTTGAATACAATAGAATAAAATTCAATATTTTTCAAGAAAAATAGGTTTATATCTAGTTAAATACATAAGGAACTTCGAGCCGGCCACTTGAAAGGAAATTAAACAAAATGAAAGTCTCATAATCATCTCAACATTTTGTTTCTTTCGGTTGGCCTTGAAACTGTTCACTTATTTCGAGGCTTTGAAGTAAGTTTGGTGAGCACCGCCATGCAAACGAACGCTGCCAAAAGGATACCAGTCGCAACATTCCCCCTGTCCAAGAACTTGCGGGCCTTTGATCGGGCCTCATCTAATCCTGTTAGCTCCAAAAGTTGAAGGAGATCAAAGATGGCGTTGATAAATCTTTTAAATTCAAAACTCACACCAAAGCCGACACCAACTCCTGTTGCCAAAAGGAAGCTGATAATCTGCCAAAAGAAACGTTGATTAAATACAATGGGTTATGAAGTAAGGGCTCATGACATATATATTTGGAATATATTCTATTTTAAGCGAGCTAAAAAAGTACTATATTGTTTAATTTTCTGTACATGTGCCCTTTTCCTATGCATTTTGTTAGACAAAGTAATAAATGTTGATTGAATGTAATGCAATCCTGCCTATCTCCTCCCCCACCGGATTTGACCTTAATTGCTTCTGCAAATGACTCAACGGATACTACTCAACAATTATCCATATAATATCACGGAAGGAAATGGGATATTTGAGAAAGCGGGTTGGGAATCATTGAACGGCTAACAACCTGACACTCTCATTTATAACGTTATGATTTTATAAGAGAGATTGATGGTGGTAAGTGATAATACAATTTTTGATCTCCACTCTTAATGATGAAATGATATCTATTTAAAGGACTTCTTAACCCACAATTTGTTTTTAAGACATGTTACAATACAAAACTCCTCGATAACAATGTATAAAATTAGGTCACAACTGTGATACACAATAATTGTCGTAAATATTGCAAGAGATTAATTAGAGTAAGGATTTCCAAACCTTGTCTCCGTAGAAATCGAACTCTTGTGGAAACCGGCTATTACGAATCAACCTCTTCTCCTTCATTGCATGGTAGAAAGCGAAAGGAATTTGGACCAATGTGTACAAGAATCCAATGGCGGCAGTTGCGAGGACATACCTATAAACACATCAATGAAATTGAAAGATCCTTCAATTATCGTTTAAAAATCTAATATTACCTCCACTTAAAATAATTGATCAAATTTGTGCCACTGCTACCTCATTACCCATTTATACTTAAAAGTCAAAATGACGCAGTTTTGTAGAAAAAAAAATTATCTAAAAATAAGATATATCACATCCACTTAATTTGTGACGATAATCTATAACTATTTCCAAAATTTCATTTTGTTCCACTAGTCTTGAATATTTTATGACAATCAAAATCACATTTTAAATAAAGCTAAGCTATTAGAGCTATTGCTGATGACAAAGACAAACATGTTTAAGCGCCAATCAACACATTCGTTTATTGCAAAACGCCAAATAAATTCAAGTGTTCGTTATTATTAATTGTAGAACAACGTTTTAGCCCTTCAACTTGTCGGGGCCAAATGGGGCATAAGAAATTCAAAATGAAAAATCGGCTGACTAGAGCAAACCAGCAAACAAATTGAATTTGAGAAAGATTACTAGTGTAAAACTTTCCAATTCCAATAGTTAACCTGGATTCGATGTAAACAAGCACTAATTGAAGAATTAGTGGGTAAAAACAGACTGATAATTGTGAGAATATAGGGACACTCTTGATCCGGATGGCGGAAGATTTCGGACCTCACATTGGGCACACACATGGAGCCCAGCTCATTGTGAGGTCCGAGCAATCCAAGCATTCAAATCCAAGTATTTTTCGAGAATATATTGTCACCTGTAAGCAATTAGATCCGTGAACTTCATTTTGGTTCCATCATTAAGCTTGTAGTTGTTTGTAGCTAGAAGCACTATGGAGGCAGCTAGCAGCAATAGAGTGAAGATCCTCAAGACAAGAATTGAATTAATGCGAACATCCTTCGAAGCCATTGTTCACAAGCCGCTTGCAAATCTTCCTTGGAAACATATTCGAACAAAGAGGCTTTTATAGACGATAAAGAAACAAGCCTTTCTATTCCTCGTTAATGCCAATGCTTTTGTTTGCATGTCGGCAGGCTTGCGACAATTTTTAAGATAACATGCCAATGATTTCTGAGTATTATTAGAACATTTGCTAATAGAATCCTCAACTTAACCGTTTTAACCGATGACTGAAAAGGAACAAAGAAATAAATAAGTAAAATATATAAAGTATAAAAGAGGAAGTGTAATAGCTTTTGGTTGAAGACACGTTTTATTTTAGGCCAAAACACCAAAATTATCCCCTAAATTTAGGTAATGCTTCAAACTAAACTTGTTTTTATTTCCAATCATCTATTAAAGACCAACAAAAATTATAGTGGAATTCGATTTTGTGGCTTCAGAATACAGTTATTGAGCCCAATCTGCACTAACAAGGGTAGCTGGCATGGTTCGTATTATGGAACAAATATATTACTGTTGGGGTAGCTCCGTTTTCGCCAAGTTGTTCATCGCACAATCATATACATGTGACATATCTTTCTTCTAGTCACGCATTTCACGTACCTACATCCTTAATCTTGGTTCTGATTCCTCGTCACTCATAGCTAATATTTCATTCAAAAAGCTACTTCTTCAAGTCAGGTCACATGTAGAGAGGAGGAGTGTTAAAGGATATAATTCATCTCACATGAAAAAATCATAAACTCCAAATACTATGTAAAAGATGTTGGTCCACTCCACGTAGTACTAGTTGATTTTGAGATGATATCCCATGATTATTAACATGGTATTAGACCTCTTTGATCCAGTCATATCCATCTCCGTGTGATGCATATATCTCTCACCTTGTGGGCTTACTCACCTTATGTTTGCAGCTTACCTTGTTGATTCACTCACCTTAATATCACCCACATATTTAAAGTTGTTTCTTGAAAATCAGGAGTGTTACAAAATATACTTTTTCTACATAGAAAAATCACAAACGGATGCAAGAATTTGTTAGAAGATAAACTTGATTAGGATTAGGACTCTATTAAATAAGTTCTTGTTAGTTTTACATTGGTTTTTGACTAGATAGTCTTTTCCTAGTGGGTAATGGTTTCCTAGAACCATATCCTAATTGACATAGGATTTTTGTGAATCATAAATAGGGGGTCAGTTCTTTCAATTGTAGTCATATCAAATATTAGAGCAATAAAGATTTTGTTTAGAGTCTACATATTATTTTTCCTTCTTATTTCTCTCGACGATAAAATAGCATCTTCCATATTCCAACAAAATAGTATCAAGAACTAGGTAAAGATGGTAGGGAACGGAATGTTTCCTTTTCAATGTTCTTGGCTCACTGAGGACAATTATGATAATTGGTCCATTCGTGTGAAATCTCTACTTAAAACCTAAAGAAGATGAAGTTTTGAGTCAAAATCAAAATGACGCATTGATAAAGAATCGCAAGAAGGATCAACAAGCTCTCTTTATCATTCATCTATGTTTGGATGAAACTATGTTTGAGAAAATCTCATACGCGACTACTGCCAAACAAGTATGGGAAATTCTCCAAAAATCACAATAGGGGGTAGACAATTTGAAAAAGATTCGTCTACAAACTTGATGAGGTGAGTTTGAATCTCTCCATATGAATGATGGTGAATCTATTTCAGATTATATTTCGAGAGTTTTGGTGGGTTGTAACCAACTGAAAATTGGTGGGTTGTAACCAACTGAAAATATATGGAGAAGATTTAAAAGATATTCGTATTGTAGAAAAGATTCTTCGTTCTTTGCATCCAAAATATGAATATACTGTTGTAGCCATTGAAGAATCAAAAGAGTTAGATGACATGTCCGTTGATGAACTCATGGGCTCATTACAAGCTTATGAAGAAAGACACAAGAAGAAGAACCAAGAAGTCTTGGAAAAAGTTATTCAAAGTAATCTTGCTTTGAAGAAAGAAGAAAATTTTGGCAATGATGGAAGTCAAAAATGACGTGGTCATGAACATGGACATGTTAGAGGCCAAGGCCAAAACCAAGGATAAGGACGAGGACATGGTAGAAGAGGAGGATTTAATCAAGAAGAGAAAAATCAAAATTCGCATAAACTTGAGAATCGAAGAGACAATTATTCAGGACAAAGGTATGACAAATCGCAAGTTCAATGTTACAATTGTAAAAAATATGGTTATTATGCTAATGAATGTAGAACTAATCCTAAAGTTGTGGACGAAAAAAATGAATTTTGCTGAAAGACAAGAAGGGGAAGAAGAAATTACCATGTTGATGACTCATCATGGCGAACAAGATGGAGGAAATAGTTCATGGCATCTTGATACAGGTGCAAGTAATCATATGACAGGACAAAGGAGTATATATATTCACAGAACTCGATAAAACTGTCAAGGACAATGTTAAATTTGGAGATGCCTCTATGGTCTCAGTAGAAGGAAAATGTAAAATTTTAATCTGTTTGAAAGATGAAAGACATTGTTTTATTTCTAAAGTTTATTATGTGCCAAAATTAAAAACTAAAATTTTGAGTTTTGGTCAACTTCTTGAGAAAAATTACACAATTTTATTGGAAGATAAACATTGTGTAATAAAAAATGAAAATAATTTTTTCATAACAAAAGTGTCAATGACAAGAAATATATTGTTTTGGTTAAATATTTAAACTGATGTTGCAAAATGTCTTAAATCTTGTGTAAAAGAAGTTTCTAGGTTATGGCACTTGAGATTTGGGCACATAAATTTTGAAAATCTTTCATTAATGTCAAGAAAAAATATAGTGCATGGATTGTCTTCCATCAATCATCCGGAACAAATTTGTGAGGAATGTCTTTTTGGAAAACAAACTAGGAAAAAAAATTCAAACGAAGCTACATCAAAAGCAACGAGACCACTAGAATTTGTCCATACTGATATTTGTGGGCCAATTAATCCTTGCTCATACGGTAAAAATAAATATTTTATCATTTTTATTGATGATTATAGTCGCATGACTTAGGTTTATTTTTTAAAAGAAAAATCTGAAACTTTTTACAAGTTCAAGAAATTTAAAGCTCTTGCTGAAAAAGAAAGTGGTTGGGAGATCAAAGCCTTGAAATCTGATAGAGGTGGAGAATTCACATCAAGAGAATGCAATAATTTTTGTGAAGAGAAAAGGATTCGACACCCTTTGATAGCTTCTCGATCACCTCAAAGCATGGAGTTGCTGACAGAAAAAATAAAGTGGTTCTTGAGATGGTTCGAAGCATGTTGAAGTCTAAAGGTATGCCTAAAGAATTTTGGGCTGAAGAAGTTGATTGTGCAATCTATATGTCGAATCATTGTGTCACAAAGAGTCTTTCTAATAAGACACCATTAGAAGCATAGAGTGGAAGAAAGCCAACAATCAAGCACTTAAGGGTTTTCGGAAGCATTGCTTATGCTCATATTCCTGATCAAAATCGAATCAAGCTTGATAACAAAAGTCAAAAGCTAGTCTTCATTTGCTATAACAAGAGTTCCAAAGCATACAAGCTCTACAATCCTACTGATGGAAGAATTATTGTGAGCAGAGATGTCCAATTTGATAAAGAAGCTGAATGAGATTGGAATGTCAAAGAGCAAAAAAAAAAAAAATACAAATTCTTACCCATACAAGAAAAATAAGTAGAAGTCAATGAAGACTCTATATCTTTAACTCCATCTCCAACTCCAACTCAAACTCCATCTCCATATCAAGCTCCAACTTCATCTCAAGGAAACATAATTTCAACAACTTTAAGTTCACATGAGAAGACCCCTCATTTCAGAAGCTTGGATGAAATTTATGAGGTAACTCGAAATTTAAATAATGAACTGACTCTCTTTTGTCTGCTTGCTAATTGTGAACTAATAAGGTTTGAGAAAGCTAATGAGAATGAAAGATGAAGATAAGCCATAGATGAAAAAAATAAGGCAATAAAGAAAAATAACACTTGGGAGCTTGCAACTTTACCTAAATACCACAAAGCCATTGGAGTCGTTGCAACTTTCAACAATTAACTTGTAGTCGTTGCAACTTTTTTATTTAATATCAATTTTTTTAAAAGTAGATATTGCAATTAAGATGAAACGGCTCGTTAATTACTATTTGAAATTTATATATTTCTTTACTTCTTAAAATGTAGACTTGCAATTAATTTTTAATTCTAAAGTTAATGTTGGTTGTAGCTTATTGCAAACTTGTAATGATGCATTCTTACATTGCTTAAACCTTAATGCATACTATTTCAAATTTTTTTAAATTGATAAGTGGACTCAAATTGTGCTGGGTTTGAGTTAGGTTTGTGCTGGGCCTATGTTCGAGTGGCTTGAGTTGGGCTAGACTAGTCTAATGAGAGTGAAAGATGAAGATAAGCCATAGATGAAAAAAATAAGGCAATAAAGAAGAATAACACTTGGGATTTTGCAACTTTACCTAAATGCCACAAAGCCATTGGAGTCATTGCAACTTTTTTTTATTAAATATCAATTTTTTTAAAAGTTGATATTGCAATTAAGATGAAACGGCTCGTCAATTACTATTTGAAATTTATATATTTCTTTACTCCTTAAAGTGTAGACTTGCAATTAATTTTTAATTCTAAAGTTAATGTTAGTTGTAGCTTATTGCAAACTTGTAATGATGCATTCTTACATTGCTTAAACCTTAATGCATACTATTTCAATCTTTTTTAAATTGATAAGTGGACTCGAATTGTGTTGGGTACGAGTTAGGGTTGTGCTGGGCCTATGTTCGAGTGGCTTGAGTTGGGCTAGACTGGTCATGTGTAGAAATGGGTCTAAGTTCAAATAGATTGGGTAAAAAATTATATTACCCAACTCGGTCCACTTACATGTGATGGGTTGAATTCAGTCGAGCCCATTTTTAACTAGGTTGGACTAGGTCCAAATTTTAGTGTACTAAATTGTACTGAGAGTATGTCAGTCTAGTCCAAATACCAACTCTAATTTCAAACAAAAGACCCCAAAAAATGTGAAACACATTCCAAGACCAAACATTGGGATTAGAAGCTGAGACACACAACCCAAGTCCGATGCCTAAGAAACATCAACTAACTCAACAAACCATGGGATAAAAAGAAAAACTAAAAACTAACACCCAAAGCCGAAAACAATGGGCTAAAAACTAGAAATTTGAAACAATCGATAGAAAAACCCTTCTACCATCTGTTAACAAGCCACCAACCTTAGAATTGACAAGACACCATTCACAACTATCAAGACTAGCTCTACACTAACCACTTAGACTATAAGAGCATCCTTAATAGGGGGCTTTAAATCAAGGTCTCTGTCTCTATATTTAGAGACCTAGCCAATTTTAGAGACTCTAATTAAGACTCAAGTGTTATTTTGGGTCTCTAAAAAAGATTCATCCCTAGTGAGGGTCTCTATTTACTTGAGTCTCTATATTATCTTTAATTTAATTTTACATACTAATTTGATTATGTTTTATTTTTTGCATGTGTTAATTTTTTTTAATTTCAATTGTTATTTATATTTTCGCAACTTTTTTTTACAGACATTTCGACCAAAAAATAAATTAATTTCGACAACAGTAGCATTTATCCACATGGATGTCGTTTAATTACATCCGATTACATTGTGTTTTTTTATTTTCAATATCATCCGTTCGTTTCTTATCTGAAACACACATCTCTTATCCGAATAAGGGTCATTGGATTGGATATTCCTTAGTCAATATCATCTGTCCATTCACTATCATAAACTAAAATCTCTTATCCAAATAAGGGACATTGGATTGGATATTCCTTAGTCAATCTCATCCATCCGCTCGCTATCATAAACTAAAATCTCTTATCTGAATAATGGCCAGTGGATTGGATTCTCTTCTCTCAATCTCATCTGTTCGTTTATTATCTCTTATCCACTCATAAAATTATATATTACATCCTCAGACCTTTCACAAGCACCATGATCAAATACTCAAATCTATATCACTCTCTTTACAATGTCCCAACAAGGAGTCGATTCCTCTCCAGCCAATGACGGCATCCATGGCCACGCCGGTAACAAAATCCATGGGCACACGATGATGATGATGATGTACGGACAATATCAATCTATGATGCATATTGCACATCAGTTGAGTACGGAGGAACATGGAAACACATCTTCACATCGACAATCGATCGAAAGAGATGGGGTAGGTGCCTATAATAGGCTTATGAATGATTATTTTGTTGATCGTCCTCTGTATCCTGCTTCTAAATTCAAAAGACGGTTTCGCATGAGACGCGAATTGTTTCTCAAAATTATAGGAGATATCGTGAAGTATGACAATTACTTTAAATAGAAACCAGATGTAGTTGGAAAGCAAGGGTTGTCACCGTATGTCAAGATGATAGCAGCGCTTCGTATGCTTGCGTACGAAAAGCCTGCAGATACAAATGATGATTATTTGAAAATTGCAGAGACTACACCTTTGAAGTCGATGAAAAAATTTTGTCGTGCTATCAACGCACTATATGGCAACGAGTATCTATGTCGTCCCAACAATGCAGACCTAGTTAGGCTTCTCAACAAAGCTGACCAACATGGCTTTCCTGGAATGCTAGGTAGCTTGGACTGTAGGCATTGGGAATGGAAAAATTGTCCAACCACGTGGGTTGGAACATATGCTGGACACTATGGTCGACCAACCATAATATTTGAAGCAGTTGCGTCATACGAAGCTTGGATATGGCATTCATTCTTCGGAACACTAGGTGCGCGTAACGATCTCAGTGTATTATATAATTCACTTGTTTTTTTGGATGTTCTTGAAGGTAAAGCTCCACGCATTCGATATACACTCAACGGTAGACAATACAAGCAAGATATTATCTTGCTGATGATATATATACTCATTGGTCCACCATTGTTTAGGCATATCCTACGGCACAAGATAGGGATAAGATGATATTTAATCAACTTCAACACGCATACCGTAAGGATGTCAAAAGGGCCTTTGCAATCCTTCAGGGTCGATTTGAAATCATCAAAAGGTCATGTCGTTTTCGGCATGAGAAGGAGATTATGAAGCCTTCCATAACTCTTCATAATATGATAGTGGAAGACAACCGGGAGGAAGAGGACGATGATTTCGATGACAATCCATCACGTTATCATGTGGAAAAGCCCCATGTTGAACTAAATCGAGACCCATTAACTATTACTAAATATCTAAACAATGGTGCTCAAATAAGAGACGAAGTTGCTTACTATATGCTCCGAAATGATCTTGTTCAACACGTTTGGAATGAATATCGTACCGAAAATATCAATATGTAATTGCTTGGACTGTATTAAGAAGACATTTAATTGTTAATATTTTGTATGCGGATCTTTTTAATATTAAAATATGTTTCATCTTTGTTTGTTGTATTTCTGACGACCTAATTGTCAAACAGTAGGACCTTTTTTCTATAATTAATCAAACAAACAAGTAAATGAAGTAAAACATTGAGACCAACTCATTAATTAAAACATGACATTGAAACAAGGAAATGAATTAAATACTATAAATACAAATACGATTTTTGGGCAGCTTAAGGCATATTGGGCTCATCGGACATGTCAGGACGATATACATCATCTTCAAAGTTTATCGAATGGTAGGCCCTTTTTGCAATAATTGTTGTTTGTTGCTTGATCATCCATGTCCTTCTAGCTAGAGTTTCGATGGTGGAGGTCTTTGTCGCCATAATATTGAAATCTGTAAAAGTTTCAAAACTCTTTTTGTAATCCTTAATCATTTTCTTCATATTTTTGTCTTGCTCCACAATATCCCTTGCAATGTCCTTGCTTTTTTAAGTTTTTTGGCCTTCAAGTTTTCGATCGGCCTTGAGGACGAGGGTATGGTTGGGGTCTCGGGCACCGACTCATCCGGATCATCATTTTCGAGAGAAATAGGAGTCTCAAACTATGTCATACTCGCATTTGTGTCAGTCATCGATGCATTATGGGAGAATTCAACTTCGATAATTTTCCTCCACTATTTACCGTGCTGTAATATTGTCCAACAATGATCGAGGTTGAAATTTTTATCGGCAGCAGAGTATAAGCATCTTTAGTCATCTATCTATAAAACAAAAAGAATATTATTAGTAATTGTTAATTATTAAATATATACAAATGAATGTCACTAACTAATATTATGTGAAAAAAACGAACGATGTCAGCGGCTTTTGCTCCACTCCTCGGTCTCATATTGATTTGAGCAATACACTCCGTAAATTTTATGCACTTTTGGTTGATCGAAGTCAATCGGGACTTAAAACTCTTTGATGTCCTCTTTTCAAGTGGATTGACACGGGGTGAAATTCTTCAAATTTTTCAGCAATACGATTCTAAATTGTCGCCAATGTTTGATTTCGGCCTAGTGGATCTTCACTTATAGCAATGTAAGCGCGAAACAAAGATATATCTAAAATTGCGACCCCTTGAACCTCCTTCACAATTCTCCATATCCTAAAAAAAATCGATAGTTAGTAATTACAGATAAATAAAAATAAAGTTAAATTAAACATAAAAAATAAAGTTATAATTAAAACCTGAAAAAATAATTACAAAGTTAAAATAAAGAATTAAAAAATAAAGTTAAATTAAACATTAAAAAATAAAGTTATAATTGAGTGTTAAAAAAATAATTATAAATTTAAAATTAAGCATTAAAAAATAAAGTTATAATTGAGTGTTAAAAAAATAATTATAAATTTAAAATTAAGCATTAAAAAATAAAGTTAAATTAAACATTAAAAATAAAGTTATAATTGAGTGTTAAAAAAATAATTACAAACTTAAAATTAAGCATTAAAAAAATAAAGTTAAATTAAACATTAAAAAATAAAGTTATAATTGAGCATTAAAAAATAAAGTAAACTTAAGCATTAAAAATATAATTACAAAGTTAAAATTGAGTATTATATAAATTAAAAAAAATTCATAAAAAATAAATTAAAAATAAAATCATAAAAAATAAACAAAAATAAAATCTTTATATAAAACCCAACCCCTCATCCCCCCACCAACCCATTCCATTTATGCCGCCGCCATCCCCTTCCCCATTCCCTCAACCCTAGACCACACCTAATCATTCCCTCACACCCAACTCTCCTATCACCCCTCCCCTACCTTCTCCTCTCCCGTCACCCCTTTCCCCACCCCACTCATTTCCCGTCAGCCATAGTAGAATGTTTCACATGGAAAAGTTTTTTTTTATTATTATATTTGTTGCTTAATTTTTTTTCAAATCTATTGCTTTTTTTTTTTTGTATGTCATTGATGGTCTGATTGGTTGCATATATAGGGAATCAGACCATCGACGACTCTTTTAATTTTTTTTAAAAAATCCAATCTAATGATCTGAAGATGTCAGATCGTCAGATCTGATATATCTCAACGGCTCTATTGAAAAGTTAAATTTTTTTTTAAAATCAGATCTGGATGTACTTTCTGGGGAAAAAAAATAGAGACTCGTTTGTCTCTATTTGGAGTCTTTATATTCATCAACAAATTTGTTGATGAATTTAGAGACTCTCTACTTTTTTGGATTAAAATCTCTATTTTCTAGAGCCTGGGCTGTAAAAATATTTTAGAGACCTCCATTGTATGAATTTTTTTTCCCCAAGGTCTCTATTTTGTATAATAATTGCAGTTTACAGCCTCCCATTGAGGATGCTTTAACAACCCACACAAATTCCACTGCAATAATCATAACCATGACTATCAATTAACGAGAATGAATTCTTTCATTGGTTAGATCATCTCATGTTGAGATGATGGAAAATTTTGACTACTGATTAGCTCTGTCTTAATTTTGAGTTAACACGTGTCAAGATATGTGAACCTGAAGTGAGAGAGAAATAAAATGTAAGAGTAGGCCCAAAGATCTAGCCTATGAGAAGATTTGTTTTCTTAATTAACCCCCTCGATGCTTTATGACAGAGTCAACAGATGTTACCGCAAGCTTGGAAGAAAAATTGTATCATAGTTAATTTTCAAAGTGTGATGCGGATACACTAATTTTGTTCAACACATGGTCTAACATGTGAAACAAAGAGATTAATTAGGCGCTTTAGAGACCCCAACTAGGGCTTTTTTTTTCTGATGATATGAAAATTCAATTAGCGGAGTTCGATCACCCTTTGGTAAATTCTCGAATGTAGAGATACATCCCAATACATACACTGATTCAATCAAGGTTACCTAGAGTAAGTTGCATGAATCGAAACCAGCTAAGACTTTTTGGCTACTTAATGTTTTAAAAAATTTAGATATTAAGCTGCGTGGCTATAATAAAACCTAATTGTTGTCTTCTTTTGTTATGTTTGATGCATATTTACTGAGTGTATTTACATGATAAGAATGACATACCTTATCTTGAGCTTGGACATTGTTGTACTTAACTTAGTTAGTGTTCCGTCAAAATTAATCTTTTCTGATATCGTGCCACCTATGTAACATGTCATTAAAGTTCAAAATTGACCTTATCGAGTAGATACAACTTCAATTTAGTAGCGAGTTATGCTTAGCCTTAAAATTAATCAATAAAGATATCATTTAGCTAGTGCCAAGGTTAAATATTCTCAACATGCATAAAATTTCTCATATTGCCATAACTACTCAAATGGACGGCCAGACACTTCTTCCTATGGAAAAAATAGCACCAAAACCATGCATAGAATGAAAAGGAAAAAAGAAGGAAGCATAAGAAGGTCGAATGACAATTTAGGGTACAAACTATATTTTACCAAAGCATGTTTGGCTTAACTAGTAGGTTAGAGAAAATTCCTAAGAGCTTCTGCACGACGGATTTTTTTTCATATTCTTAATCCAATTTTTTTTTTCAAATTAGATATCCAAATTATAAGTTATTTATTTATTCATTTTTATTTTCAAGTAATTTTAATATACTTAGTCATCTAAAATCACAAATTATTTATTCGTATTGTCTATTCATCCATACTAATTATCTAAGTTTAATTTTAAAATTGAATGGAACACATATGCATGTCAAAGTTCTAAAAGTAGAGCTCCAAGATATAGGGAAAGGAAAAGAATATCTATAATGAATTTATTTACAAATCAGATAAATGACTTAATATTATTTTATAGTTCCTAAGAGAATTTATTTGTAAATATTAATTCTCACAAAATATATTTATAAACTATTATTGTTAGAAATATGTGTAGTGTATGGAGTAAAGTAGTGGTGATTATTGAGAGTGGAGTTGTGGCGTAACATCTAGCCATGGCCGAGTGTTAAGGTAAGAAACTGGATTTGGAAAGTAGCTTGAAAATAGCTTCTCAAACCTAGAAGATAAAAAAGAACTGCAGAGGTGGTGTTATGCGTAAGCACTCCGATACCTAAGTTAGTAGGGTGCTTTATGAAGAAGGAGAAGAGTATTCAATTTCGCTAGAATGAATTAGGTATTTTCCCTAAAGAGTGTGTTGGTCCTTTAATACATTTGGATAAGAGAAAATCTGACATCTCCGAGATTTTGAGGATAAGCTGTCATTCTATTAGAATATTTCGACCTCATTTGGGACGATATCAGGTCGAGATATAATTTAGGACAACATCAGATTGAGTCTCATGGGATATCGTTGGGTTAAGGTCTGAAGGTCGAGCTCCGCATGGGAGACCCGACCTGCCCTCTTAGTTTGACACGTGTTACTGAGCAAGTTTATCTTTTAGCTCAAGATCGATATTTCTTCCCTTATCACCGAGAATTTGCGTCGGCCATAAACTTGACATTACTAAGATTGAGCAGCATGGTGAACCCAATAAATGTGAATCTTTGTAAGGCTGTGACAATAAGATGCCCAGCCATGTGGATTAGCTTGTCACACCCATTTGTAGAAACCCACCTTACGTAATTATTCATGAGTCTAGGAGTAAATGTCTTCTGCATATGATAAGGAATATTTCGATGGTCATTTTCTATATAATGGTATAAAAACTGACACCGCATATTTTCCGACCCCGATTAAGGAAGAAGGCTCTCTCTTTCACCCATACGACTTTTGTCGAATGGATCCCGAGTAAGTTTGAGGTCTCCACTCGTAGATTAAGTGAAGTCATGATATTTGATACTTTTGTTAAATGAGGATAAATTCTAACTTCTCTCATTATACGAGTACACACCCTGAGTTTTGGTGCCTTAGTTCGCCATTGGTCATGATCTACTTGAGGTCTCTCCTCACCCCCTATTGTATACCTATATAAAAAGTTAAAGAGGACATATTTAAAGGCCCCCTTGTTTGGATTGCATTTTGAGATTTATTAAATAATTTAGAGGGATTCTAAAATCCCTCCATTTTCTTTAATGAGAAAGATTTTACAATCTTTCTAATTTGGGATAAAATAGAGGGAAAGGAAAGCAAATTATATAAAATGACTAATTTATCCTTAACCATTTCTATACTTATCTTTCAAGAAGGATAGTAAGGTAATTTTTCATCTAAAATTATTCTTTCATTTCCTTTACTTCTCCAATCCAAACAAAAAATTATAAATATCTATCATTTCCTTTCCCTTATTACTTTTTTGCAATCCAAATAAGAGACTTCTTTTCATTTTTTTCCTTTATTTTTCTTCCTCTGCCCTACTTTCCTTTCCTTTCCCATGTGCAATCCAAACAAGGAGTTAGAGGCAAATCCGGGTTCTAAATATAGGCACCAAGGTGGATGCTACTATATATTAGTTAAAGAATAAGTAAACCTTAAAACGCTTTGGGGCAAACAATAAAGTACAAATATATCAAAATTACAAGATAGTTATCAAAATCCGGGAATTTTTTGGGAGTTTTCATGGATGCCCTTTGTCCCAGTCGAAAGCATCCCTGAAAACATCCTTATTATAGAGAAGAGCATTGCCAGAAATAATCTGTTTTTTTAATTTTTTAATATCAAATTAATCTGTATATGTTTACTCGCTATGCTAAAAGAAGAGAATTTTTTTTAAACAACTTATTTAATATGCCACCTATTCATACATGTAGGAGGTAAGAAATAGAGAATAAGAAAAAAAAATAATATTTAACAAAGCTCGTATATAAACACAAGATTCCTTCAATACAAAGTTTTCGAGTGCTTATCAAAACTTAAGAATTTTCATTGGTCTCTCCATCCCAAAGATCCTCCAATGATTTGTATGGGCCGTTGGGATGAACACACCAATCTCCTGTAACGCCCTGTTTTTGAGTGATTTTTTCAATTTGACCCAATTCATCGTCAGTAAGTTCCCAATCAAATATTTGAAGGTTCTGTTTCATCCTTTCCTTATTGAAGCTCTTCACAATAACGCTAGCTCCCCGCTGAAACACCCATCTGAGTGCAACCTGAGTCACGGCATGATTTATGTTCAGTGGAAGTTGAATTATACAATTTAATACTTTTTTTAACGGGGCCTAAAACGATTTTTTAGCTTAAAAATACTTTAAAAATACACATATTTTTAAAAAATACCACCCCAACTCATTCTTCAATAATTTCGCTCTCAGGTACTTGATTAACATCAATCAACTACCTTTCGGAAGTTCATTAATTATTCGTTTAATTAGTAATATATATGTATAACAATGAACAAGAATTTGAAGACAAACCTGTGCCACAGTCTTTTGTTTGCTAGCTGCAATGGCTTTAAGAACAGGACTCTCCACAACTGCGAGGGAACCCCAGGAAGCACCGTTCGCTGCTAGAGGAGACCATGCACTAAGATGAATTCCTTTCTCTTTGCAAAACTGTAGCAATTTTTGTTGTCGCCATGCAACATGCATCTCGACCTGTATAAAACTTTTTACGATGTAAAATAAGATTCAAAGGACACCATAAACATACTAAAAACCTAACTAGTAGGCATTTGGTCTAATGGTACGATCCTCACTTTAGGTGTGAGAGGTCTGGAAATCGATTATCAAAATTTGCAACATTCTTTAAAAGTGATGACCGCACTAGTTTTGATATCTTTATTTGGTTGGCTCTGGTTTTTTTTTGCAAATGGTCCATATAATCAGAGATTAAAAATAAAAACTTCTTTAGTCGGCTCAAGCTGATCATCAACCCATTTACATATAATTAGGTCCTACAATATGTGGAACTCACCCTATTTATTTAGTGCTAATTGTCAGCTCGGGTTGTTCTAAGAATTTTCAGTTAAAAATACCTGGTTGACTGCAGGTGGTATGGTGGCATGTTCAAGGAGATGTGAAAGTTTGGCGCAACTAAAGTTGCTTACACCGACAGACTTTGCTAAACCCAATTTGCAACAACTTTCCATAGCCTCCCATGTCCCTTTTATATCAAAAGGGAGGATGTCATCTTTTGTAAAATTTTCAACTCCATGCTTTATCCTTACTGGCCAATGTATTAGATAAAGGTCCACATAACTTAAACCCAACTTCCTACAAAATGAGAAATAAGCAAACTCATTATGTATCTATTCACATCAATTTCAATTAATATCGACCAAATAAAAAATGTATCCATTTTAACACATATTCATAGAAAATTGTTTTTTTTTAAAGTTAAAATAAGATTTTATAAATGTGCATTTTTTTAAAGTTAAAATTCTTCACAAATGAGATCGGCTTTTTTCCCCCTCAAAAGCTCTCTGATTACTTTACTTCTAGATTGACCAAATAATAGCAAGAGAGACTTAAATTGTAGAGTAGATATTTAGGAAATAGATGAGGAGATTTCGAAAGAACAATTTTTGTATTACAACTTTGCTTGCTACAAAATGGCTAGCTAACGCTTCTATTTATAGTGGTCCTTAGAGCATTCCACAAACTTAATTAGTTGCCTACGTCTACCACCAAACTTTGTCTACCACTTGAATTTATCAATGAATTGTGCTAGATTCTTCTTCACATATATATTTACCTAAACAATGGTCATTGACAAACCGGGAGAGGAATGGGGAGGAATAGAGTCGAGAAGGAAGAAAGGGAAAGGTCGTTAATTTACCCTTTAATTATTGCCTACAAAGTGATCTAGGTTCTCTATAAAACAAAATTTGCATATATATCAACATAAACCTCTTATATTGAATAAGCGTTTTGTAAGTTTAACGAACGACACAAATTTAATTAGGCTTCATATATAAGGACCAATAGAAAATGTAAACATGTAAAGGCTTAAAAGAACGGAAAATTATTGGGTCTTGCTAACCGTTTGAGTCCAATACTCACACACTAGTAGATGAGTTGTGAGTACTGTATGGTTCAGCTGACTGGACCCAATATCTTTCCGGAAAGAATTACCGAAGTGTTTCATTAAGGGCCGGCAAGACAAGGTCGTGGTGGGCATCAGTGCACCATAACTTGGAGGTGATGAAAACTTCATTCGGGTTCTTTATCAAGCCGCGAGCTAGAGCTTCGGCCTCAGCTCGACCAAGACCTTCCTCCGAGCCATAGATTTTGGCTGTGTCAAAGTGACGATATCCAATCTCCATGGCATCAATAAAAATTGACATTAATTGATCAGGTGGTGGAAGAGGATTAGCTGCAGTGCCTAATCCTACCAGTGGCATTTTATGGCCTGAATTGAGCACCACTTCTGGGACTTGCCCTCTATCCATTTTCTCTTACGAAAAAACACAATGTTAAAAGGATTTTGTAGCTGGTTGCAGACTCTAGTTTAAAGCACAAAGGCTAAATAATCTTATTTTTCTTGGCCAACAAGAATAAAGGATCATTGGTGGTTTTTGTGGTCTGTTTTTTTATTACTTCCGTTGAAAACAATGGAGAGTCTGAAAAGTCAGGCTCTTGCTGGGGCGAATGTAGACCCACTTCTCACCCACCACTTTTGACTGAGTAGAAGTAAAAATTTATTTTTTTATAATTATATTAATAATTTATAATCTTTAAATTTTGTTCACAAATCGGCAAAAGACTCCACTCCACCCCGGTAGGAGATTCTCCCAAAAAGACTTCCACTAATCTAGACAATTTTCGGAGCATTTCCATCCTTTAGTTGGTTCGGGTGGGATACGTATATCCCTTTTGCTGGTCTGGTTAATTTTTTTTTTTTTTAATTATTGTTTTTGGGTCAAAGGTTTGGTTGGTGAATGGGACAGAAATGCATGATAAAAAAAAAAAGAAAAGAAAGGGGACAGAAATGCAAAAGGTTCATGGAGAGAGGTAGCATTATTTTTGAAGAATCATATAATACCATAAATTTTATAATGTTTTGATTCGTTTAAACTCATACTCTTAGTTAAATATGAAATAATATTTATATTTTTTTTTAACAAAAAAATAATATTTATGTTGAGATACAAAAATTTGAACTTGATAAATTAAGATATAACAAGTTATTACCACCACTGTCCACTCTACGCAATCATTGGAATCCCACGTAACATGTTGTCTTGGACAATTATTGCATTATTATTCTATGCCTACCTAGAAAAGATACCCATAGAAACATAGTGCATTTAATATGACGCCCTGAACGACAAGTATGGCGAGCAGCGAGCTCAATGGATCCTAAACGGTATTATAAGGAATTTAACATTGCATTTATGGAGATGCTATATATATTTCTAGATTATAATAATTGATACGCTATTACCATTGAAGTAAATTAACTATAGTCCTGCGTTGAGTGTATACTTGCTTTGCTCTGCGTCGCGAGTTTTTTTTGTCTTGATCCTCCATTATATATTTTTCTCTTGTAATTTTTTTATGGATAATATCTACTCTTACTTATCTAGCAAAAAAAAAAAAAAAAAAAAAACTGTAGTCCTCAAACCTCTCATATTCTGCTTTAGCCACGATACCCATATACTTCATTATTTTGTTTTCTTTTTTTCCTTTTTTCTTTTTTTTTTTTGGCGTGGGGTGGGGGGTGTTCTAGAAAGATGATGTAAGTTGTAACATTAATCAAGTGAAAACACTACAAATGGGCAGGCCAGAGTACACAGCCCTATAAAAATGAAATATAATAAGATAGAATCGAAGGCACAGGCCCCTAGCTGAGAAGTTGAGTCACTTTTTTTTTTTTTTGTTGCAGCAGGTCAGTTGCGAAGTGTTTCAAATCTGGACCTGTTCGGATATGAGTTGAGTTTTCAACAATAAGATCTTACTATTGCTCATTCTAACCGACGGGATGCTTTTCCTAACTTTTGAGTTTCACGTATTTTTTTTTATTATTTTTCTTAATTAGCAGAATGCATGTGAAAATCAATTCACAGGGGCCCGTAGAGTTGGCAAATAGGCCAGTCCGATCGAATCGTGGGTTAAGAAAAATGAGTCATGCTCGACACATGTTTAGTGGGCTGAGTTGAGTTGAGCTCAATTTTTGAAATATAGGACCTAGCTTGGCCCACGAGTCTACTATCACGAGTCGCGAGTTGGGCTGAGTTGGGCTAGGCCAACCCACCTTTTTATTTTTATTTTTTATTAGTGTGTTTTGAAGTTTGATAGTTGGATTAATAACAAAAAAAGTTTAAACTTAACTTTTTTTATGAAAAATTTAATTTAACGATTAACAAGACATAAGTTAATTGATAATATTAATATAAAAGATAAAATATTACTTAACAAACCACAAGTTCACAAGTCACGGATACGTTACTAATAAACATAAAAATAAATAAAAAATTACATAAATGCTTGAAGAAAGTTGGTGGAGAAGTTCTCCATTTTATTATGTTCCTTGTGCGAGTGTTGGGCCTGTTAGTGGTAGTGGTGGCGGTGGTTGAGGATTAAAATAGTTTGTAACATTTGAGTGTTGAGATATAAGATGTCTTACAAGCATTCCAGTTCCAAATTGACGACGAAATATATATTTACGCTCAAAATAGTTACAAATTATGTACCCATGTTCTTTAAAGTAAGCAAAATGATTCCAAACATTTGAACATAATCGTTGTGAAAGATTTTCTTCTCCCATAGCCATAGATATTGTGTATTTTCTTGTAGTAAAATAAAGAGACAATAGGTAGTAAGATAAATATATAATTTTGTAGTAAAATGAAGTTGAATACACTAATTATTTAAAAGAAAAATTACATGTACAAATTATAATATCAAGATGGGTTTTATCTGGACTCGAATTGAGCTTGAGCACAATTTGATGTACGCTTGTATGGTTTTGGTATTTTGCAAATCTTCAGGATGATGTTTTGCTTAGCTTAAAAAATAAGTGCTTACAAGAAGAAGAATAAGGATAACTAACTATATAAGGAATGAGAGAAAAAGAATAAGGATAGTGAAGAAGAAAAGAAAACTTAAAAAGACCAATTTAGTAATTAAAAGATAAGCAGCTAATTTGGTAGCTTGGAATTACAAATTTTACCTATTGAGTAAGGATTTGGGTAAAATTTGAGAAATCTAAGATGCAAATCTTGGATTTCTATTTTTTAAAAAAGTACTTTCAAAAACAAAAAATTAAATTTGTAATGAATTCTACAAAATTTTATAGAATTCATTTTTCCAAACAATATGATAAAGGAGAAAGAAATAAAGACGTTATTGGGTTCACCATGCTACTAAACCTGGTGAGCAAAGGCAAATATACTTTTTATCTCTGTAACTTCCAATATTCAGTTCTTTACCATGTTCTATTTGGGTCCTATATCTAATATCTTTGTCAACAATTTCGCACAATACATATTACACTTGATGTTATCTATCACTAAATATAATCTATGAACTAAACTTATAATCCTTTTACACTAAAACTTATAGCTATGGTTAAGAAGCATTAAATATGAAAATAACACCAAGTGTAATAAACCTGCTGCGTTATGACTGTGCTACTTCTATTTTCTCTTCAATGTTTTCACCAGTTCCATAAAAGCTTGCCCTTATTCATTTTTCTTCAATTTTAGCCTCAAAACTTAGTTTGTCTCTTGAAAATTACCTACAACTCAAATAAAACACAACACTAGTCAAACAGAAGTAAATTACTCATAAACTAACAAAGTTTAAGTGAAAAGATGCTGAAATAATATATTAATAATACACCCAACAAACACCCCAAAACATCCCCAAACTTAAGTTTTGCTTGTCCTCAAGCTAAATATACAACTAAAGAAAGAAACAACCTAAAAACTAAAGATGCGACACAAGACAACTCATGAAAGCAATGCTGTAAGATAGTAAATTTCCACGGCCTCAGTAGCTTTATTTCACAACTCAAGAGGTGACTTTCAATCATAAGCATGAGAAATATTAATTTTACATAATTTACATTTTACTTCAAATCTCCCAAGTGAGTATGTGTATAGCCTCGATCCCAATCAATTGTACCCCAAGTAGGACTTTACATGTGGTTATAACGTGTGGCTGGTCAAGGTAGGATAATGGATATAACATAAGGCTAAACTACCCGTAAGCATACAATTATTTGAGGATGTTCAATGGAGCACATGCTAACTCTACTTCTTACCACCACCATTATTCAACATATCTCTTTTCGTTCTTCTTTCATTTCACTTCTTCAATATTCATCCACAATCTTTATAAACACATAAAGAATCCACACTCTCCCAAACTTGTATTTTGATATTAACTACAAGGAGTGTGACTCTTCTTTTTTCTTTTCATTCTTTCTCTTTTTTTCTCAATATTTCATTTTTTTTTCTAAAACAAAACAACACATCACCAAATTATCAAACCTCCCATCATTCAATACAAAACATGGCTCCATATAATCATCCTAGAACAATCATATGTTACAAGTGTGAGGGTTATAATATGGGGAAATCAAACTTGACAAGTTAAGGAAGATATTGTAAGTTGCATAAGAAAGAAAAGACTATTTTAGGCTCAAAAGGGTGAACTAGGGATATTCAATTATCACAAGGGTTGGCTTGAAAGGCTCAAACGATCCAAAGATGACCTATATCATTTCCTTAGTGTTATGCAACCTAGGATTTCGCCTTGAGTGACAATCAAACAAGTTCTAAAGTCCTATAATCATTTTTCTGTTCACTTAAGCTCACATAATCCTTCTCTAAGTAACAACATAACTAGTCGAGGCTAAGTGCACAATAAGTGGGGATTTTTCATAAAACAAAACGCTGTTTCAGTCAACTATCCTCACTACTATCATGTCATTCTTATGTTACTCATCATCAGCCTATTTCTTATCTTTCCAGCATCACTTTCAATTTTTTGTTTTTTTGTTTTTGTTTGTTTGTTTGTTTGTTTTTTGTTTTTTTGAAACTCAATGAAACAAATAAAAATAACAAAAATCATGAAAAAAAATACCTAAACCAAGAAAACAAATATGAAAAGAACAAGTTTGCAAACAAGCAAGTAATTACTACCCCCAAACTGAGAAAGAAACATTGTCCTCAATGTCAAAGGATAAAAGAAAGTAAAATCGAGGACTTCCTGAATAGCTGCTGGAGTCATTCATTATCAAAAGGGAAGTAATGACTAGTCAACGCAAAGGGGTGTAAGGCAGGTGCTAGCGGAGCGCCCAATTTCTTGCCCAACTCTGCCATGTATCTGAAACTATGCTCTTGCCTAGTAGCCAACTCATCTTGTCTCTGGAGAAGAAGGAGCAATCGCTCCGCAAGGCGATCTTCCTGCTCTAACCTTTATTGTCGCCCCTAATCCAAGTCCTGACGCAACTGTGCTATTTCCAAGCACAAAGCCTGAATATCTGTGATTGGGCTTCCCCCTGATTCAGTGGTTCATTCTTCTGTTGTGTCGTGCGGGCCCTTAAATTTTCTACGGTAGTCTGAGTAATGGGGCTGGAGGCAACAACACCTTCTCGATGTCAGAAACTGGTACTCCCGCCGCAAGGCACAAACCTGATATCAAAGCTGGGTATGGAAGTCCCCCAATTGTCTGTTTTGTCAAGTATTATAAGATGGACTGCTCAATTATCTTGCCAACATCAATGCTGTGTAGGTTACCAATGGCATAGTTTAACGCGACACGCTTTCGTGAAACCTCAAAAGTGTTCCCCGTAGGGAGAAGGGTGGCACAAATGAATAGGTGCCAAGCTTTAATCTCCTTGCGCATCCCTAATGATGGAAAACTCACAACTTTGTTACCTTTCTCTTTCTATGTCACTCTGTCATCTGTTAGGTATCGAATGATGTCAGTAGTGTTAATATTTTTCCCATAAGCACTGCAGAAGTTGTCATCAATGTCTGGCAACCAATAAAATCTATTGATAGCGCTCCAGTCAAAAGAAACAGTCTTACCACAAATGTTGACCCGTTTATCTTGATGTTCAGGTGCATTGGCATAGAATTCTCGAACCAATAACACATAGCTGGGCTTGGGGGACTTGATTAAATAAGTCCATTGGCACGAAGCGGCCTGATATTCAATTGTGGGACCTGGTGTCTCAAAACCTTTCTCGATAACCAAAGATTTCTTGTTGATCTCATTAGTGTATCTGGCCTTTGCTTCCTTACTCAGAAATTTGTGCGTACTAACCACTGGCTTAGACTTGGACGAAGAAGCCCCAGATGTTGAGCCTCATTTCCTTTTAGAAGACATAGGTATTGAGAAGAAACAGTCAAGTTCAATGTTCAATCACACCCCATACAATCATTGTTTGCGCCCTTTTTGAACTTTCAATCCCTAACAACACAACACTACAGTCCCATGCAACACAATGTAACCACCAGTCCCTCAACAAACGTAAAGATAGAGATACTCAAAACAAACTAAATAGAAGTCCACAACGATCACAAGCAGTAAAACTTAGTCAACAACAAAGCAGTCACAAAATACCCAACCAATGCAATATATCACCACTGTTATCACCCAAAACAAGAGATCCTGCTAGAACTATTTCAAACGATTTCTAGTCACAAGTCAGTCAACAAAAACACACCAACATATGCACCAAGGACTCAATTAATATCTCAATGCCCACAACACAAATTAACCAATAATTCAAACACCCGCGAGATTCTGAGTACTCGCAGCCCACACAAACTGACGTGCATGGCCCTTGTGCGTATGCGGTTTGTGAATTTTTTTTTTTATAATTCTCGCTACCAGCGAATGAAGGACAACACAAAGGGCACTCACCAAGGCATTGAGGTTCTCAGACGCTGCCTGTTCTTCGCGTATTTTGCAATTGAGCCACTCCTTTTTTTTTTCTTTTTCAAGTCTTCTGATCAATGTTTGAGTGATCTTCTCTTTTATTTTTCTTCTGTTGTTACAAGCCAATGCACAACAAAACAGAGCCCGTACCAAAAACAACTACCACCTGGTACTCGCACGTCGTCATCGCCGCTAAGGCCCTATTATCACTGCCACCGTGAATCTCAAGAGTGGTAGTGGTTCTTACGTCGGTGAGAGATGAAAAGTAAGACTGACGGCCGAGATCTGCGCCATCAGCGCTAACGTGAGAAAGAGAGACAAACGCGAGAGGTGTGCACTGTCCGTGGGGTGGGATGGTAGTTATGGTGGTGTAAGATGACCCGTCTTGGAAGGTTGAGCAACACTGGAAAAAGAGAAAACGAGGGCTGGAGCGTTGCGCTGTGCGATCTGGGAGATTAGATAGCTGAAGGGTTTAGGAGATTGGAATGATGGTTATATGGGCAGATGGCTTTGTATGGTTTGGTTTTTGAGTTGGGATTGTGTTTATGTTGAAAGAGAATAACAAAGACGTGAGATTGAGATATATGAGAAATTGGAGTGCATTTGGGTAAATATAGGTGAACGGGTTGAGTTGCTTAGATAATTGGATTTGGGTGGTGGGTTAGTTTTGGGTCTAGTATTTGGTTGGGTTAGATCTGATTAGGTGAATGTATGAGTTTGTTTTGATATGATGTGGGTTAGGTTGGGGCTTAAGATGGGTTTAGATATGTGAACATTGGTTGGTGGGCTTGGTAAAGTGGTTGATTTTTTTTTTCGAACGTCACTGTAGGACGCCAGCGCAGCTGCGCTCTTTTTTAGTACAACAACGCTGTTTTTTTTTCGAACAACTCTCAAACGTAACTCTTGACACCGCCAGCGCAACTGTGCTAGAATTTAGCACAACAGTGCTGCTTCACAGTTCTATTTCTTCTTGTTTTTCTCTTCTATACACGCATCCTCTTCACTCCAAACACCAATTTCTCCATATTTTCTCCCTTAAATGACTTGGTAGAACTTCTCTTCGCCTCGGCTCCCCCCAAACATTTTATTGAACCTATCATGACAATAAAAATTATCAATTAGCTACGACAACTATAACTCAAAAATTAACAAAAAACAACTAAAACTATTAAATCAAGAAAAGTAAGAAACTTCGGGTTACCTCTCGAAAATTGCTTGTTTCAACGTCGACAGCCTGACAAAGTAATTTCTCAAGATGAGTTGAGGTGGACAACGGACTTATGCTTATCAAACTCATCATCCCAATAAGTCTTCAGTCATTGTTCGTTGACCTTGAATGTCCCCTTCTCTGGATGAGTAACTTCAACAGTTCCATAGGGACGTTACAACAAAAGGGTAAGACCATCTTGATTTAAGCTTTTCGGGAAACAAGCGAAGCCTTGAGTTGTATAAAAGAATTTTCTGACTAGGCAAGAACTCTTTTCGTGAAATATGCTTATCATACCACGCTTTTGTTCTCTCTTTGTAGATCTTCACATTCTCATAGGCTTCGTTCCGAAACTTTTCTAACTCATTTAACTGTAAAAGTCTATTTTCTCCTGCAGTTTATACGTCCAAGTTCAACTACTTCATTGCCCAATATGCCTTGTGTTCAAGCTCCACTGGTAAATGGCAGGCTTTTTCGTAGACCAATCTGTAAGGAGACATCCTAACTGGTGTTTTAAATGTAGTACGATACGCCCACAGTGCATCATCAATCTTCTTGGCCCAATCTTTGTGCGAATTGCCTACTGTTTTCTCAAGAATCTTCTTTATTTCTCGATTTAAAACTTCTGCTTGCCCATTGGTTTGAGAATGGTAGGCGAGGGCTTTTCGATGTTTGATACCATATTTGAGTAAGGGGGCTTCAAACTGCTTATTGCAAAAGTGAGTACCTTCGTCACTGATTATTGCTCGAGGTGTGCCAAACCTTGTAAAAATGTTCTTCTTCAAAAAATTCAACACTATTGCACCATCATTTGTTGGAGTTGCCACCACTTCTACCCATTTACGTACGTAATCAATTGTCAACAAAGATGTATTTGTTTTTGTCGGAGGAAGGGAAACGTCCCATGAAATCGATCCCCCATACATCAAAAAGTTCAACTTCAAGAATGTTATGCAATGGCATTTCGTTCCTTCTTGAGATATTCCTCAATCTATGGCATCTTTCACATGCAACAATAAAAGTGTGAGCATATTTAAACAAGCTAGGCTAATAGAAACCCGATTGGAGCACTTTTGCCGCTGTTCTATTGCCTCCAAAGTGACCTCCACACTCAAGTGTGTGGCAATGCCGCAAAATATGTTTCATCTCCTCCTCTGGAACACACCTTTTGATGACTTGATCTGTGCAATGCTTATAAAGTATAGGATCTTCCTAATAATAGTGCTTCACATCAGATAAAAATTTATTCCTTTGCTGATAATTAAGATCTATTGGGATTACCTTTGTGACTAGAAAATTTACGAAATTAGCATACCAGGGAACAGTCTGCAAAGATTGTATCGCAAGGATCTTTTAATCTGGAAAGTTATCTTCAATAGGCGGCTTCACTATCTCCATCTCTGCTAGTAATTCAAGTCTAGAAAGGTGATCTATAACCAAATTTTCAGTGTCTTTCTTATCTCTGATATCCAAGTCAAATTCTTGTAGTAACAACACCTAACGAATGAACCTTGGCTTCGCATCCTTCTTGGCCATAAGGTACTTGATAGCTGAATGATTAGTGTAGATGACCTTATTTCCAATCAAATAGGGATGAAACTTCTCAAATGCGAATACTATTGTGAGCAAGTCTTTTTCCGTTGTTGCGTAATTAATCTATGCATTATTAAGAGTGTGACTTGCATAGTAAATAGCATGAAACATCTTGTGCTTTTGCTGCCCTAAAACAGCCCCTACTGCGTAGTCGCTTGCATCACACATCAACTCAAAATGTAACTCTCAATCAGGTGCTACTACGATAGGTGCTGACATGAGTTTCTCCTTCATGTTACAAATGCTCGTTCACAGTGTTCATCCTACACAAATGGAACATTCTGCGCCAAAAGATTTGAAAGCGCCTTAGCAATCTTCGAGAAATCCTTGATGAATCTCCAATAGAAACCTGCATGTCCCAAAAAACTTCTAACCCCTTTCACAGTTATTGGTGCTGGCAACTTCGTACGATCAACTTCAATGCCTTTAGCTGAGATATGATACCCCAAGACAATACCTTCATGCACCATGAAGTGATACTTTTCCCAATTTAGCACCAAATTTGTCTATTTGCATCTTTTCAACACTAGCTTCAAATTGTAAAGACAATTGTCAAGCAATGAGCCCACCACAGAAAAGTCATTCATAAACACCTCAATTCCACGCTCTACCAAATCTGAGAAGATAGCCATCATGCATATCTTAAAAGTACATGGTGCGTTACATAATCCAAATGGTATCCTCCAAAAGACGAATGTACCATAAGAACATGTAAACATGGTTTTCTCCTGATCTTTTGGTACAATAGCTATTTGATTGTAGCCAGAGTAACCATCCAAGAAATAATAGTACTCATGTCCTGCCAATCTATCAAGATCTGATCAACAAAAGGCAAGGGAAATTGGTCATTTCTCGTAGCCTTGTTCAACTTCTTATAGTTGATACACACTCTCTACCCAGTAACAGTCCTTGTAAGAATAAGTTCATTGTTTTCATTCTTCACAACTGTCATGCCGCCCTTCTTGGGTACAACTTGCACTGGACTTACCCAAGAACTATCTGAGATTGGGTAAATTACTCCTGCATTTAACCACTTTAGAACTTCCTTTCTTACCACTTCTTTCATCGTCGGATTGAGTCGCCTTTGTGTGTCAATGGATGGTTTACTATCATCCTCCATAAGAATACGATGCATGCACATGGAGGGGCAAATCCCCTAGATATCCGCTAAAGACCAACCAATCACTGATTTGTGAGTTCTAAGCACTCTCAGTAATTTATCTTCTTCTTCTTCCGAGAACAATGAAGAGATAATTACTGGAAGTGTATTTGACTCACCCAAGTATATGTAGCGTAGGTACGATGGTAGAGGTTTCAATTCCAACAGTGGTAGTTGCTCAATGGATGGCTTGGAACGTGCAGAACCATGTCCCAACTCTTCAAAATATTTTTGCCTATTTGGTTCAAACGAATCCAGCCAACTCAAATATGTTTGCATCTTTTCATCATCCTAATCAACAAGATCATCTTGTACTAAGCTAGCCTCCAAGGGATCCAGTCGACGCACCTGGCTAGGCACTATAACTTGTACATCATCAACACGAAAACAACTGTCACTAGCTTCAGGGTACTTGATAGCCTTGAACACATTAAAAATCACTTATTCTTCTTGTACCCTTAGTCGCAGCTCTCCCTTTTGAACATCAATGAGTGCTCTTCCAGTCGCAAGGAATGGTCTCCCAAGAATGACAGGAATTTTCTTGTCTTCCTCCATATCCAGAACTATGAAATCTGTAGGGAATATGAATTTATTGAATTTGACTAAACATCTTCAATAACTCCTCTGGGGTGTTTTAGCGAGCGATCAGGTAGCTGTCATGTAACAGTTATAGGATTTGCTTCTCCTAATCCATGTTTCCTTAAAATAGATAGAGGCATCAAGTTAATGCTAGCACCCAAATCACATAAAGCTCGCTAAAAAATAACATTGCTAATTTCACATGGAATAGTAAAACTCCCTGGATCTTTAAGCTTTTATGGTAGCTTCTTTTGCAGGATGGCGCTACACTCCTCAGTAAGTACAACTGTCTCGTAATCTCTAAGCCTCATCTTATTTGAAAAGATGGCATTCACAAACTTCAAGTGTATCTGCAAATGGAATATTAATGTGTGTGAAACCCCACTTTTCATCTTAACCTCGATTTGCATATTTTGACCTGTTTACGTGTTATATGAGTTAGAATGTGCTAAATATGTGATTCATATTCTTAATTCATGCTATGTGTGCATTCATAAATTTTTTATCAAAAACAGAATCAGAAATTTCATCGCCAGTTTTAGTGAATAGTATTTTGAATACCTGCCCGCTAAAATTTTTACAGGGGTGTTTTAAGTGTTTCAAAACCTAGTCCTTGGGTATTAATAGACCCGTGTTTGATTAAAACGGATTTGGAATCAGATTTGGAATTGGCTTAGGAATTTAAAAGGATTTTTACACCGTCTTTTAAAAAAATTGAGTTTTGAGCCGACTCGGGTGGAAATGTTTGAATGTAAAACTTCTTGTCACCTAAAAATAAACTACTTGAGATGATTTAAGTGTAAATTTAGTGCTTGAGCAAGAAATAGTCAAGAAAATGAATTAAAAGACTAAAAATACTACAAATAAACTAAGTGTCAACTTTGACTTTCTTTTAATTTGTTTGACTTTGAGCTATATTGCATCAACACACAATAGAAAGCTCACAAAACACACTAAAAAACACTCACTTGCCCGAGATCTCCATAGGAGAAAAGCCAAGAGTTTTCTTCAAGTTTTCAAAGGCAATTTTTCATTAAAAGTTGGAATTCAAGGCCAATTTTCATCAACCAAAGCTTGATTCCACCTCTTGAGTATCCATTGAACATCTTTCTAGCTTCATAACACATCAAAGGTGAAAGAAAAATTCTAGATCTCAAATGTCATTTTTTATGTTTTGCGTATAATTGAATTTTGAACCATTAGAAAGTTGAATTGATGTTATATTATTGCTCAGTGCATCCTAAGGATCGTCTATATGCTTTTATATAAGATTTGAACTGTTGTAGCATGAAGTTTTATTTTCGGGTATTAAAAGTTGAGTTATTGGCTATTTGTTGAATATTTTGAGCTGTAGTGGTTGGAATCGATTGCCGTCGATTTGTAAAAGTTTGTTAAATGCGTGGTAGTACTGTTGTAATACTAAAATTTTGATTGCGATGTCAGTGCGAAAATTCGGAAATTTCAGCCTAGGTGCATTGAGGTTTTAAGGTTGTTGGGCTTTATTTGGATGGTTTATGGGTGATTTCTGTGGGGGTGAATGTTGTTGATTGAGTGGGTGAGTGATATAAATTGGTTTGGAGGTTATTGGATTAGTAGAATGTAAGTTATGACTTTTAGAAGTTCGGGTTGTCTTTCTTTAAAATGTTGATATATGCCTTTAGATGATCGGGTGGTGTTTGAGTAATTGAATTATGGGTTGTTGATGGTTAGATTAGGGTTTGGTTGTGTGTCTAATGCATGCTAAGTTGGGTGGCCTACTTTGTCATCTAACTTAGTTATTTGTTGTTTAATTGATTAATTGTTGTTATGTTGATTGAATTGATGAATATTGATGGATGATTAATTGATTATTGGTTATTGATTATTGATTATTGATTATTGATGAACTGGGAGATAGTCAACGAAAAAGGTTGTCCTCCTGTGATTGAATGTTTATTATTATTGTTGAGTCTTGGTATGTGTGTGCCACCTCTCGGGCAGCATCGGGCTGTCAGGTTGAAACCGGCATGACTACCATAGGCTACCCCCAGCTCGTATGACGGAGGTGTCATAGAGGGCAGGGCTAGAGAGGTACCTCAAGTGCGTGAATAATGGGGAGTTATAAGAAGAACGGTTAATATCGTAATGGCGTTTGGAGCTATACCAACTAGAGTATCCTTTATTCAATGGTCATTATAATTTATGTGCTTATATTGTTATTGATATTTATTGTGTGTTTACAGCTCAAAGGATGATTTCCAAGGAGTATAGTAAATACTGTTAAAGATTTACCGAATCCTCACTGGTTTTGTTTTATATAAGCTCACTCTCAATTATTGCATGCATGCAGGTGTTACTGAGCCTGACTACGGGTACGTGCCTCTTGAAGATGGAAATGTGTCATATGTGGATGAGTCTTATGTGCAGGAGCCATTGCCATGAGATTATCTTAGTTGTTGTAAACAATGTATTTTATAACCTAACTTAATATAAAGACATATGTATGTTGATTCAGTAGTCTTTAATTTGATCATGACTAGATTACTAAGTTGGTTATAACCTATTTTGAAATGTATGTATAGCCTATATACTAAGTTGAAACGGAGGCATATAACTATAAATGAATTATTGAAGGAGTGATTATTATATAATATGGTTGGGTTGTTTATTGTTGAATGTTTGTGAAGTTGGTTGTATGAGTTGTGAAGAGGTTGGTTTAGAGCCTCGGTGTCCTAAATACTGTCGTTATACTGCCGAAATTCCGTTGCGTCCTGACTGATGGTAGGTGGGGTCGAGTTGGGGCGTGACAATGTGAAACTTCTAAAAGACTTCAAGAAATTTTGCCAATTGTTTGTCAAGCTTGTTCTTCTGCAATCGTTGAGGGAATGGCACCACCATAGGTGGTTCCTGTGTAGGCTGTGGTTGAGCTTCCTTTTTCTCTTCATCTTTCGCCTCATTCTTCGCTTCATCTTTCTCAACCTTCTTGGTTCTCATTGACTCCTCTAACTCCTTGCCGCTTCTCAAGGTAACAGCTTTACGGTGCTCTTTACCCTCTCTTCTAGGATTCACCTCTGAAGTGCTAGGTAAATTCCCTTGTTGTCTTTCTAATAACATCTAGCCATTTGGCTAAACTCTGCCTCTAAATTTATGATTTGTGCAGATTGGTTTTGGAGGGCAGTCTTGGTTTCATTCATAAACTGAGTCTAGGAATTAGGCAACTGTGTCTGTGAATTCGCCAACTGAGCCATTACCTCCTCTAGGTTCATCTTATTCTCTGGTAGGGGTTTATTATGTTCAAGCTGCAACACATTGTGTGTATTCTTGTATGACAAGTTGGGATGAAAACGCAACCAAGGATGATATATGTTAGAAAATGGATTGTACTGCTGCCCATTAAGGTTCCCCACATATTGTGTTTGTTCTGATGTGCCTTGCGCAAATGGATTTCTAACCTAACATTCTGCACTATAATATGGACCACAACAAAGATCGCACACTATTGCTGCTTGGACAACATTAGCAGTTACTTGATTATTCTGGATCTATTTTGCGAGATTATCAATTTTTGACGCCAAAGCAGTTATGGCATCAATCTCATGGATCACAACAGTATTCTTTGGTATAACTCTCTCACTCGACAACTGCTGGTGGTTCAAAACAATATCCTCAAGCAACTCATAAGCGTCATCTGCTGTCTTGTTCATCAGAGCTCCTCCTGCTGATGCATCAATCAAAGTTCTTGTTGAATTTACCAACCAATTGTAAAAATTGTGAACTTGCATCCACCTAGGTACTCCATGATTAGGACACTTCCTTAACAACGCCTTATACCTCTCCCACGCTTCACATAGAGTTTCTCCTTCATGTTGCGCAAAATTATTGATTTCTATGCGTAGCTTCGCTGTCTTTCCAGGTGGAAAAAATCTTGATAGAAACTTGTGCACCAAATCTTCCCAAGTAGTGATTGAATCCGAAGGCACCGAATTCAACCATTTCTTAGCTTGATCCCTTAAGGAGAAGGAAAACAAGCGAAGGCGCAAAGCCTCATCAATGACTTCATTGTACTTAACAGTTTCGCAAACTTCTAGAAAATTCACAATGTGCTGATTAGGATCTTTAGAAGGCAGTCCATGGAATTGAATATTCTGAATCAACTATAGTGTCATTGTTTTCAAATCAAAATCATTCACGTGAATCGCTAGCCTTCTAATCATTGGTTGAATTCCAGCGGGTGGTAACGTATACTCTCGTAGTGTTCTAGGCAGATTTTCCTAATTGAGTGCTTGATTATTTTATTTCTGCCCTACCTCGATGTCAGCCATATTCCCTTGCAAATGATAGGTAGTAGCTCTTCTCTCATTTCTGTTCTTCCGACAGGTCCGTTCTATCTCAGAATCGAAAGACAACAAATTGCAACTTCCTGATTTTCTCATACACGTAAAGGAATATATTCCTGAAACACACGTAACAAAAATAAGATAACAACACAAAATTAAATACAATCCAAAGTAAAATTAAAGCTATTTGGTATCGATATTAATAATTGACACTGTCTCCGGCAATGGCGCCAAAAACTTGTTGTGTAATTTTTAATGCAAGTGCACATGTATCGCAACAAGTAATAAAATGATGAGTAAAAATCATTCCTACGAGGACTGAGATTATTAACTATAGAAATTGATTTAGCTCTAATTTTATTCAGAGGATCAAAGTTTGAGAGATTGTAATTTAAAGTTGAAGAATTAATGAAACTAATAAAACTAACAACTAACAATTACGAATTTTATGGAAAAGTTGATTCAATAGTTGGAACATTCTAGGGGTTCCGATTTTACCAAGATTTATCCTATTCAAATCTGTTGATTAAATCCAATTGATGATTATTCCTTATACTGCTAGCAATTTCACTAAGGTAGATATTAATATTTCTCAAGTATCAATAACCTATCTCAATAAGCAAGCTGCCTACATCTTTGTAATAATTGTGAACTTATGGAATGCTTTAAGCCCTAGAAATTTAAACGCTGCACTAGATCTCATAACTATCTCTAGCTTTTGACAATTTAATGGTACTCCACACGTGGTCTAATCTAGTTATCACTTCTCAGTCTCAAACCAAACCATAGAACAAACAATTATTGGTCAGACAATCACAGGCATTAAGCATAGTGTGAAATACTCAGTATAAAAATAGAATAATTCATCAATTAATTAAACCAACATAATTCGAGTGATCAAAATCTGGGTACATTGTAGCCCTAGAAAAATAATATAGCAACTCCTAATAAATGTGAATGAAATCCAAAATATATTGTAGTTCATGAAGAGAGAGAGAAAAAAAAACTAGAAATCTCAAGAAATTTGTGGCGAAATCTTGTCTCTAATTCGTCTTTCTTCATCAATCTTGTAGTTTTTATTGGTTTTTCTCATTTCCAAACGTTGGTTTTTTTTTTCTAGAACTAGTCGCCAGCCAAAAAAACTCCCATCTAATGTCTGTTCTCTTCTTTTTAACCTAGGGTTTCTTCTTTTCGCGTATTTTCACAAAATTGCCCTTAAATTTCCTGCGTAGCTGCGCTATGACTGCGCTACTTCTATTTTCTCTTCAATTTCTTCACCAGTTGCATAAAAGCTTGCTCTTATTCATTTTTCTTCAATCTTTGCCTCAAAACTTAACTTGTCTCTTGGAAATTACCTACAACTCAAATAAAATACAAAACCAATCAAATTGCTCATAAATTACTCAGAAACTAACAAAGTTTAAGTGAAAAAGTACTGAAATAATATATCAATAATACACACAATAAGTATACCCATCGTCATCCTTATATATCATATTTAATACTCGAGTCAAATTGTCAATTCACTTGAGGAATGCCATTGGAACAACAAGGGGTGAATGTTAGAATTTTTCAAATTATGAGCTACTATTGATTGGATATTTTGTTATTTCAAAAAAAATGGCTTGAGATTGACAGGTAAGGCCCAAAGAATAAATTATAGTGATCTATTCTAGTTGGGCCTATGTCCATCTCATGGATATTAGTTTATTTAGTGGTGTGATATGCAATGTGGAGCCTGTTTTAATATTATGGCAGTTTGATGGGGAGGGCAATACAGTTTTTAGGCTAGGCCCTCTCTTCCATCTAGAATACTAATAGTCTATAAATAATAGGATATCAGGGTTAGCTTGCCGCATTGAGAGCCACCATACAGAAGTTGGAGAGAGAGAGGGAGCACCTAGTCTAGGCGTGCCTACCATAGCACGTCATTCAAGTTTCATGCAAGATTATGATTTCTTCAAGAGATGCTTGCAACAAATAAATGTACATGACATGGATTTACGGTATATTTCAAATCTCAAGGTTGATATGTAGTTTCAATGGCTTTATATAAAGGTACGCTTTCGATTTAATCAACTTAATTATATTAATTACAGTAATGTTTTTTTTATAAGTATTAGATTCTTTAATTCTAACACATGGTATTAGAGCCACTAATATCAGAATTAAAACATGCGTAAAGTAATTTTCTTTTATGGTCAATTGAATGGTTTACATTATTCTTGTATCGTCTTAGTAAATCATTGATATGTTGTGATGTTCTTCTTTGTTCGTAAAAGTTTGATTCTGCACATATTAATATGTTATTAAGTCAATGATTGGAGCCTGGTTTTGTTTCATATAATTAGCGATGTTATATGTTTTTGTTGAATCATGGCTATTTCATCTTGTGTTCATAAATCTTAAGCTAATTTGATTTAGCTACCTGAAGGTGACAATTGCTAGATAATTTTAAATTACTTTTTTTTCTTTTTTTCCTTTCTGAACTAGTAAAGATAAGGATGCACTATCCTCTGATCGGGAATTAAATTGGCAGTCACCAATTTACTAATCTTCATTATTAATAGAACCTTAGTAACTTCCATGCTTGAATTCAATTATTAATCATAACTAGCTACCTCCAAAACTCTTTTTGGATACTGCCCGTGAAGTCAACTAATCATGCCTCTTTAATTCAAAGCATAAGATACTTTAATAATTTCTCTTCTTTTCACTCCGGTTGGATCTAGGTGCATTGGTATCTGAATTTTAGAGACTGAAAAGCTACTCTTTCTAATATAAAGGCACTATACAACTTGCTACTAGTATTCTCTTTGTGAGAGCGATGTTAGTGGTTCAGGCAAAGCCGAAAATTCTTCTAATATAAGGTTTCTCGCTAGTTGCTTCGCAAACAAGAATACATTTTTTTCCATAGCAGTCTTAGCTCTTGCTAACTTAATGCATCTATCAAGTTGACACTCTTTCTATGCTAAAGTTGTGAGATTCCATCTAATTGGCCATTTGAGTTTAGTTCTATTTCAGCTTAATGTAATGGTAAATAATAATTTAAATAGGAAAAATTATGATTTTTTAAGAAGCATGATAAATGGGATTCCATTGGACGCTCTAGACTTCTCTAGTGCTATTGTATTGTGCGAATCTCCAAAGGAACAACACCAGAGGTCGACGTGGACGTCATTTTTATCTGTTATTTCAGCTAATATTTATGTCACAAATTTTGTCAAAAGTCTTTGCTTGCACTTCCAGATAATATAGATTCATTGAAAATAAAGGCTCGCCACTCTTATGGAGTGACTTAACTTAGAATTGTCTCTGTATATCGTTTTAGGCAATAAGTTTTTTATTTGAGCAATTCTCAAGTTCTTTGACTTTTATCATGAAGGATAAAACTTCTACTAATGAAACAATATTAAAGCAATTCTTATAAAGATATATGATGCTTGGGGGAAATTATTGTATCAAATTTCATGCGTATAAAACTAGTATTAAAGTCCAGTCCATGTGACAATTGTGCTACTGTTATATGGCACATGCGGTTTCTCATTTGTTTGATTACCTGTTGTTACTTGTCAGCCATTATATATGGGGTTAACTCTTTTAACATGGTCAAACAGTTTAGATATAAATTAAGGAAACTTTCATTCTTTTGCATACTATCTAGATTATCAATCTACTTGACTTGTAGTATGCATACACAGTAAAGTGTTAAGTTATGATGCATGCTTTATACTTGAACTTAATTTTTGAATTAGTTGATCACCAATATAAAGTTATATACAGCTCCTTGATCAAAGGTGATATTGTCCTAGTTAAATAATTTTGTGATTGATGTTGATGGTTACGCCGAAGCGGGCCTCTATGTTGGTTTACAAATTATTTGTTAAGGATCCTAGGATGTTAGCTATATGTCATTGTCTGTCCGAAGGGGGTAGTCGTGTGTATTGTTTAAGTGAAGTGGAAGTGGCAGTTAGGGTTATTTTATCTGATTTTAGAGAGATTTGTCTGTCCAAAGGGGATAGATTCCTTTAGAGTTGTCTCACTATTTCACTTGAGTGGGAGGTTGATATTGTATGTTGTGTGTTCTGCCCAAAGGGGAATATACAACTATATATTTGGACTCTCACGAGGATGTTGTTGTTAAAATTTATCAACTTCTTAATGATATTGCCATTATTTTAGATTTCTATTACGGCTAGCAACAGTCTTATGAAGGATCAATATGTTTAATTGAGATTATGACTGACAATAATTATATTTCAGTGATTACACATTATGAGTGTTATCAGTTTTAATTTTTTTTATGAGGTTTGTATCAAGTTAATTTTATTTAAAAGAAAATTTGAGATCCTCTATGCTATTAAAATTTGTAAGATTGTAAAGTTACCTGACGTGTTTGTTACATTCTATATGAAAGTGCTTATTGACTTCTTACCATGTATCAAGAGTACGATATAATTCTATATGTGGAATTATAAATCATTTTATTTTGTGAAGATATAAAATTTATCAAGTTTGTTTTAGACCTATAACTGTGAACTTCAAAAGTCATACTTGTCACTTCAAGTATGTCAATAGTCTTTTGACAAGGAATGAAAACTAACTTATATGAAATTTTAAATTAGTGGTAGAGTAGTTATGTTTGATAAAGAATAATTAAGAGATAACATGTTTATTTCTTTGTGATTTTCATCTTTTGTAGTTTGCATTTTTATGCTTCAAGTGTTGATAATATCTTCCAATATTAAGAAGATTTAATTTTTCTGAATTTATATGAAAGTGAATCCTTTCATTCAGGTTATCTAGTGATTGGGATGTCAATGTCCTCATAGTACTATATTCACTCTTATATTTTTTTCAAGTTTGAATTTGGTGTGATTAAGTAAAGTTTAAAAATAAATTAGTGTTCTCCCGTACTAAAGTTACATGTTTGGCTAACTATATTTTTATACTCCTTTTCAAATTACTTGTAATTATGTCATCATGATTTTTAAGGCTAGCAGACATATTGCTTTATTTATTTGTCTCTTATATGAGTTTCTTAAAGTTTTGATGAGATTACAAGATTGGCGTGTTTAGAGTAA
This sequence comes from Ehretia macrophylla, assembly GCA_037974665.1. Lineage (NCBI taxonomy): Eukaryota > Viridiplantae > Streptophyta > Magnoliopsida > Boraginales > Ehretiaceae > Ehretia > Ehretia macrophylla. The sequence goes on along the minus strand of CM075767.1, from coordinate 18,209,670 downwards.
TATACTTTTGGCAAGGTAAGGTTGATAATACATATGTCACTCTAGTTTATATAAAGACTCTCCATGAACTATATTTGAAGGTACATGGAACCTTTTTCAATAATATAAAAGTTTTCATTAAGTTGTCCTAGCTGATATCTTCGTGAGCCTATACAAGGGACTTGCCATAAAAGGTTATTCATAAAGCCTTGGAGAGATTCAAACTCACCTGATCTTAAAGTTTGTAGACAAACCTTTTTCACCTTGTCTACCCCCTTTTGTGATTTTTGGAGAGTTTTCCATGCTTGTTTGGCAGTAGTGGCGCATGAGATTTTCTCGGACATAGTTTTATCCAAACATAGATGGATGATAGAGAGAGTTTGTTGATGCTTCTTGCAATTCTTTATCAATGCGTCTTTTTGATTTTGACTCAAAACTTCATCTTTTTTAGGTTCCACGTAGTCTTAATACTTCTCTTGCATTGCTTGAAGTTGTTTTATTTTCTATCTAGACCATGACAACGGATTATATTATCATCTTTGACATTGTCATACACGCCTTATGAAATGATTGTTTCACTTAAAGTTGTGAATTCGATGAGAATAACCATACATTTATTTGTTCGGGGGCAACTTCTCTGGGAGAGTTGTCAGACTCCGAAACAGCCATGTCTTTGCAAGTTTTTTTCATATGCAAAATCAACAAAAGTAAACATAGAGAAAGTGCAAAGACCAATGAACAACATCCTTTTGAAAATAATAAATAATGATTGAGGAAACGATGATATATCAAATAAACAATAAAAACAACACACTTGGAGAAGGATGAAGAAATACTTACCTGTTATTTTTGGCTTGCTAACCGATGCTCAAACTTTTTTCCATTACTTTGCTTAGCATATTCTCCATTATCTGTGCAAAATGAAAGCTTTCATTCTCAGAGAACATAATCATTTGCATTAAAGAATAAGCAAACTTGACAACACACAGGTAGAACCACTCTATCATGTTAATGATAAGAAGGAAGCTTCTACTCGGACTTTTCCTTTAATTAAGGGAGTATTTCAGCCGAGTTGGTAAAAAGAAAACTTTTTTTTTTGTTGTTGCTAATTTAGCAAGTGTTTTTATTAAGTTCAATAAACCATAAACCAACATTACAAACATAATTACGGCATATCTCAACAATCAGTCATTCACAAGCAAGTTGCCATCTAAATTTCAGAAAGTACAAATAATAGAATTTGCAAGATTTCTTCTAAATCTATAAATGTTTATAACTCTATTTTTTACAACAAAGGAGATTCTATTAAAAATTGTATCTTCATCAAGAGAAACATGGTCATGAAGCCTTCTATCTCTTTCACACCATATATGGTAAATCGAAACTGTAAAAACTAATTTGAGCACTAGGAATTATAGACTATCATGTTTGTATCCCCCAGTTAACTAATCAATAATATCACCCCAAACAACAGGGAGATGGGAGCAACAATAATATCTCAAGCATTTGAGCCAAATTTTGTTCGAGAAACAACATGAAAAAAACAAGTGCTCTCTTGATTCATCCATCACCCCACACAGTAAACAACAAGGGTTAACTTGCAAACCCCAACTCCTAAGCCTTTGTTTAGTAGCAATTCTATCTAACATGGTAAGCCATGAAATAAAACAGTGACTGGGCACTCGTTGCTTAAACCCTATAAAATGGTACCAATGAACAGGGAGACCACATTCTCTAATTTTATCCCAAGTATGGTACAAATTGAACTTACCGTTTGGGCTAGGAGACCAAAGTAATTTGTCTTCCCTATTCCTGCCAGAGATAGATGATTGTGCAAAGTCAACAATAGAATCAAGCTCAAAGCCAGGAGAAAAAGATCTTGGTAACAAGTAGACATCAGTAATAGATAAATCCAGATCAATTCTAAAGTTGCAAATAGTATCCCTCGAGAATCGAACAAGTAGGCTGCGTTCCTCATGCCAAAGGTCTTTCTAAAACAAAGTTCGAACACCATTACCCATTTTATGACGAACAAGAGGCTTTGCAATAGAACGGATACCTAACATCTTCCTCCAACCCTAAGCAGCGTTAAATGGGATATCAATATCCCAGAAACATTTGCCTTTCAGGAGAACAATATTGACCAAACGAGACCAGACCGAGTTTGATCCTTGTAGAATAGACCAAACTTGCTTTAACAAGAAAGAAATGTTCAAATCATCAAGATGTCGAATGCCTAATCCCCCTTCTTCAACTGGTTTTGCCACTGAAACCCAAGCCACTTTGGCTTTGGCATGACAAGATGCATCCTCATTCCAAAGGAATCGGGCAAATTTACTCTCGACTTCCTTGAGGGTTCCAATCGGAAGTACCAAAATACTAGACCAATAAGTCTGGATACCGAAGAGAACTAACTTAATGAGTAGAAGACGACCGGCGTAAGAAAGGGATCTAGTAGCCCAATGATTAATCCTTCCCATAACTTTATCAACAAGTTTTTTACAAGCAAGAATGCTAAGTCTGCCCGTGATTAAAGGAAGACCCAGATAATTAATAGGCAGTGAGCCTAAAGGAAAATCAAGAACCTGGAGAATTTGAGCCTTTAAGTGATCTCTACAACCCGCAAGAAACACATTGCTTTTGCCAGGATTCACATGAAGGCCTGAAAGAGGATAGAATAACTTTAGGGAATCCTTAATTACAGAAACTGTTCGAACATCCGCTTCTGAGAAAATAAGCAAGTCATCCGCAAACATGAGATGATTAAGCTTGAGCTTATGACATTTTGGATGAAAAAGAAAGCCCATTTTAACAGCAACTTTGCACAGAATGCTAGACAAAATTTTCATACTGATCACAAACAAAGAGAGAGATATGGGATCCCCTTGCCGAAGCCCTTTAGCACCCTTGAAGAAACCCACAAGCTCACCATTTTCCACAATCGAATATTTGGGGGATGAGATGCAAGTTGAAACAAGTTGAATAAAGTGAAGTGGAAAATTCATTGCTTCAAGAACAACAATCAAGAAGTCCCAACGGATATAGTCAAAAGCCTTCATGACGTCAATTTTAAGAGTACATCTTGGGCTCAAGTTTTTCCTCTCGTAATTTTTGACAATTTCCTGTGCCACCAGAATATTATTTGAAATTTGCCTTCCCCTCATGAAAGCTGACTGGTTAAAGGAAATAAGTTTATCAAGTAAAGGCTTCATTCTAGTAGCCAGAATTTTTGTGATACATTTGTACACCATGTTACAGCAGGCAATTGGTCTGTATTCCTTAATGCACGAAGGATTCTTAACTTTTGGGACAAGTGTGATAGTAGTAGCATTCACAACTCCAAGAAGTTTCCCAGAAGTGAAGAATGAATTCACAGCTCGATAAAAATCCTCACCAACCACATCCCACAAAGATTGGTAGAAGAAAGCATTGAAACCATCAGGTCCGGGACTTTTATTCCCATCAATAGAAAATAATGTGTTTCTGATCTCATCCTTAGTAACATCACATGATAACGCTAACCTGCCATCTTCCGATAAATGAACATTAATAAGATTCTCCAAATCACAGCTCAAAACTGGTTCATCAGCTTCATTAGGACTGCCCAACTGTTTTAAATAAAATGCAACAATAGAATCTTTAATATCATCATCTCGAGTCACCCAGTTGCAATCATCTAATTGTAGCTTCGAGATTGAGTTTCTTGCAATTTTGCCCTTGACCATTTTATGAAAATAAGATGACTTAGAGTCCCCCTCTTTAAACCAAAGGACCCGTGACTTTTGCTTCAAAATCTCCTCCTCGGCATTGGCAAAGAATTCAAGCTTATCATGTAGATCATTTTCCTCCTCTCTAGATTCCAAGCTAGAATCCCTATTACGAATACGAGACTGAACACTATGGAGATTTCCCGAGATCTCATCAATCCTTTTAGAAGGGTTTGAAAAGTACTCCTCGTTAAATTTTCGAAGTGCCTGTTTGAGCAATTTTTGCTTTTGATAAAGGCAATACATCGGTGTACCTCTAATAGACTCATTCCACACCTGCAACACAACTTCTTTAAATTTTTCATGCTTAGTCCATTTATTGAAGAATTTAAAGGGTTTACCCTTACGAGGAAAAGGTGGAGAAGTGCTCAAAATTAAGGGAGAATGGTCTAAAACATCTGGCACATCAATATCGAGTTGAGAGTTCAAAAAACTGTCCAGCCAGAAATCATTGACCAAAACACGATCAAGCTTTGAGGCTCACAAACTCTCGCCTGACCCTTTGTTATCCCAGGTGAAGTGGGGCCCAAAAGATCGATGTTCATAAAGACCAGCATCATCAATACACTCCGCAAACTCAAAAGCTCCTTGAGGGAGAGATTGACATCTTAGTCTATCCTTAACATGCAAGATTTCATTAAAATCACCAAGAACACACCACGGCAAGGTGTTGATAGAATAGTGAATGGAAGAGATAAAACTCCAAAGTTCCCTTCTAAAGCGATGATCGCGTCGTTTTGCGCTAAAAAATAGTAAGATTAAATGATTGAAAAAATTGCTTACCTTGAATTACCTTTAGCTGTGGCGAGTAAAGGGTCGATCCACGGAGATTGGGTTATCAAATTATGTTAAGTCCTTAATTTAGAATTGTTTGACTATCTCCCGTCACGGATAAGTTTGATTAAGTCCAAAAGTCCAAAGGATACATTAAATTCCAAAAGTCCAAAAATTGTCCAAAGATATGGTAGTAACAAGATCCAAAAGTGAATTAGACAAAGGTATTAAACTGAAGAATCACAACACTCAACAATGAAAATCCAAAGGGTTAATGATTCAGGGTGGTTATAGTTCGGTATACGCAAGTATAAAGTTATTGATTCAGATTTAAAGTTAAGTCCTTCAGAAATAGGGCTACAAGCTCCCACTACTGAAATGAGCCTTTAATTACATAAGTGAAAAGATTAATTAATTAGCAAGAGTGGATGTGTTGGTACAACCTAACGATATCCAATCTCTCAATTAATTTTTCACTTATGTAACCTGGAGGTGTCGGTACAACCAGACTAGAATCCATCCGAGGTAGTCTCGTATTGCCACTGGTTTACATAATCGGGCGTATATATACTTTCAATTAAATATAACATAACTACAAGTATACGTATAATTAATCAAAGAATACTTAGAAATAAAAATACGATACTTTAATAAATCTGACTCAAAACATATGTACAAGAATAACCTCACACATACCACCCTAAATATTGGGTCTAATGTGCCATGATAAATTTTAAAGTACACAAATTCATAACGAAAACCAAAATCAAAGTATACTTATCGTGTTTGAACGGATTTTGGTAGATCGGTATGACTTTGATATGTTGATAGCTCATTAGACCCTTCCCTCGGGATTATAACTTTGCACACAACTAATTACTAACAAAAACACTTAAAGAAATCACACAAACACTCACAAGAGCAACATAAAATAAGCTAAGGAAAATTATGGTCCGTCTTGTTGCTGAAAATCGCAACTTTTATAGGCAAAAATGCAGGGGGGCGCTCGAGAGCCTGAAGGGGGCACTCGAGCGCCCTTCTACACTATTGAATTCTTTATTCTTTCTGTCATTTTTGGTCTGCACTCTGCCGCTCAATTGTCGGCCTTTTTCAAAAAGTGGCGCTCGAGCGGGAAAAAGGGGCGCTTGAGCTCCCTTCTATTTGTGGTAGGTGAACTTTGACTCCGAACTTTGACTTTGACCTGCTCAGTTGACTTTGATCATTGACCGAAAATTTGACCAGGTCTATTCCAAGATTTTTCAGCGTTTTGAATCCGTTTACGCACTCGGTTTGGCCAAATTCAATATCAAATTGCTCGTTTTGAAGTTGTTCTACCATTTTCCTTTAGTGTTGCACCGAATATTCGCTATAAAAGTTGGTTTTTATGGCCGTTTTTGCTCTTTCTTCTTTAAAACCTATATTGCACTAAATTTGTGTAAAATAACAATTAAGCTTGAAATAATAATGCAATATACGTGATTTAATAGGTTAAAGTTACTAAAAATACGAATTTATCAACCTCCTCAAACCCATTCTTTGTTTGTCCTCAAGTAAAGGCATCAATTACTTCATATATTCATAAATATTAAATCTAAGCAGTCAATGTATTCATACAGTTAAATTTTATAAAAATACAAGATTAACAGTGAATTTGTCTTCCAAACAATTACACCCTAAGAAATCGTTTTGTATCTATAAGAATAGAAACCAACTTAATTACAAAAAAATATTTGAGCCTTTTTAAGCACTTGTAACTCAATTAAGAGGTAAGAAAATTAATCACGCAAAATTTATAAAATCAAAAATATTTTCTATGGATAGTCATAAAATGTTAAAACTCAACTACCTTCCAAATCATGTAATACTCCCTTAAATATTTATTTTTTATATTTTTTTTTATATTTTTATATTTTTTTTATATATGAATAAATGACTCGAATGGTAGATGTTGGTTGATTCAAACACTTTCTTGAAGTATTGCCTTTCTTCGGTTGAATTGTGTTTGGTGAAAGAAGGCTTGTGTGGCAGAATTTGTATTGATAGCTCTTTCATAACCAAAAATACTCAAAAATGGTTAGACAAAAGCATTCTGTTATGAGTTTCTTTTCTACCTCTTTTTGCTGAATCAACATTTTTGAAATTTGAATGATATTGAGCGAGTCATCTAAACATTTTTTTTTTCAAAGAAGTATACCGATCTAGAAAAATAAGTCAAATTTTAATATAATACAACGTCTCACATTGAAAACGTCTCAATTTACTCCTTTTTTGATAATTAATCAAAAACTTCTAATTGAATCATGTGACGCTGTTGGGATGTAATAATAGTTAACAAGGTTTCAGAAAAAATCTAGATACAAACTCAACTCTTAGCGGCTAATCATTTTTCCATTCCAAATTCAAAGTTAATTCAAATATTTTATCACATTCCAGCCATATTTCAACAATTAACCACTCAAATTTAATTATTATGAATAAATGAAGCAAGAAAATTTTAAAAACTTTGAAAATTTTTAACAGGTGGAATCAACGATTTTTTCCTACCTCCTCAAACCTGAACCGTACATTGTCCTCAATGTAAGAAAGTGATGCAATGCATTGCAAATTAAAAAGATAAATACAACCTAATAAAAATTTCAAGCATTGTTGCTCAAATCAAATAAAATCTCAAAAACCAACATTAGCCGTGAGTGAAATAAAAACTAAAATATTTCTAAAGAAAGATGAAATAAAAAGCATAAACTAAAAGAACATAGAAAGCACGCCACTGAATTACGGTAGTGGTGGCGGTGGAGGACCTGAGCCTGAACCTCTCATTGAAGCAAGTTCAGCTCGTAATGCAGTAAACTCTTCCCTCTGTGACTGCTTAAATTCAGCAAATTCATCTTTCAGTTCACCTATGTCTCCCAATCCTGCAGCAAGGTTAGTATTCATGGCTTGCAATTCTCTGTACATTTTTTCCATCAATGATTCTTCAGATTGAGCACCCTGTTGTTGGGAAGAAGTGACACCTTCAGCAGATTGAGTAGAAGGCCGTGGAGCATTTAATACTAAGGGCATTTTTCGAACAATGCGCTCCAAATGTTTAAAACTCTTCGAGAACTCCGATTCACCATATGAAGTAATAGGGAGATCCATGAATGGTTCATCAGGTGCAAAAGGAAAATCAAAGCGTTGAAGTAAATAAATTATCAATCGGGAAAAACGAACTGTAGATATAGCATCAAACTTTCTCATGTGGTCTATAAGACTCATCTTGTTGTCCCCAATTACAACCCCAACATCAAAAAGGGTACCTTGATAAATCCAATATAAAACTTGTAAAATAACTCCCGTCATTTCATGATCATGACCATAAGGTCAAAGGTTCTTTTTAACAATGATATCTGTTAACCACATATCCATTGGGAGGAAAGATCTCCTTATACCTACACCGTGTGGTAGAACCGGACCCCACACAAATTTGTAGCAATTTCTAAATCGGTAGTTATAGCAGGGAAATCCGTATTTGCCTCATAAAAATAATCATGCCCACACAGTATAGTCATGATATCAGCAGTAGTAAATTGAAATTCAAAATCATCAATTGATGCACTAAATGTACCATCATCATATGAAATATGCTCATAAAAATGTCGAATGAGACGAGGGAAAATAGGAACTTCATCAAAAAGTAGGTGCAGAAAATAGTCAAGAAAATACCCCTCAAAAAATTCAAAAGCATGTTGCCCACCTTTGGAGGCCCTCAAAGCATCCGAAAAATTAGTTTCAACCTCAATTTGAGCATTCTCAAGTCGTGTAGCCAATGATAATTTCTGCTTTTTTGGAGCCAACATCTTAATAATAAACAAAAAACTAGATCGAAAAAATCACAAAACAATTTTTTAAATATATTTTTTACGTAAATACTATTTATTCCAACAACACCAAATAACAACCTCAAAATCATTCTTAACACACAACATTTATAAATCATCCGGTTAAATCCTATAACATTTAAATAATTTATAAATCCTAGATTTAAGGCAACAAGAAAATAATAGACATAAATGAATCTACATAAATCTGAAATTTTTTAATTTTCATTTTTTTTTCAGAATTAAATTTAAAGGAATTCTAACAGAAAATTTAAAATTAAAATCCAACCAAATTCTATATACATACACATATACATACACATATACTTACGCATATACATATATAATCATGATAAAAACTCATACCAAACTATGTTAAAGCTCAATTTGTTCCAAGCTTGTAGAACAACAATATTGCATCAACTATAATTAAAATTGATTCCTAAAGCTTTAAAATTCATATATACAAACATATATAAACATATACATACATAACTAAAACTCAAAATAAAGCTGAAAAAAATTGAAACTAAGATAAAAAGCTTGGAAACTAACCTCGGAATGTAGATCTGGAGAGAACTTGGGGTGGGGAAAGGTTTTGGTGATTTTTTTTGGGGGATTTTCGTGGGGTGGAGGGGAATTTTTTTAGGTTTTAAAAGCTACTGCAGTCGGGGCTTTCGTTATAAGCCCCGGCGCTCGAGCGCCCTGCTGCGTTTTTTCAGTGATTTTTTTTTTAAATACATATATAGTAGGCTAACATAAATATATATACATATATACATAAATATATACATTAATTAACAGAAATATCTTAACATAAAAATACATAAATACATATATATATATATATAGATTATATTAATACAAAAACCATAAACAAACCACACTATTTTATTAAACATAAAAAGATTAAACAAAAAAAATGAAAGTACAACAACAGAAGACTATCCCCTAAACTTGAAAATGCATGATTAACTTCAATCATTCCTTATATACCTATAATCCCACTTGATAAGGAAATAAATAAGAAAAATGTAAAGGATAAAAATGCTTGCAAAATAGTACATGACCATGGCAAATTGATCAGGCGTGAGAGTTCCGAACATCATTGTGTTGAATGCACTAAATAGAGAAATGAAAGAAAAATTTATAGAGAGAGAAAGAGAGAGGCGGCAATGAAGAGAAAAGAAAAAGAGGAAAAGAAGAGAAAAAGGGCTTTAAACCCCTCTGTTAGGTTGTACCGCGCTCGAGTGCCCTTCAGGCGCGTTCAAGCGTAGTTCTTCCCATTTCTACCTTAAATGCTTTTGCAAATTCACAAAGTAAGAAGATATAATCTTCCTCAAACCTATTTCCTACAAAAAAAAATTTATTTTTAATTTTTAATTTTTAAATTTTTTTTTATATAAAATAAAATAAAATTGGTATATGAGAAAAATAAACACATGAATTTTAAACCATTTAAATATCCTAAAACAAGTGTAAGAATATACAAATGAACACTGACCAATAGTCATCCATCAAGATTCAAACCTTAAATATGCTTCCAAAAGAAACAGTTGGATCCAGATTCAGTTTAAGAATATTTGAGTTTAGACTAAATTTAGAGTTCAACAACTTAACGAAGAGTTGTCCGCCAGTTTGGAAGGCAACACTAGAAGCCTCGGAAATGAAAAAATAGGATCCCAACCCTATTTCAGTTTCATACCTATGCAGCAAAGTAAACCACATCCGAACACCAAATAAATGACATTAAAATCTGGATAGTAAATCTACCCACCATAGCGAAAGAACTGGCCAAAGCAGAGGTGATAAATCACGTATCATTTACCCCTCAGAATGGTATTAGTTATCTTTCTCTCAAATACCATGAGAGCCACTATTTCCATAACGGTGGAAAAAGACCTCCTAACGTTAAAGTTAACACCAATTTAAAGCTAATTGGTAACCAAGTGACAACATCTAGGACGAACCTTGGAATGTTACCGTCACGAGATCCTAGATTTCCCAGAGATCACTTGGGTTCATGTGAGGCACACACCCTAGTACAAACAACACCATGTTTTATCCTCAGGCAGTCACTACTGAATGTTGCCACTGTGTACCCATCCTCCCACCCATTTAGGATGAGTGAGTCACATAAATTGTCAGAGTTTTTCCTTTTAATCGGGAATGGGCACTGGAACCATTTAATGTCAGCCAGCAAGACATGCACACACAGTTAAGTGCTGTAGTTTAATGCCTTCGGGCAAGAAAATCTTTTTTTTTAATTAATATATTAAATTCAAGGGACTAGCTCTTCCAGAGATTTTTGTGTTCATGCCATCTAATACTTTCCTTCGGCACTCACATGGGGCCACAACCAGTTCCACAGAGTCAAGAGCAATACAGTAGGGTTTTACATTACAGACAATACCGTCTGGTGAATACTCTCACTCCTAACTACCTTATCAAGTAAAGCCCAACAGACCCAAATACATTATGCTGGTGGAGTGGCAAGTACTATTAGACAGAGTTGCACTGATCAAACAACCGCATACAGAAAACGTGCAGTGACCACTAGTATCATGACAACTATACATTTATAAGTGTTTCTCAAGGTTAAGACCCAAACTACTTTAAGCTGGAGAAATACTCATTTGGTACTAAATAAAAATAACAAAAAGAAAAAAAATTAAATTAAAAATCCTATCTTGCCTCCTAGGAGCGCTAAGTTTAACGTCTTCAGCCAGACAGATTTACTTTGAAATTGTTACTCTGCAGGGATTTGATTCTTAAGTTCAATTGACTATTCACCCCAATTCTTTAACTGGATCGCTGTTTTTAGCCTTTGTCCATTTACAAACATAGTTTTCTCATTTGTTTTATTTTTTATCTTGACAATCCCAGACGGAAAAACTTGTTCAACCTTAAATGGCCCATCCCACCTAGACGTCAATTTTCCTGGAAACAATCGGAACTTAGAATTAAATAACCACACATCTTCTCCAGGAATAAATGACTTCCGAATAATGATTTTATCATGCGTTCTCTTCATTATGTCACTGTAAATCTTTGCATTTTCATATGCCTCTCCACGCATCTCTTCAAGTTCATTTAGATGGAACAATCGGTTTTTACCAGCTTTCTGCAAGTCAAAATTCACAGTTCTAATTGCTCAGTAAGCCTTATGTTGTAACTCAACAGGTAAATGACATACTTTTCCAAAAATTAAATGAAAAATGTGACATTCATATGGGAGTTTTATATACAGTTCTATATGCCCAAAGTGCATCATTCAATTGAGTGGATCAATCCTTCCTATCAAGTCTAACTGTCTTTTCAAGGATTGATTTAATTTCCCTATTAGAAACCTCAACCTATCCACTAGTTTGTAGGTGATATGGAGTTGCAACCTTATGAATAACTGAGTATTTCTTCAACAATTTTTCAAAAGTTCGGTGAATGAAATGACTTCCACCGTCACTAATGATGGCTCTTGGAATTCCAAACCGATAGAAAATGTTTTCTTTTATGAATTTCATCACAATAGTTTGATCCTTAGTCCTTGTTGCAATTGCTTCAATCCATTTAGACACGTAATCAACACCAACCAAAGTGTATTGAAAACCAAAAGAGATGGGGAAAGGACCCATGAAATCAATATCCCAAACATCAAAAAGTTCACAAACCACGATGGGATTTAAGGGCAGCATATCCCTTTTTCCCATGTTACTTGTCTTTTGGCATCTTTCACATGCCTTGCAAAACTCATGAGTGTCCTTGATTAATGTGGGCCAATAAAATCCACTTTGTAGAATTTTGATAGTTGTCCGTTGTCCTCTAAAGTGTCCTCCACATTCCTACGAATGACAAAATGACATAATGCTTAGTTGTTCAGAGACTGTAATGCATCTGCGAATAATTTGATTAGAACAAATACGGAACAAATGAGGATCCTCCCAGAAATAATGCTTTGCAATTGAGCAAAATCACTCTCCCTTAGCCTCGTTCCACTCCTTAGATATTTTACCAACTGCAAGATAATTCACAATATGAGCATACCAAGGAAGTTTAGGAGCATAAATTAATAGTAACTATTCATCAGGAAATGTATCTCTCAAGGGTAATTCTCTTTATCTTTGCTGAGTTACAATCCTTGACAAATGATCAGCAACACCATTTTCTCAACCTTTCTTATCCTTGATTGTTAAATCAAATTCTTGAATTAATAACAACCATCGAATAAGCCTAGGTTTAGCATCTTTCTTTTCCAACAGGTATCTTAATGCCGAGTGGCCAGAATAAATGATTATTTTTGACCTTAACACATAAGACCGAAACTTTTCTAATGCAAAAACTACAGCAAGCAATTCTCTCTCTGTGGTGGTATAATTTTTCTACGCATCATCCAAAGTTCAGCTGGCATAATAGATCACACAAGGAACACGATCCTTGCGTTGACCTAATACAGCTCCTATGGCATAATCCGAAGTATCATACATAATTTCAAAAGGAAGAGAGTAGTCCGGTGGTTGAATCACTAGAGCAGTGGAAAGTGCATTTTTCAGTGTTTCAAAAGCAGTAACACATTTTTCATCAAATTGGAATGAAGTATCCTGTGCCAACAAATTCGATAAAGTCTAGCAATTTTACTAAAATCCTTTAGAAATTATCGGTAGAAACTGGCATGTCCAAGGAACGATCTCACCTGTTTAACAGTTGTTGGAGGGGACAAATAAGAAATAATATCAACCTTAGCTTTATCAACCTAAACTCATTCCTTAGATATAATGTATCCGAGAACAATTCCCTCTTGAACCATGAAATGACTTTTCTCCCAACTAAGTATGAGATTAGATTCCTGACATCTTTTTAACACCAAAGAAAGATTATTCAAACAAGTGTCAAATGAAGAGCCAAAGATAGAAAAATCATCCATAAAGACTTCAACAAATTCATCCATCATATCAGTGAAAATATACATCAAGCAGCGTTGAAAAGTGGTTGGTGCATTACAAAGGCCAAAAAGGCATTCTTCTATAAGCAAACGTGCCAAAAGGACATGTAAAAGTTATCTTTTCTTGATCTTCAGGGTCCACAGGGATCTGATTGTATCTCGAGTACCCGTCAAGAAAACAGTAATAACCTTGTCTTCCCAACCTATCCAAAATTTGATCAATGAATGGTAAAGGAAAATGATCCTTTCTTGTTGCAGCATTGAGTTTTCTATAATCAATACACATACGCCATCTAGTTGTGGTGTGAGTAGGTACAAGTTTTCCTTTATCTTTTGTCGCCACAGTGATTCCTGATTTCTTAGGCTCACCGTGTATAAGGCTAATCCATTTACTATCTGAAATAGGATAAATGATACATGCATCTAACAACTTTATTATTTCCTTCTTTACAACTTCCCTCATGTTCGGGTTCAGCTTACGTTGCATCTCTTTAGATGTCTTGGCTCCATCTTCCAAATTAATCTTATGCATGCAAAAAGAGGGATCTATTCCTTTAAGGTCTGCAACAGTCCAGCCTAACGCTTCCTTATTCTTAGACAACACATCGACAAGTTTAGTTTCCTGCTCCAAATAAAGGTTAGAAGCAATAATGGCTGGAAGTGTTTGTTCTGCCCCTAGAAAAACATACTTGAGATGACTAGGAAGTTGCTTCAAATCCAACTTAGGAGGAAATTGTATAGAAGGAAGCATGGGTTCTTTAGAAAGAGTCAAGGATGGTTCTATTGCACAAACTTGAAGTTTTTCATCAAATCTTAAATTTTTTTCTAAAGATTTATCGGATTCCTCCTCAAACCTACTCAGTACTATTTCCTCATCATTCAAAGTATTCTTCAAAAAATCTTTTTGCATAAGACTAAGAAAGGACTCTTCAATTAATGGATCAATCTTATCAAGAATAAAATATTCAAGACCATCATCTCCATCTGCAAACCTAGCAGCATTAGCAACATTTAGCTTTACCTTAATATCTCCAAATGTAAACTCCAATTCTCCAGTTGCACAGTGAATTTTTGCATTAGCTGTTGCTAAAAATGGTCTCCCTAATATAACTGGAGTTTGAAACTTTTGAATTTCTCCTGGTTCCATATCTAGCACAAAAAAATCCACAGGAAAATAAAATTCATCAATCTTTATCAACACATCTTCAATCACGCCCCTAGGAATTCTAAGCGATCTATCAGCCAGTTGAAGGGTGACATGAGTAGGTTTCAATTCTCCTATATCTAACTACTCAAAAAGATTAAAGGGGAGAAGATTTACACTAGCTCCTAAATCAAGAAGGGCACGATCTACACAATGATTACCAATATAGCAAGGAATGGTAAATGCACATGGATCTTTCAATTTTGGTGGAACATGAGAAATAAGAATGCTGCTTACCTTTTCAGTCAATCTTACTTTGTTTGATATCAAAGCTGAATTCCTTCTTTTCTGAGTGCATAAATCCTTAAGAAGCTTTGCATAAGCAGGAATTTGCCTGATGATTTCTAACAGAGGTAAATTGATTTTAACTTGCTTAAAGGTTTCAAGCATTTCTTCCCTTTTTGAATCTTTATTAGGTGGATTACCTAATGCATGTGGAAAGGGTGTCTTGGTACTCAATGTCAATGGAATATTTTCATGTGAAATTAAAGTTTCAGGTTTATTTGCAGTTTCTTTTGATGAATCAACGGTAACTTGAGACTTAGCTTTTTGCTTTGCAAGTCTTGCATTTTCGTAAGCTTCGACACTTACCTTGTTATCAACTTTCTTACCACTTCGCAATATAGTGACAGCTTGAAGATCCTCCACTATTTGACTTGTAGATGCTACATGGGCCTTACCTTTTGGGTTTCCATCTGGCTGGGCAGGGAGTGTTCCATCTTCCCTTTTCTGAATTGTGTTAGCTAATTGCCCAATTTGTCTTTCCAAGTTGACAATTGCCTTTGTATGTGTACTTACCAGTTGCATAGTTGGTTCCCAGTTGTGAAGCTTTTTCAAAACCTGTTCTTCAAAAGTAGTCCCATAAGAATTGGAATCTGAATTAGAGCTCGTAGGTACCTGTCCTTGTGGTCCTGAATGAAATCGTGGTGAATAGCTTTTTGGTCTTTGTTGTTGAACATCTTCCTGATTCTGTTCTCACCGTAAATTTGGATGATCTCGTGTACCTGGATTATAAGTGTTGGAGAACAGATCATAATTACGGGGATATCTATAAACAGCACAAGCTTGCTCTGAAATTGAATTGGGATTTGATGCAAGAATACCTTCTTCTGAATCAACTACATGTAATGATTCTTTCATTTTAACCATTTTTTCCCAAGGCAATAGTTAGATTTTCAATCTTTGATGTCAAAGATTTGTAATCATTTGAACCTACACTTTCTCTTATTTCTCTAGATGAAGTTGCACACTTTCATGAATTGTTGCTCAGCTTTATGAACAATTATGTGACTTCTTCTGGAGATTTTTCAAGAAGTGAACCCTTACAAGCTGAATCGAGTAAACTTTGATTATGCTCATTTAACCCTTGATAGAAATTCTGAGCTAATTGCCAATCTGGAATACTATGGTGTGGACATTCATAAATTAAGGTTTCAAATCTGTCCCAACTCTCATGAAGTGCCTCTCCAGGTAATTGAAAAAAATTATTTAGTTGATTCCTACATTCATTGGTTTTTGAAGAAGAGTAAAATATTTCAAGAAATTCTCTTTGCAATTGATCCCAAGAAGTAATAGAACCAGAACGTAATCTGTAAAGCCAATTTTGTGCTTGACCCATTAAAGAGTAAGGAAACAATCTCAATTTAACAACCTCTTCTGAGGCTATTATAGTATTGATCGATCTGCATGTATGAACAAAAGTATTAATGTGATCATACGGGTTTTCATTAGAAAGACCGTGGAACATGGGAAGCATTGAAATCATGTGAGACTTTATTTTAAAACCATCATCAGTTTCAGGTAAGGCGATAGATCGTGGAGGAACATAATCTTGTGGTGTGGAAAAATCTTTTATGCTCCTCCTCACATTTCCTACTTCTCTACCTTCAATTTGATCCTGATTTTGATTTTGATTCAGATTTTGATCAGCCATGATTAGAAATTTATGTGCTTTTTTCTGAATTTAAAAGTTATCTCAATTTCTGTATAAAAAACAAAGATGGGTGGCTTTAAATATCTCTGACCATGCATACAAAATTAAAACATGAAAAAGAAACAAAAAAAAAATGAAATAAAGTCTATACAAAATAGCTAAATTGACATAAATAAAAATAAAAACTAAAATCTAAAATATATACATATAAACACTTATATACATAAATCAAAAACTTATCTTATTTGATGAACACCGAATCCCCGGCAACGGCGCCAAATGTTGATCGCGTCGTTTTGCACTAAAAAATAGTAAGGTTAAATGATTGGAAAAAATTGTTTACCTTGAATTACCTCTAGCTGTGGTGAGTAGAGGGTTGATTCACGAAGATTGGGTTATCAAATTATGTTAAGTCCTTAATTTAGAATTGTTTGACTATTTTCCGTCACAGATAAGTTTGATTAAGTCCAAAAGTCCAGAAGTACGTTAAATTAAGTCCAAAAGTTCAGAAAATGTCCAAAGATACGATAGTAACAAGATCCAAAAGTGAATTAGACAAAGGTATTAAACTGAAAAATCACAACACTTAACAATGATAATCCAAATGGTTAATGATTCAGGGTGGTTATAGCTCGATATACACAAGTATAACGTTATTGATTCAGATTTAAAGTTAAGTCCTTCAGAAATAGGGCTACAAGTTCCCACTACTGAAATGAGCCTTTAATTATATAAGTGAGAAGATTAATTAATTAGCAAGACTGGATGTGTTAGTACAATCCAACGATTTCCAATCTCTCAATTAATCTTTCACTTATGTAACCTGGAGGTGTCGGTACAACCACACTAGAATCCATCTGAGGTAGTCTCGTATTGCCACTGGTTTACAAAATCGAGCATATATGTACTTTCAATTAAAAATAACATAACTACAAGTATATGTATAATTAATCAAAGAATACTTAGAAATAAAAATATGAGACTTTAATAAATCTGAATCAAAACATATTTACAACAATAACTTCACACATACCACCCCAAATCTTGGGTCTAGTGTGCCATAATAAATTTTAAAGTATACAAATTCATAACGAAATCTAAAATCAAAGAATACTTATCGTGTTTGAAAGGATTTTGGTAGACTGGTATGACTTTGATATGTTGATAGCTCACTAGACCCCTTCCCTTAGGATTATAACTTTGCACACAACTAACTACTAACAAAAACACTTAAAGAAATCTCACAAACACTCACAAGAGCAACATAAAATAAGCTAAGGAAAATTCTGGTTTGTCTTGTTGCTGAAAATCGCAACTTTTATAGGAAAAAATGCAGGGGGGCGCTCGAGCGCCTGAAGGGGGCGCTCGAGCGCCCTTCTGCACTTTTGAATTTTTTATTTTTTCTATCATTTTTAGTCTGCACTCTACCGCTCAATTGTCGGCCTTTTTAAAAAAGTGGCGCTCGAGCACGGAAAAGGGGCGTTCGAGCCCCCTTATGGCTATGGTAGGTGAACTTTGACTCTGAACTTTGACCAGTTCGGTTGACTTTGACCATTGACCGTTGACTTTGAGTGTTGACCAAAAAGTTGACCGGGTCTATTCTAAGGTTTTTCAGCGTCCTGAATCCGTTTATGCACTCGGTTTAGCCAAATTCAATCTCGAATTGCTTGTTTTGAAGTTGTTCTACCATTTTTCTTTAGTGTTGCGTTGAATATTCGCTTCAAAAAATAGTTTTTATGGTCATTTTTGTTCTTCCTTTTTTAAAACCTATATTGCACTAAATTTGTGTAAAATATACAATTAAGTTTGAAATAATAATGCAATATACATGATTTAATGGGTTAAAGTTACTAAAAGCACGGATTTATCAACCTTCTCAAACCCAAACGGAACTCAATTCTGATCTAAATTCCTCAAAATACAACCATTTTCGTACGACTGTGCATAACTGCCCTGCACCAATGATGTTCCCAGAAACATTTCAGAAATGGCTGAATTGGAGACCTAAAACGTTAGAATTAGCCTTAGCCCTAGAAATCAACATTTGTTCTAAAATTTCTAATCTAGCTGTCATATAAATTTTGTTAAGTTTCGAGCACGTTTGCTAGGTCAAAAAAAGCTTTGAAAGATAGGGGTAGTGGATTGTCCGAATTTGCACTTCTTGTTCTACTTGATGTTTCCATGCACTAAACTAACTACAAGGAATATACTAACATGCAAAGCATTTCTATTCCTCACTTAGAACTTTTAAAAAACATGTAGCCTACACACAATTGAACAAATTAGCTAAAGAATGCTTCTACAACATACTACATGGCATAGATCATATTTTCTTGCAATAATAAGCTCAAGAGTTACATGTCTACTTTGCAACTAATATTATAGAAACATCAATTTACAAAATAATTGCAAATAACGTATGAATTCCTCACCTACTAGGCGAAGATATGCAAGAATTGAACTAAAGTTTCTTCTTCCTCCTTGTTTTCTTCTAGTTTTCTCTTTCTTTTCTCTCATTTCCTTGCTTCTGTCGTGTGTTTGTGTGTGTGTGTAGAGTCTAATTTTTGTGTGTGTTTTGTGTGCTTGTATATGTTGTAGTATATTAGTGTGTGTAAATAATGGAAGACAAAAGACTCAAATGACCAACATACCCTTCAACTAAATGCTATTAACTAGTTTGTCATTCGACTTTAATTCTAACTAATTTAGTTACTTTAATGTTTATCAATACATTTATTTAATTACTACAATTCCTAAATCACCTAAATGATCGTGAATGTACATAAATACACGTTAAACAAAATAGATGCACGTAAACAAAAAATATGATATTTTATGCAAACAAATATATGTAAATAATTAAAGTAGACATATAAATATATGTACATTAATAAAATAATTATATGCACGAGTCGAGGTGTCACAATACATGTATTCAACACATATTTATCGCATAAATAAAATAAATAAATGCATAAAATAAAATAAAATAGAATGATTATAGACTAGAAGCACTATCAGCCCGAGTGTTAATTCTAAGGTTTCATACCTACGATATGTGTATGGTTTTAATGACAACAAACAAATGATTATATGTTATATGCATTGTGTGAGGGGGAGTTAAAGACTCCATATGTACTTTATTGTTAAAATTTTACTCTTAGCATGTAATGCACTAAATGCATAATGTCAAGGAGAATTTGGCCCTGAAAACTCCATGTTTGTGCTATAATATGTTTCACTTGAATATAATCTTAGTAATAGCATATTATGATTTGTCATTATCAAAAAGAGGGAGATTGTTAGCCTTAAGCATAATGCATGATTTTGATGATAACAAATATGATTATTTGGATGTGCCAAGTGTGATTGATTTAATGTTTTTGTATATGGTTAAATTCACACTTCTGACTCTTGTGGTTAAATTGTACATATTCATTTGAGTCATTTATTGATTGGATGAATGACTTGCATAATGAAAACAATTGTATTGATGTAATGCAGAATGCAAGTATAATCAATTTGATTTATCAAGTATGTTTGTATTGGTATGTTTATATGCTTAATCATACACTTATTGGCTTGTGCATTAAATGTATATATTATTGTGAGCCAATTTGTATTTGGATGTTTTGGTTTATGTGGATTACATTGTACTAATGATTTTATGAGCCAAAATAAGTTATGAATGCTTGATGAAAGAGAATCTTGCAAGAAGAGAAAGTGAGATTGAAAAAGAATAAATACAAGATTAAGAAGATGTAAATCTTGTCGACCATTGAAGAATGCAATGATCAAGCTCACCACAATCTACACCAATGAAGTCTTAAAGAAATAAAGAAGTAAAAGTTGTTGAAGAATCAAGACTTGAAGACTTGAAGATGATGTGGTGACATAAGGCGGAGACGTGGCAATATAAGGGATAACAGCTTGAATATTGTCGTTTTCTTTGAATTTACATTTGTGTAGCAAAAGCTCTTAATGATCTTTCAAATGATTTTAAATATTTTCTAAAGAGCTTTATGAGGTCAATTATCTTTTGAAGAAAATTGTTCCTAAAAAGTTCAAAAGTCATTATCTTCAAAAGATTGAATTTCGGGTGAAAATTATTTTTTAAACTCTTGGATTACAAAAATTAGTTTTTATCTTTCCTCGAGAGTTTTGAAAATATTTCAAAAATGTTATATGGTTTGGAACATCTTTTGAAGAAATACTCTTAAAAAGTTTAAACAATTTATCTTCAAAAGATTGAATTTTCGATTGAAAATTTGCTTTAAACTCTTGATTGCAAAAATTTGTTTTAATCTTTCATCAAGAGCTTAGAAAATGTTTTGAGTTATTAAAAAGGTTGAATCTTTTTTTGAAGAAGCGTTGTTGAGGTGTCAAAATGTTTTACCTTCAAAAGATTGAATTTCGATTGAGATTGTCTCAAATAGGCAAAATCTGCAAATGCTGGTTGACCGCCTCGACCGGGTCCTCACCCGGCTTAGTCGTCCGGCTTTTATAGATTATGTCGGAAGAGCAATTCCGGTCAAGTATCTCGCCCGACTTAGTCGCCTGGCTTTTTTTGAAAATTGAAAAACTAGTCATTAAAGAGCCGTTTTCTTGTTCTTTTTATACCAAACTCACCCATTTCAAAATAGACCTCTTCCATACATTTTCCCTTGATGCTAAGCTTATATTGTTGATTCAAACATCAAAATGCATCAAGCTTGAGCTTATAACGTGCAAATCCTATGAGCATTCAAAAGAGCTTTCAATTGTATTATCTACTCACTGAAGAGTTATGTTGTGTTTCATTGTAATATCAATTCTTTGTATTGTATACACTCATTGGGCTTTAGATTAGGATTGAGAATCCTTGTAAAGAGATAAGTGTAAGAAAATTCTTTGTGGATTCAAAGGATAGAGGTTGTAGGTTTGAGGTCTTACCTACATTTAAAAAAATCTTGGTTGACTCTTATGGATTCAAGGGTTGTTGTACATGCCCTTGTGGATTCAAGAGTAAGATTGTACGTTGGTTTGTGTTTCAGCAACATTAGAAGAAGCATGCAACCTCTAGTGGAGTTTGTGAAAATTCTAAGGGGAAGAAGACCTTAGGTAAGGGACTAGGTTTTCGGGAGTTTGAACTACTTAAAAATACCGTGTTTGATTTCTCTCTCCCTACTCTATTTACTTTACTTCTTGTGCATTATAACTTGCTAGGTTACAAGGTGTTTGATAAATGGTCAAAGTGAGCATAACAATTGAATTCTATAATTTTTAAAGTAGTGATTTTCCTCTGTACGCCTAAATCACCTATTTCTTAGGCTAATTTGGGCCAATACTGAGCCACTAGGTTGAATACCTAATTCAAATAAAGGGGACCCATAAGATAGATACATAGGCTGCTTCTCATCAGCTTCACAATACTTCTTTCGCGAACTGGGCCCACAAACTCTTGATGTCTTCATCTTAATCTTCCATTACATTTATGTACATAGATTCCTAATCTAGTGGGGATACATAAATGACAATAGTGGTTTTACATCTTTCAAAATGGGATAAGAGGTATGCAAGTCTCATTTTAAATTATTACATAAAATCCAAAATGGGTAAATAAATAAAATCATCCATTCGTACACATAAAACTAGTCATTTTTTTTTGGGTCAAGAAGAGAATTTCATTACTTAAAAAGAAATACAAACAAGTCCAAGTCCAAAAGTGACTTGACAAATGGAGTGGGCCACGACTCAGAACAAAGAAAAAACAAAACATTGGGTCATAGCCCATACAACAATCTTAACATGAAAGGCCGAAGACAATTTGGCCCAGACAAAAGGTAAAACCCTAAGAGCTAACTGCCAGGAAAATACCACTAGTGATGACCCATGTCCAAAGAGGACCACCACAACACCATCAAACTAGAAGCAACATCCATAGTCACCAAACCAATACTTGCAGAAAAATGCCCTTGTAAATCCGCAGAGTTCTAACAGTAAAAAGGGAGCATAAAATACAAAACACCAAAATGAGTTCGGCAAGACTCATCAACCCGGATAGAGGATGAACCTGTGATTTATAAAACCTAAATGGTCTAAACATTCCAAGCAACGGAATGGGCCCTCAGAGTCCCAGACTTGAGCAAGTGGTGGCTAAGACCACCCTATCTCCTTCATAGTTGGAAAGGACAAATGCGGGGACAAGAACACATGACCAACAAGGTTGCCAATAATTTATAGATGAAGCCTTAGAGTGACAAAAAATGGTAAGAGGTTGAAAGTGAGGAAACACATCTTCAGGGAAAGCCTCAAGGTCAGCTACAATAACATAAGCAAATAAACAAAGCCAACCTGAGAACAAGACAACCACAAACAAAATAGATTTGAAAATATGAGATGCATACTGTATCTTAGATCTATCGTCTTTGAGGTGAAAAACAACAAAAGGAAACAATATATGGCACCTACTCTTGGATAAGACATCAACAAGCATAAAGGATCTGACTGGGTATGATGCATACGAAGATGAAAAGCCCAAATCAAATCTACCACTACAAAAGTGAAAAAGACCAGTAGGAAACAACTTTCACATACAACATAGTCACAAACGGGGACAAGAAGCAGTGAAGTGAAATCATATGTAAACCATCTTCATCACAGGGTACTGATAAATAAAAAAAAAAATCTATAAGGGATTCCATTTTTTTTGAAAGGAATGAGATTGATGAGAGTTGTTTAGGGGGAAGTGTAGCCGTTGAAGGCTACACTTGAAAATGTAGAGAACCACTGGGTTCTTAAGAGAGAGAGAGGAAAACCCTAAAGGGTTCCAAAGGGGAAAGAAGAAACTTTATCGCCTTTTTTAGTCTCAGAAGTCATTGATCAGAGACTAGAAAGGGAAACCCTATCAGTGTCCACTTTAAAAAGAATTATAGTCCCATAAGACTAGTCCATGATCACCCACATTCATAGCAATTAATAAAAAGTAATCCATGAATATAGTACAACTATTTAGCCTAATATAATCACATTATATTAGATTTATCCAATTAATAAACTCATTTACTAATTTGGATCCTTAAATATCTCATAATTAAATAAATATAATTATATTATATTTATAGTAATTACTTAATAAACTAACTACGGGTATAGCACAATTAATTTCCTAATTCCATAAACATCTAATATTTATCTAAATATAAATATAACTAAACTATATTTAATTTTAAAGTATCAAAATTACTATTTTGGGCTTCCATCAATTAATTTTTCAAACAAACTAATTTAAGCTAGGCAACACAATAAAATGAAAGTTCAACTCTTTATTTATTGCATTATGGATTTTAAGCCCAACTAAACATATGCCCATGATGCCTAAGGATGGAAAAAAAACTTTTAATTGAAGCTCAACCCAAACTACAAATCAAGCCCACAATTGTTTCACTTAAATTTAGATTTCTTAAAATGGTCCAATTAAACTCAAGCCAGTGAATTTAAATTCAGATTTAAAGTGGCCCAAGTATAGCCCAACAACCCAAAAGTATTAAGAAAATAAAAATAAAACAAAAATATAACCCAACACCGAACACCTTGGATTTGGGTACGGGGTCTAGATCATACTTGAATCCAACCCATTTTGGATTCGGGTCGGGTTTGAAAACCTACCCAAATCAGAAGATAATTTTTTTTCCTTTCTTCCCTCACAACGCCACCCTCTACCCTTTTTTTCTTCACCTGCCTGTCATGGCTGCTGCCATGCCCTTATTGACCTACGATGGAGGAGCTGCTGCTTCTCGTGGGCAAACATCAGTGAGAAACAGCACGCTGCTGCTCCTCGCAACAAACTCCGGAGAGACAGCGACGCGTAGACATTATTGTCTTCATGTGACTATGGCGAGGAAGATGAAGGGGCTAGGAGGGCTTATTTAAAAATCTAATTTTCAAACCATTTTTTTGGCTGAACAATTTCAGAAATAAAAACAATCGCAAAACCAATTTTGAACAGTTTCTTGATAAATCACTTTTGAAATTTAATAAAAATAAAAAAATATAGTTTCAGAAACAACTTTTAATGAAACTGAATAAAGTAATTTCACAAAACTACTTCTGTGAAATTGATTGTAGGGAAAAACCTTTTGGGCTAAAGTTTAATTCAATTAAATTCATGGGCATAAAATCCATAGATTCGTAACCTATCAATTTTCACAATAGTTTCACAAACTATAATTGATACTTTAATTGTTCTATTTGTGCAAAAATCGAATAACCACGTAAAAGACATGAACGGTGACTCTAATGCCATTATTGGGAATCGTGCATGGTATTTAAAAATCTTTGATTATGTAAAACACAGTGAAAAATATAAAAAATCATACATCACGTTCATGGTTAATTACGAAGATTAATATCATGCATAAATAATCAATCATTAAATACGCATTAAAGGATTTCATGATTGCCTTTACAATGTTGAATCCAATGTAGAGATTGAACGAATCAGAGCTTTCCAATTGTGAAGCCTCCAAAAGTATTCACATGAGATCCGAACAATCAATTAGCAAAACCCTCACTATGAGTTTTAGAAAAAGTTTATTTGCTATGAAAGACATGATTTATACAAGCTCTTCTTGTCTGTCATAGTTTCTTATTTATAGGAAACACTGGACATGTTAAGGCTAGCTCTTGGGCCAAACCTAAACACTGGACTTGGACTGATAAATTGATTGGACTAAAAATTCAATCTAATTAGTTTTAAGTCCAATTAAATATTGGACCCTTTCACTATTTAATTTACTTACTTTTCTTGTTGACTAATTTTTTGATCTCTTTTGTGTGTGACTTCTCGGGTTCATAATTAATTGGTAGTGAATAATATTAATCCCATTAATATTTAATTAAAACTCTTTTAATTCTATTTTCGCAAGTCGTGAGTGACGCCTAACAATATATCACAACTACCCAACTAATGACGAATTGTAAGTATACGAACCCTTTCAATAAGTAATTACCATGCAATCACTTCCTTTTATCTAAATCATCCTGATTGAGCTAGAGTCATGGATAGGGTCGTCAAACTCTATTACTCAATCATATGTCCAAATCTATTTAATTGGTAAATTATGAATAATTCGTGGAATGACTTCGACTATTCTACCTTGACCAATGATTTCTAGTTACTTGATTAGTAGATCGCATAGGATCCCTAATTGACAGATTCCGTATCTACACACACCTATCTCTATGCCAGAATAGATTGTAACCACTGAGCATAGTATCTAATATTTGATTAGGACTAGTTTAATTGCACGAGCAAATTATGGTATCCCTAACACAAGATAACTGTTGTGTCTCAAGTTTAAGGACTAATCACATTATTACATTGTACAACAAATTATTGACTAATCCATGTAATTCGTTGTACTAGCGGTCATGTTCAATAACTTGTTCTCAACAAGCACTTATACATCTAATCTTACGATATGAGACTAGTTGACCAAATCAATATCTCATATTATTTGGATAGTAAACTGTAATCCAATCTAACTAGATAAACTAACATCCAATTAATTTTTCCTACAATTGGGGATTACTTTTAGAATATATTTATGAACATAGATTCTATCACTCATATCCTTACCCTTAATGATAGAATTTATAAATATTATTCTAAGGACTTTTATTAAAATTAATTGACCTTTAGGGCATACAATCTAATAATGCACAAAATAACAAATTAAGGATTCATCTAGATTCACGAGGAAAAAGATAATAAAGAAAATCAAAGGATTAAAATCAGGATATATCTACCCCCTTTCCTGACTATATTGATAGTATATGTCATTTTACAAGAATACGTGTAACGCCCCGATCCATCACGAGACCGGAGGCTCTACTAACTATGTTATTCTCAACCCAATCCCAAACCCGGTCTCAGACCACCTAAAATGTAATGCCCCGACCCAACACCACGCTAAAGGTTAAGTCTGGACCCGACAAACGGATAGAGTCTTCCTTGTATCGTGGACATTCTGAAAGCCTGTAAGTAACCAATAAAGCCACAAAACAACCTAGAACTCCAATTCTAATTAAGGACTCAAACTTTAAGGCCATCCGAGCCTTAAAACATTCAAACAGTTAGAATCATGCAAGCATGCATCCAACTTCACTTCTTTACCAAACCGCTTATCATGCCACTCCATGATAGCTTTTAAGCATTTTTAGAAATTGAAAACAACCAGTCATTCACTCCCAAGCATGCAGAGAAGCTAAGAGCAGAAATATAAGTTATTACATGCCATAGTTCATATCTCCTACTACAATCAACTAGCATTTAGCTTACAATCACTCAAACATATACATAAGCACTTAGGCTACAAAATAGAAAATAATAGATCAAACAAGATCTCCGCATAATAGCAAGAGCCATAAATCCACCTCACGCAATTAGACACTGCAACTAAGGCAACTCCTCCTCCAAATGCACCTCCTGAAATATGTTAGGGAGGTATGAGCAACCACTGTTGCCTAGTGAGGGATAAAGTCTCTCGGGGCGTGCAATGCAACAAGTAGTACATTTAAACATTAATAACAATTAAAACCATTCAAGAATGACAATTGATTAAGTAACCACACATTAAAAAGGATACATTACACTTAACCCCAACACTCCAAATCTTCACTTGATCTTCATTCTCGATCCACGAACCATGATCACTGAGCCGGCATAATCGCAATCACTCCAGTGGGTGTACTCCGGATGTACCCCGATAATCCTATGACCCAACACCCCCTGGCAATCTCCGGACCAGGCGAATAAGGAACTAGGGCACAGAGTTTGAATATCCACTGACAAGCCCTCTGCCGCCCAGCCGATATTCAACACATCCTCCCCTGACACTATGGTTGCGCAACCACTATGCAATGCACTTATCAATGGCAAGACAATATCAACAATATAAGCTACAACACATAGGAGGATCAACAAAGTAGGTTGACCTCGAAACAGTTAGAATATAAGCAATTTACACAAGCAATTAAGCAGTTTTATAAAGGGGTATATTCAAGATACACATAGAACTATACCAAAAGCTCCAAAACAACTAGAAACCACATTTAAACACACAAGGAGTCATGCCATGGTCTTAGAAGCGTGAAACAACTGAATTTGCACTTAAACTCCTTTGTTATTCAAGCTATTTTCCTTCCAAACTCATGTTAGTGATTCAAATTCAAGGGAAAGCTACACCAATCTTCTAATTAGCCCTTAAGGTAACCTTACACCCCTCAAACACGTTCAATTACCCCCAGTTACCCCAAAAGCTCCAATTTTCCTCTTATACCTTTGAACTACACATACCTTAACAGGACTTCAAACAAGGGTTAATAAAGCTTCTATAGCACCTAGGTAGCCTAACAATACCAAATGTGAAGCTCAATTCTACCCGGATTAGCATTAACCCGAAACCCCTTTTAAAAAGTCGGCTATGTCGCGTTTTGGCTAAGTTCCGAGCAATTAAACTACATGGGGTCATTAGACTATCTTCATTAATATCTTTAGTGCCTAACTATAGTATTGAATCAAACCCGAAAGCACATTTTATCAAAACCTTAAAATTTACACTATTCATTGTCTTCTTTAACTTGTCATTTCAAAATCTAGCCATAAACTATGCCAATAGCTTGCAAAAGAATGTTCACTAATCATTTTAGAAGGTTTTGGAAGCATTCATAAGCATTTATATCACAATATACAACAATTACAAAATTCAACACAAACCTTAACATTCAAAGAAATGTATATAAATGTTTCTCCCTCACCTCTACTAGTTTCCATGACGCAAGTTTGGCTCAATGGATCCACCTAGCATGTAATAGAACGCATATTTATCACAAGAAACCTCATGGACGTGATTCACAGCCAAATATAACAACGAGAACAATAGCTAAGTAGGCAATACTAGCTCAATTATAGCAACTTATGCAATCAAAGTTATTCTAACTTCCAACTATCACTACACAACCTTAGCATGCTACTATTATAACTCCGAGGTAGCCCAAAGGTCACCATTACAAGCGTAGAGATTACACACCACACAGGAGCACACATTTGCACCTAAACCAACCATTTCAACTCAAAAACACCAACAATTTAGCTTATTCCACCCAAACCACCATGACCCTCCAACTACCAACATTTTTCCCTATCTAATAGAAGGCTTATAAACCATATAATAGCATAAAATAAGATATCTAATGGGTGCGCAAAAACTACCCAACGAAACAGCCCCTAAACGCCCAAAAATAGAAAAATTCAGCAAGCTACATTCTCCATTTTTCTTACTGCGTTTTGCAATCTCAAGTTATTTTATTATGCTAGATAGGTTCAATAACATATATGAGCATTATATAAAAGCTAAGCATCAAGATTAAACACAACTTAGACATATAAATCATTGACCAACTCAAAATAGCCAATTTCAACAAAATATGTTCTATATAAGAAATTAATCGGTAAAGTCTTCTCTAACACCTATTTAGCAAGATACAAATGCAATCCTATCATTTTATGACGTGAAAATAAACTTTGGAAGATTTGAAAAAAAATTCCCTCACCTTTGTTTCGCAAAATAAAGACAAAAACGATCGGTAGAAAGATGCTAGACGTCGACATGGGTCCAAAAATGCTTGGTTTGCGTCTTGGTTCCGCTTCTAGCTCAAGATATAAGCAAAATAGTGAAAATCTACTATTCCTAGGGTTTGGACTGGTCACGGCTGAAGCAAGAAGAAGATGAGCAATTTTGGGATTTTTTTGGTGTTTTATAAGCTTTAATGAAAGTCAAAGGTCAAGTCTTCGGTCAAACCCGCGTAAACCAAAACAGTCCTGCGCAACCTTACGAAAACGGTCATAACTTCTTCTAGAAAAGTCCAATTCACAAACGGTTTGAAGCCTTAGAAACTAGACTCATAGAGCTTTCCAACCATATATAATTTGCTACCTAACTCTTCCCCAATGGGTTCAGATTTAATTCCAAAGTTGACCCAAAATTTGACTAATTTAACCTTGCATTTTTATTTCTAATCCCAAGTTTGCCTTTCATTAAACATTTTAAAAATTCTCACCTTGTCCTAGTTGGTCAATGTAGATGAAAAGTCAACTAGTTTAGTTAAAGAATGTGAAAGTCAACAAGATGCAATTTGAATTAACTTTAAATACCATTTTAAATTTTAAAACACTAAATAAGTCATGTAAATGCACATATTATTTTTCAAATAATGATTAAAATAAATGAATGACCATGTAATGAATGCTCGGGTTCTCACAGCTACCATTTAGGATAACACGTAATAAATGCAATTAAATACTATTAAATATGTGCCCATTTTGGGGTATCACATCTTTCCCCCCTTAAAACAATTGCGGCCTCGCAATTCATCTTCCAATAGAACTCGACATCAACTGAAGTCCAACTCTGGTTACTCTTCATCGATTGCTGCAGTAAGAACACTGAATAAGAATGCCCATAGGGAGACCCAAGAAGAAATCACAAGAGTACTGCTTAAGAGTTCCCAAGTAATAAGGCCAAATAAAGGCTCCAATGAACAGCCAATCAAAAATCTTAATGAGAATCTCAGTATGTACACCGATATATTTACATATCAATATAGTCCCTAAGAGAAATACCCAATAGAAGAACCAAATAAATCCTGAATACCGCTATCAAATGCTAAGAGCAATGCCAAAGGGAATATCAAAGGAAATACCGAAGAAAATACCATGCATCCAATAAGATAGTCAAGTTGAACATTGAATATAGATCCCCGGCTGGACGAGAAAACCAAGTGAGAATATAGTACGAATTTACCATTAAGGGAACCTAATGAGAAATCCACAGAATACCACAGGCAATACAGAGTAATCATTATGCGTAGAACCCCAAATACAAAACTTGCTGAGGAGTGTCAATAAGAAAGTAACAGAAGAATGCCTAACAAGAAATACTAATGAAATGCTCCAGAGAACTGTCATATAGAAATCCCCAAGAAGCTACTCATTCCTGACTGCTGAGCATAGAGGAATTCTTGAGAAGAATCCCAATAACCGAGCTCTAACTATAAATGCCAACTCCCAATTAAAGGGCTGATCAATTGCTTCTCATTCTGCTAATCCTTACAACTTGGAGGGCCTGCTATTAATCTTCTTTCTTCAGGGGAAGGAAGAATTCTTTCTTACCATTTCGACGGGTTATGTATGAATGCCAAGATATTACATATGTATAAACATTCTTTAAGCTATTATGCAAGCATGATTATAAAAGAGTTTATAAAAACAGTTTAATCAACAAGGTCATTCAAGTGCGAATCACAACATAACCAATTCAAGACATTCAAATATGCACATTACAAGCAATAATTCAAGCAAATAATAAGTCATGAGGTCAATTTGATTCACATTTACTCATTTCACTTCAATTAACACGCATTTAACACATAACGCACAACTATATCACATAGGTGTACACATTCAAATCAAGACACATAATCTCACATACAAGCACACACTTTCAAGACACACTTAACAAGTACACATTCAAGATTTGCTACCCAACAAACCGAGGACCCTGTCCCGGCTGAGAGCTAACTAAGCTCTGATACCACCTGTAACGCCCCGATCCCTCACGAGATCAGAGGCTCTACTAACCATGCTATTCTCAACCCAATCCCAAACCCGGTCTCAGACCACCTAAAATGTAACGCCCCGACCCAACCCCACGCTAAAGGTTAAGTCTGGACCCGACAAACGGACAAAGTTTTCCCTGTACCGTGGACATTCTGAAAACCTGTAAGCAACCAATAAAGCCACAAAACAACCTAGAACTCCAATTCTAATTAAAGACTCAAACTTTAAGGCCATCTGAGCCTTAAAACATTCAAACAGTTAGAATCATGCAAGCATGCATCCAACTTCACTTTTTTACCAAACCGCTTATCATGCCACTCCATGATAGCTTTTAAGCATTCTTAGAAATTGAAAACAACCAATCATTCACTCCCAAGCATGCAGAGAAGCTAAGAGCAGAAATATAAGTTATTACATGCCATAGTTCATATCTCCTACTACAATGAACTAGCATTCAGCTTACAATCACTCAAACATGTACATAAGCACTTAGGCTACAAAATAGAAAATAAGGTAGAGCAAACAAGATCTCCACATAATAGCAAGAGCCATAAATCCACCTCACGCAATTAGACACTGCAACTAAGGCAACTCCTTTTCCAAATGCACCTCCTTAAACATGTTAGTAAGGTATGAGCAACCACTGTTGCCTAGTGAGGGATAAAGTCTCTCGGGGCGTGCAATGCAACAAGTAATACAGTTAAACATTAATAGCAGTTAAAACCATTCAAGAATGACAATAGATTAAGTAACCACACATTAAAAATGATATATTACACTTAACCCCAACACTCCAATCTTCACTTGATCTTCATTCACGATCCATGAACCATGATCACTGTGCCGGCATAATCCCAATCACTCTAGTGGGTGTACTCCGGATGTACCCCAATAATCCTACGACCTAACATCCCCTGGCAATCTCCGGACCAGGCGAATGAGGGACTAGGGCACAGAGTTTGAATATCCACTGGCAAGCCCTCTGCTGCCCAACCGATATTCAACACATCTGCCCCTAACACTATGGTTGCGCAACCACTATGCAATGCACTTATCAATGGCAAGACAATATCAACAATATAAGCTATAACACATAGGAGGATCAACAAAGTAGGTTGACCTCGAAGCAGTTAGAATAAAAGCAATTTACACAAGTAATTAAGAGGTTTTACAAAAGGGCATATTCAAGATACATATAGAACTATACCAAAAGCTCCAAAATAACTAGAAACCACATTTAAACACATAAGGAGTCATGCAATGGTCTTAGAAGCGTGAAACAACTGAATTTGCACTTAAACCCCTTTGTTATTCAAGTTATTTTCCTTCCAAACTCATGTTAGTGATTCAAATTCAAGGGGAAGCTATACTAATCTTCTAATTAGCCCTTAAGGTACCCTTACAACCCTCAAACAAGTTCAATTACCCGCAATTACCCCAAAAGTCCCAATTTCCCTCTTATAGCTTTGAACTACACATACCTTAACCGGACTTCAAACAAGGGTTAACAAAGCTTCTATAGCACCTAGGTAGCCTAACAATACCAAATGTGAAGCTCAATTCTACCCGGATTAGCATTAACCCGAAACCCCTTTTAAAAAGTCGGCTATTTCGCGTTTTAGCTAAGTTCCGAGCAATTAAACTACATAGGGTCATTAGACTATCTTCATTAATATCTATAGCACCTAACTATAGTATTGAATCAAACCCGAAAGCACATTTTATCAAAACCATAAAATTTATACTATTCATTGTCTTCTTTAACTTGTCATTTCAAAATCTAGCCATAAACTATGCCAATAGCTTGCAAAAGAATGTTCACTAATCATTTTAGAAGGTTTTGGAAGCATTCATAAGCATTTATATCACAATATACAACAATTACAAAATTCAACACAAACCTTAACATTCAAAGAAATGCATATAAATGTTTCTCCCTCACCTCTACTAGTTTCCATGACGCAAGTTTGGCTCAATGGATCCACCTAGCATGTAATAGAACACATATTTATCACAAGAAACCTCATGGATGTGATTCACAGCCAAATATAACAACGAGAACAATAGCTAAGTAGGCAATACTAGCTCAATTATAGCAACTTATGCAATCAAAATTTATTCTAACTTCCACCTATCACTACACAACCTTAGCATGCTACTATTATAACTTCGAGGCAGCCCAAAGGTCATGATTACAAGCGTAGAGATTACACACCGCACAGGAGCACACATCTGCACCTAAACCAACCATTTCAACTAAAAAACACCAACAATTTAGCTTATTCCACCCAAACCACCATGACCCTCCAACTACCAACATTTTTCCCTATCTAATAGAAGGCTTATAAACCATATAATAGCATAAAATAAGAAATCTAATGGGTGCACAAAAACTGCTCAACGAAACAGCCCCTAAACGCCCAAAAACAGAAAATTTCAGCAAGCTACATTCTCCATTTTTTTTGCTCCATTTTGCAATCTCAAGTTATTTTATTATGCTAGATAGGTTCATTAACATATATGAGCATTATATAAAAGCTAAGAATCAAGATTAAACACAACTTAGGCATATAAATCATTGAACAACTCAAAATACCCAATTTCAACAAAATATGTTCTATATAAGAAATTAATCGGTAAAGTCTTCTCTAACACCTATTTAGCAAGATACAAATGTAATCCTAGCATTTTATGACGTAAAAATAAACTTTGGAAGATTTGAAAAAAAATTCCCTCACCTTTGTTTCGCAAAATAAAGGCAAAAACGATCAGTAGAAAGATGCTAGACGTCAACACGAGTCCAAAAATGCTTGGTTTGCGTCTTGGTTCCGCTTCTAGCTCAAGATATAAGCAAAATAGTGAAAAATCTACTATTCCTAGGGTTTGGACTGGTCGCGGCTGAAGCAAGAAGAAGATGAGCAATTTTGGGATTTTTTTGGTGTTTTATAAGCTTTAATAAAAGTCAAAGGTCAAGTCTTCGGTCAAACCCGCGTAAACCAAAACAGCCCTGCGCAACCTTACAAAAAACAGCCATAACTTCTTCTAGAAAACTTCAATTCACAAAATGTTTGAAGCCTTAGAAACTAGACTCATAGAGCTTTCCAACCATATATAATTTGCTAGCTAACTCTTCCCCAATTGGTTCAGATTTAATTTCAAAATTGACCCAAAATTTGACTAACTTAACCTTGCATTTTTGTTTCTAATCCCAAGTTTACCTTTCATTAAACATTTCAAAAATTCTCACCATGTCCTAGTTGGTCAATGTAGATGAAAAGTCAACTAGTTTAGTCAAAGAATGTGAAAATCAACAAGATGCAATTTAAATAAACTTTAAATGCAATTTTAAATTTTAAAACACTAAATAAGTCATGTAAATGCACATATTATTTTTCAAATAATGATTAAAATAAATGAATGCACATGTAATGAATGCTCGGGTTCTCACAGCTACCATTTAAGATAACATGTAATAAATGCAATTAAATACTATTAAATATGTGCCCATTTTGGGGTATCACACTATGAGGTGGTGAAACATCTTATAAAGACTTCAAAAGCAGAGTATTAGTACATCAGTCACAATTGGTAGTCAGGCTTCGCCAACTGAGTTATCTCGTTAAGAAAAAAAAATCACATTAGCTATCCATAACTGTAACTCATGGTATCTTGATTCCTTTAGTTCGAATTGGTAATTAATCAATTGCTCATGGTCATAGCTATTGCTTATATTAAACTGAGAAAACCATACTACCAAATAGAGGTAAAAATAATTACTTCACTCTTGTTCCTCTTTCAATTATATTTTTTCCGCTAGTGGTCAAACAAAACCTGAAAATGTTCATAGGAAAATGAGGATGATCATTAGAGGGCATGGACATTTTGGACCTATTCACTGTAAATTGATAATTGGGTAATAATTGTCATCTTCACGAAATACTAGTACTATTAATAATTAACGAACAATATGAGAAGATTGATAGCACTTAAGCGAAATCTACTCACTTTGTTGGTTAAAATCTAGCCTCGATCAAGGTCTTAGTTTTTCAGATAATGAATTAGATTTGAATCAACTTAAGTCCTTGTGACAACAGGATTAACTTAAACCACAAAATCAAAGAATTTCTATAAATAATCTTTCATTAGCCTTGCAAAAGAAAAAAAAAACTATAATAACTCACACACCTTGGTTATATGATCTTTGTACTCTACTACTCTATTTACCTTCTCTACTATATCTATTCTAGTCTTTTTCCAAAGTTTCCATCGTCAATTCTC
This sequence comes from Ehretia macrophylla, assembly GCA_037974665.1. Lineage (NCBI taxonomy): Eukaryota > Viridiplantae > Streptophyta > Magnoliopsida > Boraginales > Ehretiaceae > Ehretia > Ehretia macrophylla. The sequence goes on along the minus strand of CM075767.1, from coordinate 18,174,283 downwards.
TCTCCTGATCTGACTACCCTATCTCTCGTCTCTATCTTTTGTTAGGTATAACATTTACAGTCTGTTTCACTAATTGCTTATGTTCGTTGGTGAGTTGTTTCACTTAATGTTCCAACATGGTCAGAGACAAATCACACAGTAGCAGAATATAGTACTTTGTAATAGAAACTAAGAACACCAAGATTTAATGTGGTTCAACCGTGCGGTCTACGTCCACGGTACCAGCAAACCAATTTATTAAGAAATAACAAGTTACAACATCAATGGACTTATACAAGTACAGACTTCTTCTTGACCTTTAATGCCTCAATGAAGAACTCCTTAATGAACTTCGGTTTGGCGAGCTCCCATCGACTTGCAACGTTCTCTCCCAAGAACAACACCTTCTTCTCCCGAAGAATGAATAAGGAAGACAGTAAACAAAACACTCAAAGACATACACAAGTCACTCATAATTTACTGTCAAACAACACAAAGTTGCAACAATAAAACAACTAAGCACTCAATGACATGTCGTGTTGAAATATGACATAGAACATAGAAATCCTATGTGCTCTTTTGCAGCTCGTCCGTGCTCTATCTCCTTCCCAATGTCTCACCCGGTGTCTCTGTGTCCTTGAGTTTCATATATATATATATAGCCTTACCTTCTATTATATTAGTAAAGGGGCATGTATCCACTTTTTTGTAAAGAAAGAGGGCTACTTCACTAGCCGCTACTAATAATCGAAAAGGTTCACAGCGAGTTCGGTCTAAAATAGGCGTGAAGAATGCCTTTTCTCTAGGACGATTGTAAATAGAACGCTTATTATTCATAGAAGACGACTTGTAATTAAGTGAGAGAAAGCTCAATCGATGGATTTACCCGAACATTTACCCAAGGAAAGATGGAGTAGCCCGTTACGGAAAGCTAGCTTCATCACGAGTAGTTTCACCACTGCAAATATATATATATATATATATATATATATATATATATATATATATATATATATATATATATATATATATATATATATATATATATATATATATATATTCATCTGCTGCTCATCAACATACCTTGGCCTTCAAGAAATTCATAGTTATTAATGTTATTCCATAATCAGCACAAATCTTATATGGTAAGTTACCATATTATTTTACCTGTACAATTCAAAAGGTAAACAACACAAGTATGGTAATATCATGAGTTTTGCAAAACATAGCCAATCCATAATTGCCTTAACAATTTCCAACAAGGATTCTAGGACGTCTTGTTTTTCCTAGAGGAAATGATTTTTTTTTTTTTTGGATTAGGATGGTTAACTTGGCCGAAGCGGGTTATCCATTGTGGTTCATAAGTAATCCAATAAGGATTCTGGGATAGTTTACTTCTTGTAGTAACTTTTGAGAAGTAATAGTTAATAGTAAGGGAATAATTTTTTATAAAACCTTGCTTGCTTAAAAGTGCTATCCTTCTATGACAATTCATTTGTGGAGACTCTAATATATATGTGGCTTTTCTTAAAGGTGTTTATATGCACATTAGAGTCAATAAAATGGGAGACGTTTATAATTGGAATGTTGAAGGCAAGTTCATGTTGTGTGCATTATTTTTGCTCAATGGTAAAATTTTAATTGACATTTAAAGTTATTCTTTTTATTGCACATTGTACTTGTATTCAAGGACAGTCATGGAAGGTTTGATTGGATATAATCATAATTGTATACTAGTGTACGTTTGTTTTTAATACATGTATAAATGATTATGCCAAATTAATAACCATGTATTCCAGAGCCTTGATTCAATAATGACAGTTACAGTGAATTAAAGTGTCAAGTGTGTTAGTTTTCTGGCCCCTTAATTAATTTGATAATTAAACAAATCAACTAAGTAAATTTGTAAGAAAGTAAATTTGTTGCAACAAAAGTAAGAACACAAAAACTTTAATGTGGTTCAACCAACTTGGTCTACGTCCACGCGGCCATCCCTTGGCCAACAAACCAATCAACTAAGTTTCAAGAGATTACAGACACCAATGGAAACTTACGTAATTGAAGACTCCCTCTTAACCCTTGCCGCCTAGGTGTAAGACTCCCTTAGTAGATTTTCTAGTCTGGCGAGCTCCCCTCGACTTACAAAATTTCTCTCCCAAGAACACACATTCTTCTCCCAAAGAATGTATACTTAAACATAATAAAAAGAGTCTTGAAACTCTAGATGGATTGGTCAATACATATGACAAAAACAGACTGTGTTGCAACACTAATTAAAACATACAGCAAATTTTGTTACACAACATGTTGCAACACGACCTGACACAGACAGCCTACACCTATCTCACGTTTCAGCTCCTTATTTTCTGCTCACTGCTCGCTGACACTTCAACTGAGAAATGAGACGCCTATTTGAAGGATTTGCTTGGGATGTTGAGTATACGCAGAAGAGTCTTCAAGATAATCCAATTAGCTCAAGAGTTCTTGATAATCTTGACTTTATCACATTATCACTTTATCTCCAAGATATCTTCATAGTCATGTGGACTCTTCAAGAATTCTTCTAGCATTAGAACACTTCAGAACTTGAATCCCTCCTGATCGTGACTTTTTCGTAGATTCCTGCAATCTCAAACTACCACACGCAATATCCATAATTTTTGCAAAACACAGCCAACAATAATAAAATAAAAATCAGATCCTAACAATCTCCTCATTTGGCTTTGTTTTGGCAAAAGTTCACAAGCAATGGTTAACATCAAAATAAGCAATGTAAACAATCTCCCCCTTAGTAAGGTAACTCATAGTTGAGCAAAGATCAAAACATAAACCAAACAATTATAAACCATCTTACCAAATTCGATAAAAAAAAAAAAACAGTGTAACACAAAATTTAGCAAAGCATAAATCAAACCATTAGAATTTAGCAAAGCATAAATCAAACCATTATAAATCAAACCATTAGCTTGTGGGATCTATCTCCCCCTTTGACAAAAGAAACCAAAGTAGTAGAATAGAGTATCAGAGCAATAGAAGCATAACATACAACATCGAACAGAAATATGAACCCAAGGCAAAATAACAGAATTTAAACATAGCAAAGTATTAGAGCAAAACCAAAACTAGTAAAGTAGCATAGCAATAATCATCAAGCAAATGAACATTCAAACAACGGATTTGATGACGAATTCAAATAGGGTCTATTGTCCTTCCATCAACTTCTCAAGATCAGCCATGATCTTCTGCTGAATAGCTTTAATAGTGACTTGATAGTTGCACAACTCATAGATTTCCCTTTGATATTTCTGCACCTGTGGCAACAACACATCAGAAGCTGTTGCATAAGTTGATCCAACATGCCCACAGCTCGAGGCTCCCCCTGAATATCTACTGCAAAAACTTGGGAGAAAACTCCTGAACGAGTGGATATCATGCTTGCTTTCAAGAAACCTGTAAAACAATGCCCTAGCACTTTCTCAAGAAGATAAAACGGTGAGTAGAGAAGTGATAAGAGAGAAATCCGTATGAGACAAAAAGAACCTTAGATGAGCAAACTTTCTAAAAAAAAGAATTTTTAAATGATTAGAGTCCTAGAGTTAATAAAAAAAACAATGAGACACAAGTTTATTAGAACTCAAACTCTTCTTAAAAAGTCACAACTTTTCAGCTTACCAATGTCAACACATATCTGCCATGTCAACAAACAGAATTGACGTCAAAGAAAAATTTATTTTCCCATTTTTTCCTCTTACGACACGAGTTTAGTTGAAAAAAATTATTTCTATATATGTTACAACAACACTTCACCAATCAGCCACTTAAACACTTAAACTTATGAAATATTTCTCAAACATAAAACAATGAATGTCACATACAATCCACATTAATTGTGATGTCATCAACACGAAATTAGATTTATTCAATACTTAAATCACACAAGAATTTATAACTTGAACCATGTGTGTGTGTGAAAGCTATATAAAGATATTTCTTGAAATTCTTCAAAATCAGGCTTTGCAAGATTTAGAATTTAAAACAACCTGTTCAAACAACCTGATCGTCTAATCACATTGCAATAATTTTTTTTCCCTTTCAAGTAAATATTGGACTTGGTAGCTTTCACTCTAGAACCTTCAATCTGGTCTAGGTAGCTTTTTCCAGTCTCCATTTTCTCCCTTGTTTTTTGCTTTTGTTTTTTTTTGTTTTTTTTCTCTTTCATGAGTGAATAGAGTACATGAATAGATAAAGAGACTTATCTTTATATCCAAAGTCACTAGGAAGTTCAAATTCCTGCACTTGCAAACCATTAAAATCAGTTTCTCAATTAGATCAAAATATAGTGTGCACAAGAAGTATGGTTCAAAAAATAAACCTCATGTTGATTTCATTATTAAACTTTCACATCTCTTGAAACTAGTCACTTTCATGTTTCAATGCATGTGCCAACATTAATTGATACAAATACCAATAGCTTTTCTCAAAACTTCAAATTTCACAGAGTCAAGTACTTTAGTGAACTTTTCAAAAAGTGCTTTAGTGAAAATGTCTGCTAGTTGATGTTCTGTTGCAACATATTCTAGAACTTTTTTTTATTTTTTTTATTGTGCTGAAAACTTATGTGATATTCATTGTTCAGTGCAAAATTCAGAAAATACCAAGTTCTCAGATTCCCTACCATTATCATTTTTTATTCTAACAACCTTTCTTATGTTACAACTTTTCTCTATTTTTAACCTTAAGCACAAATCTTTGAATGCATCAAATGTGTCAGATTTTCTTACCCAGATCTGTTTCAAGTTCTACTGCGACAAATCAACCCTTACTTTTGGTAATTTCCTAGGCTTATTATAAAAGAAGGGATTGACAAACATACCTCTTTTTAGATAATCAATATACCTATAGTATCGTGGTTTGATGTGTCCAGGAATGCCGCAGTAGTGACAGATTGGACCAAATCTCCTTTGCTTTCCTTCTAAAAATTTTGCCTTTGTCGCAAGGGATGTTGCAACATGCAGTTCTAGCTTCGGGTCCTTAGATTATTTGACAAAGAAAGTTTTTCCAGTTGAAAGACCTTCTTGGAACCCAAGTCCAGTGTGATCTCCATTTGGATTTTGAATTGACAAGATATGATCTAGCTTTAAAGTACCTGAATTCAATATTTTCACATTTCACTGAGTTTGTTTCAGCTCCAATTGCAACTCTTCAATCTTATGTTGACTATTGGCTGCTTGAACCTGGTGGTTTCTCACTGATTTTGTCAAATCAGCTTTTTGTTCCTCCAATTCATTGATCTTTTCCTCAAGCTCTTGATTTTTCTTGCATACAATCAGTCATTTTTCGTACATCTCCTTGTATGCTTTCATGATTCTTTCTTCATCCAGATCATTGTTACTCTCTGTTTCAGAATTCGTGCTGTTGTCATCTGATAATACATGTTCTGTTGTGGACGTTGTTGCAACAGATGGTGCAACATTAGCTGAAATAGTCTTTCTGCCATTCGGTCATGTTGCAACAACAAATGCAATATAATTGCTGGTGTATCCTTCATCACTTTCAGAAACATCATCTGAATCTTCATCATTCCAAGTGGTGTTCATTACCTTGTTTTTTTTCTTCAAGGTATTTGCACATTCAGCCTGTATATGACCAAATCCTTCGCACTCCCTACACTGAATGCCTTTATTTTTCTTTTTCTCCTCGTACGATTTTCCATTTTTCCTTCTGAATGTCTCAGGATTTGTTGTAACAGTCTACTTCCTTTCAAAAGTTGCTAGCCTATATCCACTTCTTTGCTTCTTCCATTTCAGCACTTTGTTGAAATTCTTCGTGAGCAATGCTAAAGATTCAGTAATTTTTGCATCTTCATCATAGTAAGAGCTTTGACTTTGAACTTCAGCTTGGAATGCAATATTTTTCTCCTTTCTTTTCTATTTAAATTTCATCTCAAATGTCTGAAGTGAACCCATTAATTCATCCAGCTTCATGTCATCATAACTTTTGCTTATTCAATGGCAGCAACTTTGATGGCAAATCTATTAGGAAGTGACCACAAGAATTTTCTCACAAGCTTTGAATCTGAGTATTTTTCTCCTAATGCAAACGCCTCATTTGAAATATCACACAACCTGCCATTAAAATCAGGAATAGTCTCATCCTCTGGCATCTTCAATTCCTCAAATCTTGTTGCAAGGATTTGAAGTTTGGACATTTTGATGGCTGTTGTTCCTTCATATGCAGTCTATAAAATAGTCCAAGCATCTTTAGCAGTTTCACAAGTTGAAATCAGTTTAAATTGATTTAGATCTATAGCATTAAAAATCGCATTTAAAGCCTTAGAATTATTGTTAGCCAAACGATTTTCATTTGCTGTCCATTGATCCTCATTTTTCGGCACATCAATTCATTCATCATTCTTCATTGTAGGATATGCCCATCCTATGACAACTGCCCTCCAAGCTTTTTCATCAATGGATTTGATAAATGTTCTCATTCGAGCCTTCCAATGTGAGTAGTTTGATCCATCCAATAGTGGTGGTTTGGTGATTGAACTTCCATCCCGAAATGTGTCCATATCTACAAAACAACCAGAAAAACTTTCCCAAATATCTACCTAAGTTAGTTCAGTAACCTGCTCTTAGTTTTCTGGCCTCTTAATCAATTTGATAATTAAATAAATCAACTAAGTAAATTTGTAAGAAAGTAAATTTGTTGCAAGAAAGTAAATTTTAACGTAGTTCAACCAATTTGGTCTACGTCCACGCAGCCATCCCTTGGCCAACAAACCAATCCACTAAGTTTCAAGAGATTACAGACACTAATAGAAACTTACGCAATTAAAGACTCCCTCTTAACCCTTGCCGCCTAGGTGTAAGACTCCCTTAGTAGATTCTCCAGTTTGGCGAGCTCCCCTCGACTTACAAAATTTCTCTCCTGAGAACACACATTCTTCTCCCGAAGAATGTATGCTAAAACATAAATAAAAGAGTCTTGAAACTCTAGATGGATTGGTCAATACATATGACATAAAACAGACTGTGTTGCAACACTAATTAAAACATTTAGCAAACTCTGTTCCACAGCATGTTGCAACACGACTTGACACAGACAGCCTACACCTATCTCATGTTTCAGCTCCTTATTTTCTGCTCACTGTTCGCTATACCTTCAACTGAGAAATGAGAAGCCTATTTGAAGGATTTGCTTAGGATGTTGAGTATACGCAGAAAAGTCTTCAAGATAATCCAATTAGCTCAAGAGTTCTTGATAATCTTGACTTTATCACAGTATCACTTTATCTCCAAGATATCTTCATAGTCATGTGGACTCTTCAAGAATTCTTCTAGCATTAGAATACTTTAGAACTTGAATCCCTCCTGATCGTGACTTCTTCGTAGATTCCTGCAAGCTCAAACTAGCACACGCAATATCCATAATTTTTGCAAAACACAGCCAACAATAATAAAATAAAAATCAGATCCTAACAAAGTGTATAGTCTCTTTTGTGTGATGTTTTTTAAGGGCTTCCATATAAATCATATAATATATTAATTATCACTTTGAAAGCATGTATATTAAGGTATTCTAATTTTAAATCAAGTACTTGAGTATTATGTTAAGTGGATTATTCCATAATACATAAAAGGAAGACAAACCTCACATTCCTTATATTGACTATCTAATATTAATGTTGTTGACAGATTTCATAGTCAATAGATTGAATGGTTATATTATTTAATTTTTATAAAATTTAAAGGTTTCATGAAATAGCATTATTCTAGAACTTTTTTATGACAAAAGTGAAATATGTTGATGACGTATTTTAGTAGTGCATGATTTTGTGATTATAATTATTAAGGGTGAAAGTTCATTGATATTTACATCTCAATCAGGTATGGTATATAGTTTCACTTGTGTGATACAAGTCTGATGACAAAAAGGAAATAAAGTTTAAAATATCAAGTCAACTTTAACGTCAGTGGTTGCAATATATCTGTATGATTATGTGCTCACACATGTAAAAATGTGTATTGTTTTAAAAAGGTTATAAAGTATCATGCTTGAAATGCATGTTATTTGCATTTACATATGTCTTAGTGGGAGTATGAGCATGATGTATATGAAATAAATCTCCCTTAAAGATATGAGATAAACCAATGATATAAAGTTTATTGTCTCCTAAAGTAAAGTCCTTTAAGGTTAGGGATCTATAAAGGGATTGAAATGTATTAATAGCATTTGATTTATGAGAATTTTTCTATTCCTCACATGCTCATATGCTTAACTTGTGTTTTTATATAGAGATGAAATTGATGAAATCTCTCCCTTATGTAAGTTGAAAAATCAATAGTTCTAAACTTGAAGATTACAATCAAAGCATATTTTTCGAGATTGTAATATCACTAACCAAGAAAGGTTGTCATCAAGTACATGAATGTTTATAGATTTTGAAGCATTTGGTTAGTGGGAGCATAGTTTGTTTTTACTAAAGTGTTAGTAAAATGATTGTCACTCTTATATTTAATGATTTGAATATTTACAGTTATTACTATACAACTATTTATCTGAACTAATGGTGGTGATTGTGATTCAATCATGTTACTGTTACCTGCTTAATTATTTACACAACTTGGATATGTTGATGGGTTATAAAGGCATAAGCTATGAATATTTATTACCAACAAGTATTTAAGGTATAGTTGTGTATTTGGTATGCTTATGCAAGTGTAAGCAGATTATACACTTAGATTAATGCTTCAATTGAAAGGCTTTAGGTTAGAAGCGTAAAGTGTAAGAGTATAGTTTATTTTTAGTAATTTATAGTATATTAAAGTTTTGTTCCCATCATATTTAAGTTGTGATCACTATTTTATGTATACATAGATAAAGTTATTGTAACCTCACGCAGGTTCAAAATTTTATATTTTGAGATATACAATTACATATTTAATTATTGAAGTGGCTTTGAATTAAAAGCACTAAAGGGGGTTTGCCCAAATAAAGTTTAACGACTGTTATGGTTCGATATTGATGTACTTGTTGGACCGAATTCTGGATTGAGATGTTTATTTTGTGGCCACTAAAGTTGTTTTCAACTCCAGAGTATTTTCGTGAAATAAAATATTTTCAAACTATAAAATCAATCAGTGTTACCCAAGTGGGAGACTGTTTGAATTTTTCAAATTATGGGTTACTACTGATTGGATATTTTATTATTTTCAAAAAACGCGTTAAGGTTGATCAGTAAAGCCCAAAGCATAATTTATAGTGATCTACTCCAGTTGGCCTAGGTCCGACTCTTGAATATTATTTTATTTAGTGGTATGGTATGCAATGTACATAGCCTATTTTAATTTTAAGGCAGCTTGACAGGGGGCGTAATACAGTTTTTAGGCTAGGCCCTCTCTGTAACACCCCAATCCCTCACGGAACCGGGACTTCTATTAATCAAACTATACTCAACCCAAATCCAAACTCGGGCACAAAATTTTAGAGAAAACGGACGGAGTCTCCTCTGTTTATATAACTAATCAAAAACCTGCAAGCAGCAAGTATAATCACAATACAACACCACAACTTCAATTGTCTAACTTTTCCCAATCTCAAGGCCATCCGAGCCTTAGACAAAACATAATCATACAAGCATGCAATTAAAAGGGCAATAAAATCTATCTTTAGCTATTACATGCCAACTATTCTATTAAACCACATAAGTTCTTAATTTAATTTACTATCCAACAAGCCGTACAAAATACATACAAGACTTCCAGGGGTTTCAAAATAGAACAAAAATACATTATGTCCCATCTTCACAAACAGCTTCCAACCACAGCAAGATAAGCAACCAACAACACGGCACACAAGGTAATTATTCTAACTGCACCTGAAACATGTTAAAATGAGGAATCAGTAACCAAATTTACTCAATGAGGGAGGTGATGCAATAAACCAGGGTATTTTCGTGAGATGCAACAAAGATAATAACATTAATACCACAAATAAACAAGCATTTAACTACATATAAAAAGAATACGATTCCACTTCAAGTCCTCAATCTCGTACCACGAACCACGAACTTCACGCAAGTGTCGGCAAACCCTTACTCCTCCAAATTGGAGTACTTCGGATGGACCCCGATCCTACGACCCTTTCTCCTGAGGTAGGTCCATATGTCCAGCATGTGAACTACACCTCTGGGGTAGTGGAGTATACTCAGCGAGAAAGGGAATAGGCACTGTGGTAGTCAAGGGAGCACGGCAAGCCCGACGCCGCCCATGTTTCTCGACGCTACCATGTCCGAAAAGGTTGCGCAACCCGACACGAATTCTAGAATTCACGAGATAATATCAAACAAACACGAGTAACCACAAGATAACAAGTAAATGGTACATGTAAACTTTACCGATTAGCTAAGTCATATAATCTGAAAACAATGAAATAAACTAAGATGCACAAAAGAGTTGAAGACTCCCTCACCTTTACCAAGCTCCAAGATACAAGATTGTATTCACATCACTCTCAATTGCCTTGTACCTAATACCAAATTTTACTTCAATTATTATTTAACTACAACATTTATCAATTATTCCTCCATATTAGCTAACTTATAATCTCACTCATTTAGCATGCAATTCCTGTTAAAATTCTATCTTTAACAAGATGCCACCTTATATGCTTTAACTTAACATATGTTCCAAGTAACCATTTTAATAGTTTAATGTATAAGTCTTAAGCATAGCTTCATTCATGCAATACCAAATACAAGCATCATGAACTTCATAACAAGATATAAGCATAAAACAATAGAGTAACTATATATGTGCACAAAGGGGTCATCAACACATTTTCTTCACGAAACTTTACAAATAGCTTGGATCTACATTAGACATGCATAAAGACACATAACAAGCAACTACAAGCTTATACTAGTACTATAGCAACCAAAACTCACATTTTCCCCTTTTGTCAACTAGCCAATTCTTCTTCCACACAAAGTTCAAGATCCCAAAACCACAATCTAATCAATCTATATTACTAGGAAAGCCAAAAGACACCTATCAAAGTCTTGAAAACCCGCTTTGGAGACAAAAGTTCGGGAAGGCCCTAAGCAGGTTTTAACTACAACTACTGTGAGACCCTATATTTTATCTTTGCCTCGATCTACGTGTTTGACCTGTTTATGTGTTATATGAATTAGAATGTGCTAATTCTGTTATTTATATTCCTATTAAATGCTAAGTGTCCATTCATGAAATTTTAATAAAAAAACAGCATCACAAATTTTAACGACGATTTTTGTGAATAGTATTTTGAACACCTGTCCGCTAAAATTTCTATAGGGGTGTTTTAAATGTTTTAAAACCTAGCCATTGGATCTTAATAGACTTGTGTCTGATTAAAATGGATTTTGAATCGGCTTAAGAATTTAAAAAGTTTTTTATACTTTTTTTTTACAAAAATCACGTTTTTAGCCGAGTCGGGTAAAAGTCTTTTCATGAGAAAATTGTTGTCACCCAACAATATTCTACTTAAAATATTCTAAGTGTCAATTTAATGTTTGTGAGCAAAATAGTCATTAAATAGAATTAAGAGACTAAAAAATACTAAAAACTAACAAAATGCTTCAACTTTGACTTTGCATTATTTTTGTTGACCTTGCTTATATATGCATAATATATTAAAATAGCTCATAAAAACAAAAGCTCAAACATACTCAAAACTCACACACATGGTCGAAACTCCCAAGGCCATTTTTGCTTTATTTTTGATCAAATTTTTCAATAGATTTTGCAATACAAAGCCAATACACTTGAACCAAAGTTTGATTGCACTTGTTGGGCATCCATTCTACACCTTTCTTGCATCATATAACATCAAAGCAGAAAGAAAAATTCTAGATCTTAAAATGCCATTTTTATGTTAATTCATATAATTGAATTTTTAGCCGTTGAAATGTTGAATTGATGTTATATTATTGTTCAATCGATGCTAATGATCAGTTATATGTGTGTATATAAGTTTTGAACCGTTGTAGCATGAATTTCAATTTTTTGGGTATTAAAATTGAGTTGTTGGCTATTTGTTGAATAATTGGAGTTGTGGTGGTTGGAATTGATTACTGTTAGCTTCTCAAAGTTTGTTAAATACGTGGTAGTAATGTTGTAATGCCAAAATTTTGGTTGCGATGTCATGGTGAAAGTCCAAAAATTTCAGCCATGGTGCATTGAGGTTTTAGGGCTGTTGGGCTTAATTTAGATGGATTGTGGTTGGTTTCCGAGAGGGCTAATGTAGTTTCTTGAGTAGGTGAGGGATAAAAACTGGTTTGGAGGTAATTGGATTAGTAGATTGTAAGTTATGACTTTTAGAAGTTTGGGATGTCTTTCTTTAAATATTGCAATAATGTCTTTAGATGTTTGGGTGATGTTTGAGTGGTTGAATTATGGGTCGTTGTTGGTTAGATTCGGGTTTGGTTGAGTGGTTTAATGCTTGATAAGTTGGATGGCCTAATTTGTCATCTAACTTAGTTGTTGAGTTGTTAATTGTTTAATTGATGATATGTTATTGAAATGTTATTAGTTGATTATTGATTATTGATTATTGATGAAGTCGGGAGATAGGCATTCTATTTTGTTGTCCTCCTGTGATATGAATGATTATTATTATTGTCATGAGTCTTGGTATGTGTGTGCCACCTCTCGGGCAAAGTTGGGTTGATAACGGCATGACTATCATAGACTGCCCCCAGCTCGCATGGCAGAGGTGCCATGGAGGGAGGGGCTAGTGAGGTACCTCGGGTGAGTGAGTAATGGGGAATTATAAAAAGATCGTTAAGATTGTGATGGCGTTTGGAGCTACACCAACTAGAGTATCCTTTATTGATTGGTTATTATTATTGATGTTTATTATGTGTTTACTGCTCAAATGATGATTTCCAAGGAGTATAGTAAATACTGTTAAGAGATCTATCGAATCCTCACTGGGCTTATTTTATATAAGCCCACTCCTAATTATTGCATGCATACAGGTGAAATTGAACAAGATTACAGGTACGTGCCTCAGGAAGCTGAGAATGTGCCATATGTGGACGAGTCCTATGTGCTAGAGTCTTGTCCATGATATCTGAGATGCAGTTATCTTTTGTTACATTGTATATTTAAACTAGTTATATTGTATTTACTTAGAATTTTATGATGTATAAGATGTTGTAAGATAATGGTTTAAAGGTTGCTAGCTTAGTAGTCTTGTTTTGGAACATGATTAGGTTGCTAGATTGGTTATAATCTATTTTGAAAATGTATGTTATATAATAAATGTATGAAGTTGGAACGGAGGCGTATAACCTGTGGAGTTGGTTGTATGAGTTGCGAAGAAGTTGGTTTAGAGCCTCGGTATCCAAGTTATAGTCATTATACTGTAGAAATTCCGTTGCGTCCTAACTGATCATAGGTGGGGTCGAGTTGGGGCGTTACATTAAGTGGTATTAGAGCGCATATTTTGTTGTTAGCCAGGGTATTCTCGGAATGTAGGTAATGGACTTAGAATGAAAGTATGTATGAAGTGAAAGAAAAGTGAAATATGTATTAATATGATTATGATTAAGTGATTATGTGATTTAGTGACTATGTGATTATATGATCAATTTGTTTATGTGATTGATACTTAAGTTATTTATGTGCTTTACGTGAGTTTGTTACTTATGTGCTAATAATTGTTTATAACCTGTATATGTGCTATAACCTGTGCTAATTCTTTGATTAGTAGAATGGCTGGTAGACCGAGAACGAGAGGTAGGCTGGAGGCAAATAATGAGGCACCGGGTAATGTGGCACCGGGCCGAGATAGGGGTGATGACCGTATTGCTGCAGCTTTGGATAAAATGACGGAAATCATGGCAAGACAGGCAAAGATATTAGCAGGGCAGGCTGCCCAAGCACAGACCATACAAACTCAGTTACAGAACGTTCAGGGTGGTTACCAGGGAAGTAGTATGTTGAAGGAATTCTTGGGTTATTATCCGCTGAGATTCCAGGGTGAACCAGATGATAGGAAAACGGAAGCTTGGATTAATAAGATAGAGAAGATATTCGATCCTCTAGACTATATTGATGAAAGGAAAGTCACTTTTGCAGTCTATTTGTTTGATGATGAAACAGAGGAGTGGTGGCGCACAGTGAGAGCCGGTTGGAAGGCTAGAGGTACTCCTTATGCTTGGGATACCTTTCTTAGAGCGTTTCGGGCTAAGTACATCCCGAGGATTGCATGGGAGCGGAGAGAGGCAGAGTTCCTATCTTTAGTTCAGAGGGATGATATGGTGGCTCAGTATGAGGCCTCTTTCACCAGATTGTCCCGGTATGCACCGAAATTTGTAGCAGATGAAAAGCGTAGGACTCGGAGGTTTGTGTTGGGATTGAGGCCAGAGATTCAGGATGCAATGGCCCTGATTTAGTATGATATATTTTCTGAGGCCTTTGATGCAGCTTCTCGGTTGGAGAAAAGGAAAGGGGAGCAGATTAGACCTAGTCAACCTAGTAAGAGGCCATTTCAGCCGTAGGGTGTATATAGGCCTCCAGTGCAGTAGGTTGTATATAGGCCGCCAGTTTAGCCGAGCTCTTTCAGACCGCATGGTCAGCAGGGTTTCTATAGGCCCCAATTTCAGCAGGGCTCCTTCCAGGCTCAGTCACAGTACAGGCCGGCCCAGTCTCAGGGTCAATATGGGCCTAGTGTTGCGAGACCCTAGCAGCAGGCTGGTACAACTACTTTTTCAGCTTTTAGGTCTTCGAGGGGCAGTGTTAGTCCTTCATCACCGCAGTGTACTTACTGCAAACGTCAGGGCCATTTAGAGGCCGACTATAAGGTGAAAACAGGAACATGTTTGGGTTGCGGTAGCAATCAGTACAAGGCGAGGGATTGCCCTAGATTTCAAAGGTCTGAGGGTCGGGCAGCGACTCAGGGTTATCAGGGTTGACCTACTCGTGGTGTACCTCAGCCGCAGTGGGTTCAGGCTTGGGCCTATGCAGTGGATTTGGAGGAGATACCTAAGGCAGCGGCAGTCGTAGAAGGTAACTTCCTTATACTCAATCAACTTGTTAAAGTATTAATTGATTCTGGTGCTACGCATTCTTTTATTACGCCTACTTGTGTGCAACGTCTTAACATGCAACCTGAAAGATTGCCTTATGTGGTTGAGATTAGTACCTCTTTAACTGATAAGTATGTGACTGACTTAGTATGTAAAGACTGTAAAATACGTGTTAAGGGACAGGATTTTCCTTCGGACCTTATCTTATTTCCTATCCGAGGTTATGATGTTATCTTGGGTATGGACTGGCTGTCTAAGTATGATGCCCAGTTAAACTGTAGAACAAAAGTAGTACAATTTCGTTTGCCATATCAGCCAGTGGTTGAGGTAGCGGGGAACCGGGATACTAAGACGAGTTTTATTATCTCATCAACTAAAGCTGTTAAGCTGGTGAGTAAGGGATGTTTGGGTTATCTAGCTTATTTGATCAACAAGTCATCTGATAAGCTAAAGCTGGATGAAGTTCCTATTATTCGGGAATATCCCAATGTATTTCCCGAGGAGTTTCCAGGATTGCCGCTAGAGAGAGATGTTGAGTTTGTAATTAATCTAATTCCCGGTACTCAACCTATTTCTAAATCAACGTACCAGATTGCACCAGCTGAACTTAAGGAGCTAAAAACACAATTGCAGGAGTTATTAGAGAAGGGTTTCATTCAGCAGAGTTCTTCACCATGTGGAACAACTGTTTTATTTGTAAAGAAGAAGGATGGTACCTTGAGATTATGTATCGACTATCGTGATTTGAATCAGGTGACCATCAAGAACAAGTATCATTTGCCACTGATTGACTAGTTGTTTGATTAACTTCAGGGAGCCAAAGTCTACTCTAAGTTTGACTTGAGGCAAGGGTATTATCAACTTCGAATTCGTACGAAGGATGTTCCAAAGTCTGCTTTCAGGACTCG
The DNA here is from genome assembly GCA_037974665.1 of Ehretia macrophylla. Classification (NCBI taxonomy): domain Eukaryota; kingdom Viridiplantae; phylum Streptophyta; class Magnoliopsida; order Boraginales; family Ehretiaceae; genus Ehretia; species Ehretia macrophylla. The sequence goes on along the minus strand of CM075767.1, from coordinate 18,158,320 downwards.
GTATGGGAATTATGAATTTGTAGTTATGCCCTTTGGACTGACTAATGCACCGACAGCATTCATAGATTTTATGCATAGGGTTTTTTAGCCGTACTTGGACCAGTTCGTGGTAATCTTTATTGATGATATCTTGGTTTATTCTAAGTCTGAATCGGAGCACGAGCAACATCTACAACTTGTCCTACAGAAGCTGCAGAAGCATCAGTTGTTTGCGAAGTTTAACAAATGTGAATTTTGGCTGCAACGGATATTTTTTCTTGGCCATGTGATTACACAGAGCGGTATTTCAGTAGATCCCACTAAGATTGAAGTGGTGATGTCTTGGAAAAGGCCGGAGAATGTTTCAGAGGTTCGTAGCTTCCTTGGCTTGACGGGTTATTACCGTTGGTTTGTCAAGGACTTTTCTAAGATTGCAGGGCCACTTTCTAAATTAACTCAGAAACGGACCAACTTTATTTGGGATGAGAAATATGAGAGTGGATTTCAGGAGTTGAAAAAGAGGTTGACTACCGCTCCAGTACTTGCTCTACCAGAGGGGACCGATAATACGATTATCTACAGTGATGCATCCAAGGAGGGCTTGGGTTGTGTACTTATGCAGAATGGCCGGGTTATTGCCTATGCTTCTAGAAAGTTGAAGCTATATGAGGTGAATTATCTGACTCATGACCTTGAGTTGGCAGCCGTGGTCTTCGCACTGAAAAAGTGGCGTCATAATCTGTGGGGCAGTAAGTTCGAGATTTTCACCAATCATAAAAGTCTGAAGTATTTGTTATCATAGAAGGAATTGAATATGCGTCAACGAAGGTGGATGAAACTTCTTGGAGATTATAATTGTTCTACTAGTTATCTGCCTGGGAAGACAAATATGGTAGCAAACGCTCTTAGCCGTATGGTGAGTATTACTTGTTTAGCTGTTAAAAAGTGGGAGGTTCTTGAGGAATTCAGTTATTGGAGACCGGAATTGACTCAGGTTGGGGTGATGTGTTCACATCTTTATATTCAACCTTTATTGCTGTCTCAGATCAAAGAAGCTCAATAACTTGATTCAAAACTTCAGAAGATCAAGGGTCAGATTACGGATGATCAGTCTGACTTCAAATTACATGAGGATGGTATTCTTCGGTTTCGGAACATGGTATATGTTCATGATGAACTGGATTTGAGGAGAGGCATTCTGGAGGAGGCTCATAATTTTAAGTACACCATTCATCCTGGTGGAAACAAGATGTATCGGGATTTGAAGCAACATTATTGGTGGAATAACATGAAAATGGAGGTTGCTCAGTTTGTATCCAGATGTTTGACTTGTCAGCGAGTGAAGGCCGAACATCAACGACCTGCAGGGTTACTTTAGCCGTTAGCAATACCAGAGTGGAAGTGGGAACATATTACGATCGACTTTGTCTCTAGTTTGCCTAGAACACCGAGAAGTAACGATTCAGTTTAGGTTGTTGTGGACCGTTTGACGAAGACATCTCATTTCATTCCGATGAGGTTGGGAGATGAGGTTGCAAAGTTGACGGATCTTTATGTGGATCAGATTGTTAAACTTTACGGGATTCTATCTAGTATTGTCTCAGATCGAGATCCTCAGTTTACTTCTCGTTTGTGGGAGAAACTTCAGGAGACTTTGGGTACTCAGTTTAACTTCAGTACAGTATATCATCCACAGACCGACGGTCAATCTGAGATGACTATTCAGATTCTGGAAGACATGCTCAGGGCTTGTGTTCTGGACTTCGGGAAGAACTGGGAGAAACATCTACCACTTGCCGAGTTTGCCTATAACAATAGTTATCAAACGACTAATGGGATGACACCTTTTGCAGCTCTCTACGGCTGTAAGTGCCGATCACCTTTGTATTGGGATGAAGTAGGGGAGTGAAGACTATTGATCTGACTATCATGCTAGAGATTCTAGAGAAGATTGAGAATGTTCAATTGATCAGGCAGGGAATGCTTACAGTGCAGAGTAGATTCAAGAGTTATGCTGATAAACGTCGTCAGGATTTGGAGTTTGCAGTCAGGGATCGGGTTTTCTTGAAATTATCTCCTCATAAGGGGTTTGCTCATTGTGGCAAAGGTGGTAAGCTGAGTTCAAGGTTTGCAAGGCCGTTTGAGATTAATGGAAGGGTTGGCAAGTTAGCATATCGGTTGGCTTTACCAGAGCATTTCTCTAATGTCCACGATGTTTTTCACGTGTCTAATTTACGGAAGTATAATCCGGATCCTTCTCATATTCTAGAGCCAGAGCCGTTAAATCTTCATGAGAATTTGACTTATGATGAGTGGCCAATTCGTATTCTTGATCAGATGGAACGGGAATTGAGGTTGAAGAAGATTCCGATGGTCAAAGTGTTGTGGAAGCATCACGAGATTGAGGAAGCTACTTGGAAGATGAGAGATTAGATGCAGCAGCAGTATCCAGATCTTTTTCGTACAACAAGTAAGAATTTTGAGGACAAAATTTCTTTAAGGGGGGGAGAATGTGAGACCCTATATTTTATCTTTGTCTCGATTTGCGTGTTTTGATATGTTTATGTGTTATATGAGTTAGAATGTATTAATTCTGTGATTTATAGTCCTATTACATGCTAAGTGTACATTCATGAAATTTTCATAAAAAACGGCATCAGAAATTTTAACGATGGTTTTTGTGAATAGTATTTTGAATACCTATCCGCTAAAATTTTACAGGGGTGTTTTAAATGTTTTAAAACCTAGTCCTCAGATATTAATAGACCTGTGTCTGATTAAAATGAATTTTGATTCGGCTTTGGAATTTTAAAGGTTTTTACACTTTCTTTTGCAAAAATCACGTTTTTAGCCGAGTCGGGTAAAAGTCTTTGCATGAGAAAATTGTTGACACCCAAAAATATTCTACTTAAAATAGTCTAAGCGTCAATTTAATGTTTGTGAGCAAAATAGTCATTAAATAGAATTAAAAGACTAGAAACTATTAAAAATTAACTTTGTTTCAACTTTGACTTTATTTATTTTTGTTGACCTTGCTTATATATGCATAATATACTAAAATAACTCTTAAAAAAAAGCTCAAACATACTCAAAACTCACACACATGGCCGAAACTCCCAATGCCCTTTTTGCTTGATTTTTGATAAATTTTTCTCATAGATTTTGCAATACAAAGCCAATACACTTGAACCAAATTTTGAGTGCACTTGTTGGGCATCCATTCTACACCTTTCTTGCATCATATAACATCAAAGTGAGAGAAAAATTCTAGATCTTAAAATGTCATTTTTATGTTAATTCATATAATTGAATTTTTAGCCGTTGAAATGTTGAATTGATGTTATATTATTGCTCAGTGGATGCTAAGGATCAGTTATATGTGTGTATATAAGTTTTGAACCGTTGTAGCATGAATTTCTATTTTTCGGGTATTAAAATTGAGTTGTTGGCTATTTGTTGAATAATTGGAGTTGTGGTGGTTGAAATTAATTGTTGTTAGCTTCTCAAAGTTTGTTAAATACGTGGTAGTAATGTTGTAATGCCGAAATTTGATTGCGATGTCGTGGTGAAAGTCCGAAAATTTCAGCCATGGTGCATTGAGGTTTTAGGGCTGTTGGGCTTAATTTAGATGGATTGTGGTTGGTTTCCGAGGGGGCTAATGTAGTTGCTTGAGTAGGTGAGGGATAGAAACTGGTTTGGAGGTCATTGGATTAGTAGATTGTAAGTTATGACTTTTAGAAGTTTGGGATGTCTTTCTTTAAATGTTGCAATAATGTCTTTAGATGTTTGGGTGATGTTTGAGTGGTTGAATTATGGGTCGTTGTTGATTAGATGCGGGTTTGGTTGAGTGGTTAACTGCATGTTAAGTTGGATGGCCTACTTTGCCATCTAACTTAATTGTTGAGTTGTTAATTATTTAATTGATGATATGTTGTTGAAATGTTAGTAGTTGATTATTGATTATTGATGAAGTCGGGAGATAGGCAACCTACTTTGTTGTCCTCCTGAGATATGAATGATTATTATTATTGTCATGAGTCTTGGTATATGTGTGTCATCTCTCGGGCAGCGTCGGGCTGTCAGGTTGATAATGACATGACTACCATAGGCTACCCCCAGCTCGCATGGCGGAGGTGCCATGGAGGGAGGGGCTAGTGAGGTACCTCAGGTATGTGAGTAATGGGGAGTTACAAGAAGAATGGTTAAGTTTGTGATAGCGTTTGGAGCTACACCTACTAGAGTATCCTTTATTGATTGGTTATTATTATTGATGTTTATTGTGTGTTTATTGCTCAAATGATGATTTCCAAGGAGTATAGTAAATACTGTTAAAAGATCTATCGAATCCTCACTGGGCTTGTTTTATATAAGCTCACTCTCAATTATTGCATGCATACAGGTGAAATTGAACAAGATTACGGGTCCGTGCCTCAGAAAGCTGAGAATGTGCCATATGTGGACGAGTCCTATGTGCCAGAGTCTTGTCCTTGATATCTGATTTGTAGTTATCTTTTGTTACATTGTATATTTAAACTAGTTGTATTGTATTTACTTAGAAGTTTTTGATGTATAAGATGTTGTAAGATAATGGTTTAAAGGTTGCTAGCTTAGTAGTCTTGTTTTGGAATATGATTAGATTGCTAGATTGGTTATAATCTATTTTGGAAATGTATGTTATATAGTAAATGTATGAAGTTGGAACGGAGACGTATAACCTATGGATGCAATGGTAAAAGAATGTTTTTGTATATTATGGTTGTGTTGTTTATTGTTGAATTGTTTGTGGAATTGGTTGTATGAGTTGCGAAGAAGTTGGTTTAGAGCCTCGGTATCCAAGTTACAGTCGTTATACTGTCGAAATTTCGTTACGTTCTGACTGATCGTAGGTGGGGTCGAGTTGGGACGTTACATTAAGTGGTATCAGAGCGCATGTTTTGTTGTCAGCCGGGGTATTCTCGGAATGTGGGTAATGGACTTAGCATGAAAGTATGTATGAAGTGAAATAAAAGTGAAATATGTGTTAATATGATTATGATTAAGTGATTATGTGATTTAGTGACTATGTGATTATGTGATTAATTTGTTTATGTGATTGATACTTAAGTGATTTATGTGCTTTACGTGAGTTTGTTACTTATGTACTAATAATTGTTTATAACATGTCTATGTGCTATAACCTGTACTAACTCTTTGATTAGTAGAATGGCTGGTAGACCAAGAACCAGAGGTAGGCCTGAGGTAGTTGATGAGGCACCGGGTAATGTGGCACCGGGCCGAGATAGGGGTGATGACCGTTTTGCTGCAGCTATGGATAGAATGATAGAAACTATGGCTGGGCAGGCACAGTTACTAGCAGGGCAAGCTGCCCAAGCTCAGACTTTTTAGACTCAGTTACAACATGTTCAGGGTGGCTATCAGGGACGTAGCACGTTGAAGGAATTCTTGGGTTACTATCCGCCGAGATTCCAGGGCGAACCAGATGACAGGAGGGCAGAGGCTTGGATTAATAAGATTGAGAAGATATTCGATCCTCTAGACTATACTGATGAGAGGAAAGTCACTTTTGCAGTCTATTTGTTTGATGATGAAGCAGAGGAGTAGAGGCGCACAATAAGAACCAGTTGGGAGGCAAAAGGTACTCCTTATGTTTGGGATACCTTTCTTAAAGCGTTTCGGGCTAAGTACGTCCCAAGGATTGCATAGGAGCGGAGAGAGGCGGAGTTCCTGTATTTAGTTCAGGGGGATGATACGGTAGCTCAGTATGAGGCCACTTTTACCAGACTGTCCTGGTATGTAGCAGAGTTTGTAGTAGATGAGGAACGCAGGACTCGGAGGTTTATGTTGGGTTTGAGGCTAAAGATTCAGGATGCAATGGCCCTGAATCAGAATGATATATTTTCTGAGGCCTTTGATGCAGCTTCTCGGTTGGAAAAGAAGAAAGGGGAACAGATTGGACCTAGTCAGCCTAGTAAGAGGCCATTTCAGTCGCATGGTGTATATAGGCCTCCAGTGCAGCAGGTTGTGTACAGGCCGCCAGTTTAGCAGAGCTCTTTCAGACCACAGGTTCAGCAAGGTTTCTATAGGCCCCAGTTTCAGTAGGGCTCCTTCCAGGCTCAGTCATAGTACAGGTCGGCCCAGTCTCAGGGTCAATATAGGCCTAGTGTTGCGAGACCCCAGCAGCAGGATGGTACAACTACTTTTTCAGCTTCTAGGTCTTCGAGGGGCAGTGTTAGTCCTTCATCACCGCAGTGTATTTACTGCAAACGTCAGGGCCATTTGGAGGCCGACTATAGGGTGAAAGCAGGAACATGTTTGGGTTGCGGCAGCAATCAGCACAGGGTGAGGGATTGCCCTAGATTTCAGAGGTTTGAGGGTCGGGCAGCGACTCAGGGTTATCAGGGTCGACCTACTGGTGGTGTACCTCAGCCGCAGCGGGTTCAGGCTTGCCTACGCAGTGGATTTAGAGGAGATACCTGAAGCAGCGGCAATTGTAAAAGGTAACTTCCTTATACTCAATCAATTTGTTAAAGTATTGATTGATTCTGGTGCTACGCATTCTTTCATTACGCCTACTTGTGTGCAACGTGTTAACATGCAACCTGAAAGATTGCCTTATGTGGTTGAGATTAGTACTTCTTTAACTGATAAGTATGTGACTGGCTTAGTATGTAAAGACTGGGGTTAAGATTTTTCTTTGGACCTTATCTTATTTCCTATCCGGGGTTATGATGTTATCTTGGGTATGGGCTGGCTTTCTAAGTATGATGCCCTATTAAACTGTAGAACATAGGTAGTACAGTTTCGTTTGCCAGATCAGCTAGTGGATGAGGTAGCGGGGAATCGGGATACTAAGACGAGTTTTATTATCTCATCAACTAAAGCTGTTAAGTTGGTGAGTAAAGGGTGTTCGGTTTATCTAGCTTATTTGATCAACAAGCCATCTGATAAGCTAAAGCTGGAGGAAGTTCCTATTATTTGGGAATATCCCAATGTATTTCCCGAGGAGTTGCCAGGATTGCCGCCAGAGAGAGAATGTGCCATATGTGGACGAGTCCTATGTGCCAGAGTCTTGTCCTTGATATCTGAGATGTAGTTCTCTTTTGTTATATTGTATATTTAAACTAATTGTATTGTATTTACTTAGAAGTTTATGATGTATAAGATGTTGTAAGATAATGGTTTAAATGTTGCTAGCTTAGTAGTCTTGTTTTGGAACATGATTAGGTTGCTAGATTGGTTATAATCTATTTTGGAAATATATGTTATATAGTAAATGTATGAGGTTAGAACAGAGGCGTATAACCTATGGATGCAATGGTAAAAGAATGTTTATGTATATTATGGTTGTGTTGTTTATTGTTGAATTGTTTGTAGAGTTGGTTGTATGAGTTACGAAGAGGTTGGTTTAGAGCCTCGGTATCCAAGTTACAGTCGTTATACTGCCGAAAAATCGTTGTGTCCTAACTGATCGTAGGTGGGGTCGAGTTGGAGCATTACAACTAGCATATCCGGACCCCAATTTAACGCAACGAAAGCTCCAAAAGTGCTTCCATGCCCCCAAGGATACCTAATCTAAAGCCCAAACGTGCCCGGATTACGTTTTGTGAAAAATCCCCTTCTAAATAGTTAGTTTATTTGCATTTTAACTCAATTTTAGGCAACTTATCTACATGTGAGCTTCTAACTAGAATCAGTAATGTTTAGGGTACCTAAAAGAAGTATCAATTCACTCTAAATAACAAGTTAAAGCACAACCCTAAGTTCAAGCACTATTCATTATCTCATTTATGATCTCAACCTTTTAACCATGGAACATGTTAATAAACCACTCAAAAAGATTTAAATATCATGTAGAAGGTGTACAATACAAGATTAAAGCAATACATAAGCCTAAATTAACAAATCAAGAAATGTGATAATATGATCATAAGCTTGTAATAACAAAAACAAACAAAAACTCCCTCACCGAGGTATGTAGAAGTTTGTAGAAGACCTAGGAACCTTGAAACTACCCTCAATTAGCTTGGACAAGCTTGTGATGAAAAGATTGAAGAGCAAAATCTCTCATTTCCTTCTCCTATGGCCATTGGGTTTGGGGGAGACAAAAGGGGAATTAATTCAATTGTTTTTTAGCTCTATTGCATGTATATGTGATGTATTATGTATATAGTATATGTATATGGTTTAAGTTGGGGTCAAATGTAAGTCAAAATTCTAATTAAAAGACTAATTAATTTAAACTACATAAATAACTATTATCACACTCCTTAATTCATGAATCTTGCATTCGCTCTCAAACATCTCATTAAACACATATGGGGTTCTAAAGCGTTTAACTTCACTAGGAGCATTATTTACATTCATTAAACTAAGATTACCAAGCTAAACCATCCAGATGACTAAAATCACTTAACTTAATTTACAAGACTTGACCACATTCTTGAGTTTCCTAACTTGCAATAGCTCTCTTTCATAGCTAATACTAGCATTCATGGAACTACTCTTTTTCTTGATTCACTAGATGGCAAGTAACTATCTCCAATTCAATTAAGCATTCACACATAACCACCATTCATCACCATTAAGCTTCCTACTACCTAAAATTGCTCATTATTCACTAGAACCAACCATCAAGGCATCTTAAACCTGTAGCAAGATAAGTTGAAATTCTAGTCTACCTTGGCTTGACTTTTCTGCTTCGGTTACCAGCCTAATTGTTCTCCAAAAATTCTGAAACTCCACATAAATGTAGTTCATCGAATGTAGATGGGTTTAGCCTTAAACGGATCTATTATATTCAATGAGATATGACCTCTACAATATCATCGCGCAATCTGCCCTGCACCAGCGCGAGAAACCAGACACATTTTGGAAATGGCTAAATCGGAGACCTTAAACGTTAAAATTAGCCTTAGCCCTAAAAATCAACATTTTTTGTAAACTTCCTAATCTAGTTGGTGTGTAAATTTCGTTACTTTTAGAGTACGTTTGCTATGCCAAAAGGGCTCTAGAAGACGGGTGATATATTCTGTCCAGAAATTTCACCTTTGCACCTTTGTTATTTTCTTGCATTCCTAGCTAGTTTTGCACTTTGTTTAAGCCTAGACCACACCTAAGAACTTCTTTGAGACCATTCACCAAACACCTAATCTACACCTTTGAACATTTACTACAACAATCTCAACAACTAGAGTTAGCATATAAAACTTGATCCATAGGTACTACAGAACTAATAGAATCATTAACATGCTTTATCTTTATCAAATCATACATTTCTAGGTACTTTACATACACATCTTCATCATAGCATTCACTATCATAGCATTAAAACCAAGTAAAAATGCACAAAGGATGAAACCCTCACCTCCAAGAAGCTAAAATATGCAAGATTGAGCCAAAAATCTCTTCTTTTTCTCTTGATTTCCCCCTATTGCTCTTCCTTTTCTCTCTTCTCCTCCACTTTCTTCTTGTCGTTTCTCTCCCTCTCATTTCTCTCTCTCTCTCTCTCTTTTTGGCTGATAGAAATAAGCTTCCAAAGAGAAGCTTCTAGTCATTTAAATGCAAGAATGGGCTTGTGTTTAGTTGTAGGCTTGGTTTGGGCTTTATTTAGTTTAATTTAGGTGGTAGACAAAGGCCCAAAGCTAGCTAAGTCTTCCTATTGGCCCAAAATAAAATTCCTACACTAGTGTTGTTACTATTTATTCGTTACATTTAACAATTTTCCTACTTATCCACCCAACATGCAATGCAAGATATTTTTATGAACGTATGCTAAGAAACAAATATATGACATGAGAAAAATATGAGATTCACAAAAATAAACACTTCAATTTTCACCCCGTGCTTAGGGCTACCTATTCAATTAATATAACTAACGAAAACTACCAATTAAATGTAAAAGAAGAATTTACAAATAAATAGAATGCTAATTTAATTATCTCACTTAAATTAATTAAACACTTTTTGAACATTTCCAAAAATAAAAAAGTTCATACTAAGAAAAATTTGTTACTAACTAATAAAATCACACCATTATGCACTTTCATTTCGAATAAACACATAGTTGCATGCAATTAAGTATTAATCACTACATGTTATGTTTGGGCTGTCATACTCTTCCCTTCTTCAAACAATTGTGTCCTCGCAATTCTTCTTCCCAAAAGAATCCCGCATCAACCAAAAATCTAAACTTTGATGACTAACCAACAGCTACTAAGCAAGAGCATTGAATAAGAATGCCAATCGTAAAAGCCCTAATAGAACACCACAAAATACCCCATAAGAAATCCGAAGTAAGAGGCCAAATAAAGGCTTAAATTAATATATATTGATCACAAAATTCCGAGGATAAATCCTTTAAAGACAAATACCATATAAGAAACTCACATATAATTGTTGAACAAAAAATCTAATCAAGAATCCCAAGTAAAAATACCAGTGACAATGCTGATAAGATTTCCAAATGAGAAGTTCCAATAAGAAGAAGTACTGATTAAGGAGTTTTAATAAGAATCCTGATGGCTGAGTTTCAAATGCCAAATATGAATACTGCCAAGAATTCCAATAAAATGCCAAAGGGAGTACCATTTATGAGATCTCAAATAAAAAGACCACCAGCTGAACATCTTTAAATAAGAATTCCGAAAGATTACCCAATAAGAATCCCAATGATCGAGTTCCGAATATGAACTCCACTCCCCAGTAGATGTCCGAAGAAATGCCTCCCTCTTTTGTTGATTTCCATTCTTGGCAGGTCTGCCACTAGCCATTTCTTTATAGGGGAAGAGTTTACTTACCAACTCAAGGGGTATTGCATGTATGCAGTTGATACTACATAAGGTAGACATCACATAATACACATATAACATATTTGATATAATTTTCACATATTATGAAACTTTTGCATAGGCATAATTAATACTTAAACTAGTATGTAATGTAACCAATAACCATGTAAAGTTCAATAACAACTAGCTCATTAGCAAGATATACTAGCACAAATAACAACTTAGTTCATAGAGTTTAAGTGCATATACTACTAAAAGCTAAGGTGAATAACTACTGATAGGAATACTTAGATACATAAATGATCATATATACATGTACATATCATATACTCATCATACATTTTACATTTATAGCACATAGATGCACGCATAACCACATTATTGCACATATAAATCATTCTTTGCTTATTGCACAGACAAGTCACATAGACGTACATATAGTCACATAACTACACATACTGCACATTTTTCATAGTTTACACAAGTATAACATATAGGAGCACATTTCATTCAAGCAAACATAATTTCACAAGCAAGCACAAACCTATCTAAAACATATTTCACATGCGTACAATCGGGGTTCTCTACCCAACAGACCGAGGACCCTGTCCTGGCTGAGAGCTAACTAAGCTTTGATACCACTTCTGTAACGCCCCAATCCTTCACGGAACCGGGACTTTTATTAACCAAACTATACTCAACCCAAATCCAAACCCAGGCATAAAATTTTAGGGAAAACGGACTGAGTCTTCCCTGTTTTTAGGACTAATCAAAAACCTGCAAACAGCAAGTATAATCACAATACAACACCCCAACTTCAATTATCCAACTTTTCCCAATCTCAAGGCCATCCGAGTCTTAGACAAAACATAACCATATAAGCATGCAATTAAAAGGCAATAAAATCTATATTTAGCTATTACATGTCAACTACTCTATTAAACCACATAAGTTCTTAATTTAATTTAATATCCAACAAGTCGTACAAAATACATACAAGACTTCAAGGGGTTTCAAAACAGAACAAAAATATATTATGTCCCATCTTCACAAACAGCTTCCAACCACATCGAGATAAGCAACTAACAACACGGCACACAAGGTAGTTATTCTAACTGCACCTGAAACATGTTAAAACGAGGAATGAGTAACCAAAGTTACTAAGTGAGGGAGGTGATGCAATAAACCAGGGTATGCTTTCATGAGACGCAACAAAGATAATAACATTAATACCACAAATAAACAAGCTAATTAAACAAGCATTTAACTACATATAAAAAGGATACGGTTCCACTTCAAGTCCTCAATCTCGTACCACGAACCACAAACTTCACGCAAGTGCCGACAAACCCTTACTCCTTCAAATTAGGGTACTCTGAATGTACCCCAATCCTTTGACCCAGTCTCCTAAGGTAGGTCCACATGCCAATGAGGTGAACCACGCCTCTATGGTAGTGGAATATACTCAGTGAGAAAGGGAATAGGTACCATGGCAGTCGATGGAGCACGGCAAGCCCAACGCCGCCCATGTTTCTCGACGCTACCATATTTGAAAAGGTTGCGCAACCCGACACGAATTCAAGAATTCACGAGATAATATCAAACAAACACGAGTAACCACAAGATAACAAGTAAATGGTACATGTAAACTTTACCGATTAGCTAAGTCATATAATCTGAAAACAATGAAATAAACTAAGATGCACAAAAGGGTTGAAGACTCTCTTACTTTTACTGAGCTCCAAGATACAAGATTGTATTCACATCACTTTCAATCGCCTTGTACCTAATACCAAATATTACTTCAATTATTCTTTAACTACAACATTTATCAATTATTCCTCCATGTTAGCTAACTTATAGTCTTACTCATTTAGCATGCAATTCCTATTAAAATTCTATCTTTAACAAGATGCCACCTTATATGCTTTAACTTAACATATGTTCCAAGTAACCATTTTAGTAGTTTAATGTATATGTCTTAAGCATAGCTTCATTCATGCAACACTAAATACAAGCAATATGAACTTTCATAACAAATATAAGCATTAAACAAGAGAGTAACTATATATGTGCACAAAGGGGTCATCAACACATTTTCTTCACGAAACTCTACAAATAGCTTGGATCTACATTATACATGCATAAAGACACATAACAAGCAACTACAAGCTTATACCAGCACTATAGCAACCAAGACTCACATTTTCCCCTTTTGTCAACTAGCCAATTCTTCTCCCACACAAAGTTCAAGATCCCAAAACCACAATATAATCAATCATTATTCCAAGGAAGGCCAAAAGATACCTATCAAAGTCTTGAAAATCCTCTTTGGAGACAAAAGCTCGGGAAGGCCTCGAGTGGGTTTTAACTACAACTACCATATCCGGATCCTAATATAACGCAACTAAAGCACCAAAAGTGCTTCCATGCCCCAAGGATACCTAATCTAAAGTCCAAATATGCCCGGATTACATTTCATGAAAAACCCCCTTCTAAAAAGTTGATTTATTTGTATTTTAACTCAATTTTAGGCAACTTATCTACATGTGAGCTCCTAACTATATTCAATAATGTCTAGGGCACCTAAAAGAAGTATCAATTCACTCTAAATAACAAGTTAAAGCAAAACCCTAAGTTCAAGCACTATTCATCATCTCTTTTATGATCTCAAGCTTTTAACCATGGAGCATGCTAATAAACCACTCAAACAAGATTTAAATATCATGTAGAAGGTGTACGATACAAGATTAAAGCAATACATAAGCCTAAATTAACAAATCAAGAAATGTGATAATATGATCATAAGCTTGTAATAACAAAAACATGTAAAAACTCCCTCACCGAGGTATGTAGAAACTTGTAGAAGACCTAGGAACCTTGAAACTACCCTCAATTAGCTTGGATAAGCTTGTGATGAAAAGATTGAAAAGCAAAATCTCTCATTTCCTTCTCTTATGGCCATCGGGTTTGGGGGGCACAAAAGAGGAATTAATTCAATTATTTTTTAGCTCTATTGCATGTATATGTGATGTATTATGTATATAGTATATGTATATGGTTTAAGTTGGGGTCAAATGTAAGTCAAAATTCTAATTAAAAGACTAACTTATTTAAACTACATAAATATCTATAATGACACTCCTTAATTCATGAATCTTGCATTCATTCTCAAACATCTCATTAAGCACATACGAGGTTCTAAAGCATTTAACTTCACTAGGAGCATTATTTACATTCATTAAACTAAGATTACCAAGCTAAACCATCCAAATCACTAAAATCACTTAACTTAATTTACAAGACTTGACCATATTCTTGAGTTTCCTAACTTGCAATAACTCTCTTTCATAGCTAATACTAGCATTCATGAAACTACTCTTTCTCTTGATTCACTAGACAGCAAGTAACTATATCCAATTCAATTGAGCATTCACACATAACCACCATTCATCACCATTAAGCTTCCTACTACCTAAAATTGCTCATTATTCACTAGAACCAACCATCAAGGCATCTTAAACCTGTAGTAAGATAAGTTGAAATTCTAGTCTACACTGGCTTGACTCTGCTGCTTCGGTTACTAGCTTAATTGTTCTCCAAAAACTCTGAAACTCTACAGAAATGTAGTTCATCGAATTTAGATGGGTTTAGCCTCAAATGGATCTCAATTCGGAGTTATATTCAATGAGATATGACCTCTAAAAAATCATTGTGCAATCTGCCCTGCACCAGCGCGAGAATCCAGACATATTTTGGAAATGGCTAAATTGGAGGCCTAAAACGTTAGAATTAGCCTTAGCCCTAGAAATCAACATTTTCTTTAAACAGCCTAATCTAGCTGGTGTGTAAATTTCGTTAATTTTAGAGTACGTTTTCTATGCCAAAAGGGCTCTAGAAGACGGGTGATATGTTCTGTCCAGAAATTTCACCTTTGCACCTTTGTTTTTTTCTTGCATTCCTAGCTAGTTTTGCACTTTGTTTAAGCCTAGACCATACCTAAGAACTTCTTTGAGACCATTAACCAAACACCTAATCTACACCTTTGAACATTTACTACCACAATCTCAACAACTAGAGTTAGCATATAAAACTTGATCCATAGGTACTACAGAACTAATAGAATCATTAACATGCTTTATCTTTATCAAATCATACATTTCTAGGTACTTTACATACACATCTTCATCATAGTATTCACTATCATAGCATTAAAACCAAGTAAAAATGCACAAAGGATGAAACCCTCACCTCCAAGAAGCTAAAATATGCAAGATTGAGCCAAAAATCTCTTCTTTTCCACTTGATTTCCCCCTATTGCTCTTCATTTTCTCTCTTCTCCTCCTCTTTCTTCTTGTCGTTTCTCTCACTCTCATTTCTCTCTCTCTCTTTTTTTTTTTTGGCTGATAGAAATAAGCTTCCAAAGAAAAGCTTCTAGTCATTTAAATGCAAGAATGGGCTTGGGTTTAGTTGTAGGCTTGGGTTGGGCTTTATTTAGTTTAATTTAGGTAGTAGACAAAGGCCCAAAGCTAGCTACGTCTTCCTATTGGCCCAAAATAAAATTCCTACACTAGTGTTGTTACTATTTATTCGTTACGTTTAACAATTTTCCTACTTATCCACCCGACATGCAATGCAAGATATTTTTATGAACGTATGCTAAGAAATAAATATATGACATTAGAAAAATATGAGATTCACAAAAATAAACACTTCAATTTTCACCACGAGCTCAGGGCTATCGATTCAATTAATATAACTAATGAAAACTACCAATTAAATGTAAAAGAATAATTTCCAAATAAATAGAATGCTAATTTAATTATCTCACTTAAATTAATTAAACACGTTTTGCACATTTCTAAAAATAAGAAAGTTCATACTAAGAAATATATGTTACTAACTAATAAAATCACACCATTATGCACTTTCATTTCGAATAAACACATAGGTGCATGCAATTAAGCATTAATCACTACATGTTAGGTTTGGGCTGTCACACTCTCTCCTATCCAGAATACTGATAATCTATAAATAATAGGTATCAGGGTTGGCATGCCTCATTGAGAGCCACCATACAGAAGTTAGAGGGGGAGAGGGAAAACCTAGTCTAGGCGTGCCTACCATAACACGCCACTCAAGTTTTCATGCAGGATTATGGTTTCTTCAGGAAATGCCTGCAACAAATAAATGTACATGACATGGATTTACGGTATGTTTCAAATCTCAAGGTTGACATGTAGTTTCAATGGCTTCATATAAAGGTACACTTCCGATTTAATCAACTTAATTATATTAATTGCAGTAGTGTTTTATTTTATGGTATTAGATTCTTTAATTTTAATAGTGAAGGCATTCTCTGTTTATATCTTTCCATGCATTCGTAACTCGTTTGCAAAACTCCATTAGAGCATCTTCCTTTAAGGTACCATACTCGTTCATGTAACTTTTAACAGCTAATGCCACATGTCCTCTCTCTTTCTCAAACTGCATATTAAATTAGATCAGTATGTGACACTCAATGGCAAAATGGTAAAATTGACTCGTGAAACTTAGTAGTAATCTTTTCTTGTTTGAAAATATTATCAAGAACTAAGCCCTTGTGTTTCTTCAAACCATCTTAACTATCATTCCTTTAATTTTCATTAGAGAGTGTTGTAAGCTTATCAAAATAGAGAGGTAGAGACATTATTTGGAATAGAGTAAATGACTTAGCACTACATGGGTTTCGCCAAAAGTGCACTATACTCTCTTATGTTTTTATAAATAAGTTGATTACTCTCCTTTGTTTTAAAAATGAAGTTGAATATCCCCCTGTGTTCTAGCTGATTATCCTAATGTGTTTTATAAACGTAGATGAATACCCTTTGTGTTTTTACTAACGTAGCTGAATGCTTGCTTATGTTAGGAAAATCATTCATTTTAACAAGGGTATTCAATTACGTTTTTAAAACATAGGGGTTTAATGATCAGCTATATTTTTAAAACACAGTAGGATAATCATCTTATTTATATAATAAATGAGGGTATTGTGCACTTTTAACAAGACAAATGAGGATGTTAAGTCATTTACTTTTTGGATTAAAATCGACTTCTTTCTTCTTGGTAAAAGAATAGAGGACGTGACTTTTTATTTTAAAACATAGATTTTTAATCACATATAAGAGAATAATCAAACCATATGTCGTATCATAGGAGATAATAGAATTCTTATTAAATTCTTTCATGTTCAAATTTTTTTTTTCATTTAGCTTATCGTTACCGGTAATTGAATTAGTATGTTCTTCTATTTTACAAACCCTTTCAATAAGTAATTTTCATGCATTCAATTCCTTCTATCTAAATCATACCAATTGAGCCAGAGTGATGGATAGGGTCGTCAAACTCTATTACTCAATCATATATTCAAATCTATTTAATTAGTAACTTATGAATAATTCGTGGAATGACTTCCACTATTCTTGGTCAAGGATTTCCAGTTACTTAATTAGTAGATCGCATAGGATCCTTAATTGACAAATTCCGTATCTACACACACTTATCTCTATGTCGGAATAGATCGTAACCACTGAGTATAATATCTAATCCTTGATTAGGACTAGCTTAATTATACTAGCAAATTACGGTATCCCTAACACAAGATAATTGTGGTGTCTCAGGTCTAAGGGCTAATCATACTATTATATTGTGCAATGAGTTATTGACTAATCCATGTAATTCATTGTACCAACGGTCATGTTCAGTCACTTGTTCTCAACAAGCATTTATACATCTAGTCTTACGATATGAAACTAATCATCCAAATCAATATCTCCAATTATTTGGATAGTAGACTATAATTCGATCTAATTGGATAAACTAACACCCAATTAATTTATCCTACAATGGGGGACTACTTTTATATTATATTTATGAATATTGATTGTGTCACTCATATTCTTACTTTTAATAATAGAATATATAAATATTATTCTATGGACTTTTATTTAAATTCATTGTATTAATAATAATAATTTAAATAAACTACCCACATTAAATAAATAATACAATCTAACAATGCACAAAATAAGAAATTAAGGATACGTCTAGATTCACGAGGAAAAGGATAATATAGAAAATTAAAGGATTAGAACCCGGATATATCTGCCCCCTTTCCTAACTATATTGATAGTATGTGCCATTATACAAGACTATGAGGTGGTGAAGAATCTTATCAAGACTTCAAAAATAGAGTATTAGTACATCAACCACAATCTATAGTCAGACTCTGTCAACTGAATTCTCACGTTAGGAAAACAAAATTCACATTAGCTATGCATAATTGTAACTCATGGTGACATTGATAAATATCTCGATTCCTTAGTCCGAATTGGTAATTAATCAATTGCTCATGGTCATAGCTATTGCATTTATTGAACTGAGAAAACCATATTAACAAGAGGTAAGAAGAATTACTTCACTCTTGTTCCGCTAGTGGTCAAACAAAACCTAAAAATGTTCATGGGAAAAAGATAATGATCATTAGAGGGCATGGGCATTTTGGACCTATTCACTGTAAATTGATAATTGGTTAATAATTGTCATCTTCACGAAATACTAGTACGATTAATAATCAACTCTAGGCTCGATCAAGGTCTTAGTTTTTCAGATAATAAATTAGATTTGAATCAACTTAAATCCATGTGACAACATGATTAACTTAAAACACAAAATCAAAAGATTTCTGTAAATAATCTTTCATTAGCCTTGCAAAAGAAAAAAATAACTCTAATAACTCACACACCTTGGTTATATGATCTTTGTACTCTACTACTCTCTTTACCTTATCTATTCTAGTCCTTTTCTAATGTCTCCATCGTCAATTCTCTCTCCTGATCTGACTACTTTGTTAGGTATAACATTACAACATTCTTTGACTCTCTCATTTGCATCAACCCAAGCATGCATACATACATCTAGGACACTCCAGCATCAAAGTTTTATTGTACAACTGAACTACTAACACTAGTAATACAATTAAATTTTTGGTTTTCGATAGATGATATCAAAGAGTAACTGATTTTTATTCAATTTTCACGATAATTGCCAAGTGCATACTTACTTGCGCGATATAAAAACTGAGATAAGTAATATGTTAAAATTTTATTCAATTTTCTTGAGCTTATTAAATAAAAGAGGTCCAAATTTTTATTTGGAATACTTAAAATACATTATCACAACGTACACAACATTATGCTTTATTGGCATACAAATATGATAATGAACCAAGAAGGAGTATAAATCATTCATTGACAGGGTTGACAAGCACTAGATAAATAATTTTTTCAAGCTTGACCTTGGAATGAGTATACCCATCGTTATCTTTATATATGGTATTTAATACTCGAGTCAAGTTGTCAATTCGTGTGAGGATTGGCATTGGTACAACAATGGGGTCAAGGCATTCTCTGTTTATATCTTTCCGTGCATTTGTAATTCGTTTGCGAAACTCTACGAGAGCATCTTCCTTTGAGGTACAATGCTCGTTCATATAACTTTCAACTGCTGATGCCACATGTCCTCTTTCTTGCTCAAACTGCATATTATATTAGATCGAGTATGTGACAATCAGTGACAAAATGGTCAAATTAACTAGTGAAACTTTAGTGGTAATCTCTTCTTGTTTGAAAAGATAATCAAGAATTGACAAAAAAAAAAAAAGATAATCAAGAACGAAGCCCTTGTGTTTCTTGAAACCATCTTAACTATCTTTCCTTTAGTTTTCGTTGGAGAGTATAATAAGCTTATCAAAATAAAGAGTAGAGGCACTATTTGGATTAAAATTGATTTCTTTCTTCTTGGTTAAAGAATGGAAAACATGATTTTTTTTTAATGGAAAACATAGATTTTAAATCACATAAGAGAATAATCAAACTATATCTCATATCATAGGAGATAATAGAATTCTTATTAAAATCTTTCATGTTCAACTTTTACAATTATGTGACTAACTTAAAATCTTTCATGCTCAACTTTTACATTTATGTGACCTAACTTATAATTGTTATCATTTATTATTCTTCAGTAAACCTATAATTCCTATGTCATGCAGTAAAGAAATATAACTTGTACCAAGATAAATTAAATTTAGGATTCACCAAAATTGGATGATAATAATGACAAAGAATCAGCAGGAATAATTTCAAATTAAGCGATAGAAAATGATTGTGGCGGACATAATGAAGTATTTACTTTACACCAAAAAAAAATTAAGTATTTACTAAAAGCTTTTTGGACTATAAATGAAATTTTCCTCCAATTAGCTACTTAACTTTAATTTTCATTTGCATGTCAATGGAAACAACATATATTACCGAAAAACATTTCAAATATTCGTCTGTTTTACCTCGTGGCTTGCCACGTCATTTATTAATCTGCCAATTATTGATGAAGCTCGAATAATTAGAGGTTCACTAAATGCCCATTCGAAGACCTCTTGTGTTAGTATGTCTCCCATTCCAACAAATGAAGTTGTTGCAAGCATCATGTAAGCCGCTGATACAAGTGCAACATTCATATACTCCTCGAATTTCGGAACATAGTTCGTGTGATACCATTTAGCCTCTTCAAAATATGTCTAACTAATTTCTTCATCTGAAAATTAATTGAAATAATGGGAATCAAATATAGTCCATTGCTAATTTATGGAAAGGATGCAATATTATAATCCTGACCTCTTCTATTGCATAGTATGTGGCGTATGATTTGCCTTGCTTGGCCAATTCTTGGTCTATTTCAGTGTAAACATCCAGTAGCGCAAGATAACAATGTCTCATGTATGACGGCAGTTGATGTGTGGCAGAAATATTCCAACTGCAAATCAAGTTGAAAATGATAAGGGATTTGAATTAAGCTCAACTGGTAAAAATCTTGAGGGTCTAATTAGAGGTCGTCAGTTCGACTCCTCTCAGGGTCATTGGAGGTTTATTCGATTGTTAACTTCAGGGTCTCATGAGATTAGTCGAGCAAAGTTCGGATACCCACTAATTGTTTCTTTTTTTTTTTAAAAAAGGAAAAAAATGAAGGGATTTGAATTAACCTCTCAATCGCATCTGTAAAAAGTTGAAGCTCGTCAAATGTTCCGTATATATCGTAAATGTCATCGATAATAGAAGTCATACCCAATACTTTGGTTAATATTCTCCTAGCAACACAATATTGAGGCTCAAAATAAACTTCTATTATCCAATAGCAACACTCTACTAATCTGTCTCTTGCGAAAGGGAAATTTTTTGGGACGTCCAAGTCTTTCCACCACCTAAAAATTATAAAAGTGTTATTGAATATACAACTAAAATACTTTATTCAACTAAAAGTTTATTACTGGTCAAGAAATTTAATTACCTTGTAATATGACTTAGTTCTTTTTGGTGCATCTTCTGCAATATGTTGAAGTCCAATTTGGCAAACTTAAGTAATACATCGTTATGTAGTTCATCTTCTTGGTATATTGATATGTACTCTCTCGCTCCAAGTCTTGGCATCGTCAATCTAATTGGAGTCTTAAGAGCTTTAATGACTTGTGCTGCAAGAAAATTGCTCAAGTTGGACACCATGGACTCAAGGTGAGTGGTGGTGAATGTTAGTGCTTCCTCAAGAATATCTTCCCCATGGACTCTAAGATGAGCTGCCTCATACAAGCTTAGAATTCCTCGAACGTTGCTTGATAGAGCTTCATCGAATTTTCCCTTCGTATCCTTGAATTTGTTGAACACGTCTGATTCAAAACCAAAAACTTGATTTGAGATAAGAAAGGGGCCATGCATGAAAAATATTTATGCAAGGGAACAAACTAATTTACCTCCATAATTTTGGTTACACACGGGTAGAGTCAGAACCCTAAACTTAGGGTGTACACTCATGTAGTGTGAGGAATCAGGAGTGTACTCATAGAGTAAGAGGGATTCACAATATAATAATTTTTGTTTTTTTGGACCAAAAAAGTTGAGGGCTTGCACATATCAATATGGCTCCGCCAAGTTCCTCTCAAGTATTTAGAAACGTACATATATAAACTCGTTGTCTAATAAACCTGATCAATTAACCTCAATATACTCTTATCTATTGCCTTTTAAGCATAAGATAAATAGATTCATACAAAAGACAACTTTTTTATTTTTTTATTTTTGCTGGTCAAATGCTTCATGTCTTGAATCATAAGAAGATAAATTCAGGTTTTCTATGGACAAGGACCTAAGTGACTGCTTGCACGGATATACTTGTAATGATAATGTTTTACGTTATCTCTTCACCCCTTGTTTGTATGTATAATAAGAGGTTATATATTTATTTCAAATAGTTCACAGCATATATGGTAAAAGCACTGTTATATAAGGGACGGGTGAAATATTGATATATTGTAATGCTATACTACTAAATAATTAAGCTGTCAAATGCTTACCACAAGTGATAGGATGGCCTTGCGCAATAGTATAAATGTCATTACCATCTTCTTCAAAGCATTCATGATAGAAATCATAAACGTATTTTAATGAGGCATCAATCTCGCTTTCGAAATGGTAAGACACCCCTAGGCGTTGGATTGCATCAATCAACTCTAACTTTTGCAAGGACTTGCCCGGAGCTGCCAATAGCATTTTCCTCACCTCTTCTTTTAGTAGTTCATGGTCACTTTCTTCATGAGATTCATTTTCCTGTAACACGAACTTGACATATTTAATAGGGTAAATTGCGTTACGGGCTACTAAACTTGCACGAAGTTCGACAACTGAATGAAAATGAACAAATAACTAATAGTCTTCACCGTGGGGCTAGAATCACATGAAAGGATAAAATCTCCCCAGATGTTTGGATGAAAATTTGCAGAACGTCGAGCAACCTCACGACCAGAATTTTGATAGGAGAGAGGAAGAGCTGAGGCAGGAAATTGAGCGTTCATGTTTTGGATATTCTATACATTTCGCTTGAACGAATGCTATATTTATACTACGATTCTATATGCTTCGTAACAAGTTTTAATTGCTTAATTAAGACTGAGGCTTGGTTTCCGTCATCTTTATCTTCATAATGGAGTTCTCTAGGGTGGATTTTGATTTTTTTTTTTGGTCAATAAAAATAGGAATTTCACTCATGAAACATTCAACTAACTCGAGTGATTTCAAACAGTACGTCAACTATGTTTATTGGAAGAAAAACTTCCATGAGCAATAGATTTAGGGTAAAGGTATAATTTAATCTATTATCTTTGATGTAATTTTCATTTTCATCCATTATCTTTCAAAATGAATATTTTAGTCCATTATCTTTTGTATAAATAACACTTTTATCTATTATCTTTCGAAATGAATCATTTAATCCAATATATTTCACATCAGTGACGCTATTAGTCCAATATGTTTCTTCCAATATGTTTTGAAGTTAGACTAATGACATCACTGATGTGAAATATATTGGACTAAAAGGTTCATTTCGAAAAATAATAGATGAAAGTGTCATTTACACAAAAAATAAAAGACTAAAAGGTTCATTTTGAAAGATAATGGATGAAAGTGGAAATTATATAAAAAATAATCGACTAAATTATATCTTTACCCATAGAAATATGTGCTTCTGTACACGTATATGCGTTTAAAAAATTGGGGTCAAACACATAAATCATCCCAAAAGTGTTGAAGTTCTTTTTTTTTTTTTTTTTTTTACCTCACAGCCCACTACCATGAGATGCAAACTCTGATCTCCCAACTACCAAGAAGAGTAATTTACTACTAGACTATTACTAAATCTCCCCTAAACTGTTTAAAGTTATTCTTATTAGATTATAAATTTTCATCTTGGGACTTCAAGGTCCAAGATTTTTTTTTTTTACTTTTATATGCCCTAGACTTTAGGGTCCTAGAGTTTCATAAGTGTACAAATTCAATTTTTAAATGACTTTCCGTTAATCTATAAGGTCTTATGATTTGGGATACATATAATTTCCTAGTCATTATTGTCTCTGTGAATTGCTGAGTGTCGGGTTCAAATGAAAGGATCTAAGTCATCAATTTTTAAAATATTTTCATCAATTTTAAAATTATGATTTCTTTATTTTTTATCTTTTTTTATTTCTTTCCCTATTCAATCAACATTTAGTAATGTAAGTAAAAGTCTTCTATCTCCCTTCCATCCCCTCTCTCTCACACGCGAATAAACCCAGCAGAACATTAAAACTCTATTGTTGAAATTCTATCTAAGCCACAAGCGCAAACATTATCCTACCAATTCTTCTATACAAATCTTGGTTTTTGATTGCATTATCTCTGTATTCATATTCTCCAAAAAGAATAGTTATATAGAAAAGCTTTTTAGATGAAATAAATTTATTTGTGGTCTCAACGAGTGACTTGACAAATTAAGATTTCAAGAATTTTATTCAGACATCCTAATTCAACTATTGCTACCATTGTTGGGTTGCTTCTATATGTTTATTCTTATTTAGATAACATAATAAGATGGTCTTAAGCTAGTGTCACTGACTTTGATTAAATTCTTACTTCTTAGTGATTTGCTTATCGAACAGAATTACCACCATGTTAAGTTCAACTTTTCTCTTATGTCCAAGCCTTTACTTATTAGTCAAGGTGCCTACGTTAATTAATCACTTAAAAGAGTTAACTTTTATCAACATGTAGAAGGCCAAACTGTCTAAAATTTTATTCCTTTACTAACTAACTGCATGTTCTCATAGCCATAGTAAGTACTTGTTCTTTACGTACTCTTATTAATCGTGTGACATTTAAACGTAGCTAAACTAATTTACAAGTCATACAAGTAAATTCTATTCATTATTTGCCTTAAGTTAGCTTCCAAATCATAAATCTAATATCCAAACCACTAAAAATTTAAAACTTGTTTAGCTAGTCATGAACAACTTACACATAATTCAAACATTTGAGCGATTCTAACTAGATTAATTATATTAGTCTAACTAACTTACTATTAGATTCTACTCCCTTAATTACCTCATTAATTTCAAGTTGTTAGCACACTATATTATCAAAAATTAACTTGCATCCACCATTCGAATGAGCAAAAGAAAAGGCACGAAGCTGCAACCACCTCCGACGGGCTGCAGTTCGCTAAACAGCCTTTGCCGGCGCTGGGTAATCGGCTGCCGGCATTGACAGTCAACAGAAACACGCACATGCTCACAAAGAACCAAATACTTACGCAATTACTATCTTGCTAATCTTATTTTCATTTCAGAAATCATGTAAAATAAAATACAACCCTTCTCAGGCACTTCAACAAACACATAAGATTCAACTAATCCCAATAAAATAAACAGTTGATTAATACTAACCCGTAAGCTAAATCAAATAAATTAAACAAAAGAGAACTTGCTTAACATCCTACAACCCACAGATCAACATTCAAGCATCATACTTTACATAAATCATATACACATATCATACCCAACTTCAATTAAATATAACAAGTAATTGAAATGAATAAGAAATATCTCCCTCACTTGATTACGCTACTCCAGATCTGATTTCTAACCTCAGCCGCGCGTAGAGAGGCCTTGAGCCCTAGCTATAAATTTTTTTTTCTCTTCTTCTTTTTCACCAAAGCTGCATCCTCTCTCTCTCTCCCTCTCTCTATCTCTCTCTCTCTCTCTCTGCCCGATGGTATGCTGGTGGTGATGAGAAGTTTTGATATGTTGGTGAGGCGCCTGTGTGTGTGTGTCGTGTGAGAGAGATGAAAAAAATCAGAGTGGATTTGGTGGTTTTGTGTGGCCCTGCGCGTGTGTGTAATTGAGAGTGGGTGAGATAAATTTTTTTTTTGTGGCTGAGTTATTTTTTCTATTTATTATTATTATTATTATTATTATTATTATTATTATTATTTATTATTATTATTATTATTATTATTAGTATTATTATTATTATTATTTCCTATTGAAGACCTCAAAATCAACTAATTAGAATTAAAAGATCGGGTGTCTCAGAAATTCGCTCAGTCCCGACCCGGCTTCGTACTCAATTAAAGACAACCGATTAAAAGTACCTAAGATAAATTTAAATAACAATACAATTTATTAAGAATAATTATTCCGGAGCCAATTATTCCTTAAATTAATTAAACGCAATTAATGGAATTAATAATTTATTAACTATTCTACATAAATCTATTATTTATAACTGATATATATCTAAAGAATAATTTAATAACAATATAATCATTCTCAAATTCGGGATTTCACACTAAATTAGCAATTTAAATTAATTATAATATTCACAAGGTGACTTTTAATAAATAAAATTCTAAAGTAACTAAATAATTATTCTTGACAAGTTGATTAAATACAATTAAAATAATTATAATAATGAAATATTAACTGTTTGTTTCTCATAAAATAAAAAAAAATAATTGTTTCATGAAGTTTCATTACTTAATTTATTAATTATAGATAATAATGATAAGTAAAATTCCGGATTAAAAATCTAATTAAAATGCAATTTAATAAAATAAATATGCAATTTCTAATTAAAAATCTATATGCTAGGTCTGGGCATCACACTCTTCCCCCCTACAAAGAATTGCGTCCTCGCAATTCCTTACTCTCAAAAGAGATCTCCATAACAACCATGACAACCCCGGTCGAAATTGTTGCTGGAGAGAAGCATCGCCCAAGAATGCCAAAGAACTCCACATACAAATTCCCGATAAAAGAGTCGAACAAGAACCCATTCTAAAATTCTGAATCCCAAGTAGATGCCAAGATGCAAGTAAATAATTTGAATCATAAACCCCGGTCTCAAAGAATACCACTAGTTCTAATTATTGATTAAGAATCCATGAAGAATTTTCATAAGAATGCCACAAGAATTCCATATTGAAAATTCAGAATAAGGGTACCAAATAAAGGTCCCTATAAGGAATGCCAGCAAATCATACTTCCGTAGATAGAAATGCCACACAAGAATTCCAAGTGCAATGTCAAGCAAGAAGACCAACCGAGTTTTCCAAATGATATTACAAATGAAGATGCAATTAAAGGTCAACCGACATTAAATAATTTCTCCCCAATAAAATACCAAAAGAATATCCCACAAGAAACTCCACTGCAACCGTCATATCTCCGTAGAAAACCAATCATGTATATGGATGCTTCCAACTCCTTATAGATTAGTATGAATGCATGCCAACATTAATTATTTAAATATGAAAGAGACTCATTTGATTCTTACCCAATCCCTCAAGTACTCCCTGCGGGTCCACGAAGTATACCACAGCCAGATCCCTGTGGGTAGAAGCCCCATCTGCAGCACTGCCCTGGGTAGTACCACTCACTCCTGTCTCTCATTTAGGACAGTATTTCACTTGATGTAAGTGGCTTCCACAACCTGTACAACGTCCTGCTCGTTTCTAACAATCTACAACAGAATTCCCCTGGCATTTGTAATAACTACAGTGCACAAGCTGAAATGACCTCTTGGCAGTCTGACTAGGCCCTGTTTCTGGGTCATGTTGCCTCTTTTCTCCCTTAGTCACCCCTCCAAATGACTCCTGCAGGATCTGAATTTCAAGGCCCCGTACCACTCTCAACATAGTTTCTGCTACTTGAACCAGCACCCGAACTTGCTCAGCAATAGAGGTATAATAACCTGTCTCCTCCCTTGATGACCCCTCATCCCCCGGTAGCTTGCCTTCTTCCATCTTTGCTCTACAGAGGGGAAGAGGTTACTTACCAGTTTAAGGGTGGTATATGCATGCAGTTGATGTCATTTATATTAGACTTCTCATAAGATGCTCATATTATATGTGATAGAATTTCACATGCTAAACAATTATTTCATATGCACAATTAATGCCTTAGTCTATTATGCAATTATCAACTATACTGAAGGCTAATAACTCTTAGTGGGATTAGCAAGTTATCATGCTATTTGTAACAACTTAGTTCACAAAATTCAATCACGCATATCATTACTAGTATTTGAGGCAAGTAGTTATTCGTAGAATCATTTGGAGAAGCATTTAATCACATAAATATAAGTATCATACAATCTTCACATATACACAATTACGACACGTAGAGCACACTTGTATTCAAAACACACAAGCCTCATATATAAACACACACACTCATTCGAGTCATGACTACATGCGTACATTCAGGGGTTGCTACCCAATAGCCCAAGGACCCTGTCTCGGCTAAGAGCTAACTAAAGAAGCTCTGATACCACAACTGTAACACCCCAATCCCTCACGAGATCAGAGTCCCAAAACCCAAACCCAAGGCACGAAAAACAAGGGAAAACGGGCGGAGTCTCCCCTATTTATAAGATATTCTAACACCTGTGTCCAGAGAAATTTTCACACAAAACTCCACAATTAACACAAGACATTGAAATTCCCAAGATAACGCTAGTTATCTAGTCCTAGCAAAATAGTCTATAGAGTTCTAGATTAGATAGCTAACAGTATTAATGTCCTCCAAAAAATATTACAGACCGCTAGTCTAAGTGAACTTAGCTTAGTTACATATTTACATTTATCAAATATTTACAAGGCACACAGGCCTCAAAAGATTTCATATTAACCACTACATTTACAAGAACTACCACACAACACCATGCAAGAACTCAAGGAGACTCCCGAGCCTCCTCCTCCGTCTCCAGAGGAACTGAACCTGTCTCGCATGAAATAGTTTAAAGAAAAGAGGAATGAGTATACATTATGAGTATACTCAGTGAGGGAGGTGTACAAATACCTAGAAAGGTTTTAACAAGATTCTCATACAATGCAAATAAACAAGTGTATCATGTAGCTCAAGTATCAATAAGACCAAGTGATAAAATCGATTGCAAGACTAAATGCCAATTCAAGGAAATAAAGCTACAAGCTTACTTTAACAGTTTTAGCTCGAAAACAAATCATAAACAGCAATAAAATATCTCACACATTAAACAACAACTCAACATTAACCAACACTTTAATAGGAATACAATTATAAGTAACAATTATATTAAAAAGGATACGGTTCATCTTCTTGCTTTTAATCTCGAACCACGAACCTCACGAACATGCCGGCAAACCCCAAACACCGACAATTGGGATACTCCAGATGTATCCCGATCCTACGACCCTTTCTCCCGAGATAGGTCCATGCCCGCAGGTGAACCACGCCTCTGGGGTAGTGGAGTATGCCTCAGGGCGAAGGGAATAGGTACCATGGTAGTCGAGGGAGCACGGCAAACCCGACGCCGCCCGTGTTTCTCGACGCTACCATGTTCGAAAAGGTTGCGCAACCCCAAAAAAAATCATTCACAAGATAGTAAATAAAAAGTACATGCAACATTTATTTATTACTAGGCACATAAATGAGGACAGCAAAGTAGGTTGTCCTCAAACATGTAACAATAGAATCAGTTAATCATTGAATTTCAACTAAACATGTAACTCAACTATTCATGTAAACAATTAAGTATTAATGAGCAACAACAGCTACGTAAAGTGTATGAGTCAAGTCAACAGTAAAAAGGCAACTATGAGCTAAATGGCAACTAACTAATTGTAGGATTAAAGTAACCATGTATTTTAAACTAAGGTTCACTAAGCCCCTTTTTAGTGCCAATTAGTTTTCTCTCAACTAGAATAGCCAACATGAAGAGATCGTTAGCTTTATTTCAAATTTCAGTTCTAACTAACCCTTCTTGCATCCTTTATAATTCCTCAAGGCAAGTTAAACCACAAATGCAAATACTAGCTAAAGCAATTGTTAATTAACTTTAAATGTTTCAAACTTCCCCGCATAACTTCTCATAATTAACTTTGATAATTCAATTAACTACACATCTGAGAAGAAGACATAAATAACAACTAGTAAAAATGTCAATTTCTAACTACCTAAAGAATTCTTACTTGAGGTAATGTTAGTTGCTTCTATGTGTTTATTCTTATTTAGATAACATAATAAGATGGTCTTAAGCTAGTGTCACTGACTTTGATTAAATTCTTACTTCTTAGTGATTTGCTTATCGAACATAATTACTACCATGTTAAGTTCAACTTTTCTCTTATGTCCAAGCCTTTACTTATTAGTCAAGGTGCCTACGTTAATTAATCACTTAAAAGAGTTAACTTTTATCAACATGTAGAAGGCCAAACTGTCTAAAATTTTATTCTTTTACTAACTAACTGCATGTTCTCATAGCCATAGTAAGTACTTGTTCTTTACATACTCTTATTAATCGTGTGACATTTAAACATAGCTAAACTAATTTACAAGTCATACAAGTAAATTCTATTCATTATTTGCCTTAAGTTAGCTTCCAAATCATAAATCTAATATCCAAACCACTAAAAATTTAAAACTTGTTTAGCTAGTCATGAACAACGTACACATAATTCAAACATTTGAGCGATTCTAACTAGATTAATTATATTAGTCTAACTAACTTACTATTAGATTCTACTCCCTTAATTACCTCATTAATTTCAAGTTGTTAGCACACTATATTATCAAAAATTAACTTGCATCCACCATTCGAATGAGCAAAAGAAAAGGCATGAAGCTGCAACCACCTCCGACGGGCTGCAGTTCGCTGAACAGCCTTTGCCGGCGCTGGGTAATCGGCTGCTGGCATTGACAGTCAACAGAAACACGCACATGCTCACAAAGAACTAAATACTTACGCAATTACTATCTTGCAAATCTTATTTTCATTTCAGAAATCATGTAAAATAGAATACAACCCTTCTCAGGCACTTCAACAAACACATAAGATTCAACTAATCCCAATAAAATAAACAGTTGATTAATACTAACCCGTAAGCTAAATCAAATAAATTAAGCAAAAGAGATCTTGCTTATCATCCTACAACCCACAGATCAACATTCAAGCATCATACCTCACATATTTCATATACACATATCATACCTGACTCAATTAAATATAACAAGTAATTGAAAGGCATAAGATATATCTCCCTCGCTTGATTATGCTGCTCCAGATCTGATTTCTAACCTCAGCCGCGCGTAGAGAGGCCTTGAGCCCTAGCTATAAATTTTTTTTTCTCTTCTTCTTTTTCACCAAAGCTGCATCCTCTCTCTCTCTCCCTCTCTCTATCTCTCTCTCTCTCTCTCTCTGCCCGATGGTATGCTGGTGGTGATGAGAGGTTTTGATATGTTGGTGAGGGGGCTGTGTGTGTGTGTCGCGTGAGAGAGATGAAAAATCAAAGTGGGTTTGGTGGTTTTGTTTGGACCTGCGCGTGTGTGTAGTTGAGAATGGGTGAGAAAATTTTTTTTTTTTGTGGCTGAGTTATTTTTGCTATTTATTTTTATTATTTTTTTTATTATTATTATTATTATTATTATTATTTTTATTTTATTACTATTATTATTATTAATATTAGTATTATTATTATTATTATTTCCTATTGAAGACCTCAAAATCAACTAATTAGAATTAAAAGATCGGGTGTCTCAGAAATTCACTCAGTCCCGACCCGGCTTCGCACTCAATTAAAGACAACCGATTAAAAATACCTAAGATAAATTTAAATAATAATACAATTTATTAAGAATAATTATTCCGGAGCGGATTATTCCTTAAATTAATTAAACGCAGTTAATGAAATTAATAATTTATTAACTATTCTAGATAAATCTATTATTTATAACTCTTATATATCCAAAGAATAATTTAATAACAATATAATCATTCTCACACTCGGGATTTCACACTAAATTAGCAATTTAAATTAATGATAATATTCACAAGGTGACTTTTAATAAATAAAATTCTAAAGTAACTAAATAATTATTCTTGACAAGTTGATTAAATACAATTAAAATAATTATAATAATGAAATATTAACTGTTTGTTTCTCATAAAATAAAAATAATAATTGTTTCATGAAGTTTCATTACTTAATTTATTAATTATAGATAATAATGATAAGTAAAATTCCGGATTAAAAATCTAATTAAAATGCAATTTAATAAAATAAATATGCAATTTCTAATTAAAAATCTTTATGCTAGGTCTGGGCATCATAGGAATAGGCACCATGGTAGTCGATGGAGCACGGCAAGCCCGACGCCGCTCGTGTTTCTCAACGCTACCATGTCCGAAAAGGTTGTGCAACCCAAAACATGATCACGAGAACCAAGTATATCAATTATCACATATGAGGGACGACAAAGTAGGCCGCCCTCACAATTAAACACAAATAACACGAGAAAACACAAGATAGCGAGTAAATAGTACTTATAAACTATTTCAATTACTAATCATACAATCTATAACCAATAAAATAAGTTAAGATGTACAAAAAGATGAAGATTCCCTCACCTTTTTAAAAACAAACCTGCGAGAATTTAGCCAATCTCTCAAATACTCTCCGAAAGCACCAATCTCTTTAATAACCACTCAAAACCACTACCTAACACAACAATGCTATTCAACTTAAAGACAACTCATTCACATTAAAACAGTTAATTTGCGTGCAATAGTCACATTTTATATCATCATCAAGATATAGCTCAATTAGTATGATCTAAGAACACTAAACATGCATATTTCATGCTAAGGCTAAATGATGTGCTTACTTTAATCAAAAGTTAATTAACAAGCTTGAAGGAAACATTAACTTTCATAATTCCACTAACCATGCACTAGACTACTTTGAACTGCTAAACACGTTATTAAGATACTCTTCTATTCTTTAACTTGCGTTCATTCATGAACATTCCACTAAGTATCGCTAGTTACACTAAGTTAAAATAAGAATTCTAACATATAGTAGAACACATACTTATCACATGAAATTCCGTAGATATTATTCATAGTCAATACACTAAAGTTCACATTATATAAACAACTTAACAATATAGTAAGAATTAGACAATATTCTTTCAAAGTAACTAAATCACACAATTCACAAACTTCGCTAATAGAATACAAAAGCTATCCAAATGCATTTAAACTCTCAAATCACTAACTACAAGTTAATTACTAACATTAAACTTAACTTTAACATTTTTTCCCCTTTGTCTATTAATACAATTTGAAGCACAAACGAAACACAAGTTACATAATTCACAAGTAGTTATTCTACACTTCTAATGACACTTTATAACACCACTTAGAACTATGAAAACCTGTTTTTTAACCACATTTACCATAAAAGCCCCGAAAGCATTTGAACTACAACTACCTAAACCATCCCTCAAATCAATGCCATAAAAGCATTTTAGGCACTACCTAACATAATAAATATTAACTATGGCAACCAAACACATCCAAACAACAAACCTATTCACAACCCCTTTAGTGATCAATCCAATTTTAGCAAGTTCAATCAAGTTTTAACCACTTAAAAACTCTATCTTAGGTACAATAACACCTATGACATCATTTAAAGTTTAATCTAATTCAAAAAATCAACACGATTAACCACGGATACGCTCACATACTAATTCAAACAAGGTTCTTGTAAGAATAGCACCATAGGCTCGTGACAATTAAATCTCACATAACTAATCAACTCACTTAATTAACACATAAAATAACTCATTAGACATCTCATAACCATCAATTAGTTCAAATAACCTCAAAACTCCAAACAAATCAAGCAAGAACTTCACAAAAGCATGCCCTTTCCCCATTTCTAACAGAACCCTAACTTAATCAGTTTGGTTACCTATGCTAATGACCTCCAAAGTTTCTGATTTTCATGTATAAACATATCTCTTTGAGTGTAGATGACTTTAGCCTCAAGCTAAACTCAATTCCGATCTAAATTCTACAAGTTATGACCTTTTCCGTGCAACTGCGCGAACTGCCCCTGCACCAGCGATTTTCAAACACATTTCGGAAATAGTTAAATCGTAGGGTCAAAACTTTAGAATTTGACTTAGCTCTAGAAATCCACATTTATTCTAAACTGTCTAATCTAGCTTCCATAAAAATTTTGTTCAATTCTAAGCACTTTTGCTATACCAAAACTATTTCGGAATTCAGGGCCAGTGCAGTGTCCAAATCCGAATTTTGCTTGCTTATCATCTTCTTGTTATTTCTTGCATTTGAGCCAACAATAACCATTACTTTAGTCTATATAACATTCCTACACTTCATTTATGCATTTAAACAAATACTTTGTCTACCATTTTACATTTAACTAACTAAACTTTATTCTATCAATAAACTACCATAACAATTGCTATTAAACCACAAAAGAGTGTTCTCCACTCATAATAAAAGGCAACTAAAGCATCAATAAGCAAGGATAAGGCAATAAATTATAATCTAGAAATTTTAATTTAAACCCTAACTATTCAAATGCACAAAAGATAAATCTTCCTCACCTAGACCTTGAAGAACATGTAAAAGTTGAGCTAATCTTCTTCTCCTTCCTTATTTTCCTCTATTATTCTTCTCTTCTTGTGTGTGTGTGTTTTAGTCATTTTATTGTGTGTGTGTGTGTGGAAATCTGATTTTTGTGTGTGTTTGTGTGTGTTGTAGTGTATTAGGTGTAAATAATAAAAGAAAAAAAAACCCAAATGACTAACATGTCTTCAACTTAATGTTATTAACTAGTTTGTCATTCTAGTTTAATTCTAACTAATTTAGTTGTTCCAATTCCTAATTGTCTACGTTAATTATTTTTTATGATTCCTACGATTTTTCAAAGTGTTCGTGAAGTCCCGAAATTGCATGTAAAATGAGAATTATGCACATTAACCAATTACACGTGCCTACTTACATAAGAAGGCATTTATAATGATGCAATATATGTTAATAGATGAAATTTCTTGTTAAATTAGATGTATGCACATAGTTTGATATAAATGCATGTTAAACGAAATAGATGCACGTAACCCAAAAAGATGATATTTTATGCAAACGTATATACGTAAATAACTAAAGTAGACATATAAATATATGCACATCAATAAAATAATTATATGCACGGGTCGGGGTGTTACATGCACACTCTCTCAGGAGGATTTCTTCTCACCTTTAGTTGAAGGTTATCCCACCAGTACTGTGTGGTCATTTTAAAAGCTCTGGCGATATGGTCGGTACGTAGTACCCAACTCTCCCCTTCCTCTCTTCTTTTGTTTTTTCTTGCTTTTCTTTTTCTATCTTTCATTCTTACTACTTTTGTATAAACTTATGTTGGTTTTGGTATTTTCTATTATCGGTTTAGTAGTGATGGTGTGTGTTTAGGTTAAACCCATGTATGCCTTTGTAGCCTGCTATTTTTGGTTAACTACTACTGCTGCTTCTCACCCCAACTCCTGTGATGTATTTGTTATGTATTTGTGTCATGTACTTTTATTTTGTTCTTTGAAGTCTTGTTTGTATAGTTTGGGTGCAGATTGCCTTTCTATTTTTGTAATTTAATTAATAAGTATGTTACTTGATAAAAAAAATATACTCGTAGAGACAAATTTCACTCTTAATTTTATTGAATGAATCAATTTTTCATGTAGTTCTTGATAATTGAAAAGTTGAATAAGCCTTTTCGCAATGTTTATGAAAAAAATATTGAAATTGATCCTTGTTTTGGACAAAAAGAAAAAAGGATCCTTGTTTCAATATTTTGGTTAGGTTAAAATATTTTAAGAGTCTCTAGACTATTTGATTGGTCTTATTTTGACCATCGAATTATTTTTAATTTTAAAAGAGACATTAATTGTCTAAGTTTCATATAAGTCATGCCTTTAAAATACCGTTAAAAAACTAACAGAAAAGGGGTTAAAACATAAATTAATAGTGAAATTTAAAAACCTCAAATGAATTATTTTTTTCTTTTTCATTATATATTTTTTTATGTTTTTCTCAGGGTCTTCTTCCTTTTATTATTCTTTTTTTTATCTTTTTTTTTATTTCTTCTTCTTTCCCAAATCTGCTTCCTCCTTCCTTTTTGTGCTTTCCAAATAATGCACTGATTGACAAAATCTTAACAATAAACATTGTGTACAACTTCATTTTTATTCATAACACCATTTTTATTTCCACTAATTCTTAACAAAAACATTATGTACAGCTTCAAAGCAATCACAACACCATAACCCACAAGCGTAGACTTCACACTTAACCCAATTGCTTTTATAAACCCATTGTCGCTGATACGCAAGCAAGTGGGCGTGAAAGTGCCATGACGATGAAGAAGATGATTTTTTGGTTGGTGGTGAGGTTCGCGAAGCAGATGTATTTGTTGGAAAATTGAAACTGAATTCTATTTTCATTGATATGATGGAAGTGGATTACAATAGTTGATAATTTGATATGTTGTGTCGGAGGATCTCTCCGATATTGATTCGGATATCATGGCTCGTGACTCCAGGATTGTGGAGCACTCGTAGGCTCCTTGAATATGGAGCTCAATGGCTCATAATTTAGGAGCTCTGTTTCTCCAGCTCACTTACAAATGATGAACAAGCTCTCTATTTATAGCATACATGAGGCGGTTATAAGCTTCTTCAATTCTCTATGCGCTGATTCAATAATTAGCCACTTTTGTTGGTTGGCCATTGTGTTAAGATAACTGAGGTTCTATCTTAAAATCAATTGGTATTAAGTGGAGTAGTCCAAAATCTTATAAGACGGTCTTAGAGTTTTTGATTTTCTGATATGGAACAAGTGTATATTTTAACACTCTCCCTCACGTATGACTTGATTTAAGAGAGGTCACACGTGGAATATTGAATTTTACACGTGGAAAGGACCGCACGTGGAAGAGATTGAATACACGTGAAAAGGCCAGCACGTGAAAGATTGAACACGCGTGGTATACGAACGAAAGATTAACAAGATTAATTAGACAATGGACCTAACTCTGATACCATGTTAAGATAACTAAGATTTCAACCTAAAATCAATGGACTTTAGGATGGAAACCCAGTTATCTTAACATATTGCAGCACAATTATTGTGGCTTTTCTATTGATAATATCTCTTGCCTTTTGCTCTAGAATAATCCAGCACTACAAATGAGCACTAATATTGCAGCAGTATTTACGTTTTATCCCCTTTCACTTGGTTTTATTGACATTATGTGATAGAATGGCTTGACTGATATCATATTAAAAAACTAGTGGGATTTCGAAAACAAAAATTATGGCGTGGTTAAAATAGGATTGGCCAAATAATTTACCCATTTCGTTAATCTTGACGTTAAATGATCACGTGTCGTTGCATGGGGCAATTTTTAATGACAAAATTAAAAAAAAAAATGCTCTATCCTGCCCCTTGCATCTTCTTGATGTATACATACAATACATGAAATGAACATCATTTTATGGTACAATTTGAACTAATCAACCAAAAATTTAAAAGTACTTATGCGTAATAAAAACAAAATTGTAGGATTTCGTCACATATCTATCCACAACCATCACACGGACTTGGCTTTTCTATAATTTTGTTCTCTACAATTCTATACAATACTCCTCTTGATTAATGTCACATGTCATTAGATCTCATCTATAGACCACATTAATCTTCCTTAACTAACTTTCTAACCATAGTTAGAAAGTATTAAATACCAAATCTAAACTACCATATTTAATTGGCAAACAAATATAGAAGCATGTGATTCTAAAAAAACAAAAAAAAAACACTTTTTCTGGTCCAAGAACAACGATTCCGGAAAAAAATATGCAAGAACAAGTTGGAAGCTCAAATCAAACAAATATCATATGGCTTCCTTTTTAAAAAATAAAAAGAAAAAAAATTGCATGACTTGGAGAAAAAGAATCTAATGGTTTCATTTTTTTTTCTTCTCCAACTTATTCGATCATTTTAAAGCTACTAAATCTACAATATCAACACGAGTTAACTCAAACAAATATCATATGACTTCTTTTTTTAAAAAAAAAAAAAGAAATCGAATGACTTGGAGAAAAAAATCTAATGACTTCAATTTTTTTTTCTTGTCCAACTTCTATATCATTTCTAACATATACTTTAAGTACTGACGAAAATGTATTTCTTGGAACACAAAAATATATAGGTTGAAAGCTTCCAACTTGTTCTTGGGTTTTTGTCTTTTGTTTTTGAGTAAAATGCATCATCCCCCTGTGTTTTCACAAAGTTGCATCATAAATTATTTATTTTAAAAAGTCGCGTTATAAACTCTTTGTTATGAAAAACGTTGTATATCACCCCCTACTGTCTATTTTCCCGTCAAATTTAACATGAGTGTAACACACACGCCTAAGATGCAAGTATGACATTTATCAAGCTATAAAACACATGGAGAAGGAAAAAAATACCCATTTTCTAACATCAATTGATAATTTCCCCCTGTGTTTTTATAAGGTTGTAAATTGCCCCCTCCAAATTTAAAAAAATAAAAAAAATAAAAACCTTAGAGAATTTCCTTTAATTTGAAGTTGATTTTGCATCGATTTAAAGGTGTAATTTGCTTGTAGAAAAACATGGTTCTAAGTGAAGACACGATTACTGCTTAATCGCAATATAACTTTGGATTAATTCCGTTTTCTTGATTCTTTTGCCTATTTTTTTTCAATTTCAAAGTATAGAGTAATGTCTGTTCTTCTTATGCATAAGGTTGTAGTTGATGAACATTTTGTTGGTGGACATCAATGTTCTGTTGTAGATCACTCCACGGGCCTTGACCTTCAAGCATAAGCTTTACATTTGTTTATGGTGGACATCGATATTCTTTTAAATAAACTTTATGATTTTTTATTCTTTAAATTAAATAATATTTATTAGTTTAAGGTTGTAGATCATCTCACTAGGTAGACTAGCACATGGTTCGAATATTACAACTGAAGAATGTTACAAAATAAAAAACATTGTAAGTACCTACATCTGATATTAAAAAGTGACAAATACCCACTTCAGATACTAAAAAGGTTACAAATACCCCATCTACTGATTTATCTTTAAACGATGACAATTTTATCATTTTACAAGGCTAACCAACAGAGTTGAATATAATTGAGTTTGGGGCATGTGTGTAATATTTTTCATAACACAGGGTTTATAATGCTATTTTTTAAAACATAGAGTTTATAATGCAACTTTATGAAAACACAAGGGGATATGGTGCATTTTACTATTTATTTTTTTGGAATCATTGTTCTTGGAGCAGAAAAATAGTTGTTTTATTTTATTTTTCTTCTTCTTTAAATCATATGCTTCCATATTTATTTGCTCATTAAATATGGTAGTTTAGATTTGGTATTTAATACTTTTTTACTATAACAGAAAAGTTAATTTAGCAAGGTTAATGTGGTCTGCAGATGAGATTTAGTGACACGTGCCATTAATCAAGAAGAATATTGTATGAAATTGTAGACAATAAAATTGTAGATGAGCTAAATCTATTTTTTTGTGTGTTATGGGTACAAATTAGGCAAGATGCAATCAATCGTGCATGGTATGGTACTTCCAAAAATAAGAAGCCGCCTAGATTTACGAGGCATAAAGAGGAAACGCCAACCCCTAAGACGTCGTATATACCAATTCAAGCATGACTGCACAGTTATTATGCTACACTAGGGAGTTGGGTTGGGTGAACATAATATGCTTACCAATTTGGGAACATAATACGCTTTCCAATTTAGATCTCTAAAATAGCTACTAGAGTGAAGTAAATATGCAAACATGCATTTGGAAGATATTCATTAGTTGTTACTTGTTAATCAATCTACCGTAAGATTGAGTCTATCATCTGGAAATTTTCTTTTGGACTATCATAGTATTGAAATCTTCTTGAATGATAAAATTTAAGATTTATAACCCGTTGTTTAATAACAAGAAGGTTGATCATACTGATATTCTTATTTTTTTTCTTGTTGCGCGCGAATCAATTTTCCGTCATGATTTAGATTCGAAAAATGTTATCGACTCCAATTTTTTGGGTCATAACGTATACGATGCCAAATTCTTTGCGAAGAGAAAAAAAATATATATAATCATAAAAATCGCACGCTTAGTTACCCAAGTAATCTCTATATTATCTAATTTATTTAGTTTAGTGGGTAAACTTTCATATAAAATTTTTACACCCTATATTTTAATAAGAGTACAAGATTGGTCATTTATGGAAGTCTCTCCCTCACTTAGTCACTTCACTCACTCTCTCTCTCTTATTTTGTAATGATCATGCAATATCACACCATCTCAGTAAAATTTGTATTGAGAGATTAACAGAACGTCATTTAGAAATTGAATTTGTACACTTATGAAACTCTAGGAGACCCTAAAGTCCAGGGCATGTAAAAGTTTATAAAAAAAATAAAAAATCTAGGACCTTGAAGTCCCAAGATGAAAATTTATAATCTAATGAGAATAACTTTAAATTGTTTAGAGAAAATTTAGGAGTAGTCTAATAATGAGTTACTCTTCTTGGCAATTAGAAGATCAGGGTCTGCATCTATGGTAGTGGGTAGAGCTGGCAAATGGGCTAGCCCGGCATGGCCCGATCGAATTGTGGGTTAAGAAAAATGAATCCGGCTCGACATATATGTTTAGTGGGTTGAGCTGGGTTGGGCTAAATTCTTGAAATATAGGACTCAGCTCGGCCCACGAGCCCGCTATCTCTAGTCGCGAGCTGGGCTGGGTTAGCCTATATTTTTTATTAGTGTGTTTTGAATTTTGATAGTTGGATTAATAACAAAAAAAACTTAAGTTTAACCTTTTTTACTAAAAAGTTAATTTAACAATTAACAAGATATAAATTGATTAATAATATTAATATAAATGATAAAACATTACTTAACAAACCATAAGTTCACGAGACATGGATACGTTACTAATAAACATAAAAAAAGAACATTACCTAAATGCTTGAAGAAAGTTGGTGGAGAAGATCTCCATTTTATTATGCTCCTTGTGCGGGTGCTGGGCCTATTGGTGGCGATGGTTGAGAATTAAAATAGTTTGGAACATTTGAGTGGTGAGATCACAGTTGTCGAATCGTGAATCGTATCATGAATCGAAATGTCATTTTTTTGAATCGTAAATCATACCGATTCGGTCACAAATTTGAAACTAGTTGATATTTGACATATTATGTTTCTATTAACAGTTTTTAGTTGAGATTATTTATTTGAATTAATATTAATATATGTTTTTGTTACTTTTCTAGATTGCTCACTACTTCACTTGTTCCTAGTAGCCCAAACAATATCTGCATCACAATATCACACTATTTTTTTTTGTCGGAACAATATCACATTTCACAAATGTCCAAACTAGTTCTCAAAAGCTGTTGTAAACACAAGTGGTCCAATCAATTACGAGTTTTGTGTCCCATTTTTTTACTAAAGTGGGCTTATTTTGCTATCAACTTTGAAATATTTTGGGCTTCTTTTATAAAAAAAAAAAAAAAAAAAAAATTGACCCGAATCCCGAACGATTTAGTGAATCGTTCAATTCACTAACGATTCACACGATTCGGTACCGATTCACTTGCAATTCATGTCAATTCACGATTTTTCTATCCGATTCGTATCATTTTTTTAGTGAATCGTATCGAATCGTATGATTCGAATCGCGAATCGTACGATTCTGATTACATTGGTTGAGATAAAAGATATCTTACAAATGTTTCAGTTCCAAATTGACGACGAAATATATATTTACGTTCACAATAGTTACAAATTACATACCCATGTTCTTCAAAGTAAGCAAAATGATTTCAACAATTTGAACGTAATCGTTGTGAAAGATTTTCTTCCCTCATAGCCATAGATATTTTGTATTCTCTTGTAGTAAAATAAAGATACAATAGTTAGTAAAATAAATATATAGTTTTGTAGGAAAATGAAGTTGAATACACTAACTATTTATAAGAAAAATTACATGTACAAATTATAATATCAAGATGGGCTTTATCTGGGATCGAATTAGGCCTGAGCTGGACTCGAACTGGGTTCGAGTTGGGTTGGGCTGAGCTTATGTGCTGAACTGGGCTGGGTTTGGACACAAATGGACTTGGGCACAAATGGGTTGGGTCTAAAAATATATGACCCAGCTAGGCCCATCTATATGTTGTGAGTTGAGCCGAGTCAAACCCACTTTCATTTGAGTTAGACTGAATCCAAATTTTCATGTATTGAGTTGAATTGGGCCTGTGTCAACTTAGCGCAAATGCCACACCTAGTAGTGGGGCTGGTGGGATGTGAGGTAAAAAAAAAAGAACTTCAACACTTTTGGGATGATTTATGTGTTTGACCCCAATTTTTTAAACGCATATACGTGTACAGAAGCACATATTTCTATTGCTCATGGAAGTTTTTCTTGCGATAAACATAGTTGACGTACTGTTTGAAATCACTGGAGTTAGTTGAATGTTTCATGAGTGAAATTCCTATTTTTATTCACAAAAAAAAAAATTCAAACTCCACCCTAGCTAGAGAACTCCTTTATGAAGATAAAGATGACAGAAACCAAGCCGCAGTCTTAATTAAGCAATTAA
Organism: Ehretia macrophylla; assembly: GCA_037974665.1. NCBI lineage: Eukaryota > Viridiplantae > Streptophyta > Magnoliopsida > Boraginales > Ehretiaceae > Ehretia > Ehretia macrophylla. The sequence continues at coordinate 18,116,096 of CM075767.1, read as the reverse complement.
AACTTGTTATGAAGCATATAGAATCGTAGTATAAATATAGCATTCGCTCAAGCGAAATGTGTAGACTATCCAAGTAACTTACTTTCAGTGTATTCAACTGCCAACTAAAACATGAACGCCCAATTTCCTGCCTCAGCTGTTCCTCTCTCCTATCAAAATTCTGGTCGTGAGGTTCCTCGACGTTCGGCAAATTTTCATCCGTCTATCTGGGGAGATTTTTTCCTTTTATAGGATTCTAGCCCCGCGGTAAATAATATTAGTTATTTGTTTATTTTCATTAAGTTCTAGCCTGTAACGCAATTTACCCTATTAAATATGTCAAGTTCGTGTTACAGGAAAATGGTTCTCATGAAGAAAGTGAACATGAACTACTAAAAGAAGAGGTGAGGAAAATGCTATTGGCAGCTCCAGGCATGTCCTTGCAAAAGCTAGAGTTGATTGATGCAATACAACGCCTAGGGGTGTCTAACCATTTCGAAAGCAAGATTGATGCCTCATTAATTTCTATCATGAATGCTTTGAAGAAGATGGTAATGACATTTATGCTATTGCGCTTCGATTCCGATTACTTAGGCAACATGGCCATCCAATTACTTGTGGTAAGCAATTATTCACAGCATAATGTTTTTACTAGCTAGTATAGCATTACAATATATCAATATTTCACGCGTCCCTTATATAACAGTGCTTTTATTGTATATGTGAACTATTTGAAATAAATATATAACCCCTAATTATCATACTTACAAACAAGCGGTAAAGACATAACGTAAAACATTATCATTACAAGTATATCAGTGCAAGCAGTTACTTGGGTCCTTGTCCATAGAAAACCTGAATTTATCTTCTCATGATATTCAAGACATGAAGCATTTGACCAGCAAAAATAAAAAAATAAAAAAGTCTTTTGTATGAATCTATTATCTTATGCTTAAAAGGTAATAGATAAGACTATATTGAGGTTAATTCATCAGGTTTATTAGACAACGAGTTTATATATGTATGTTTCTAAATATTTGAGGGGAACTTGGCAGAGCCACATTGATATGCGCAAACCCTTAACTTTTTTGGTCCAAAAAAAAATAAAAATTATTATATTGTGAACCCCTCTTACTCTATGAATATATTCCTTAATCCTCACACTACATGAATGTACACCTTAAGTTTAGAGTTCTAATTCTACCCGAGATGTGTGTAACCAAAATTATGGAGGTAAATTAGTTTGTTCCCTAGCTTGCTAAAATATTTTTCATACATGGCCCCTTTCTTATCTCAAATCAAGCTTTTGGTTTTGAATCAGAGGTGTTTAACAAATTCAAGGATACGAAGGGAAAATTCGATGAAGCTCTATCAAGCAACGTTCGAGGAATTCTAAGCTTGTATGAGGCAGCTCATCTTAGAGTCCATGGGGAAGATATTCTTGAGGAAGCACTAACATTCACCACCACTCACCTTGAGTCCATGGTGTCCAACTTGAGCAATTTTCTTGCAGCACAAGTCATTAAAGCTCTTAAGGCTCCAATTAGATTGACGATGCCAAGACTTGAAGCCAGAGAGTACATATCAATATACCAAGAAGATGAACTACATAACGATGTATTACTTAAGTTTGCCAAATTGGACTTCAACATATTGCAACAGATGCACCAAAAAGAACTAAGTCGTATTACAAGGTAATTAAATTTCTTGACCAGTAATAAACTTTGAGTTGAATAAAGTATTTTAGTTGTATATTCAATAACACTTTTATAATTTTTAGGTGGTGGAAAGATTTGGATGTCCCCAAAAGTTTCCCTTTTGCAAGAGACAGATTGGTAGAATTATACTATTGGATAATGGAAGCTTATTTTGAGCCTCAATATTGCGTTGGTAGGAGAATATTAACCAAAGTAATGGGTATGACTTCCATTATCGATGACATTTACGATGTATACGGAACATTTGACGAGCTTCAACTTTTTACAGATGCGATTGAGAGGTTAATTCAAATCCCTTCTTTTTTTTATATTTATTTATCTATGGGTATCAGAGTTTTGTTCGACTAATCTCATGAAACTGTTAACCGAGTAAACCTCCAGCGACTTTGAGGAGGCTCGAACTGGTGACCTTTAGTTACACCCCCAAGATTTTTACCAATTGAGTTTAATTCAAATCTCTTATCATTTTCAACTTGATTTGCAGTTGGAATATTTCCGCCACACATCAACTGCCGTCATACATGAGACATTGTTATCTTGCGCTACTGGATGTTTACACTGACATAGACCAAGAATTGGCCAAGCAAGGCAAATCATACGCCACATACTATGCAATAGAAGAGGTCAGTATATAATATTGCATCCTTTTTTACAAATCAGCCTCTTCCATAAATTAGCAATGAACTTATATTTGATTCCCATTATTTCAATTAATTTTCAGATGAAGAAATTAACTAGAGCATATTTTGAAGAGGCTAAATGGTATCATACGAACTATGTTCCGAAATTCGAGGAGTATATGAAGGTTGCACTTGTATCAGCGGCTTACATGGTGTTTGCAACAACTTCATTTGTTGGAATGGGAGACATACTAACTCAAGAGGTCTTCGAATGGGTATCAAGTGAACCTCTAATTATTCGAGCTTCATCAGTAATTGCCAGATTAATGAATGACATGGAAAGCCACGAGGTAAAACAGACGAACATGCTAATACAATTACCGGTAACAATATACTAAATGAAATATTTGAAATGTTTTTTCGGTAACATATGTTGTTTCCATTGGCATGCAAATGAAAATTAAAGCTAAGTAGCTTATTGGAGGAAAATTTCACTGATAGTCCAAAAAGCTTTTAGTAAATACTTAATTACGTCCGCCACAATCATTTTCTATCACTTAATTTGAAATTATTAATTCCTGCTTATTCTTTGTCATTATTATCATCCAATTTTGGTGAATCTTAATTAAATTTAATTTAGGATTAATACCACTTTTGGTCTCTTATCTTTAACCTCATTGACAATATGGTCTCTTATCTTCAAACGTGATACATTTCAGTCACTTATCTTTTCAAGTTGGGACATCATTAGTCCTTTTGTGTGAATCCATTAAAAAATTGATGGCAAACGCATTTGTCTAGTGTTCCAATTTGAAAAGATAAGAGACTGAAATCTATCACTTTTGAAGATAAAAGATCACATCGTCAATAGGGTTAAAGATAAGGGACCAAAAGTGATATTAACCCTATATTATCTTGGTACAAGTTATATTTATTTACTGCATGACATAGGAATTGTAGTTTTACTGAAGAATAATAAATGATTACAATTATAAGTTAGCTCACATAAATGTAAAAGTTGAACATGAAAGATTTTAATAAGAATTCTATTATCTCCAATGATATGAGATATAGTTTGATTATTCTCTTATGTGATTTAAAATCTATGTTTTAAATAAAAATTCATGTTTTCCATTCTTTAACCAAGAAGAAAGAAGTCAATTTTAATCGAAATATAGTGCCTCTACTCTTTATTTTGATAAGCTTATTACACTCTCCAACGAAAACTAAAGGAAGGATAGTTAAGATGGCTTCAAGAGACACAAGGGCTTCGTTCTTGATTATCTTTTCAAACAAGAAGAGATTACCACTAAAGTTTCAGGAGTTAAATTTACCATTTTGCCACTGATTGTCACATACTGATCTAGTATAATATGCAGTTTGAGCGAGAAAGAGGACATGTGGCATCAGCAGTTGAAAGTTATATGAATGAGTATTGTACCTCAAAGGAAGATGCTCTCGTAGAGCTTCGCAAACGAGTTACAAATGCATGGAAAGATATAAACAGAGAATGCCTTGACCCCATTGTTGTACCAATGCCATTCCTCACGCGAATTGACTATTTGACTCGAGGATTAAATATCATATATAAGGATGACGATGGATATACTCATTCCAAGGTCAGGCTTGAAAAAATCATTTACCTGGTGCTTGTCAACCCTGTGAATGAATGATTTATACTCCTTCTTGGTTCATTATCATATTTGTATGCCAATAAAGCATAATGTTGTGTACGTTGTGACAATGTATTTTAAGTATTCCAAATAAAAATTTGGACCTCTTTTATTTAATAAGCTCAAGAAAATTGAATAAAATTTTAACATATTAATTATCTTAGTTTTTATATCGCGCAAGTTAGTATGTACTTGGCATGAGGGTTAAAAATTACTCTCTGATATCGTCTATCGAAAACCAAAAATTAAATTGTATTACTAGTGTTAGTAGTTTAGCTATACAATAAATGTTAACGTATATATGTATATACAGTTGTATTCTTGCCATTGTTGTATTATTTCCATACTTGTATTTTACCATAGTTAGCACACGGCTTGGGGACCAAGTCACTTGATGCCTATATAACGGCTAAGATTGTACATATTTAAACACATCTTTCATATATATATCAGGGCAAATCTTACAAATAGTCCCTATTGTTTACAAATTTTTAATAAATAGTTCCCATTGTTTGTAAAAATTTTACCAATAGTCCTTATTGTTTCACAAGTCATTCAGTTAGTCCATATTATTTACAAAAGTCCCACAATTAGTCCCCATTGTTTGCAAAAGTCACTCAATTAGTCTCCATTATTTGCAAAAGTCACTCAATTAGTCCCCAATATTTGGTTGCAAACATTGGGGACTAATTGAGTGACTTTTGCAAACAATGGGGACTGATTGAGTGACTTTTGCAAACAATGGGGACTAATTGAGTGACTTTTGCAAACAATGGGGACTAATTGTGGGACTTTTGCAAACAATAGGGACTATTTGTGGGACTTTTACAAACAATGGGGACTAACTGAATGACTTGTGAAACAATAGGGACTATTTGTCCAAAATTTATAAACAATAAGGACTATTTGTCCAATTTCCTCTATATATCATAAAAAACTTGGGCTCTCCAATTCATGTCTTTCTTCTATTTCGACATGGTATCAGAGCTACCATTCTGATAGTCTGTACCATTGTCATCGCAATCTTTTCGTCATTGCCATACAAATCTCAAAATAGCCTTAAACCTATCATAGTAGCGTTCTGTTCCAGGCTGTTTTTCAAAATTTTCGGTCGCCGATTATCCTCACGCGCCATACCAGCTTGTATCCTCTTCATGACGATTCCAGCAATATCTGGAATGCCGCCAGATGCCCAGCCTCGCGCCCTCACGCGCCACCTCCGTGCCGCTGCTGAATTTTTGTTTTCTGCCAAAATTCTGCTAACGTCACTCCTTATCTGCTGACGTCAGCCCTAGTCCCCTGTCAGTGACCAATCAGCCACTCTTTTCTGACTTGTCCTCTGTCTGCCACGTAAAAAAAACAAAAAAAAATGACAGACCCTAACCTGTGGTTTTCAGCGTCCTGAGTTCATTTTGGCTGTCCATTTCTTGAAATTCTTGCCAAAACCCCAACACCGCCCTTTCCTCTTATTCTTGTTGTCTAATATATTTGTCGCATGAATTCTATAATGACCCCAAAACTTAATATCAATTTTTAGGCTAATTAAGATTTGGCTTCTAAAAATCCCTAAGATTACTAGAAGGCTGAAGTGTGGGGTGGGGGGGCTTAAAATTTTTATGTGCTACACGACGAGATAAAAGAGGAGAAAGATTATCTTTAGGGGGCATTCGCGAAATGTTACAAGATTTCTGAGAATGTGAAGTCTCGAATATAACATTCTCATATTTGATTCACGGACTAAAAAAAAAATTAGAGTTGTTCCCGTGCAATGCACTGGTGTGACATTAATATGCAATTACTTTAAATAATTTACGAATCTATTTAACTTTCTAATCACATTATTTAAAAACTATAATATGTAGTTGCTCTAAGTAATTTACCATTACTAAAGAAACCGAATAAAGTAAGCATTTATTAGTTGTTTTTTTTAAATGATCAAACCTTCAAAATACACATGTATCTCCTTTTTTCAAATTGTTGTTTTTACAAAATTTACATCTACCTCGTCCTAATTTGAAGTCATTCTTACTCTTTATACATGTGATTTACTTGTAAATAATTCATCTTTTAACATCAAAAGTTTGAATAATCCAATGGTCAAAGAATATGTTGTGATCTTGCATAGATATGCTTCTCAACAAAACATGCTAGAACACTTCGTACTATAGAAAAAATTATTATCTTTTTGATCAACTTGCACATATACTCAAAACATATTATGGACTACCTAGCAACTTATAATTGATGGTTGTAATGAGTTCAAATTGACACAGATTTGTTATCGCTTTTAATTCACAAATATGTCTCATTAGTTTGAAATGAATTAGGAATATTTAAAGTAGATTTGTTATATGATCTATGTGAAATTCAAATAACTTAGCAAATCACATGAGAAGTCATATAGTATAAAACTTTATCTTTCTTGTTACCATTATATTATAAGATAAACAATAATGAATAAAGAACATAAACATATTAAATCAAATCAAATCTACAATTAAAATAATAAGAGATACGTATTTTGCTAATTTATTATTTAAAATACTTCTTTGAAAACCACATTATTTATAGTTCTTAATACTTTGTCATTATCAAAATCTTTAATCCTTTTTTACTTGTGAATCTTAAAAGTGCAATATATGGTAACCTATAACTGAAAGCATGTCTTGAAAGACATAACCTAATGTAATAAAGAGTTTGATCCTGACTTTTATTTATAGTCATGGAAAAACTTATAGTTAAGCAAAATTGTCTTTGCTATAATTTAACAGAGAAACTTCAATTAGATGAGATCATAGTCGACAGAAGTATATTACTCCAAAAATCAATATTTAACAAATGAAATGTTTAAATAAATTATAAAAGACTCAAAAATTAGTATGAAGTGCAAAAATGTTTATTCGTAGTATATATGATTGTAATATATTATTCTGGTCTGCATATATTATTCTATATAAATAGAGTTATAAAAATTCTTCTAATATAGAACTATAATGCTCAAGTATTCTTTTTATTTATTCCGTCAATATTCTTTGTACATCTTCTAATAAACAGAGTGCATAGAAAGATTCCTTGTAAATTCTAAGATAATAATCCTCCATATTGGATAGAGGTATGTGTGATAATAATCCTCCCTAACACAAGATAACCGTGGTGTCTCAAGTCTAAAGATTAATTGCACTATTACATTGTACAATGAATTATTGACCATTCCATTTAATTCGTTGTACTAGTGGTCATGTCCAATCACTTGTTCTCAATAAACACTTATACATCTATCGTTATGATATGAGACTAATCGTCCAAATTAATATCTCATATTATTTGGATGGTAGACTGTAATCCGATCTTTCCAAATAAACTAATGCCCAATTAATTTATCTTATGATCGGAGATTACTTTTAGAATATATTTATGAATATAGATTATGTCACTCATATCCTTACTCTTATAGATAGAATCTATAAATATTATTCTAATGAACTTTATTTAAATAGTTAATCGCATTTATGATATTTAAATAAACTACCCACATTAATAAATAATATAATTATTATGTCATAAAATTGGCTTTTAGAGCATATAATCCAATAGTTAGTTGTGGTGATTATGTTAGACGAGTTTTAGTTCAGCTTATCTATAAGCTTATCTATACTCCTAGAATATCTGTATTGTCATTTGAAATCTCAACTGTAGATAGAGTTCTTTGTTGTATTGTATCAAGAGTTCTAATAGATGTACACAATCTGATTGTAACACAACTATTATAAATGAATACAAGCTCACTGAATGTTCAACGGGGAAAATAAATCTTTCATGGTATCAAAGCCTAGTTTTTTTTTATAAAACACACGCTTCATATTTCTTTTTCCTGCTCGCGAACATGACTTCCTCTTCATCCCCTCTTACGTCCGATGCAACCTCTGTGGCCATTTCTCTTCCCACAGTCAAGCATATCCCCCAAGAAATTTCTCTTAAGCTTGGGAGTGATAATTTTTTGCTTTGGAAGACACAAGTCTATCCAGTGCTTCGTTGCCATGGTCTTCTCGGTTTTATTGATGGCACAATTAAAAAGCCAGACTCATCTGCTAATGATATTGCACACTGGAATAGGCTCGACCAAATGGTGCTTGGCTGGATTCTGATTCGGTTCTCTCTCAAGTTGTTGACAAGAACACTGCTGGCGATGTATGGCTAACTTTGGAAGTCTTATATGGGTCGCAATCTCGTGCTCGCATTCAGCAGATCAAGACTGAATTGCAATCTCTTTCTAAAGGTGCTCAATCTATCCACTCTTATTTATAGCATGATAAGTCCTTATCTTTGGCATTAGCAAGCGCGGGCAAACCGGTTGATGATGATGATTTTATTTTATGGATGTTGCGAGGCCTAAGCTCGGATTTTGATCCAATTGTATGCGTGATTAATTCGTGCCCAACCAGTCCAACTTTTGCAGAGGTATGTGGGTTGCTTCTCGATTATGAGCTACGTATTAATTCCTCATCTGCTATGCTAGAGAAATTTGAGGCTCTTTTGATTCATAAGCAGCAAAATTATGCGTCTGCTTCATCATCTTTCTTGTCGACTCCCTCAAAGAATTCCAACATGCATCATCAACAACCCAATCGTACCTCACAGTCCACTCGTGGAAATGGTAGAGGACGTCGCGGCGGTCATGGTAGTAGGAAAAGACGTGGTCGTGGTACTTCCCAAAACTCTAATTCTAGCTCTACTTCTGTTGTGTGCTATAGGTGCAGATACCCTTATCATAAAGCCAATAACTATTGGGCACCAGATGAAGCAATTGATGCAACCAGCAAAGCATTTACTGATATGAATGTTGCGAATCCTAATGATCCTCGTTGGTTCATTGACACTAGCGCCACTCATCATATGACTCCAGATGATGATCAGATAAGGCACCTTACTCAGGCAATGACTGTGTTTTAATCGACAATGGTTCAGGTTTGCCAATTTCACATACGGTTCAAATTCTTTTTCGTTCATCCACTAGCTCTTTATTGCATTCAGATGTATTACTTGTTCCTAATCTCACAAAACGCCTCCTATCAGTGGCTCAGTTTACCAAGGATCATAACTGTTTATTTATTTTTACTCCTTATGGTTATTTCATTAAGGACCTAAAGACGGGGAGCTTACTCCACCAAGGGCAGATTAGTGGTGGCCTCTATTCTTTTCAGCCATCTAGCAAAGTATCACTCATGGACAATAAAGTTGCTTCTGATATATGGCATGCTTGGCTAGGACATCCATCAGTGGCAACCTTTTCCCATCTCAATAAAGAGCTATCTCTCACTTCGTCTTCACTTCATCGTGGACCATGTGCAAGCTGTCAATTAGGAAAAAGTAGTCGTCTTCTATTTGATAAATGTGTACATCGATCTTCTAGTCCTTTTGCTATTGTACACTGTGATGTTTGGGGGCCACCCTCCGTTGTTTCAATGGATGGTTATTGATATTATTTGGTTATGCAAAGTAAGTTGCAAGTAAATTATGATCTGATACAGAGTGCGCCAAGAAATGACTGAAATACTTCAAATATATTTAATAAGGATAAAACTTACAAAATAAACTGGGAATGGAAACAGTGGAAATGGAAGTTGAAAACTTTTACAAACTTAAGATTAGATGCTTACAATATTTTTTCGATGCTCAAAATGAATCTTAGGCTCCTCTTTTATAGGTGAAAATGGCTGATTACATGCTTCCTAACACACTCAACATAAAGTAAAAGACAAGAAGCTATAATTGGGCTTTTGAAAAAGTTGAAATGCCAACAATCGGTAGGTGCAGTAGGTGTAGACTTTAAGTCTTGTACCAGCTTTTGCTTTTGTTTTAATCTTGTGAAACTCTAAGTCTCTTTCATGCTTCTGGTGGATGACCTCTCACCTACCCCAAATGAGACATAAAGTCTTACATATAGGCGTCGCCATCACCATCATCTATTTCATCATAGGGGTCCTATGAGTCTTGATACAGCTCACCAAACACTTTTTCTTTTTTAATTTCCTTTAAAGCTCCCTTAAAGGAATCTCCAAGGTCCTTTCTAGGAGTGGATGTCAGTAAATCTTTGAAAAGATCTTTGAGATCTGAGGCTGGTGATACTGGTGGCTAGGATGCTTGTCCTTTTCCTTGATAGTTGTTGCTAAAAATTCAAATTTAGTCCACCATTTAATCATAATTCATCTACAGAGCCAGACATATGAGGCTTTGAGCCCATCCATACAAACTTCCGGAATAGGTTCGAGAACATAATCCCACCTAAAATTCCAGGGGAATTGTTCAATCAAAATAAAATTTAGAAGTCCAATGATTCATTCTCTTACTTCTTCCGTAAGAAGGGTTTGGATGAAGTTTTCATAATGTTTACGTATAAACATCGGGATACAAGAGGGAAAAAGTCCCTAGGTTTTGAACCTATTTAGAAACCATTATTGAAATGTTTGATCAAGGTCATCAAGACGGAATTGAATGAACCAGTTGTGCTTGCGTTGGCGATTTTCATATAAGAGGGCAAACTCCCATGCAGACATATAATCAAAATAATTATATAGTTTAGGATGAAAAGCATAATATTTTAATCTTTTTCAGTGAAAAGATCATCACCCCAGTCTGCAGGATTAAGTATTTGTCTGATAGAGATTTTGCAATATGCAATGTCTTCAGTACCTTTTGACCGAAAGGTTGGATAGAAGATAACTGATCCCGTTTCTATGAGAATCTATTGATAATAGAAAATACCATTTTGCCCATATTGGGGGAGAATTTTATCCTTGAGCACTAGTTTAGCCATTTGATTGGGTGTCATACGAACGTTACTTTTTTCAGCAATATATAGTAGATGGTGACCTGAAATGATATAAGGATACTTTCCACCATTATTGGGTTCTGCTTTGGCATAGGCATCTTGTGACAATGAGTCATCTTCGTTCTTCATTTGAGAAGACGATAGTGTATCCTTGATCCTTTTAGGATTGGGTGATATGTCCGCCATTATTGTCCTGGAGAAATTCTCTGGTTAAGAAGTCATGAAGAGAATTAGTTTATCCTTTTATAAATTCAATATCAAAATCAAAAGCAGATAAAAGTCCTTGTCATCTAACAAAAATTTGTTTTGAAAGAAGGTTTTTAACATCTTTTGCAGATTTGCAATCGATTCTCAACAAAAACGTTTGATTGATAAGATCACTTTCAAATTTAGTGATGCTGAGGACAATGGTCAAAATTTCATTTTTTATGGTTGAATAATTCTATTGGGCTGGTTTCCATAAGCCCGAAGTGAATCAAACCAATTTTTCTTTCCCTTGAATCCTTTGTTTGAGGATTCCTCCATAGCCTAACTCAGAGGCGTCTATTTCAACGATTTTAAAGGCTTCTGGATCAGAGAGAACCAAACAAGGTAAGACCTTAGCCTTTCTCTTTTTAATTTGGACTGCCCTTGTATGCTCTTGTGACCATTGCAAAGGATTCTTTGTTAGCCTTGCATATAAAGGCTTGCAATCTTGTACCAAACTAGGATAGAAGTCTGCAATATAATTAAGACTTCCAAGGAACCTTTGTAGCTATGTTTTGTCTTTGAGCTTGTCTGGGAATTTGTCAGCAAATTGGATTGCACGATCTATAGGTATGATAGATCCTTGAGTAATGTTATGGCCGAAAAATCTTATTTCTGTCTGGAAAGTTTTGGCCTTCTTTGCTGAAACTGCTAATCCTGCTTGTTTAGTAGCAAACACCTTTAAGTATTTAATATGCTGATCAATATTTTGAGAATATATGAGGACATCATCAATATATACAATAATGAAATCGGTATAAAGATTGAATATCTCGTTCATGATTCTCTGAAACTCTGGAGAAGCATTCTTTAGACCAAAGGGCATTACATTCCATTCGAAATGCCCAAAAGGTACCGTAAACGTTGTTTTGTACTTTTTTGCTTCCTCAATCTGGATCTTCCAATATCCATATTTCATATCAAACTTTGAGAGTAGATTTGCCTTGAATAAACGATTGAGAAAATCTATTTTATTAGGCAAAGGATACTTAATCCATCTCAAGGCCTTGTTTAAAGGCTTGTAGTTGATAACCAATCTAGGTGCACCTCTTTCGAGTTCAACAACATTCTCAACATAAAAGGCTGGACAACTCCATGGGCTATAGCTTGGCCTAATGAGACTTTTTTGTTTTAACTTAGCAATTTCTTTCTTGCATAACTCAAGAAATCTTGGACCCATAACGATTGGTCAAGCTTTCGTGGGGATGGATCTTTCTTCAAAATCTGGTTCATATGGTAATTGTACCACATGTCTCTTTCTCCCACAAAAAACGTTGGGTACTTCTACACAAATTTTGCTTTTTATGAGTGAGTTGAGAAATTGTATCTTCTCTTGAATCTTAGGACTTTTGAGTTCTTCTTTAACTTGTCAAAAACTGATTTCCTCTTTGAGAGAAAGTAAGAAGTTTTCTTTATGAGAAATAACTTCAGAGAGTATATCAAGGAATCTTTCATTTGGTTCGGACATGAAAGGGAGTTTGAATGGTATTCCTTGAATCTTAGCTTCAATGCCTGATTCATCAATTTTATGAATAAGAAACAAAGAATGTAGGAATGGGTTTCCTAGGATAATAGGATGAGATAACCCTGAAACCATTAGAAATGGTAGTTTGAAACAAGTATTTCCTTGACAGATAGCTGCATTGGAAACCTTGTATTGAATTCTCAAAGGGGTGCTATCTGCTTGAGATAGTCTTTGACTTGTTTTCTATAGATATTTGGCTGGAATTAAGCCTTCTCTTATGCAATTTAGATTTGTGCAAGAGTCTATTAAGACACTAGTTTTTACTTTATGCTCGCTTTTGACTATGAGTGTGAGCTCAGAGTACCATTTGAACGTGGTAACTCTTTCAATAACATTGACCCAGTTTAATAGGGCTAATTCAGGTGCTTTGAGCGTCTTTTCTTCATTGATTGGTTCATTGATGACCAAAGCTTTTTCTTTAGATCTGATTTTTCCTTGACCAGATGATTCTAGTAGATCTGGAGTTTTGAGGTAATCAGGTCGATCTGGAAGATATTGATCATCAGGTTGCCGCCATGTTGATATATCTGTATTGGCTTCAAGATCAGTGACTCTTTCTTGAAGTAGAACGATCTCTGCCTGGTATAAACCTTTGAGGTTAAACAACTCATTCTTAATTTCACGGACTTCATGCTGAAGTTCTCCAATAGTAGGTTCTTTCTTTCTTGGAGAGTTCTCAACTCTTCCAAGCACCAGTTTGAACGAATAAAAGTCTAGTTGTTTGACTTCTGGTTCAATTGCCATTGGCTGAACAGTCTCTTTTGGTTCAGAGATCTCAATGTATTTAGAAAGCATTTGAGCTTTAACAATTGGATCTTGAATCTGATTAATAAGATCCAGAGTGAGGTTATCTTGGGCTGATAGGACATTTAAGCCAAGTGCGTTGATGTTTGTTGCAAAACATTCTTCGCATCATCCATTGCAATAACACTTTTCTTCTTCTTCTGATGAGTCAGAGGACTAATGAAGCTCATTTAGCTCTGCTTTAGAATTACTTTCTAGATCTTCATTGTCTGAATGTGAACCTATGAGGTTAACTTTGAGATCTTCTCCTTCATCATCGGAAGGTGTAAGAAAGATACGACACAAAGATCTTTTGAGACCTTCGTCAAGATCAAGAGCATGAATGCGTTTTTTTACAGGACATCTATTTTGATAGTGCTCAATCTTTCCACATTTCCAACATACCAGAGCCTTTTGTTTATCATCCTTCTTATGGGGTGTTGAGGCTTCCTTTTTTATGTAAGGTTTTTTCGCAAACCTTTTCTTCTCATTATTTCTTTTATGAAAATAAGGTCTCTTCTTTTCATATCCTTTCTTGGAAGATTTGTGGTTGTGCTATGACTTCTTTCTTTTTTTTGCGAGAGGTTGAAAACCCATATGTTCACAGAAATCTCCCATAGCCTGTTTGCCTTTGAGCTTTTGGCTATCAAGATGACATTTGAGCTTTAAATCATTACAAAGGTCCATTCCTTCCGTAATAACTTATGTTGCTAATTGGCCAAACATGTATTAAGCATATGGAATAATTCCTCCATTTTCGTCTTTGAGATGAGTTCGTAGCTTTTGAGCAAACGCTGCTGGAAGTCTATCAATGAACTTTTCCTTCCAGTAGATGGTTGCTGCATCATCTCTAGAATAGAGTTTGCTAAGGAAAACATCCTTATACCATTTAAAATATGCTAGAGATTTGCATCTTACATTGGACAATTGTTCTCTAGTCTTTTCTGCCAATGTGGCTGTAGACCCAACAAATGCTGTTGTGATACTATATATCAAAGTGTTGACAACATCTGATTGTATTCCTGTCTGCATTCCGCCTTCCAGAACTGGCATTGTGGAAGTGTAGATCTATTGGTGTGCTGCATCATTAAGATAGTTGTCCCACTATCCTTGCAGTTAACCAGTGAATCCATAAACGATTGCTCTAGCGATGTTTTGATTATCTTTTCCACGTAGTCTGAATGCTTGTGCAAACATGAACATTTGTTTGACTTTGTTTATGATCATTTGTTCCGAGTAACCATCAATATTCCATTCGACAATACTGTCACCCGAATAGACCGAATCTCTCAAATATTCTTCATGTAAGAGATCAAGTGGTATAGGCCTAGAGTAATAAGGCCCATATGTCTTTTTCATGTAACTACGTTGAGTTTCATGTTGGTTAAGACATCAAGTGTAGAGGGTTTGACCTCTGCTGCTGATTTAGCATTATCCTTGATTTTGATTCCGCTAATAAGATTAGTAAGTTGATCTACAACTTCTTGCTTGACTGGATCTTTCAAAGAGAAGTTCTTCAAGGATATATTTGGTGGTGACTGAACAATTGGTGAAGATGGCTTTTCTTCTTTTGTCTCTTTTTGTTCTTCTTGATTTCCTTTTATGGTAATCGCTGCTACTACTGCAACTGCGTGATCAATTTGTTTTCCTATTGCCTGTAAATAGAGATTAGTGTAGTTGTTGTGTTATATCACATAATTGATAGATCTGGACAAATCCTTTGAGGATCCTTTATCCAGTTCTTTGGTTCCATTGAATGGAGTAGCTATTGCTTCTTTGGAACCTCACTGTATGAAAACAGTGCAATCTGGAGGATACTTGGATTTGACCATATCTCCTTTAAATGTTTTGTATCCTTGGACTGTTGAGCTAAGCACGTTTAAAAAGGATTGGTCCTAAAAATTAGGCCAATTGAATCATTTTCTTTTGAATAACATTTCTAGCCACCTGAAAAAGTCGGCTTTACTTTGAGTTTTCTCAAGCCATTCTTCAAATAGATTAGCGTAGAACTTTTGCGTTTCTTTGCTCAGTTTGGTAGTATACCAAGCTCTATGATAGTTGTATCTTTCATAAAAAAACTTTGACTCTTTAAGAGTATTGGTTTTGGATATAACCCCAAGGGAGTACCTAGAGTTGGCATATCCCATATCGGAGAATGTAGACGAATTAGCCTTTTTGTTACCTTCAGCTTCGGTAGTAGGGATCTCTACCTTATATTGAGGTTGAGAAACACCTTCACTAGATCGTTTGAGATCTGCAACCACGCATGACCGTTTATCCCGTTCTTGTTCCGTTTGAGGAATTGAGGATGTGGATCTTCTCGAAGAATCTTCGAACTCGATTTTTACCTTTCTTCTATCTGAGAATTTTATAACCGCGTCACCATCTTCATATTGAATAATATGTTCAATGGTTCGAGGTTCTTCTTTGTACGGAGGGGCAATAACTTCGAGTTCTCACCTTTCTGGCAGAGTAACTTGACTCCATTGGATAGTCTTTGGGATATTTATGCATGCTTTGTTGAGATTGGTGGTGAGAACAGTAGTTTCGCCTCTTCTTGCTTGAATTTGTTTGGTTCTGGGAAAATTAGTATTCATGGCCTTGTGGTATACCCTATAAATGAGGGCTACATGTTCTCGTTCTTCTTTAGTATGATAACTGTTAGTTTGAACGGTAAGAGAAAGGGTGTCTAGGATGTACGGATCTGTGAGAGAGACCGTAAAATTTGGATAAGAATTAAAGTGCATAGGTCCATCAAAGAGAGTAGACTCAACAATACCTAGTAGGAAGTCATCTAAAATGAGATGACTTGCATCCCTAAGCATGATTAAGGCTGTCACATTTAAGCCTAATCTAGTCAAGGGTTTTATTGTTACTTGAACAAAACCAAAATGCAGATATTTGTATTTATGTTTATGCATTTCTATAAGTCATTCAGAAAGTAATTGAAATGTTTGATATCCTTCTTTGAGAGGGATTGTTTCTTCAGCAGTTTTATAACATAATTGGAAGCAAATGAAAAACTTCCTTGTTTAAAAATAGTAGAAGGGGGCATAGATGGTAGCTTCCAGGCTAACAACTGATTTTCAATATTTTCAAAAACCTGAACTTCTTTGTTCCTAACTCTTGATCTGGAGGCTACAGAACCAGTTCTAGACATAGACAAACTCCTTCTTAAACGATCTATAATATATGCAAGTGTCGCTGTCAATGACTGATTACTGCCCAACAAGCCTTCACACGGCACAACAAGGTATTACAACGTGACTGCTGCGCAACTTGTCAATATTAGGGAAGCTAAGAAAACAGTAAGTATAAATCTAAAAGATGGCTCTGATACCACGAGGGTATCAAGGGGTGTTATGCAAAGTAAGTTGCAAGCAAATTAAGATATGATACAGTGTGCGCAAGGAAATGACTGAAATACTTCAAATATATTTAATAGAATAGAACTTACAAAAGAAACTGGAAATGGAAACAGCGGAAATGGAAGCTGAAAGCTTTTACAAACTTAATATTATCCACTCATACGCAAATCTGATGTGCAATCTATCTTTCCCATATTTATTGCCATGGTTGAGAATATGTGTAATACAAAAATCAAGTGCATTCAGAGTGATGGTGGTGGTGAATTCATTGGTCGTGGAATTCAGCTTTTATTTCAAAAACATAGAATTGTTCATTGTCTCTCTTGTCCCGGAACTCCGGCTCAAAATGGAGTGGCGGAACGTAACATAGGCATGTTATCGAAATGGGACTCACAATGTTTACTCATAGTAAACCACCTCAATATTTTTGGAATTATGCTTTCTCTACTGCGGCATATCTTATTAATCAGCTACCAACACCTATGCTTCAACACAAATCTCCTTTTGAGATGCTTCATGGGACACGGCCAGATTACTCTTTGCTACGCACGTTTGGCTTCTTATGTTTTCTCTGCCTCAGTTTATTTGGTCGAACAAAATTGGACTTCAAAAGCTGTCATTGTTTATTTCTTGGCTATAGCCCAAATCATAAGGGTTACAAATGTTTAAGTCTCAACACTGGCAAGGTACTAATTTCACGGCATGTCGTCTTCGATGAACATCAGTTCCCTAGTCATTCAATTAGTGCCTCAAGTTCACATTCTCCATTATTTCGATTCCGCAATTTTCTATCTCAATTTTTTGAGGATAGTAATGGTTCGGTTTGCCTACATCAAATAAATCCTCTATGCCATCACAACTATCACACGGGCAGCAACAAGTTGGTGTTTCAGCAGCTAATTCACCAGCACATGTCTTTCCACAACCTTCATTGAATCAGTCTCCACAACATATGTCACCTACTGTACCAACAAATCCATGTTTCACCTCAACTGCACCTACTGATGGTTTGCAAAATCCTTCAAGTTCTGAGCTTGCCTTACCACGTGTGCATCATATGGTCACTAGAAACATGGATGGCACACGCAAGCCACGTGTGTTGATCTCTACACGGTATCCACTTCCAACGTGCCTTCTCTCTATGGCTTCTCAATTGCCGATTGAACCAACATGCTTCTCTTAGGCTATTAAAGATGTGAACTGGCGTGCTGCAATGGTGGAAAAGTTTAATTCTCTTCTTAAAAACAGAACTTGGTCATTGGTACCATCTAGAACTCAAATGAGCATAATCGGGTATAAATGGGTATATTGTATTAAACAAAAATCTGATGGCTCGTTGAAGAGATACAAGGCCCGACTTGTAGCGAAAAGCTATACTCAACAGCCTGACTGTGATTATGGTGACACTTTCAGTCCTGTGGTTCGGCCTGGTACAATCTAATTGGTACTCAGTTTAGCTATTTCGAATAATTGGGTTCTTCGCCAATTGGATGTGAAAAATGCATTTCTGCATAGAGATTTAGCTGAAGATGTATACATGCACCAACCTCAGGGTTTTTGTGATCACACACACCCTGATTATTTTTGCAAACTGCACAAATCATTGTATGGTCTTAAGCAGGCTCCACGTGCGTGGTATCAGAAGTTTAGTCAATTTCTCACATCTTCAAGGTTCACTCATTCTCCTCATGATGCCTCACTCTTTGTTCACCGCCAATCTAGCCATGTTCTCATTTTTTTAATATATGTTGACGACATTATTGTAACGGGCGACTCTACTCAACATATTTCATCTTTTATTGAGCTTCTCTCACGGACCTTTGATATGAAGGACCTGGGTCCTTTGAATTTTTTTCTCGGTATGGAGGTTAAGTCTATTGGTCATGGCATTCTTCTCTCACAAACTAAGTATTCACTGCAACTTCTACAAAGCTTCGGTCTCACTAGCGCCAAGCCAGTTGCTACCCCGATGTCTGGGCCTCGTCTATCTTCGCATGAGGGTGAGCTCTTACAATACCTCACTATGACTAGGCCAGATATTTCTTATGTTGTCAACACTGTTTGTCAGTGTATGCATGCTCCGCGCATTCCACATCTTGTGGCCGCTAAAAAGATTCTTCGTTACATCAAACACACGATACAACACGATCTCCTTTTTAAACCATCTTCAGAACTTCATCTATCTGGTTACTGTGATGTAGACTGGGTTGGTTGCCCCACAACACGTCGCTCAACTACAAGATTTGCAATTTCTTAGGGTTCAAATCTTATCACATAGAGCTCTAAGAAACAAGCAACTGTTTCTAAGTCTAGTTTTGAGGCGGAATATCGTACCATGGCGTCACTAAGTTCGGACCTGCTCTGGGTGCTTCATATTTTAAAATTCCTTGGTGTTACTATTCCTATTACACCTACTATTTTTTGCGACAACGTTAGTTCAATTTATATGGCTTCAAATCCTATCGTTCATAATTGAAGCAAACATATTGATATTAATGTTCATTTTGTTCACGAGAAAGTTGGAGATGGCACTTTCAAGCTCCAATATATAGCACCACTGACCAAATTGCCGATTTATTCACAAAGCCGTTGTACCGCCCACGCTTTGTGCTCCTACGTGACAAGCTTCCTGTCGCTCCTCCACCGTCAGCTTGGGGGGGGGAGGGGATTGGACTTAGTTAAGCTTATCTACACTCCTAGAATATTTGTATTGTCATTTGAAATCTCAACTGTAGATAGAGAGTTCTAATAGATGTACAGAATCTGATTGTACCACAATTATTATAAATGAATACAAACTCGCTGAATGTTCAACGAGGAAAATAAATCTTTCAGATTAGACACAAATATTTTCATATTGTTTGCATGAGTTTGAATCACTGATCGAGCCTTGTCCGACTAGATAGGATCGACACTGTACAAAAATACTAAACCAAATCAAACCAAATTGAGTCTTGTCCCACTAGATAGGGTCAGCACTGTACAAAAAATACTAAATCAAACCAAACTAAGCTTTGCTCCATTAGGTGGGGTCAACACTGTATAAAAAACATTGTAAAAAAAAAATCTCCGCCCCTCCAATATTAGATATCTGATTCGTCCCTTGATGTGGTGTGTTATGAGCTATCATTTTTATGTTTATGATATCAATCATTCATTTCAAATTGATTTTAACTACTTTTTTCAAAACTAAATTTTAAAATTAATGCATGAGACTTAAAAACATCAAATCCTTTGACCCATAATGCACCATATCTAGTAAATGAGAGAATTAATAGAGGAATGGATCCAAATTAACCCATGCATCCTGCCATGCACGACATACTTTTTTTTTTGGTTTTTTTTTTTTTTTTTTTGTTGAATGGACATTTCACTCGGTCAAAACTATACGAGCTAACAAATTCCAGCATTGAAAAGGTTAGAATCCAAAAGATTATATAAATGTGGAGGAACAGTTGAAATCCAATCTACGGGTAATTTTGATAAACAACAAGATTTAATTAAATAATCTATAACTCCATTTTCCGTAATTCGCCGAATCAAACATAAGCGAGGTTGTTCCAAGGCTGCCAGTAGCCTTCGGGTATCGCATAGGATAAGAGAGATTTTCCATTATTTACACGCTCAGGATAAACCAGCGCTTGCCATACCTCTTTAGCATCCAACTCAAAAGTCACTTGTGGAATTAAGCTGGTAACTTTTTGCATACAAACATGCTTGTTCACCCAACGCTAAGGCTTTAGGCTGAATATAGCACTATCTATTGAAATCCGCTTTGCTACACCATAAAAGGGAGCCCCAAGATGGTTTCGGACGATAAATGCCAACCCTGCCTTGCTTTGTCGAGGACAAAATAAAGCGTCATAGTTGCATTTAATAGTTAGGAGAAAATGAGGAATCGCAGTTGCCTTTAATCACCTAGTGGAGTAGGAGACCAATGCTTGAGGTATAATATAAACTGTAAAAATAATTTAAACGTCTCAATTACACACACACACACTCTCAACTCTCTCAGGAGAATTTCTTTTTCCCTCTAGTTGAACGTTATCCCACCAACACTGAGTGGTCATTTTAGGAGCTCCGGCGATATGGTTGGTAGTACCCAATTCTCCCCTTCCTCTCTTCTTTTGTTTTTTCTTGCTTTCCTTTTTCTATCTTTTGTTCTCGCTACTTTTGAATATATTTTGTGTAAACTTATGTTGGTTTTGGTATTTTCTATTGTGAGTTTAGTTGTGATGATATGTGTTTGGGCTATCACCCATGTATGCCTCTGTGGTCTGCTCTTTTTGATCAACTACTATGGCTACTTCTCACCCCCACCCCTGTGATGTATTTGTGTCATGTACTTTTATTTTGTTCTTTGAAGTCTTGTATAGTTTGGGTGCAGATTGCCTTGGTATTTATGTTGTTTAATTAATAAATATGTTGCTTGATAAAAAAATATACTCGTAGACTGTGGGACAAATTTCATTATTAATTTCTATTGAATGAATCATTTTTTCATTTAGTCCTTGATAATTGAAAAGTTGAATAATAAACTTTTTCGCAATGTTTAATAAAAAATATTCAAATTAATCCTTGTTTCCGACAAAAAAAATAAAAATAAAAATCTTTGTTTCAATATTTTGGTTAGGCTAAAATATTTTAGGAGTTTCCAATCTATTCGATTGGTCCTATTTTGACTATCGATTTTTTTTTTTTTTTAATTTTGAAAGAGCCATTAACTGTCTAAAATGGTTTCATATGAGTCATGCCTTTAAAATTCCGTTATAAAACTAACGGAAAGGGGTCAAAACATAAATTAATAATGAAATTTAAAAACCTCAAATGAATTATTTTTTCTTTTTCAGTATATTTTTATTCTTTTCTCATGGTCTTCTTCCTTTTATTATTCTTTTTTTTTCTTTTTTTTTCTTTCCCAAATCTGTTTCCTTCTTCCTGTTTGTGCTTTCCAAACAATGCACTGATTTACAAAATCTTAACAATAAACATTGTGTACAACTTCGTTTTTATTCATAACACCAATTTTATTTCCACTAATTCTTAACAAAATCATTATGTACAGCTTCAAAGCAATCACAACACCATAATCCACAAGCGTAGAATATCTTCTAGGCTTCACACCTAGCCCAACTTGAACTCGCTTACCACTCAAGTCAAGTTCACACCCAATTGCTTTTATAAACCCATTGTCGCTGATACACAAGAAAGTGGGTGCGAAAGTGCCAGGACGATGAAGAGGATGATTTTTTGGTTGGTGGTGAGGTCCGAGAAGCAGATGTTTTTACGTTTTTTAACCCCTTTCTGTTAGTTTTTTTGACATTATGTGATGAGTAATGTTAGACGTCATTGTCTTATTATATATGCATATGTTAACTAAGTTTAATTTGGACAATTATGATATAAGTTTAATGCATCAAATGCTCTCGCCGATATGTTCATTAGTTACTATAATATTTTCGCATTAGTTCAAGAATTAGTTTTTTATCCTCATTAATTCTTATTGCACATACAAAGTCATATATGATTAGCTTTAAAATAACAATTTCTTCATTGTAGCAATTATCAATTCTTCAAGAAAAGAGAGAAAAATCTGGACAAAAAAATGCAATAAATGTGTAAGGTTAAACAAAAGAGAGAGAATAGAGGAAAGGAAACGTTATAAGGAGATAAAAAAAAAATGAAAAAACAAGAGAAAAAAATTAATAAATGAGAGAGAGAAATTAAATAAAATCAATAAGCTTGGAGAGAGAATAAAATAAATCTATCTAGTTGGCATGCCAACTAAACATGCTAATTAGGAAGTGACAATTGGTGACAAAAATATGATGACGTCACTAGTAATGCTAGAATGGCATATTAAAAAACTAGTGGTATTTCGAAAACAACAATTGTGGCATGGTAAAAATAGGATTGGCAAAATAATTTAATTACCCTCAAATAATTTACCCATTTCGTTAATCTTGATGTTAAATGATCACATGTCGTTGTATGGGGCAATTTTTAACGACAAACTAAAAAATATGCTCTATCCTACCCCCTGTATCTTCTTGTTGTATACATACAATACATGAAATGAACATTAGTTTATGATACAATTTGAACTAATCAACCAAAATTTAAAATTAATTATACGTAATTAAAACAAAATTGTAGGATCTCGTAACGTTTTTAAATACTTTTCCCGTGGGAGTTTTTTGTAAATTGTGGTCATTATTTACATAGATTCAACCTACCTAATTCGTCCTAACTATTGGAGACGTAAACAATGAACCTTCACTAGCCAGTAGCCAATAATTATACGTATTTCGAGAAGGTAAAATCTTTGAATCAATCTTTTGGGACTTGGATCTTATATAATTCTATTATCTATAATTATAATACTCCTCTTAATTAATACTACGTTTCACTAGATCTCATCTATGGAACACATTAATCTTGTTAAACTAACTTTCTAACCATGGTTAGAAAGTATTAAATACTAAATCTAAAATAACATATTTAGTTAGCAAACAAATATAGAGGCATGTGATTCTTTTAAAAAATATATATATATTTTTCTTCTCCAAGAACAATGATTCCAAAAAAAAAAAAAGCGAGAACAAGTTGGAACTCAAATCAAACAAATATCATATGGCTTTTTTTTTTTCATAAAAAAAGAATTGTATGACTTGGAGAAAAAGAATCTAATGGTTTCATTTTTTATTCCAACTTGTTCTTGGGTTTTTTTCTTTTGTTTTTTCGGAATCATTGTTCTTGGAGCATAAAAAATAGTTATTTTATTTTATTTTTTAGAATCATATGCTTTCATATTTGTTTTCTAATTAAATATGATAGTTTGAATTTGGTATTTAATGTTTTCTAACTATACTTGAAAAGTTAATTTAGCAAAGTTAATGTGGTCCGTAGATGAGATTTAGTGACACGTAACATTAATCAATAAAAGTATTGTATAGAATTGTAGAGGAGCTAAATATAATTTTTTTGTGTTATGGACAAATTAGGCGAGATGCAATCAATCGGGTATGGTATGTGTAATAAAATAAGCTAAAAAATGTAACAACTCAAACTCAAAGTGAGAGCACATCCCAAAAGACTAGTCTGTTATGAGAGAGAAAGTCTTACACTTAAGAAGCATCCCTTGTGAGGGTGCGATCGACACTGGGCCGGCGGTAGCCCTTTCCTCCAAGCGGCTACACTTGTATACCAATATTCAGTGTGACACTTACCATACCTTAATCCAGCCTATATTTGCCTATTGACACTACCTAATGGTAGCCCTTTTCTCTTGGTGCATACACTGTTTATCAATATTCAGTGTGACACTTACTGTTAGAACATAATTACATAATTCACATAAACCATACACTTCGCTCAGAATATCAGGATTGCATAATATAAAGCTAGAAGAACGGCGTACCTGAATCCATGATAATTATAAGGAGAAAACTAAAAAACCTTTGAAGAAATAGAGCAAGGCCTTCCACAAACTAATCAAGTTTCTTTTACTGTATGTCGCTCAATGTGGGGATTTGAGAAAACAGAGAATAAATTATGATTAGCCTTGGGACCAAGACATCTTTATATAGACAACCTAATAAGAATCTCACTAAGCCTTAACTGAGTTGCTATTGGATATCACACGTTATAAAGTTCATATTAGATAAGATGTCTTATTACAATCTTTACTAGAATTAGATCACTCAATTATCCTAATTAGAATAGTAACTCAAATATAATTGTTAATTACGTGTAAGCCCCCATAATAGATTATTGAAACTAATTCCAACGCTTAACACACCTTAATACAGCCTATAGTCTTACCTTTATGGAGTTCACTCTTAATGAAAATACCAATGTAACAAAATAAGTCCTAGAATATAACAACTCAAGGGTAAAGGGAGAGTCCATCTCAAAAAACTAGTATTTTAAGAAAGAGAAACTCTTTTCACTTAAGAATCACCCTCACAAGGGTAAAATTGTTAATGTGAGATCATTACTTTATGCTACTTCTTAAATAAATAAATAGAAAGCTGCCTAGATTTACGAGGCACAAAGAGGAAACGCCAACCCCTAAGATGCCGTATATACCAATTCAAGCATGACTGCACAGTTATTGTGCTACGCTATAGGGAGTTGGGTGAAGATAATATGCTTACCAATTTGTGAACATAATACGCTTACCAATTTAGATCGCTACAGTTGGGGACCATCTAGATGCTGTAGACCATTTAGATCTCTAAAATAGCTACTAGAGTGAAGTTAATATGCGAACATGCATTTGGAAGATATTCATTAGTTGTTACTTGTTAATCAATCTACCGTAAGATTGAGTCTATCATCTGGAAATTTTCTTTTGGACTATCATAGTATTGAAATCATCTTGCATGATAAAATTTAAGATTTATAACCCGTTGTTTAATAACGAGAAGGTTGATCATACATGATTTTCTTTTTTCTTTTTTTTTTCTTGTTGCGAATCAATTTTTCGTCACGATTTAGATTCTAAATTTTTTTCAAAAAATGTTATTAACTTCAATTTTTTGGGTCATAGATGCCAAATTCTTTGCAAAGAGAAAAAAAAATATAATAATAAAAATCTCATGCTCAGTCACCCAAGTAATCTCTATATTATCAAATTTATTTAGTTTAGTGGGTAAGCTTTCATATAAAAATTTTACACCCTATATTTTAATAAGAGTACAAGATTGGTCATTTATGGAAGTCTCTCTCTCACTTAGTCACTTCACCCACTCTCTCTCTTCTTTAATAAATATCATTCAATATCAAACGGATTCCGATCATCTTCTAATTATTATTGTCTCTTAGTAACTAAGAGGTAGATTGCTAAGCATTGGAATCAAATGAAAGAATTTGAGTCATCAATCTTCAAAATATATTCATCAATTTTAAAATCATAATTTCTTGCCTTTTTATCTTTCTTTTTTTCTTTCCCTTTTCAATCAAGATTTAATAATGTAAGTAAAAGCCTTCTTTCTCTCTTCCATCTCCCCTCTCTCTCACATGTAGAACATTAAAACTCCATTGTTGAAACTTCATCTATGATGAATTGATTTTAGCTAAAACTCCTATAGGGACCATTCGAGCCAAGCCAAAAATCCAATAAAAGCGCAGATGTGGCTGCATTTATATAGTGTTAGAAGTATAGTTTTCTAATGGAAGCCGAGCAACAATGGTAGCTAGCAATAGTTGAATTAGGATGTCTGAATAAAATTCTTAAAATCTTAATTTGTCAAGTCACTCGTTGAGACCACAAATAAATTTATTTCATCTAAAAAGCTTTTCTATATAACTATTCTTTTTGGAGAATATGAATACAGAGATAATGCAATCAAAAACCAAGATTTGTATAGAAGAATTGGTAGGATAATGTTTGCGCTTGTGGCTTAGATAGAATTTCAACAATAGAGTTTTAATGTTCTGCTGGGTTTATTCGCGTGAGAGAGAGAGGAGATGGAAGAGAGATAGAAGACTTTTACTTACATTACTAAATCTTGATTGAAAAGGGAAAGAAACAAAAAAAAAAAAAAAAGAAGATAAAAAGGGAAGAAATGATATTAAAATTGATGAAAATATTTTAAAAATTGATGACTTAGATCCTTTCATTTGAACCCGACGCTTACCAATCCACCTTTTAGTCACTAAGAGACAATAATGACTAGGAAATGATTTGGATCCCAAATCATAGGACGCTATAGATTAACGGAAAGTCATTTAAAAATTGAATTTGTACACTTATGAAACTCTAGGACCCTAAAGTCTAGGGCATGTAAAAGTTAAAAAAAAAAAAAATCTAGGACCTTGAAGTCCCAAGCTAAAAATTTATAATCTAATGAGAATTAACTTTAAATAGTTTAGGGGAGATTTAGTAATAGTCTAGTAGTAGATTACTGTTCTTGGTAATTGAGAGATCAGAGTTCGCATCTCATGGTAGTGGGATTGGTGGGGGTGTGAGGTAAAAAAAAAAAAAATACTTCAACACTTTAAGGACTATTTATGTGTTTGACCCCAATTTTTTAAATGCATATTCGTGTACAGAAGCACATATTTCTATTGCTCATGGAAGTTTTTCTTCCGATAAACATAGTTGACGTACTGTTAGAAATCACTGGTGTAACGCCCCGATCCCTCACGAGACCGGAGTTCCCAATTCCATTCCCAAGGCACAAGAAACGAGGGAAAACGAACGAAGCCTCCCCTATTTATAGGACAATCCAAAACCTGTAAACAATATTTATTACTACAAAACTATGGTCTAACTCCATTCACCCAATCAAGCATACACGACCAATAAACAATAACATAGTCCATTAAGCTATTACAGACCACCTACAAATCAAATACAAACAAGATCCAATACAATTACAAGCCGGGTTTTTATAGTTCCAATCAAATTACAATTCAAACCACTTTACAAATTCACATGGAGTCGCAGGTACTAATAATGGAAGTCATCACAAGCAAATAGGGTAACTCTCGAGCTTTTCTTATATCACGTTGCGAAGGTGTTGAACTTGAAAGGTGTTAGAAAGGAGGGTGAGTATACAACTGGTACACTCAGTAAGGGAGGGGAAACGGGAACAGTATACCTGGGTTCGTGCAATGCAGCAACTTAACACAATAAATAACCAATGAATAACAATTCTAATACCACATTTTAAAAGGATACAATCGATAACCCTTATCACTCCAAATCTTCGATCCCTGATCCACGAACCACGATCTCAATCTCGATATGCCGGCATCCCTTACACCAATGGGTACTCCGGATGTACCCGATCCTATGACCCAACACCCCCTGGCAATCTCCGGACCAGGCGAGTGAGGGAATAGTAGACGGAGCTAAGGCAACCAACACTGGCAAGCCCGATGCCGCCCAGCGAGGCCATCGCATCCGCCGCGACAATGAGGTTGCGCAACCACGATGCAATGCAAGAATGATAACAATGACAATATAATCAGGAAACACATTTAAGGACAAAAAGTAAGTTGTTCTCGCACCAAGTTACAATTTAGCAACAATAAGCATATATCAATTACGCAATTATACTAAACAATATACTCTTTTAGAAAGAAAATAAACTATAATGCACGTAAGGATGCAGGTCCCTCACCTCTACCGAGCTCCAAGATGTAAGTTTGAATCACATCATTTCCAGTCACCTTGAACCTATGAGCAAACATTACTTCAATTACTCTTTAACTACAACATTCATTAATTATTCAGCTAGGTTAGCTAACTTATAACTTCGCTTATTTAGCATATATACAATATCTATTAGAATTCTATTTTTAACAAAATACCACTTTTATATACTTTAACTTAACATATATTCCAAGTAGTCATTTCCCACAACATAACTCATATAATTATAAGCAACATGGTATTATAAACAAGATACACATATATTTTAATGAAGTAGCTATACAACCTATTTCATGAAACTTCTCTAAACAGCTACATATTCCATACCATTACCATTTAAACTCTTATTTAAATCATTTAAAAGTCAATTATAATAACTACATCAATTCAAATAACCAACTAAGCACCAAGCTCAACTAATTCACATAAAATACAATTAAAACATTTCCACATGCTTAGTATTTAGGTCATAAACTTCACACTTATACAACATATAACTCAATCATGATCAATTAGAGCGAATATAACAATATAATAACTACTAATTCAAGTAATTCACAAGAAATCCAACAAGTCTCCTTCTAAATGCTTACAAAACAAGCTCTAAACTTCACACAAGATAACAACCCTCAAATCTAACTTTACTAATCAACTATAGCCATATTATGATACACATAAATGCTGTGAAACCACATTTTAAGTCATGTTAACACAAAAACTCCGAAAAGCCCTTTAAGTGATTTGAACTACAACTATCTAATTCGATTATCTAAACCACGCCATACATACATCTTACAGGCTTCCTAATACATCTAAGATAATATACTTATTCGAACAAGCCATCGCTAACACTTCGCTTGAAAGACCCCTTTGTCTACTAAAATAATTGACACTCAAATGAAACACAAGGTACTAGATCCACAAGTAAGTTATTCCACACTTCTAATGACACCTTATGGCACCAATTAGAACCACAAGACCTCACTTTATACTATATCCAACAAAAAAGTCCCAAAATCCCCCTTTTTTATGCGTTTTAACTACAAGTACTCTAACCAAACCCCAATTTGGTGTCATAAAGGCACATTAAGCACTGCCACACCTAATAAAGACTATCTACATCATTATATTCCATCCGGATTCACTTTTCGGATAAAGCCCCTTTGAATTCTAAACCAATTATGCAAATTTCCTAAAGTTTCAATCAAGCCAATCACGTCTAATCACTAATCTATGCTCATTAGAGCCTATATTACCTATAGATAGCATCAAATCAATCCTAGAATCAACTTTGCACAAAACCCTAAATATCACTAAAACATTTTCCATTTTCTCCAACAGATGCTTAAATTAATCAATTCAGTTATCTATGCTATAGACCTCCAAACTGACTGATTTTTATGTATAAATGTATCTCTTTGAGTGTAGATTACTTTAGCCTCAAGCGGAACTCAATTCCGATCTAAATTCCACAAGTTATGACCCTTTCCGTGCAACTGCGCGAACTGCCCCGTGCACCAGCGATTTTCAGACACATTTCGGAAATAGCTAAATCGCGGGGTCAAAACGTTAGAATTTGCCTTAGCTCTAGAAATCAACATTTGTTCTAAACTGTCTAATCTAGCTGCCATATAAATTTAGTTCAATTCTAAGCACTTTTGCTATACCAAAACTACTTCGGAAGTCAGGGGCAGTGCAGTATCCAAATCTGAATTTTGCTTGCTTATCATCTTCTTGTTATTTCTTGCATTTGAGCCAACAATAACCAAGTACTCAAGCAATTCAACTAACTTTAACACATACATTAAGCTAAGCTCATGAACATGATTGAAAACATATTTTACTTCCCATAACTTGCAAACACTCTTTGACAACTAACACTAGCATGTGCATGACTTTAATTACTCTTGATTATCTAAATAGCAAGTCACTACACATAATTCATCACATTTAATTTTCACTCAAAGCTCAACTTATTTAAACATTCAATGCACATAGTTCACGTTAATCACGTATTAAACATTTAGCATTCAACGCAAGTAATGTTTATTTAACCCTCATTTCACTTAAACACTATCTCCAAACATGTAATTGTTACTCTCAAGCCTTCAACTCCCTATAATCCACCATTATTCAACTCAAATTAACCTTTAGTGTAACATTAATCACTTAGCTCTTTAAACTGAAATTTTTAACTGCATTTGCTTAACTTTACTTCTTCAGTTAGCAGCCTCAATGTCCTCTAAAACTTCTAAAAATTTCACAGACATGTAGTTCATCAAGTGTAGATAGGTTTAGCCTCAAACGGTTCCTAATTCGGATTTAAACTCATCAAGTTATGCCTTTTAGAAAATCATTGCGCAGCTAGCCCTGAATTACGCGAGAATCAGTCACCCTACTGTTTTGGCTCCAAAACAATGCCTTAATGATAGAATTTGATTTTTCCCCCAAAAGAGAAATTGTTCCTCAAGTTCTTAGCTACAATATAAAAATTCAACCACTTTCAACAACGTTTGATAGGTCAAACTGCCTCTGCAATCTAGTCGCGCAACCTGCCAGAAAATTCATAATCTTGCACTACTCATGTTTTAGCTATTTCTTGCTTCATTGTCATACTACTACCATTACTCACTATGCATATGATGTAAACTACTCTCTTTGACATATACACAAACACTCGGTTTTCAACAATTAATCAAAGAAGCCAACTTCAACTACAACCAAAGCCAAACACCAAGGCTAGCAATTCATGCATTAGAAAGCTACCACAACATTTTGTACACTAAATACCTCATTAAACATGCATTACAAGCTTCATGTTCACTTATCTACACATGGCATACATGTATATACAACAAGGAATCAGCCAATGATGCAAGCATGGATGAACCCTCACCTTAAGTTGAAGAATTTGTACACAAACAAGCTCAAAATCACCTTTTCTTCCTTTTTTTTCTCCTTCTTCTTCTTCTTCTTTCTTGTGTGTTTTTAAATGTGTTTAGTGTGTGTGTGTGTGTGTGTGTCTAATTTTTGTGTGTGTTTTTCTGTGTTTGTGTGTGTTGTAGTATATTAATAGGTGTAAATAATAAAAGAAAGAAAAACCCAATTGACCAACATGCCCTTCAACTAAATGCTATTAACTAGTTTGCCATTCTAGTTTAATTCTAACTAATTTAGTTGCTCCAATTCCTAATTATCTACGTTAATTATTTTCTACGGTTCCTATGATTTTCCAAAGTGTTCGTGAAGTCCCAAAATTGCATGTAAAATGAGAATTATGCACATTAACCAATTAAACGTGCCTACTTACATAAGAATGTATTTATATTGATGCAATATATGTTAATAGATGAAATTTCTTGTTAAACTAGATGTATGCACATAGTTTGATATAAATGCACGTTAAATGAAATAGATGGATGTAACCCAAAATATGATATTTTATGCAAACGAATATACGTAAATAATTAAAGTAGACATATAAATATATGCACATCAATTAAATAATTATATGCACGGGTCGGGGTGTCACAACTGGAGTTAGTTGAATGTTTCATGAGTGAAATTCCTATTTTTATTGACAAAAAAAAAAAAAAAAAAAAATTCAAAATCCACCCTAGAGAACTCCTTTATGAAGATAAAGATGACGGAAACCAAGCCGCAGTGTTAATTAAGCAATTAAAACTTGTTACGAAGCATATAGGATCGTAGTATAAATATAGCATTCGCTCAAGCGAAATGTGTAGAATATCCAAATAACTTACGTTCATTGTGTTCACCTGCCAACCAAAACATGAACGCTCAATTTCCTGCCTCAGCTGTTCCTCTCTCCTATAAAAATTCTGGTCGTGAGGTTGCTCGACGTTCTGCAAATTTTCATCCATGCATCTGGGGAGATTTTATCCTTTCATGTGATTCTAGCCCCACGGTGAAGAATATTAGTTATTTGTTCATTTTCATTAAGTTCTCGAACTTCGTGCAAATTTAGTAGCCTGTAACGCAATTTACCCTATTAAATATGTCAAGTTCGTGTTACAGGAAAATGAATCTGATGAAGAAAGTGAGCATGAACTACTAAAAGAAGAGGTGAGCAAAATGCTATTGGCAGCTCCAGGCAAGTCCTTGCAAAAGCTAGAGTTGATTGATGCAATCCAACGCCTAGGGGTGTCTTACCATTTCGAAAGCGAGATTGATGCCTCATTAAAATACGTTTATGATTTCTATAATGAATGCTTTGAAGAAGATGGTAATGACATTTATGCTATTGCGCTTCGATTCAGATTACTTAGGCAACAAGGCCATCCTATCACTAGTGGTAAGCATTTGACAGCTTAATTATTTACTAATATACCATTACTGTATATCAATATTTCACGCGTCCCTTTCATAACACAACTTTTACGTACCATATATGTGAACGATTTGAAACAAATATATAACCCCTTATCATATATACAAACAAGAAGTGAAGAGCCGACGTAAAACATTATCATTACAAGTATATCCGTGCGAAGAAATCACTTAGGTCCTTGTCCATAGAAAACCTGGATTTATCTTCTCATGATTCAAGACATGAATCATCAAAAAAGAAAAAACAAAGTTGAATCTAGAAAAGAAGAGAGAGTGAATGAACCTGAATTTATATGAATCTATTTATCTTATGCTTAAAAGGTTATGGAAAAGAATATATTGAGGTTAATTCATCAGGTTTATTAGACAATGAGCCTTTTTTTTTTTTTTAACTAGATACTTGGGGGCAACTTGCATGGCGGAACCACATTGACATGTGCAAGCCCTCAACATTTTTGGTCCAAAAAAAAGGAAAAATCATTATATAATGAATCTTTCTTACTCTATGAGTGAATTCTTCGATCATTCACACTACATGAGTGTACACGTTGTTTAGGGTTTTGACTCTACTTGTGCGTAAATGAAATTATGGTGGTAAATTACTTTGTTCCCTTGTTTAAATATTTTTCATGCATGGCCCCTTTCATATCCCAAATCAAGTTTCCTTTTTTGAATCAGACGTGTTCAACAAATTCAAGGATACAAAGGGAAAATTTGACGAAGCTCTATCAAGCAATGTTCGAGGAATTTTAAGCTTGTACGAGGCAGCTCATCTTAGAGTGCATGGGGAAGATATTCTAGACGAAGTACTAACATTCACCACCACTCACCTTGAGTCCATGGTGTCCAACTTGAGCAATTTTCTTGCAGCACAAGTCATTAAAGCTCTTAAGTCTCCAATTAGATTGACGATGCCAAGACTTGGAGCGAGAGAATACATATCAATATACCAAGAAGATGAACTACATAACGACGTATTACTTAAGTTTGCCCAATTGGACTTCAACATATTGCAGAAGATGCAGCAAAACGAGCTAAGTGCTATTACAAGGTAATTAAATTTCTTGACCAATGATAAACTTTGAGTTGAATAAAGTATTTTAGTTGTATATTCAATAACACTTTTATATTTTTTAGGTGGTGGAAAGATTTGGATGTCCCCAAAAGTTTCCCTTTCGCAAGAGACAGATTGATAGAGTTATACTATTGGGTAATAGAAGTTTATTTTGAGCCTCAATATCGCGTTGGTAGGAGAATATTAACCAAAGTCATTGGTATAACTTCCATTATTGATGACATTTACGATGTGTACGGAACATTTGACGAGCTTCAACTTTTTACAGATGCGATTGAGAGGTTAATTCAAATCCCCCTTTTTTTTTTTTCTTTCCTGCAATTTTGTGTATCTGAGCTTTACTTGACTAATCTCATGAGACGACCGGTGAACCTCCAATAGCTTTGAGGGGACTTGAACTGACAACATATGGGTACACCTCCAAGATCTTTATGAGTTGAGGTTAATTCACATCCCTTATCATTTTCAACTTGTTTTACAGTTGGAATATTTCTGCCTCACATCAACTGCCGTCATACATGAGACATTGTTATCTTGCGCTATTGGATGTTTACACCGACATAGACCAAGAATTGGCCAAACAAGGCAAATCATACGCCACATACTATGCAATAGAAGAGGTCAGGATTATAATATTGCATCTTTTTTATATATATCAGCCTTTTCCATAAATTATAGCAATGAACTATATTTGATTCGCATTATTTCAATTAATTTTCAGATGAAGAAATTAATTAGAGCATATCTTGAAGAGACTAAATGGTACCACACGAACTATATTCCGAAATTCGAGGAGTATATGAAGGTTGCACTTGTATCAGCGGGTTACATAATGCTTGCAACAACTTCATTTCTTGGAATGGGGGATTTACTAACACAAGAGGTCTTCGAATGGGTATCTAGTAAACCTCTAATTATTCGAGCTTCATCAGTAATTGCCATATTAAGGAATGACATGGCAAGCCACGAGGTAAAACAGACCATGTAACACCCCGATCCCTCTCGAGACCGGAGGTCCTAACAATCAATCTAATCACAACCCAAATCCAAACCCGGGCATAATTTTCAGGGAAAACGGACGGAGTCTCCCTTATTTCTAGGCGAAACGTAAAACCTGCGACAGCATATAAATGGACCAACACCGTGTCCAACCATACAAAACTTCCTCAAGGCCATACGAGCCTCGGTTCTCAACAATTAAACTCAGCAAATATACATACATTTCCAATTTAAAAACTATCCTATCTCTTTTCATTTTTGACCAGTACTTTCAAACTAGACAATTAAACCATATTAAGCTACTGCATAAAATAAACTATCATGCCATTCTAACTATTTTCCTTTGGACATTACAAACATGCATTGAAGTTAAGCTACATTAATTAAATACATAATCTAACTTATCAAACCATTTCAACTACTTAGCTAGAATTAAATTTACATTTCTTTTAACAATAAATACATACAACATATGAAAGCATATATCTTTACATCTTTGTCAGCTCAAGCCACAAAGCACACAAGACAACCCTTCAGGCACGAACTATCACATATCCACGAACTTTTTAGCTAACAAGGCATTTCCTGAAATGTGGTGGTGAGGAGTAAGTATACACAACACGTATACTCAGTGAGGGCGAGACAGATATCGAGTTGGAGAGAAAGAAAGTCGTGCAATGCAAATAAGACAGTTAAGCAATGTAACTGATAAATAAGCAATCAAGACAAACAATCAATACAATAAGCAATTACTGAAAGCATTAACACAACCATTCAAAGCTATACCACACTCTGAAGGCTATGGTTCACTCATACGAGCAATATACCATATCACGAACGATACATCAATCTCGAGCTTGATGTTGACAACGATGACAATAAGCGCGCAACCACCTTATAACACCAGTTTAGAATACCCCGGAAG